>OX596028.1:51291881-52491881 GCA_951394125.1 Epistrophe eligans | reverse complement strand
GTATTTTTTAAGAAATATTTGTATGGGTATTTAATTAAACAAAATTTAGGAATGCTCTTCAGCCCGGTTTTACTACATAAAATTCTAAAAACAAATAGACCAAAAATCATACTCAAGATGTAAAAACATACCAATCTAAGATTTCATACTGTAAATAAGGTAGGTAGTTAGTTATTCATCCAGATACCTATAGGTAAAACATTTGGTTGAGTTCAATATCGTAATCCAAGGTTTCATATAATATTATAACTTTACGAAAGATACGTTCACACAATTACTCAAAAATTAATTAGAAATTTAGCAAAATCATCAATAAATTTGTTATTGGCATATTTCAATTGAAACGAACGAAACGAACAGATTGATTAATATTTCTTCCTTAAAATTATTTTTGCACAGATAAACGCCAGGTGGTCTAAATAAAATGCTTTATCCGTGAAATAAACATCTTGTAACTACCTACCTATGTACTGTACATACATTTGTATATGTTTATGTATGGATTTTATTTCCAATATAATCATTTATTTCATTTATCGTATGTTTGCGTGTGTCTGTGTATATTTACAAAACTGCACGTATGGTATAATCAATCATTTGCAAATGATAGGTTTGGGGGGCTCTTTGATGAGTTTAAGGAAAACATAATTAATCTGAAAGATGATAATAATCAAAATGTGAGTGAGATGTTTGTTCGTATTACATATGCGGAATCGAATGAAAGAATAAATATTTACAAGCCAACATCTATGAGGTTCAAATATCTTTTTAAATATATTGAACTAATATTTACATTAAATTTCTTTAAGTAGATAACAAATATTTTTCTCATTTTCTCTATTTCCAGGCAAAAACTTCACATAACACAACAACACAATAGCTTTTCCAATAAAATGTATCTTCCAACTACAGCGCCAACAATTTTTTTTTCTTTTAATAAGCAGCACCGAATCCCATCGATACAAACAGAAAATATTCACTATACTATAAAAAAATACTAATATCTATAACTGACTGTTAAAAAAAAAAATCATCCAAAAAAGAACTCTCATCGTTTCCGAAAACAACTTCCGTAGATAGAAAAAAAAGAACACAATTTTTAAAAGAAATTGAACTCTTGTCTGACTGAACATGATTTGAATTGAATAATTTTAATAAAAACGACAAATTTTCTATTTCTATAAAAAAAAAATAAATCGTAAGAAATTATAACAAAAAAAAAAATGTAATTATGAAGAACTCGCTATGTGTAAAAATTAAATTATAGATCATAATTTTAAAATTGTATGAATATATAGTTTTATTTCTTTTTTTTTCGTTTTCCATTAATTTTAACAAAAAAAAAATACGAACAAAAATAGTATATATAAATATGTTTATAAATTTATGTTTTATTAATTATAAGCGGAAGTCTTCCACTATTGTTATACTATATAATTATTAGTAAAATCTACTATAGGAAAATTAAAATTAAAATAAATTTAAATTTCGTGGTTATATAAAAAATATTATTATTTTATTTATTAAAATCTTTAATTAATTTGTTATTAAATTTTAAAGTATTAAATGAGCAAAATTTTAAATGTATATACTATCTATTATTACTTTGTATAAAAAAAGAGGTTTCGCTCCATAAAAAAAAAAAAACTTAAAAACTTTATTAAAAAATAATACAATAATTGATATCTAAACAAGAAATTAATTTATAAATAAAAACAAATTGCATTAATATTGTAAATACCTTCCTTAATACTTCCTTAAAAAATAAACTAAACAAAAGAAGAAACTTCTCAATACGGTTTTTGAAATTTGGTTATTTTTTTATATTTTTTTCTATTCAAATTAATTCTATTCTATTCAAATTAATTAATGTTTTGAAAACAAAAGTTTAAGAAGAAATCGTTGTAAGTAATTTTTTGGTTTTGTTTCTATATTTTAATTTTCTTTATTTTGTACTTTTTCCTATACATACCTTTATATAATGAGCTCTTATATGCAATTGTTTCGCCTGTTATTTTTTGTTTTTAAATTTTTAATTGCAATACCTACATAAAGGTAATCACCTCTTCTTTTTTTCCCTATATCGGAGGAAAGTTCGAACAGCTTCAAACATTTAAAGTTCCTGTATTTATATCTCGAGTTTATTAAGGAGTTTTACAAAAAGGCTTATATTCGAAAATTCTATCAAAGGATGAAACGATCTAACGAAAATGAGGACCTGAAGATAACACTAGACTGCTATTGTAGACATTGTAGTCAACATTTTGCTAAGACCGTTATATTTAAAATTCAAACTATTTAAAGCAGTGTGATATTATTTGGAAAATAGCATACCTATTACCTACACCAACATATCTTTTAAAATTTGTCACATGGCGTTTTTCTCATAATCGCTCAGCGCACTGTATTCTCCACTGTTTCTGGTTCTAGGGTGGAATTTTCGTTAGAATGGCTTAGAAGTTTGGAACCATATTCTAATATCGATTATTTCTTAAAAACTCAAGATTCATGACGTTTATTTGAGTTTCGAATTAATTTATTTTTTTAATTTTGTTCTTAGATATTGGTACGATTGATAATTAATTGAATTGTATTTCGAAGGATGTGTTCATGGAGTATTTATCGATCTTTTCGATATTTTTTGGTCAGTTTTTATTTCGAAGATCTCAGAGAACTCCCTATTTTCATATTAATAAAAGCCGTTTCACACTTTTGCTGTCAAAAAGTGATAATGCAATTTTTAGTACTCGTTGGCACAATGATTTTCTATAGCACGGAATCAAAGTAAAAGTTTTCAGAACCCTGAAGTGTCCAACTTTTGCGAGAGCAATTTTGTACAGTTTGTTTCTTTGGTTCTCTTTCGATTTTAAAGTTGCCTTTAAACAGTGCGATTTGTTATCTTAAATTCGTTCCTTACTCCACTTATGTTGAGCGAAGTTGGATGAGCGAAAACCGAATTAAAAAAAATATCAGCGGAAAATAAGTAAATTCAAAAAAATTTAAGAGTGATAATTCTGAAATTCCACCTATCACAAACATTATAATTCATTGGCCAATTTAAAAAAAAATTCAATTTCATTCTGAAAAAATACCTATTGGTTTGTACAAAAACCAATAAAATTTTTAGAAGTTGGTTTGCGTTCTGATTGGTTTTGATTTATTTCCGTTGTGAATATTCTGTTCAACATTTGTAAAAAAAATTAATTTTCAAATTATTTAGCTACCAAAACTTTTTTTTTATTTATCCTGCAAAAATAAACACAGATGACGTCATCTGCCCCATAAGTCGAAAATGGCGAAATTTTATTTTGACTATACTCTACGAACAAACCCTTTCTCTTGGGTTTAATTTTGTTGTTGTGTTTTCTATTTTTCAATAAAACATGTGTATATCGGGATTTTCAAAAGCTACACAAAAATTTTGTATTTTAATAAAAACGCACCCATAAACTTTTTTGTATAACCTGTCAATGGTAAAACGTCGTCGGTCAAAGTTTACAATTTTATCATGATGAATTTCCACGAACAAGCCACGATTCAAAATTATTTAAAATTAAGAACCAACAAAATTCTAAGTCAGTGTCGTTACTTTAAGAGAGGCAGCTCCAATTTTCGGTCGTCTTTTGGTCGTCTTCATCGACGATTCACCATTGTAGTGAATTTTTAATCAAAAAATCTGAAAAGCAGTCTTTCTTACAAAATTGAAAATTTAAAAGTTTTCTAATAAAATGAAATAAAAACCATTTTCAAAACCCATTGTAGTTGAGCCTAAAAAAAATAAAATTTTCTTTACATTTGGCATCACTCTTTGATATTGGCGTTGTATTCAAAACAATCTTTTAAAATATTTAAAAGGAATCTTAAAGCGTTATTGGGCCAAATGTTATCTCTGTAGGTCAATATGTTTTTTTTTGCTTCAAACCGCACAAAAGTTATAAAGAAAGTTTTGTCATTCATATTTTTGAATAAAAGTTTTATTTAAATTCACGTATTTTGTGTCCGGTTTTGTATATCTTTTTTTTTATTTTATCCAATTGTGAATTAAAATTAAATCCTCTAACACTTAAGACAAATGTTATGTTTTTTAATGATTTTTCAATCATCAATTAAAGATTAACACTGTCAGATGAAAAATATAGGAACACATTTTTTATTTATCTGAAGAAGTATTATTTGTTTAACTGACTATTGAAATATTTACATTCATTTTAATTTCATTTTTTATTTGTAATTTTTCTTTTAATTTATTCTTACTTCACTTATAGAAAATTAGGAGCTTGGCTGAATTTCGACGAACATCTAAAAACATTATCGATAATACTGGTACTAAATCAATTCTTTTATATTAATTAATCAAACCTGCATATATATTATTTTTAATTTCATTTACATGTAAGTCTGTTTAATTTTTAATGAAATCCTTATTTTATTATTTAATGATCATAAATTTTAAATTTTAAATAATTTTAATTCTAATATATTTTTTTTATAATGAAATAAAACAACGAATTCATGGTGCTATGTTAAAACCGTTTCATAAGAAAATATATGAATTAAAATATAGGTTTCTCAAAAAAAAAATGCATAAATAAAAAAAAATATCAAAATAATGGAAAATTAAAAAAAAAGTTTTTATTTTTTTTTGTTGTATCTTATTTTTTTGAAAAATAAATAAAATTATTTAATTTAATTTTCCGATTATTGTAAGACAGTTAACCACAAGCAAAAAGAAAGTTTCACTTAATTAAATCGATAATCCTGAGCCCGATTATCGGCTTGCTTAGTGAAATTTAATGGTATGATATAAACAATATAATTATAATGTGTATCAACCAATGTAATCAAAAAGTTTTGAGGTCTCATTTTCTGCAGACAATATAATCTGGGACCTCAAAACTTACATACGAAGAATTGAAATACATATTTGTCGTCTTGAACAAAAAGTAGAATAAATTTGTAAATACTAATCAAAAATTTCATATATAAACGAAACCATTTTATTCAAATTAAAAGAATAAATAAATATATAGAAAATGTAAGTAAATCAATTTATTTATATAAAACAAAACAAAAAAATAAATTTTTATAAAACATTTAAAGAACCATATTCTAAAAAGGCAAACAGCAATTTTTTCTTATATTTAAAAAAAAAATCATTTAAGTGTAAGTTTTAAATAAGTAGTTACATTAATGTGTGTTTAACTAAAATTTAAAAAAAAAACTAAAAAACATTCATTGTGTAAATAAATAATTAATTTTAAATACATCACATAACTTTATATCTAAAACTGCAATTGTTATCTTCTGTCTAAGAAAAAAAATGCATTATGACCTAAGTAGGTATTTTTTCTATTTATTAACCATTTATGTATAGTATAAAATGTATATATTGTAAATTTTTGTACAAAGTAAAGAAATAAATTTTGAAAAGAATTATCACATGCTAAACCATTCTAACAAATATATACATATATATATTTAAGGAAACAGAATAAATTAAAAAAAAAAAACATTTATGCATTAAATAATGTCAAAGGAATTAAATTAATATTATATACAAAAATATGTAAAAAAAAAAAAAAAAACAAACACGCGGTTTAATATGATAAAACACTAGAAAATGTTTAAAAATTCAATTGATACTTATGAATAGTTTTCCTTACATGGTTTTAAGTATGACTTTAAGTATAAAAATATCGTTAGAAAAATAAAACTTAAAAAAATAAAACAAAATAAGAAAATGTATAAGAGTTAAAATTTAAAAAAAGTAAAGTAAACTAAAGAGAAAAATTATTATAATACGTTTTTAGATATTTACAAATATGTTAAACAGTCTTTAAGACACCAAACAAAGAAATTAATACAAAAATAAAACATTTTAAAAATTGCTCTTATTACTAAAATAAATACATATATAGAAATTATGTCCTAAAAAAAATTAAGTGCGTTCGTTTATTTATTTTTTATTAAGATTTGTTTGCTAAATGGATTAAAGGTAAGTTAGGTTAAAATAATTAAAGCACGATCAAACTTTGTGCAGTTATTCATAAGCACCCTTCCAGTGTAGGTTCCTTTTTTCATAACTGAAAAGGAGTTATAAGAAAAAGTAGTTCTCATTATTCAGAACGCCATGTCCATGGTTAAATCCGCTATTTTGGGAAATGAGAATTGATCAGTATGTTCTAGAATATTGGTTTTATAAAGATCATGTTTGTGCGAATCGTTCAATCGAATAAAAGTTTTCGGAATTTATATCTATTTAAATGCTATCAAAAATGATAGTTATCTTTTTGACTCATTTTTAAAGATCGGTAAAAGATGTGTAGCTAGCCAATTGTCTTAATAGTTGGACATCTCCTTAGTTATAATATTATAAATGCATTCCAGCAGTTGTCAAAATATGTTTTCATATACCTCCTGTAATATGTCAATTTTTTGAACTTTTGGATACGATCAATGACTATTTCATTCATTTCAAGATAATTTGATAATTCTTTGCCCATTGAACATGACCACTTTAGAATAGGTTTGGACAACCAGTTGCAGTGTCTTAGTTAGACAACCGATGGAACATGTTCATAAATAAAGTTCTGGAGTAGAACAGCTGTCTAAAGTTAGACCTACTTTGGAATGGGTTTATAAATAAGACTGCTGGTGTCATGAAAACTTTGATTTAAGCTGATTTTTTTTTGTATACAATCTGTGGAACCCTTTGTCCTAAAAATAATTTAACTAAATGTAACCGATTGTCTAACTGTAATCAATCGGACACACAGACGGACAGAATTTTTTACCAATCTTCAATCTTATTGAAACAAATTTTGTATATTATTCTATTAGTAATACGGTATCTCTCATTTAACCATTTTTTTGGTGTATAACTGCCTCATTGCCTTTTGAACCGATTTTAATGAAATTTCTTACAGAAGAGCTTCGTAAAAGTTTTAATAATTTCGCATATCAAAGTAAAAAAAAAATCAAAATAATTTTTTGAAATCTGATATTTTGAATTTTTTTTTAACTCCGCATTAATAAATACTTCAAATTGGCCTACCAATTTTTTTTTTTTTTTTTTAATGCTTTTAAAATTTTGTATACATTTTTGTTTTAAATCTGCTCCAACGATTTTTATTTTTTTTTTCTCATAAATTGAGATTGTTGTGCTATCTCAAGAACAAATAATAATATCGACTTCAAAATTATTTTATTTTACACAAAATGCTATATTTGATTGCTGATAGAATTTGCAAAACTAAAAGAAAGTAAAAAATTTCAAAAATATTGTTTCGTCTTTAATATTGCGAGAGCCAACAGCACAACTTATTTAAAAAAATAACATTGGGCTGTTCTGTTCTTAAGGGACCCGATTTGATGTTACCAATGTGGCTCGCAACAAGTCTCATTTTAAAAAAAAATTTCTTAAACTAAAATTCCGTATCAATAAAAATACACGACTGGGTCACACGATCTTGCTCTTATGTACGATCACACTGTGTTTTTAAAGTATACATGGTACTTAAACTTCAGACTGAAAAATTGTTAAAAAATAAATATTATCAGAAACAAATTAATTAAACAACTTCTGAAATTTTTTAGACACCAACGCGATGCACACCATCTGATTTCTAAAAAATCTCAATATATGAAGAAACAAAATTTAAATCGTTGGAACGGTTTTTTAAAAAAATATTTTTTTTTTTCTATAAAAAAAATTTTAAAAAATAAATTGGTACACCATTTTTTAGCTCTCATTAATGCGGAGTTAAAAATTAATTTAAAAAAAAAAAAATTCATCTACACGTTTTCGAAATATCGAATTAAAAAAAAAATAAAATTTTGGAACACAACATTATTCAAACTTATCAGGTGCTCTTGTGTAAAAAATTTCATCAAAATCGGTTCAACAGAAAGATGATACCAAACCAAACCAAAAAAAAGATAGGTTCTATGAGAGATACCATTTTCCAATAATATGGTAGATCGTACTGATATTAGTTCATATCAATATTTTAATCAAAATCGTAGAAGTCATTTTTTGAGAAAAATAAGATTTTCCTTACCGGTTCACGGAGGTACCGTTTTTTTAGTCTTGAGAATATTTTTTTATTTAAAATCTGCTAGATAATGTTAAAAAACTGCTAAATTTCAAATTTAATAAAAATCAACCAACTAGTTTTCGAATTAAAAAAAAAAGATTGAAACTTTTTTTTTTAAATCCAAAAATAAAAAATTGAAAATTTTGGTAGGTATACAATACTATTAAAACTTTTTGAAAGATTTTCCACAAAAAAATTGGTCAATATCAATTGAGCCGTTTTTTTAGAAAATCGAAAATAAAAAAAATAGGTTCCTATAAATAGTTACCTATACCTATGTATATACATTGAAAGTAAAAATGTTAAAGCCTTATGGAGAGAGCTTTCAAACTACCCTGGAAATAAAAATAAAACATCAAACGCTCCACTTGTTCATAATATGACCTTATCTTAAATATCCCCTAACATTTTTGTTGTTAACAAAAATAAAAGGCATTTTTACCTTTATAAATTTTCTCCTCATTGACCAGAGAATTATTTTAACAGGAACAATTCCGTAAAATTAACATTTTTCATATAAAAACAATTTGAAATAAAATAATATAAAAGTTGTTTGGATTTCATTTTGGTAAAATATGAAAAAAGCCGAAAGGTATCATGAGCAGAGGAATATGGAAGCATGATTGAGCATTTATAAATTAAATAAAAATATAAATTCAATTTGAAAACACAATGTAAGCTATATCTAACCAGTATACCATGTATAGTTTATTGCTACTGGCGACTAAATATTAAAACAAAATATTATATTCAATGGTTTTGTTTTAAGTAAAATAACAAAGACGATCATAATTTTATAATGTTATACGAGTAAAGCATCACTAATAACTATTACACCTACATACGAGTATACTCGGGCGAAACCTTCTTCATCAATGAAAAAATAACAAATGAATAAATTAATGTTGAGAGGAAATCATTTTTTTTTTCAATTTATATTTTAAATTATGCATCTTTGTTTTAATAGAAAATAGTTTGGAACACAATTTTTATTTATTTATACCAAACTTGAATTTGTTTTCCTGGCGAGTATTATGGGTATAGGAATCAGTGTTTCTGCTATGCGCATTTTGACCCCTTTTTTGCCTCATGCGACCATGATACGACCTTTTAAAAAAGTGGGCATTTTAACCCTTTTTTGAAAATCTTGCGACTTTTCTCTTTTTTGTTTAAAAAATCTTCTATTGAAATAACTATTTTCGTTTAACTAACAGCAATCAATTATACTTATTCCACATCTATTGTGGATTTTTAACCCACCTTGATGGGCCAGAAGCCCACATAAATTTTTTGTTTTTTTATTTAAATCCCAAACAACCACTCTAGGTTGATGTGCCTGACGCGTCTTCTTGAACAATCAGTTCATCGGGTGGGCTGTTTCTCTGGTTCAAATGATTTTTACTCCCTATTTGGGTCCTCTGTACCGTTCACGCTCCGCTAAGGGTATGTTGAGTCGTCAGACAGACCCAAAGTTAACAGTTTTCTTTATATACAGTACGTTTTGTAATTTAAAAAAATTGAGAAAATAGGTTGTGGGTTTATAACCCACTTACTTTCTAAAATTAGGGAATATTGACCCACTTTTTTGTGCACTTTTGGCTCATAAGGGTGGGTTATAAGTCTCTCGTTGTGCACTTGTAAACCACCCAAGTGGGGCAAAAGTTCATTGTGGATAACAAAATTGTGATACTAAAATACTAAAATTATTCCAATATATTTCTTATTTATGTGAATTTCGTTTGATTTTACTATACATTAAAAAAAAATTAAAATGTGACTTTTTTTTTCTCGTGACCCCTTTTTAAGACATTTTCACTGATGGGAGTGCATATGAGCTTAAGCGGCTACGTTGGTACTCATTCAATTTTTTACAATCATGAGTTAGCATTTCCGTGCCCTGATGCTATAACGTTCGTAGACAATGCTCTCAAAATCTATTGCTCTTATGAAAAAAACGTTATAATCTTCTTTTTTTTTTTGTCGAGTTGCAATAGCTTTATATTTCTTCATAAAAATCATAGTTTTCGAGAGATTTTCGAAAATGTTAGCACTTTCAATACATTTATTACAGTTATCTTTTTAATTAACTGCCTGAACACAATATAATGCTGCAACTGGATCTGGAGATGCAACAGCTGTGAAAAGTGTCGTACCTGCTATTCTTACTTGCCCATAATGCAGCTGCACAGCATTTTGTATATTAAAAAAAAATGGGTCTCATTATTCACTTTTTTTTTCTGATACTTATCTTTTATTTAATAATATTTTTCGCGAAATAAATAAGCACAAAAAGCGTTTAGGCAGTTCAAGTACTTCGTAGGAAATGCCTAACACATTAAATTAAAGCTAGCTTTTTACGGAATTTAGTTTTAGATGCACAGTCACGGAATATCAAAGATTTTATGCTATACAATTGAATGGTTATAATAAATTTTGAAAATGGTAAAAACGCATTAAATTCGTTTTTAGTTGATAAATCATCACATAAAAAGCTCAAATCAAAGAACTCTTCGTTATAAAACTTTTAAAAATTTAAATTTATTGAAAAGAAATTAAGCGGTTTTCTAAAAAAAAAAAGATATTTTTTTTTATTTCTTCGACATTACAAAAAAATGGGCATCAAATTCAAAACGTATTTTTAAAATCATTAACTACAGACACCGTAAGGAAGGATTGCTATTACAATTTTCTACGATACCGTAAATAATTTTAGAATGTTATTACTAAATAATCACTAACTGCGAATATTAGCCCGTTGCGTAATGGTTAGTGCATAGGACTCTTACGTCGAAGGTCTTGTGTTTGATTCTTAGCCTATACAACCTGAAAACAGAAATATTTTTCAATGGTTACTGCCTTCTGCGAGGAATTTACATATCCACTAAAAGTGTCTTTTTATGAAAATGTGCTTCTCACCTTAGGCGTTTGGATTCAGCAGAAAATTGTAGATTCCCTTCAATCCTGCCAATAACACGCACACCAGGAATGGTTGAGAGTTATAAGTCACTAGGCCCTGGTTCTACAAGAACTGTCGTTTCATCGAATTTATTTATTTATTTAACCCATTTGCAAAATATTAAGTTTTTTTTAAATTCAAAAATATTTCTTTGAAAATTTTAATATGCAATATTATTTCGACATACTGTATACACAAAGTTTGATCTAAATCGGTTGAACGGTTAACGGAAAAGTCGAAAATTACTATTATTTTATTAAAATGTGTAAGTTTTTTTAATTAAAATATATATATATATATTATTAAAAAAGTAATATTACATTTATATCAAAAATATATTTCGATTTGTATCTTTTCGGAGATTTCTCAAATTATGTATATGTATTACAAAGAACTAATTAAAAAATGGCGCCCCGCATTGTTGATGTTGCCTCGATCTCCTAAAAAAGTCAAGCTCTATTCCTGGTTCTCATTGATTAAGTTGAAAACATTGTAGAAACTACTTTCATTTGAATTCTGGGTAATAAAATTTTCCAAATGAATATAAAACCCTTCAAGCACTTTTTTGAGTTGTTCAATTTTCTTTTTGACATAAATTGCATTTCGACAAATTTGAATAGTTATAGGGGAAAAACTTTAAAAGTATTTTTCATTTTTTTTTCCACAATATAAGTGCATTATCTAGGAATTTGCCATAAACTTGACTTTTCTCAAGAGATACGCATCACATAGAACCCACATTCATTTCCTTGCATCTGACTCTGTGTGTAACTCAAAGCTATACCGATGTATATTTGCCACATATACTCGTAGAAAAAAAAATATCAATAATTTCAACGGGTAAATGTATAAGCGACGTATTCAGCAAATTCACTTTTGGCAAATGGCAACGATTTCAAAATGCTAATTTCAAAGTTTGTTGAGCTTCTCTGCATCAAAACTTATTGTGTACCTATAGGTTGGCACTCTTTAATAGTTTGCGAAATAGAGTTGCAAATGAAAAATATCTACATAAGTGTTTTCTTTCACTATCTTACACTATAGCTTAAAATTAAACACCAATTTTGATGTTAAGCTATCGGTTGAGGTTCAATTTTTCAATATGTCGCGATGATCTTACGTTCACCTCCCTGACTAATAAACGCTTGTAATAATAAAGATTCAATATTTTGATATAATAATTAAAAGTTTGTTACTCAATTAAAAAAAAATATTTAAAAATAAAAATCACTATAACATTTTAAATTGATTTCTTGCACAAAATAAGATCGCTTACTTTAAATTCAGACTATATTTATTATAAGACTATAGGCAAAGCGTAACTGCATAAAATGTTCCAACAATTTTCCACTTCATTGGAATAGAGATAAAAAGAATATTTGAAATGACAGCATAGCAGCGGTGAGTAGGGAAAAGTAGGGAGATGGAGGGGTGGTTTTTAAGAGAATCAAAAGAACTATAAGAATTATTGGAATCTCTTGAGAAAAAGTTCGCCGCATTGCACTTATAGATACCTAGCTATCTGAACAAATATAACGAGGTAAGTGCTTTCAATTACATTTATGATGCTCATCGTCTTGGGGCGGATTATTATCTTCGATTTTATTATTGTTTTATTTCATTTAAAGCCGAATGAAAGATCTAATGAAAGATGTTTCTATATATATATGCGGTTAAATAAAATGCTGTACACCGTCAATAATGGTTCAGAACTTTAAATTTATGAATAACTAGCAAAACCCCCGCCCGCTTCGCAGGGCGTTAAAAAAAATAGTTTTTTATTTGTTTTGCAGCGAATGTGTTGAAAAGAAATAGAAAATTATTAAAAATTAAAAACAAATGTTGCCGGTGACAGGAATCGAAACCGGAAATGAAACCCCTCACGTCTAAAGCGGTGATCTTTCCACTGCACCACGAACTCTATTATTTTTGAATTGCGCAAATTACTAAATATTGTTTAAATCAGTAACCCATATGTGACCAATTGAAATTTCATTTCTTTTTTAACAGATTTTCTTTATTTTTTTACAATTTTTTTGTGTCCTAAACCTTCTACCCTTATTTCTCTTTAATTAAAAAAAAAAAATTAAGAAAATCGGTCAACCGGTTTGGCTGGTTAGCGAACGTACACAAAACAAAACTAGATTTTGACATAGTTAAGTAAGTAGGTATGTAGTTCAAAAAGACAACATCAATTAAAAAATTAATATTTTCTTGGTTAAGTTAAAGAGCTTTTGAAACTTTTTTTTGGTGTAAATTAACCGGCCAATGGAGATTTTTAATGATTTATTAAATTAAAATTTTAGATGTTAAGTACTGTCGTCCTTAATCCTTAAAACTTCTTTAATGACCAACACAAAAAAAAAAAACTTTAAAAAAACTTAATAACTACTGAAACTGATCAGTGATCATTTAGTGACATTTTAAATGCATACTTTTTTCGAATATCCCACATATGGGGTATTAAGATCCCGGAACTATTTTATTGTTATGAGTGACCACTTACTGGAACCCATTGACCTTTTTTTCATACTACTGACCCTTCAAATCATTGGCATTCTAATATTTTGAATATTCCACAACTGAGATGCTAGGATCTTCTAATGGTGGGCTTTTAACAAAACTTTAAAATTTATTAAAAAAAAATCACTTATCACTGTCCAATTATTAAAACCAACTGACTTTTCATGACCATTCCATTTAGTGACCTTAAATATTGCATGCTTTTTTCGAATATCCCATAATATTATGTGCTAAGATCCCGGAGCGATTTTGTTATAAAGGTAGAAACCAAATGACCAAATGACATTTTATGTAGTTGATCATCCGATGGCATACTTATTTTTAAATATCCCACAGATAAGGTGCTAGAACCTTCCTATTGCGGACTTGGAAAAAAATATAAAAATTAATTTAAAAAATGTATGTCTGACCTTTTATAATTAATTAGAAAACCGTTTAGATGACATTCTTTTTTTCGAAGTAATATTAAAAATCGTAGCCACTTTTCGCGCATTACGCGATTATTATAATCGTCATAATCGACCGCTACACAAGCGATTGGTAAAATTGTGAAGAAATTTAATGAGAGTGGAATCGTTATTGACGTCGTAAGGCCTGTGCATCATCGTAATGCACGCTCAGTCAAAAATATAGCTGCTGCAAGTGTTGCTGATGATCCGAATTTATCGATTTCCCGGCGGCGTTCGCAGCAATTTAACATGTCGTACAGCTCACTATGGCGTATTTTGCATTTGAAGATATACAAGACGGGGCAAGAAGCCACACAAAACGAACAATTATGGCTTTATTGCGTCCCGTTTTGCAACGTCAATTGCCCACCAAGGTTATGCGATTTGACACCGGTAGATTTTTTTCTGTGGGGCTACACAAAAGACCGTGTCTACGCGAATGATCCCCGAACTCTTTATGCATTAAAAATCAACATTACTCAAGTTATGGCCGAGATACCGCCCGAAATGTGCGAAAAAGTGGTTAAAAATTACTTCAAAAGAACAACATCTGACAACATCTATGCTTTTGTTCGTAAAGAAGAATCGGAATGATCAAGATATTCTTAGATTTATAATTGATTTCTTAAGATATAGGTTTCTCAGCCCAATGAAATCGCAATTAGAAAGTGCGAATTTGGTGTTATTTTTTGCTGCATGCACAAATTTTTTCTAATTAATCTTACATAAATATTTTTATAAAAATTCAATGCAAAACGAACAAGAATTAAAGTCTTTATTATTATATTTAATCTCATGACGAAGAAACTTCTACAAGAAGGTTCCATAATACCCATGATTTTGTCACGAGATAATTGTAGTATACCCTTACGATAGCAACAGAGAAAAATTTAATTCTGATAGACCGATCAATAAAATGTTTAATCCGAGTCTGAAGGAATTATAACATAAGGAGTCAAATATTTACTATACAATTGAGCGCCAATAATAATTCATCTGCCAATAACAATAATCAGAAGTCATATTTGTGTGTTCAATTTTGATTATTTTATTGGAGCCACATCTCAGCAGAATGCTGCTGCTGTTCCTGTTACTGCTGCTATCTGTTTGAAGTGAATTTAATTAAATAATTCCACATCGAATCAATGTGTTTGTCTGTAAAACTGTACACAATCAAACTCACATGCCTTGCAGAGTCTGCAGGCACCATATACCACCAACAAAAATCTCATTAATGCTGTTTGCACATCCATTGCAACATATAAAGTTTAATATCCTGGTATATTCCAACAATAGTATATATATAACCTTGCAGCCTCCAGTCCTTTGCAATTCATTTACCTTCATCCTGCAGCTGAAGTATAAGGGCATAGTATCTGTATCCTGACACTGCAACTTTATTTTACCCAGAGAAATTACATAGCGTAGATATACACACACAGCAACACTTGTGTTTAATTAAACCTCTTATCTGGATTAAAAAGTCGTCCTTTTGCATTTGTTTTTATTTTTTTGTTGTATCATTATTATTTTTCAACCCTCAGTGCATCTAGGAGCCAAAATTTGTTTTAGTTTTACAAAATGCAAGATGAGGATGAAAACAAGAGCTACATAAAAAAAAACTTTAGAAATAAACATAAAATGTGTTAACGAGGTAATTAAAAGCGTAACAGAAAACCATAATGAGACACAGGATTTCTAAAAAATAAAAAAAACATAGGAAGTGCTTACTGCATTCGTTTATGAAACAGGACAATTTTCTTGAATGCAAATATTTAAGGCAAGTGATACAAAGAAAGTTTTCAAGGATATAGCAGGAATTTGAGAAAAAAAAAGTATTCAAAACAAATTTTCCATAAAACCCGTATTACTTGAATTAAAGACGTATTGAAAGATTGTTAATTTAAACTATGCTTTTAGAAAAGTTCTGCGAAAAGTGTTGAGATTTTAATCAAATTAAACATTAAGACGACGAAGAAGTCCAAAACAATGGTTTTATTCAAAACTTCCGACGTGCCGTGCATTGTCGTGTCGGGCATTCTCGTGTCGTGCATTGTCATGTCGTGTATATATTAAGGTTAAATGTAAGTGGAATAAAGGATTTGCTTCAAATTTGTTTCATAAAATTTTTCCCTCCAATGAAGATTCAAAAATGTCGGCAGCAGGCCGATTTACGTTTTAGTACTTAGTTTGACTAATCCATTTTTCAAATTATATTGTTTTAAAGCTAATAATGTTGTCAACTCTATTGGTTGGATTTTAAATCATGTTTTTATCCATGAAGACCTTGATATATTATACCTATTAGAAGAGGAATTTCTTCTATGGAATAATAGTATATTATCATGAAGCATTGCACTAGAGTTAAAATACGATTTTACCAAAGCCGATTACATCAGCATAAATTATTTATTAAATAATGTCGATTGGAATTCAGCAGCTGAATTAGCTGTCAAAATATTCAATACACACAAAATAAATGTTACGAACACAACGCAACTCCAGTCGGTGCTGCAGACGGTGCTGCAAGAGTTCACCAACTTTTAACTTTTCACGTGCAGGACTTTTGACGTTTCAATTTGTATGAAGAAAAAAAGAGCCGGAAAAAAATATTGAAGCTTTATGTGCTTATTTGTTTCGCGTTAAAAGTTGTGAGTTAAACGAAAAATATCAGAAATGAAAAAAGTGAAAAATAAGCCCGTGATTTTTGTTTTCTTTAAAATATACAAAAAAAAAAGTACAGGTGCATTGTGGGCACTTTAAAAATAGCACAGACGACACTTTTTTACAGCTGTTGCAGGTCCAGTTCCAGTTGCAATATTCTATTGTGTTCAGGCAGCAACATTGAATTTGTATGTGCTGAATATTTTGACAGCTATTCCAAGCTGCAGCTCCAATTGAAGCTTTATATTTGACTAAAGATGTGTGACTTTTGCAGATGATTTTAAGATAAATGTACCTACGCTTTCTGATTGTATGCTACTTCAAAAAGATTTAACTGGTTTATCAAAATGATTTCGGTTAAATGCCCTTGGCTTAAATATCAAAAATGTTGTATCTTGACATTTAAAAGAAATAATTATAGTCCGTTTTTTTTTTTAATACTGTATTTTTGAGAATGCTCTGGAAAGAATTTTAAATCATAAGGAATGCATGAGGATTACAATATCGTGCCTAGAGGCAATTCTATGCTTGGATTTTTGTTTAGAAATTGCAATGAGTTGAAGTGCCTTTATAAATACAATTAAATCACATTTTGTCATTTTTGATCGTCCGATCTTGGAATACTGCTGTGTTGTTTGGTTTCCACATACAAAAATGCATCTAATAAAATTGAAAGAATTTAGAAAAGATTTTCAAAATATTCTCTTCTGTTAATTATTGCTTAATATTTAGATATGTCTCGAAAACAGTCAAAAAGTTTAAAAGGTATTGCGAACTAAAATTTTCCGATTTTCTGCATGCTTAATTTTTTTTATTTAAAATTTAATTTTACGACAAAATAATGAACGCAAAAATGTGACAATTTTCCGAAAAGTCTTGAAAAAAATTGTCATGTACTTTTTATGATCCAGAAATTCATAGAATTCAGGTTGGAATCCAAACATTGATGTAAATTGATTGTGGTTTTTTTCAGTTAATCTGACCTATATTTGAGTTCCAATGTAGCTCAAAAGTTTATTTAGTTCCATATATAGATATATTTATTTCTTTGTTATTTTTATCCTGGAGCGTCCTCCCCTCTATTATATTCTTTGTTCTTAAGTTATTTAACTTATAATCAGACAAATGAAATCTCTGCAAAAGAAAACGACGAACTTCACAATAGAATCGTATCACATTTATATATCATCAATCTCCCCCTATCATTATAAAATGTTAAACAAAAAGATTTTAGTTTTCTAGAAGTTTCCTGTTATTAAGCATTATTTCCAAATTTGAAACTTTTAACATCCCTTTATTAGCCCAGAAACCACTTTTAATTCCCCAACAAGTGATACACATGGTATGATATGAAAATGAAAATGAAAAGACAGTTCTTTCCGGTCCCTGATGCATGCACATTAGACTGAGCTCCACTTTATCAACGTCAAAATTTAATTACCTCCTCTTGCATTATTGTATATATATATATAGATAGATAGTGCGCGGGGAGAAATAAAGCCAAATAGCTAGGTATCTATACGTACATATATTGCAGGCATCAGGATCTAAGGAAAAGGATATATTTATTCTGATAGCAGCACCCGCCTGCTGCCGCTGCGCCACCACCTTCGTCGTCGCTCGCCATCGTCGTCGTCACCGTGATGGCATAGCATGAATCCTTTAATGTCTTAGTGGCAGAATAATTGCATTTTAATTGCCCACAAAAGTGAGCTAGGTTCGCCAGAGGAAAATGGTGGCTGATAGCAGTAGTGGAATTAACTACTTACCGTATAGCACCCCATTGAGAGAGAGCCTGAGGCGAGGCATACATACATATATATAGAAAAAAAAAAGAACTATGCAAAAACAAAGCTTAAAAATTATGCAAAGTCCAATGGATATTCTCATTTCCGGTGTGCGCTTTGGTTAAGAGTCGGCCACGTTTTATAGCCCTGCATCACTGAGGCCACGGAAAGAAAATATAAATCTTTTAGATTCTGCGCTTCTAGTAGTTAATGGACATCAAGACTATTCATTTGGGATTCATTATAAAAAGGGAAAAGGCACCGCAACTCAGCTAAAAACCAAGAATGATGCATTCTGGGTCAATTTTTCGAAGAATTCTACAATGCTTGCGCCTGGCAGGGTCGGTTTCTAATTTTCGTTATGGAATGGGAAGAGCAAGTAAAATAGGAATGCAATGGTGAGAGAGATATTGATATAATTTATTTAATATATTTCTACGATGATAACCCATGAAGCTACTTTCCTTACATAACTAACATCCTTCCTTAAAATTGGTGTAATTATTTTAATTCCTGCCAAAATTATAAAGTGCCACATTGAAACAAAAAACCTTAAATTTCGTTAGCTGTGAAATATTTTTATAATAATAATAATAATATATATGTGAGTGCCGGTTAAGATGTGTAAACAATAAACATCAAATTTCGTCCAAGTGTCAAAGTTTTTTTATTCAACGTACCCAATAACAACGTAATGTGTGATATGTAATGCGTGACCGTAATGACTATGACATAGCACGTATGACACGTAAGGCTCATGTTTTTAGTACATCCTACCGCCGCCGCCGCCGCGCCGACATAGATGTCGGCTGAATTGACTGAGTTTGACCGATGGCATTGGTTATGTTAGCTTTGAGGGCCGCGGTGGTTTGTGGCTTATTCACATAAATCTGCGACTTCAGAAAACCCCACAAGAAAAAGTCTAACGGGGTCAAATCGCACGATCTCGGTGGCCAGCTCACATCAACTCCACGTGAGATGACCATGGCCTCGAATCGCTTGTGCCTAATTTCCAATGTGGCGTGATATCATCCAACTCAGGCCAAGAGAATTTGGTAATCATCGATTTATAGCACTTTCCGTTAACGGTAATGGCCTGGCAAACGTCATTTTCAAAGAAATATGGGCCGCTGACGATGCATTGGACACTCTTCATGTGGATTGGGTATCGTCCCAAATTCGACAATTTTGTTTGTTAACGTACCCATTCATCCAGAAATGGGCCTGCCTCATCGCGGAAGATGATTTTTCGATGAGAATCAGTTTCCAACTGCTCCAGACCCCATTCAGCGAACACAATACATGTCATTCTCTAAGGTCGTTTACCTTCAGTTGTTGGCTCAGTTGAATTTTGTATACGGGTGTAGGCCCGAGTCACCACGCAAAATTCGCCAAGTTGTGGTCTGCGAAAGGCCGAATCCGACTGCCTTGGATTCTCCTGCGCAATCTCACGGACAGAGGCGATGTATTCGACAGATCTTGCGTTTCTTTGATGTACGGGTATTGGTTTATCGTTCACTGAACCAGTGGGCTCAAATTTATCCACCACAAAGCGCAAAGCGCGCGGAATGCTACCCGAACAGAACACCCATTTTGATAAAACAATTTTATCATTTGTGCGTGTTAATTAACGTTATATCCACCCATGGTGATTTTGCAAAACAGACTGAATAAATGACAGCCAATTTCACAGATGAAGCTTTAAACTGGTCTGGCTTCAAGATGGCCGCTATCAACTGTCAAAGTTTGGAAGTCCCTTTTGAAAGACCCTTTAGATTAAAATCTCCTAAGAGATTTTCGAGGCAAACAATTGTTACTCAAAAAGAAAATTTCACGTAAATCCCCTCATACGGAATTACGAGACCCACTTGTTTCGACAACTCTTTCACCATAATGCAGTATAAATAAAATATCAAAATCAATTTTCGTTTACGAATGAAAAACTTGCTTTATACAAAACAACATATAAATCACAAGTACAAACTGATTAAGATCAATAAATATTTAAACGTAAATTATTTTAACCTTTTTGCTTATTTATTTGCGATTAAATAAAATTTAAAAAAAAAAATAAAAATAAATAAAAACAAAGTAAACTAATTTTTAATTTTACTTTCAGTTTAATACGAAAAAAATGGAATTGAAAATTTATTTTCCATTGATATCCATATTATTATGGGATGCAATAATAATATAAATAATTGAAATATCAGCAACAAAAAAAATGAAAGCTGTCAATGGATTTTTATGTGAAACAATCCAAAGTTGAATGATAAATAGACCTTGTTTAATTTCCATGCAATTTTCATTTCATTTTACTTAAGCTTGAGTGAACAATTTTATTATTATTTTGTTACATATTTTTACATACATATATACTTGTGTATTTATTCATTTATATTGTGTATGAGCGTAAACTATGAATTATTTTGTCTGCAAATATATTTTTATATTTTTGAGTATGAAAATTATTGTAGCTTTGTTTAATGGTAGAGGGATATGAATCGAGTTCGAACTATAAATTTTAAATGAATAATGGCAATGACGCCAATAGCACTATTCAAATAAATATTGTTTAAATACTCAGCAAATAACAATGAGGCATGTGTGATTTTGATGTTCCTTTGAATTGATTGTGATATTTTTATTATTATTTTTTTTTTGCAATTTCGAATAAAATATGTCAAAATAAAAATGAACATAAATCCATATGAGTATATTGAGCAATTTGACCAATTTCTAAAACCGGAATAGGTGGGCCAAACCATCGTTTTATTATACATTAAACACTGTTTTAAATAATATCCTTAAAAATTATTTACAATCCATGATAAAACGATGATTTTGTCCACCTAGAAGCACGGCACGTTTTAGAGAATTCTAAAAGGAATAAGCACAATTCAGGAAGGGTTGAAGGAAGCTGAAATACATCTTCGATACCCCCACGGCAGAGCTCTGAAGACCTTCTGCACACGAATCATTCTACTTCACACAATTTTGGCATGAATTGACATTACTTAACATTTTACCAAAATATTAAGTTGATACTTCAAACTGTACGCCTGGCGACTGATAGTGCCGTAGATTTGCAGCTTACGCTACAAGTGCGGTTGTCTATTGAAACATATGTAGGTACATGAGCCACATAAAATCGGCAAATAATTGAATTGGTGCGTTCAGAAAAATGAGATTTTTCTCAATCAAAAAGTGAGCAAGTGAAGCCAAGATATTTTTTCCTCAGAGTTTTGACAGCAAATCTAAGAAATTTTGCAGAGGAATCTTGTTCATGTAACTGAGATTCGGAGATCTCATTTTTCTGAACACGCCTAACTACGCGTCTGTAACCTTCATTAAGATGTCAAAAAATTTGTCAATTATGAATGTCAATGTCACTCATTCAATTTTCTAATTTCCCGGCAGTAAAAATTTTTCTTAAAAGTTGTGTTGTGAAAATTCTTTTAAAAAATAACAATAAGTCTCTTCAACCAAGCATTTGGTCCTTCGAGCCGAATTATTTGGAGTCAAGCGTTGCATTTCTCCAACTCTGTTTAACGCAAATGTCTCTTATTTGGTTGCTAATACTTGAATCAACGAAAGTGCAATTTTTTAGTCAGCAAAACGATTATTGGTTTTGTCTCCCAAAACTGGAGCGACATGTTTTAAAAGCTTGGCCAACATAACAGCACTACAAAGTCTTGAGAAAGGAAATCTTACTGGCTGTACAGGAGCAACTTCTTAAGATTTAGCTATAAGCTATGTATATTTAATTTTTTCGGTTTTTTCATATATTTTTGACAGTTTTTACAGTCTTGACTCCAGTTAAAGTTTTTCTTTTTTTTTTTTTAAATCGTTTCTACATGCAATTTTCCAAAGTTCAAAGAATAATAAATTCCGATCCGTTCTCTCGCGAACTATTTGAAAGGAAATTTTATTTTTGATTCAATCGCGAATTTTAGTTTTTGGTTCCTTTTATATAAAATTCTTTTTAATGAACGAATAAAATTAGCTGATCCAAAAAATATAATTCCTTGGCGAATTAAATAAAAAAGTGTTTTCTCATAAATTATTTATGAAGTATCTAACATTTTTTATTTTTATTTTATTTTAAAATAAAACAATTTTCTGAGTTTTCTTATACATATCAACATTTTCGAATAAACATTATTTTTATTGTTCATTTAAAATTCTTAAAAATTAGTAATAATTTAAAATTTATTTTTTCAGTTTACGAACTAACACTCTTATATTTCTTGATGATTTCTTATTAACGTTTTAAACGTTTTTGACACAACGCACCGCACAGCAACAAATCACATGAAACAAATATGGCTCTACGCATATTAAATATATTGAAGCGACAGTGACACACGACTCCACAACACACCACACGACATAAGTGTGGATCCGGCTTAAGGTTCCTAGATTACGTTATTGTTTTAGATTTTTATTTTTTTATTTAAAAAAATCAACCAAACAAAAACAGTAGGACTTTTGAGTTCTTAAAATATTTTTGGCCTTTTTCACAATGTCTGATCAGAACCTTAGTTCTTATAGTTCAGAAACTTAGTTCTGATTAATTATCTGACACATACATTTTTCCGCAGGATCATAAGTTCATAACACATTTCACATTCCTCATTGCCTTATGATCGATGATAATGCCTTATAAATTCAAAAATTAATCCTTTTTTTTTTTTTTTGAATTTCAAGTTAACCAATTCAAGTTATATCAATTCAGCACAATTAACCCAAAAAAGCAAAGAAAACACTAAATGAGAAAATTAAAATTTTCAAAACGTCACTCTTTGGTTCAAAATAAATATTTAGCGCGAAAAAAATTTAAAAAAAAATATGTTAAAATCACAATGATCTTTGTTTTTTTTAACGAAAGTAGAAGTTACCTATGGGGACATAGGTTGGCATTGCTTTTTTTATAAAATGTCGAAGGTAGCAATTATAGACCCGTTAATAAATAAGATTCACAATATAGAAACTCGAGGATGAGTCACGCCGCGCATTTATGCACCCTACAAATACTTTGCGGCCCCGAAATATACTTGTACGCTATAGGATTTTTAGGACTTTCAAAAACAAACATTCGCTTCACTCTCCTATATCTACCAAGTTTTTTTTTAAATTAAGCCAAACAATTTTTTTTCTACAACTAAATAACAACAAAAAACCAAATATAGCAGTCTGAGATTGTAGCGCTATCTGTTAGCGAGCACATTTTCGTAAGGGACAAAATTATAACCGATTATCAATTTCGTACTTTTTTCAATTTTTTAGAATCAATATTTTCTCCTTCCTATATATGAAATGGAATTTTATGATATCACTTCGATGCACCCCTGAGTCTCAAATTTCGGGTATCCACAATTTTCCGACTATTCAGTTCAAAATCCAACAAAAAATCCCCATGCCCATCTGATGATAGTCAAGCCTTTACATGCGCGTACAAAAAAAAAACAATTAATTTTTAGAAATATGCATAGTATATGTACATATGTATGTATTAAGATTATGAATAAAAATAAAGATATTATTCTCAGGCATTAAAACCAAAGTGTACCTAAAAGCGAGTTTGTGCAACCTAATTGTGCACTTTAATTTTTTAAGAAAACTAAGGTGGGAGCAACTAACCCCATCCTGTTTGAATTTTTGTATCTCTAATTTTAGATCGGCGAATCATCTTGTATAACAAACACCCCTATACTTGTATATTAAATTTCTCTACAAGAAGTGAGCATGGACCGATGCGATAATTAATTTCTAAAAGGATATACATACATACATACATAAAGTATATATAGTATGAGAGATAACTCTCTCAAGATTATTCAGCTGTTCCATAAAGTACAAAAGGACTTCGCGTTAAACAAAATTTGTATAACCTTATGTATACTTATAGTGTGCACTAGTTGGTTGTATAAATTTTGTTCTTTAGATTCAATTTAGCGGAACACGACGTTAATTTGGAATGAACAACTAGGTCAATTATTATTATTAGCAGATGAATGCATATAAACAGCATACAGCAGGATCCACCACATTATACAGGATACACAACATAGTGCTGCAGGCGAACACTTTACAATGAAATTCTGTAATTTTGTGTTTTATTTTTATTTTTTTGTAAAACTATAAGAACCATGCTTTTTTGGAAGAAGAGTACATACCTACGTTATAGCTAGATGTGTTTCTGCTTATATAGTTAATGCATTATAGTTATGGTCTGAAAAATTAATATAACTAAATAAGGGAACCCTTTCATCATGAGAGCTCGTATAAATTTCAAACAGACACGCCATCTAGTTATGCTCCTTGCGGCAAAATATAATACATAATAATAATAATTATTATTATTATGAACGTTAGTGTGAAAGAGATTTTTGATTGCGTTTTATTTTTATTGTTTAGTTTATACCTTATATTCTCGTAAATTGCCATAAGCTTGAAAATATTTTGTCTTGAGACTTGAGTAATTATTTAATTAATCAAAGGAAAGGCGCAGCGCTTTTATATAAATTTGAGAAAAAATGTTTTTGTTTTGGAAGTATAGGTACCTGTGTATAAGTCTCAAAGACTGAAAATGAGAACAAAGAGCTTTTGTTTTCTTTAATTAAAAGAAGAGAAATAGTTTTTTTTTTTTGTGTTTTCTTTTTCAAAGACTTGAAATAAAAGTCCTAGCTCAAGGGCGGATTGAGAAGGGATGTACATTTAACTAATTTTAAAATGGAGGTATAGGTATTATAGTTATTGTATATTCTTTTAAAGTTTTTTTTTGCTTACAAAAACTGACGTAACATTCCGGTGGTCTTACTTTTAATACGGTGGGTATATATAATGGGTGATTTTTTAAGAGGTTTAGAACTTTTTTTAAAAAAAAAAACACAAAAAATTCGAAAAAATGAATGAAATATTTATTTGAATCGATAGTTTGAACCTTGCAATTTAATGTTTAAAGATAATTTCATGCAAATGTTGACCGCGGCTGCGTCTCAGGTAGCCCACCCGCTGAGTCCAATTTTGGCATACTCTTTCACACATATCGGCCGGTATCTCACGAATGAATGCATGGATGTTGGCTTCCAGTGCGTCAATCGAAGCGGGCTTGTCCCTATAGACATTAGCCTTGACATACCCCCACAAAAAATAATCTAATGGTGTCAAATCGCACGATCTAGGCGGCCAATTGACCGGCCCGAAACGTGAAATTAATTGTTCACCAAACTCGCCTCGCAATTGCGCCATTGTTTCGCGTGCTGTGTGGCATGTGGCACCGTCTTGTTGAAACCACATATCATGCAAGTCAAGAACTTCCATTTCGGGCAAAAAAAAGTTTGTTATCATCGCTCGGTAGCGTTCACCATTGACAGTAACGCTGCGATTCGCATCATCTTTGAAGAAATATGGCCCAATAATGCCGCCGGCCCATAAACCGCACCAAACAGTGGCTTTTTCGGGATGCATTGGTAGCTGTTGCAATGCTTCTGGTTGATCTTCACTCCAAATGCGGCAATTTTGCTTATTTACGTACCCATTCAACCAAAAATGAGCCTCATCGATGCCGACCATAAAATGGAAGCAGCGCGCGATGAACATTTCGAACCGAGCACGAATTTTGATAGTAAAATTCAATAATTTGCAAGCGTTGTTCATTTGTAAGACGATCCATGGTTAAATTGCAAACCAAACTGAAGCTGTTTGACAGTGACACAAGGTACTAAACACACGTCAGCTGTCAAAACCAGTGTTGCCAAAACCAAACCAGCTAAAAAATCACCCGTTACAATACATATATACACGATACTTTAACTAAAGCCCTCAAATTTGAAATTTGGTATTAAAAATGTTATTAAAAAGTTGAACGAAGGGCCTAAATAAGCTCTTGGCTGTCCATCTTAAAAATTAAATATTTACTAAAGGCCGTCCAACTTATCTTCTCATCTTGCATAAATAGTTTTAAATAGATTTTAACTTATAAGACCCTTAACAATCGTCTGTTTAAAAATATATGTAATATTCGTGCCATTCGTGGTAAACACCAACCTGAAGTGTGTAGATGCACCGGTCTTAACTGTCATTTTCTACTCTTTTTTCAAAAGCTTTGTGGAATACTAGCAGACCCGTGCTCGCGTTGCTTCGCAAAATATCCTTAATTTAAGTATTATGTATTTAAAAAAAGTTTATATGCCTACGTTTTGAGAAAAATCAATCCCCGTTTTTTAAAAATAAATTGTTTGTAGGTACCTATCCTATGTACATATTTTATTTTTTTGTTAGGTAGGTTCATGTTCGCAAGACGAACAGAACCTTTTACCCCCTTTTTTTCTTTATCATCGTAATGCCATGTTCGATCGCTATTTCCCGTTAAATTTTTTATAAACTTGATTGCCCATTAAAATGTATTGCCCTCATAATTCTTCAGTAGGTATGCAGAAGAAAAAAAACAAATACGTTACGTACCTACCTACTGTGCTATACGCTGTTATTAAAAAAGAGCTAACAACTTAGTGGAATCAGAAAGTTTTCAGCCTGTCATTCGGCTCATATCTGCATTGCTTCGCTTTCACTAAGATTTTTGTTTGTTATCTCAAGTCGATTGACAGACATACACACAACAGCACTCATTTTTTCATGTTGTCAGTCTTACATTTTCTGACGAATCCCTAATTGCCCTCCCCTATTTACATATACAAACGCATACAAACTTCATACCTACCAACTGTCAGACAACTTATATTAAGAGACGCACAGTGGCGTAAAGTCGTTGACGAGTTAACAAATATGTAAATCCATATTGTCATAAAAAACATTATTTTCAAGCTCTAAAATATCAGTTTTTTAAAGATTTTATTAGCAAAGGTTCCTACTCCGCCATCAAAAGTGCCTCCTTCTCTCCTACAAGAACAAATTCCCTTTATGTTTTAATTATGGAAGCATAGTTTTCTTTTAGTAATTAAAATAAAGATGGGGTTAGTTGTCAAAATATCTTACTTTCGATGTCGTACACAATCCGTAAAGTCGTATATAGATACACAGTCATTGTTTTCGCCAACAAATTATTTACAACGTTTTCGGGGAGATGTGGGAAATTTAAAAAAATTGCTTTTCATCTTATATCTTGTGTTTCTTTTTCTCATTCCTTCTTCTTCTTTTAATTTGAAATAATTTCTTATAACAAAAAAAAAAAAAATGAAAACAAATACCATTCCATCCTTTAAATTGGTCAAAGGTATTGTTAGGAGTACGCGAAGGTACAATTCCCACTTTAATTATACATTCTATCATAAATATTTTATGTTTGCAACTTTTCTTCCGCCCCATAAAAATTCTTATCCCTTATATAAAAGCTAACAACCAAGTCAACCAACTCCTTGCGCTGCAGACTTCTTCTCCATTTTTTATGACTCAAGTTAAAGATTGGAAATATCACGCGACGTTGAAAAACGTTGCCTTTTTTTTTTTTTTTTTGTTCCTGTGGAGTGTGGCCCCCGTCGCTATTACCATTATTCGGTCAACTTCTTGAATAATAAACCACAGGTAATTGGTAATGGGAGTGTTGTGCGGTAGCACCCAAAATCTACACAGATATAGGTTAGGTAGGTTAGGTATACTTACATATATACCTACTATGAGAACTTTGGTCAGACACCCAACGTTGCTGATTACCTAGACATTTTAAGTGGATTCCCCAACCGCAAATTTGTCACGCTATGGCTGCTTTGGTGCAAAAGTAGACATAACAACTTCTTAATGGCTGACAGGATATTTTGGCATCAGCATGGGGGATATAGGTTATATGCGGGTTTGGATTTGGATGGTTTATCTATGTATATATTATGCTGGCTCCCGCAGGTTGTACAGCTAATAGGTGGTGTTCTGATGGTGTTTAGATAAGTCAAAGAGCTGCTGTGCTCCATCAACATCCTCCATAGAACAAGCAAAGGAAAATCCAATGGATATGTGAAAATCGTTTTTCCAAAATCTAAATCACTCAATTGACTCATCATCATTTATGCGTCGCGTCACATCGTCGAGACAAGCTTTACGGTGGTGGCGGGTCACACATTTCTTAGCTCTCATCACAGACACATTGTGTTGGAATTTATTTTTCGATGTGTTTTATTTTCTTTTTTTGAGGTTATATTTACTTTGTGCACATAATTTTGAGTTAATTATAGAAATATCGATTAAATAAACGATTTTTGATAGCAGTAGGTAGGTAGGTAGTAGGAATCTTCTGGTGAATTAGTTTCATAGACACTTTAACTTTTCCCTAAGTTTTTGTTTGTCTTTATGTCGATATTCATTAAATTTTACGCACCAGTAATTTTGGAACTTTTTTTTTCAGATGAGATGAGTTGATAAATACAACTAGGGTAGTGGGTGGAAACTAGGAAGGTGAGAGAGAGGGTGATGGATTTTAAAACTGAAAAAAATTATCTTGCTACAATCTAGACAAATGACACATGATTTGAAGGTATTTTTTAATGCGGCATTCAATGAAAGTAAAACAAAGACGATAAGACCAAGGCTGTGAAGAAGAAAACTTGTTTTTAAAGAAATTTAAACTTAATCAGTCGTATTTATTAGACTTTTGTCTACTTAGACACTGTGTAACTATTTTTAAATTGGTGAAAATATGCTTTATTTAATAAAAATAAATATTACATTATTCACGGTTAAGACAATCTACTCTTGTGTCTTAGTTAGGCAGCTATAAGACAACAAAAAACAAGGTTTTTGACACATTTTCCAAAGTTTGACAGTTGTCTAAAGTTAGAGAACGTTTATAAATAAGACCATATATCTCTTAATATCTCAAATGCAGCAAAATAATTATTGCATAATTTGAAAGTTTTTTCTATTGGTTCCAAAATAACGCCGAGTACAGAGAAAAATACAAAAAGTAAAAAATGCAAATGTCAAACAATAAAACCTTAATTGGGATGGACCTGATCAGAACTGCTTTTGTAATACTTGAAATACTCACTGATTTTGCGAATATTTCACTGGTTTCAAGTTGGTAGCGCTGGCATTTGACACCTGCCAAACTCAGCTTGCATTTAAAGTGTCTTAATATTAATTGAATGTTTGCCATTTACGATAATGGATCGCTTAACAATCGAACAATGCGTTAAAATTATTAAAACTTAATACAAAAGTGGTGATTTAAACGTAGCCACTTTTCGCGCATTACGCGATGATTATGGTGGTCATAATTGACCGGATACGCAAGCAATCTGTAAAATTGTGAAAAAATTTGAAGAGACTGGAAGCGTTACCGATGTCATAAGGCCTGTGCATCTCCGTAATGCACGATCAGTTGAAAATATTGTTGCTGAAAGGGCAAGTGTTGCTGATTATCCGAATTTATCGATTTCCCGGCGTTCGCAGCAATTGAACGTGTCGTACACCTCACTATGGGTATTTTGCATTTGGATTTGCATCTCCATCCTTATAATAAGTTCAACAAGACGGGGCAACAAGCCACACAACATGACCAATTATGGCTTTATTGTGTGAGAAGTTTCCTGGTAGCTTAATTTCACGTTTTGGCGACGTCAATTGGCCACCAAGATCACGCGATTTGACACCGTTAGATTTTTTTCTCTGAGACTTCGCAGAATAATCCCCAAACTCTAGACACATTAAAAACCAACATTACTCAAGTTATGACCGAGATACCACCCAAAATGTTTTCGCACATTTTGGGTTAACAATTACCTCAAAAGAATTGCATGCTGCGAATCTTCCCGAGGCGGCCATTTGAATGATATTGTTTTTCACACTTAATGGCAAAATTCAAAATGTATAATGAAATAAAATTTCATCAAAAATGTATGGCTGTATGTGTTTTATTTAGCTTTACTTTCGAAACCGAAAAATGAATGACCCGTTACAAGGAGTTTAACTCTGTATCGTTTTAGTACAAGAAAATAATAATAGGTACCTGTTTTAATAAATATATTTTCCCACTACTCTTAATCTCAGAACCATGGGTTCAGGCCCCGCATTGGGCGCCAATTATTGAACTTTATCCAATTATTGACGGAAGTTGATATTCAATTCCATTCTTACTTATTATTATTTTTATTTTATAATGAAAAATATCCTGACTTTAAAAACTAGAATAAAAAATAATAAATAAAAATCAACAAATGAAAACTACGACACACATGATTTGACAGATAAGTCGAGAAGGGGATAACAAAAGACAAAAGAAAAACTGCTATAGCTGTTTTGAGTTCAGTGGAAAAATTTTCTTTAAATACAAAAAAATTGATTATGGTTAAAATCAATTGACCAAGACGAAAGAAATGTTTCACTGCAAGTACAGTATATTTAAAGTATTTTTAATAAAAAGTAGAAGATTTTTGTTTTATAAAAAATCGGGCTTTTTTGGTCACTTCCTTCTATATGCAAATAAAAACTTTATTTCATACTTTTTCCATATTTAATAAAATACCCCTGATGAAGTCGAGAAATTACGACGAAATGTAATGAAAAAGTATAAAATAAAGTTTTTATTTGCATATACAGATGGAAGTGTGTTTCATAAAATATTCATAGCTTAAATAGAAGATTTTTGTTTAGCAAAATTTTAAAATTTATTTTATACAGATAAAGATGAAAAGAAAATAGTAAAATAAATATAAATATAAATATCCAGTCAAAACTAAAATATTTGTGTGTAAAAGTTTCTACTTAGACAAAACAGGATAAAAAATCTTCTAAACAATTTAAACAAAGGGAGCATAGGTAAAAAAAAATATGTAGAGGCTTTCGGGAAACGGTTGAACTAAAAACAACAAAAAATAAAAGAAATTGGGCCTATAACGCAAAGTAAAAAAATACCACGTCTTAAAACCAAGAATAAAAGCTAACATAATATAAGATTTAAAAGACAAAAAAATATACAAGTTTCACTATCGGAATGAAACAAAAGTTCTGAACTATACTTTGTTTTGCTTGTACATTTGTTCCTTCCTAATTTCTTTACATAGGCACATCATCTCTATTTTACTCATTTTCCCTGAAATCCTTTGCTCCTCTTACCATATGCATTGTCTCGACTCAACCTACGCCCCCTAGAATTATTTCGCATCTTATACAAAACACCCTGTGTAAATAGATAGTTAAAAATTAGCTGAGACTTATTTCTAAACATTTTCGTTCATGTATCGAATATATCCCATTTATTCAATCCCTACAACTGAAATGGTTTTAGTGATGCCACATGAAAATTAAAAAAAATTCCCAAAGCATAGGAAAGAAAATCCCTACATTTTTCCTAAAACCACAAAATTCATAAAATAAATATACAAATTAAAAAAATTAAATAAAACTAAAAATTAATTTAATTTAAAATAAACATACATATTCCTGAATTAAGGGTTTGCGGTGAAATGTTTAGAAAGACAATAAATTTAGTAATAAAATTCTAAAAGTACCTACGTTTTCATAGAAAATTCTAATATTTCAAAAATCCGTCCTTTTTTCCCTTCGGTGTAGTTTTCAAACTGTAAATACCTATGTGTAGCAATTTTTCTCTACGTGTGGCATCACTGAGTGGTTTTCGACTTTATACGACTATGCCAAAGATATTGTTTTAAAATAAAAAAAAACTAAACTTTAATCTTATCGTCTATGCACATACCTGGTTGCTACCTATAAATTCTAATGTTGAAATTGTACAGCAACAGCTTTATTTGAGTTTGGCGAAACTATGTTAAACATAAATCATAAAGCAAAATGTATGTATAACTGGAACAGGCACACATACCTTCATAAAATATCCTCTCATGTGCGGGGAACATTTGTTGAATTCTGCAAGCTTCTCCATTTTTGGTTGTTTGTCTTTGCATTTTGGTTTTGTGAAAGGAAATCCGCTTTGGCAGCTGCACAGTTTAGATGCTTATAATGTGATGCCGCATGTTTTCTCTGTTTATGGCGGCAACGAACGAGGACGACGACGCGTCGACGATGACGACGAATGACGAAAGATGTGACCATGTGGGATAGGGCTCAGAATCCAAATATCTAATGCAATGGTGGCGCGGTTAGTGTCCAGTCCAGTCCACAAATAAGGATAAGTCATTAACAAACTGTCACATATAGCTTTCTGCTGTCATTCAATATCTGCAGCACCAGCATGTGGTTGTCCATCAATCATAGCAGGTTTTTGGATGTTTAGTGTGTGCATTGTGTAAGCGTATGTGTGTGTTAGCAGGGTCGTAGTTATATGAGGGCGCTTCTCAGTAAAACAGTTTTAAACAAAGCAAACAATGGACCCATTTGACAAAGATACCACAAACGTTTATCACGTCTTACCCATTCAAAATGTTATGCAAACTTTTGAGTTATGGTTAGAATTAGAAAGATGCTGACTTGAAAACCAGTTTTTATTTTGAAATCATTTATAGCATTTCGATTAGATAAGGAAAAGATTTCACCAAAACTGCGATGTTTTAAAGGTTTTCTAGAAACTAAGAAAATGAATCATTGGGAAACGATTGGTTGGATATTGGCATTTTTGGAATAATTTGGCGTGGTTTTATAATATTTGATGAAAGAAAGAAAACAAACCAAAAAACAGGAGCCAAAAACTGAAAATGAAGGAGAGCGTAAGTGCATCCATACATGACAGCGCGTCCTTGCATCCACTGTAATTTGACTAGGAGCCTATACACGGGTGGACCGATTTGAATTTGGTACAAAGCATGTTTATGTGATTTCCTAGAGGGTCTTTAGTTCTTTCAAATTTGTCTGAAAACAGCTGTAACGATTTTAGTTAAACTTCATATACTTTTAATGATCAAATTGCAGTTAGCAAGCAAACAGCGTTTTAGGTGTTTTCCTCAAGAAACACAGTATATTTTTTGAAAAAAATTGTCACGTATAGATTTTTAATGGCTTGGCCGATTTTGATATAATTTCACAAACTTGTGATTTTAAATTGGTGAAATAATACTAAATTTAAACATTTTTAAAATAGTTTATTTTTTTAAACAAAAGAACAAATAGTCAATTTTTTAGTACTTTTCGACTTTTTTAAACATTTTATATTGTAAATAGTATTGTAGCCATATAACAAATTCGTGCGACCCAATCGTAAATTTTTTAAATTATAAATTCGTGGTTTAAAATCTAATTTAGAGGTTATTTATTAATTTTTATTTTCATAGATTTTAGAAAAATAATATATTCATTGAACTTTTATGTCAGCGTTTTCTTTTTTCGAACACCAAAAAAAATATTTGTAGAGCCCCGCACCAGGACTTCCATCAGTCCTAACTACGGCATTGTGTTGTGTGTATGCCAGTGTCTGGTCTGGTGCACGTGCATTGTGAATCATGCGTGGGGATGTCAATGTTGTTTTCTTTATTATTTACGCTACGTTTTCTGCCGAGGGATTTGGTCGGTTGCTGTTTGGTCAGGTTTAGGTTTTGACTTTGATAACAAACAAATTTTATCTGCTACTGTCATCTTAGTTTATTATATTTTTTTATTTTGAAATAAACCAATTGGTAGAAATGCTGTTTGAACAATTCGGCATTTAGACTAAATAAAAAAATTAGTTCCAGAAATTACTGACATTAACATACAAAACATATGTACCCATGAGAGAAATAATAAATAAAAAAAATAAACGACTTGTATTACATCAAAAATAATAATTTATGTTTAAGGGTTGACATAGCGCAGAAAGTAATTAATTTATACAACATATTAAATAAAAATTAATTGAGTCGTGTAAAGTTACAATTGACTTCTGTTTAGGTCAGACATTTTTGTATAATTTTAGTAATTATTTCTTAAAAACTAAAATTACCCCAATTTTTTAATAATCGTAGTTTTACCACAATGTATTTTATTTTTAAACAGGGTTTTGTTCGCATAAAAAGATATTATATCCGTTTAAAAAGTCCGTTGAGAAAAGACAATATTCAATTGGCAAATTTTCAATTTAAAAATGACAAAAAGTCCATTTCCATGCCGTTGACGGCAGATATATAGTTGATTTGAAAAAGACATTATGGAAAAACACGAAACATTTTTTATTCCGTTTTTCTTAAAGATTTTGAGACCCTTCCAGAATTGTATTTAATTCCTTTTTTTTACTGTGCCAAAACTCTCAACAAGCTGTTAAGTTATTCTAATTTATATTAAAATCTTCTTAACTTTGACGTTTTAACGATATTAATAAACTTTTTATAATCAACAGCAAAATGTTTTAATTTTTCGTTTTCACAATTTGATTAAATAATTAAAATGGTTAACTTAGTGGCAAGCATCAATTTTATCGAAAATTTTCATTAATTCACTTACAAAATATTTCCATACCTTTCATAACTTTTATATAAATAAGTGCAACTTTTGATACAACTTCAGGTAGCAAATTGCTGAAATTAATTTTAATATTTAATTACATTTAATTGTAAAACTAATGTTTTATTCATTCTTATTAACTCTTTTAGAGTTTGTGTTGTTTAAGAAGATTTTTGTTATAAATATAATTAAGCTCTTAAAAGAACTATAGGCAAGGTACATTTAACCAACCCTTAAACGAAGCTTTCTTCTGTGTTCTTATATTTTATTCAAATTATTCAAAACCACAAAACAACCATTAAAAACAATCGCACCTTGTTAACCTTTTTAGTTGAAAAAAATTATTTTGTATGTATATCTTTACCTTAAATCTCCTACCTATTTAAGAAGAAACACTCCCCTTCTACTATATTAAAGTCATTAAATTCCACGACTTAATTAGCACCCTCCGGGCTTATTCACATATTTAACTTCGTTTGAATAATTTATGTTAACTGTCAAAATATTTGACACGCAAAATGCCAAAGTCACGAATATACTTTCTTTCCAAATAAAACACAAATTATGTCACGTTATTCTTGTTAAGCTTTTTTGAAAGCCATCTAATCAAGATAAAAGAAATATGTTACTTAGGTATTACTTGGATTCAAACGGTATACAATATATACAATCCATGTTTCTTTATTTTCTAAGTTTAATGAAAGAACTTTGCATGAGAAAGGTTTCATTTTTTTTTTTACATATTTAGCTAAAAGGGTACTTTTTGAAGGAAATTGAAGTTAATATGCCTGTTAATGGAAGAATGAAGGTACAAATTTTCCTATTAAGATAAGAAATAATTAAATAAAAAATTCAGGAGTATGAATTTGACTTTTGTAAAATTTTTAAAAAGTACTACTTAATTTACCTTAATGCAAAACTCCAATAACAAAAAATGCAAAGTAGTATACAAGTCAGCACAAAGTTAATATCAAAACCTTTTGACCAGGGAAAATTAAAAACAAATGAACCTAACTGTTTTTTAAACGAAAAATGTGGGGCGCAAGCAATAGATAATAATCAAGACTGTAGATAGTCGTTCTAAGTCCCCTTTTAAAGAAGTGTAAATAGCTAATTATGTATTAATTTGGAATAAACAAATATACATATGGTTTTTTTCTACCCGGTTGTTGTTGGCTTTAAAGCAAAGAGGCGATATAAGCTGGACTGAAAAAATATGTGAAAAACCTAATCTGGCTTAATCTGGACATTTTTTTCTCATTCCGAACTTGGCAGTCTATGGACGTTGGCTTGTGCAAGTATGGGAAACAATATTAATTCGTTAAATTTCTAGAAATAAACTTTACAAGCATTATGCAGAATCTGTACTGTATACTTAAATAAATAAATTGTATTAATAAACAAATATACCTATACACAGTGAAAGCTCTCCTTGCGGATAGCGGACAATATCCTTAAACGGACACATTTTCGGGAACAAACTTTTTTTTCGAATTTGTCATACAAATTACTTTCCTATAAACAGACACGGACACGGGCACATTTTCTTGCTCATTTAAGATAGAAAACTTCCCATACGCGGACACATAAAGGGATTATTTTTTATCAACAAATGAAGCAATAACTAATAATAATAACAATAGCAGTAACCGGACACGAAGCTCTAATAACCGTATACAGAGCGATGTTATGTTAAACGCTTATTATAGGGGATATCCCGAGTAACTAAGTTGGTGTAATTTTGAGAATGTATGGTTTCCATTTCTCATCGCATTCCGTTATAGTTTGACTGATGTCATTTTTTAATAATAAATATTTAACATATGGAGTTTAAAAAAAAGTTTTTCTATTTATTTCCCTTAACCGGACAGTCCTCATAACAGGACAAACATTGGGGGACAATGAGTGTCTGCTTATTAGAGCTTTCACTGTATATATGTAACGGGTGTTTTTTTAGAGGTATAGAACTTTAAGTTGGCAATACTATTTTAACTGGCGGCCATTTTTTCAGCTGTCAAGTAATTTATTTTTAGTTTGGTTTGGCATTTCAACATGAATAGACTGACGTCTGGACAACGCTCCCAAATTGTTGTGAATGGGCTCGAAACGAGATTGCTGTTGATCCCGATTTTCATAAGCAAATTTTTTTTAGCGATGAAGTTCACTTTTGGTTGAATGGATACGTCAATAAACAAAACTGCCGTATTTGGAGTGATGATAATTCTCAAGTGTATTAGACACCGTTACATCCACAAAAGCTGACTGTTTGTTGTGCTTTATGGGTTGGTGGAATAATTGTTCTGTACTTCTTTAAAAACGATGCTGGCCAGAACGTTACAGTCAATGGTAACCGCTATAGAGCCATGATTACTGACTTTTTCGTTCATTAATTGAACAACCATGATGTGCAGGAGCTATAGTTTCAACAAGACGGTGCAACATGTCACACAGCTCGTGCCACAATTGATTTATTGAAGGAAGCTTTTGGTAACCGCACATAGTTTCACGTTACGGACCCGTGAATTGAATTGCGATTTAACGCCGCCACTTGACTACTTTCTGTGGGGAAATATGAAGTCGCTAGTCTACGCCGATAAGCCCCAAACGATTCACCACTTGGAGGACAACATTCGCCGCGTTGTTGCCGATATACGGCCACAAAGATTAGACTACGTCTCAGCCAGCCGTGGTGGTCATATCCCAGTTATCATATTTAAATTATAATGCCAGAAGATTATCTTACGAACAAAGTAAGTTTCATGTCAATTTAAAAAAAAAATAATCTTTGTTTTATTCCATTTCAAAGTTCTATACCTCTAAAAAAAATCACCCTTTTTATATATAAAATATTATATGCGTACATACATGAAAAGCATTTCGAATATATCAACAAGATATTCAAGATACTTTCCACGCACAACAAAAAAAAAAGTCCTCCTATGCGTACTCGTATGTAAGTGAATTAATTTTATCATTTGCAACCCAAACTCTTTGATTTTAGGGTTATTTTATTTGAAATTTAATTGGATCATAATATGAAATTCCCCTTTAATTAAATTTCATTGTTTGTATACAAAGAAAATAAAACAAAATGCATCAGCCATCAGCACAACACAACAAAATACCAATGAATGTTCTTTGCAGTGGTTTAAAATGTAATTTAATATTTATTTGTTTTAAGTGAAAATACAATATCTACCTACAACACGCGTGATTGTTCATTAAGTGCGACATCCACAAAAAACGAATGTTTTTGAAATGAAAGTTATAATTGTCCAAACAGAAATATTTCAAGTTGTTTTAAAAACTCATTATCACATTTAAATGAATTATTCAATTAGTTTGTGTTATTCAAACCCACTTACACTGATTTTAATTAGTTTTTATTTTAATCAAAAATATTTTTGAAAAAATTTCATTGAACAAAAAAAAACGTTTTCGTTTATGTGGTAATTTTCTAGAGGAATTAATTCGTGAATTTAAGGAAATATTTAATTTTTAATTCCCCTGATATATTATATTTGGAAAAAAAAAAATAATAAAAAAAAAATAATTTACAAACAAATTTACAACGCATCATCTACTTTATTTATATACATTTTAAAATATGATTTGCATTTTTCTTTATCTGATGTAGTTGAAATTATTTTGAAAAATTATAATTTTAATGACATTATTTTCTCCATAATTTAATAAAATGCACGGTTGAGTTGCACCTTGCACGAACTTGTTCTTATATACAATCCCATTGTGGTCTTAAATTCTTACAGCCACATTAATAAAAAACGCTTATTCCACCTTTATTCCTCGAGTTTACTAAACCAGGGAATAAGAGTTAAGCTATGGGTTAACATGTTTCATGAATAAAACCAATGTTCGTGGAATAGTGAAGTGACGTTTACCAAAAATCACTTAAGAAAATCTACTACAATAAATAAGATGCCTGATTGGTAACTTGAAATTTTCACCAGGTTCCGCAGATTTGGGTTTTTTTCGTATGATGGGTTTTGACAGCAAATTGTGATAATTTGTAAAAACACCTAGAAATTCTCTTGTTTATAAATATATTTCTGTCAAAATTATTATTTTCAATTGTGTGTTTTCTTTTCTGGTTCATTTCTATTTGTTTAAATAGAAAATTTAAATAAAAAAGAAAAAGGAGTGAGAACTGGAGTACTAACGACAAAGTTAGTAACTTTATTTACCATTTCTATTTCTAAATTTCCATTATTTTCTTCAAAATCTACTCAAATCATTGTGCAGCGAAATATAGGCAGCATAGAAAACAAATCTGTGGACACAAGCACCAATCAAAAGAAAAAAAGAATGCTGGACGCAAATCAAAAACTGAATTTATTTAATTAGTTATATAAAAATAAAAGTTGTTAAAAGAGCAATATGTGCATTTTTACGTACATAATATTGTGTATATCTTTTCATTAGTTTTCTGATTTTCATAAATTGTGTTTGGTGTATTCATCGAGATAAATGAAGATGTATTTTCTTTTTTTGTTTGTTAGAAATTCTATTCGTATTGAATTCAAAATTAAATTAGCAATCTTCACTTATTTTTTTTTTTATTTTAGAATAAATTTGACATATTTGGATCTTATTCCTTCGCTAAACTACCTTCTTCGGTGGTTTAACTTCGTAAACGTCACTTAGTAGAAATTTTGTTTTATTCATAACATTTTGCTTTGGTCCACGGAATAAGCCCTAACCCTTCGCTATTCTACGTTTATTAATTTGGCTGTTAAATATTTTAGAAATTATTTTTCTGATAAAATATTTATTTTGTATGTTTTATATTTTATGCCGTTTGCCAAAAACATAATTTTGTTTAAGATAGTATTATGTGAGTACATAAACATGAACAATATAACACCGTGTTGCGCAAATGAAAAAAGAAATTACAAAAAAAAAAAAAAAAAATTGTTAAAAATACATTGATTGTTTAACCATTTTTATTACAATTAATTCATTTTTATACAAATTAATTGATTAAATAAGCTCTGAAATTGTTTTGACACCAGATAATTTTTTTTTTTTTAATTTAAAAATCATTGGAGTGTAAACCAATAATTTTTTATATACAAAAATTGGAAATATTTTTGAACAAAAAACTAGTTAATTAGTAATTAATGCGGACTTAATTAAATAGTTTAAAAAAAATATCATTTTCCCATTTTCGAAATATGCAATTTTCAACAATAATTTAAAATTTTTTTTTTTTAATCCAAAATTTGTTTCTGTTTTAAAAATTTTAATTAGAAATATTTTTCATAGCAATTACAAAGATCATGTGTAAAAAATTTTATTAAAATCAGTTTAAAAGATAATGAGATAGTGGAAAACTAAAGAATAAAATGGTACTATGAGAGATACCGTTAATAATCGATTAATACAAAAATTGTTCCCATGATATGGTAGATCGCACTGATATTATAGCTCATATAAAATTATTAATCAAAATCGTAAGGGTCGTTTTCTAGAAAAATGAGATTTTCTTTATCGGTTTTTAGACATTTGTATAGGTCCGTTATTTTTGTTTATAAGAATACATTTTGATTAAAGTTTTTTATATAATGTAAAAAACTGTTGGGTGCCAAATTTATTAAAAATCGACGAAGTCGGTAGGTATCAAACTATTAAGTTTTAAAATATATTTGAAATTTGTTTTTAAAATCCAAAAAAAAAAAATTGAAAATTTTGTTATACAAAACTTTTAAATTTTTTTAAAAAATAATATCCATACAAAAATGATCAAAATAAGTTGAACTAGTTTTGAGAAAATCAAAAATCAAAAAATGGTTCTTTGGTACCATTTACAACCATTTTTCTGATTTTTTTAGGAATGGTTTTATAAAAACATTACTGAATTTTAAAAAACGTTGTGGGCACGTTTTTGAGAAAAATAAGATTCTCATTAATTGTTAAAAAAAAATTGAACGGCAGGTACCGTTGTTCTTTGTCTTAAAAGAATTGAAGAAAACGTGTGGGGGGAATGCGTAAAAAACGCTAGATATCAAATTTAAATTTATTCAACCCACCCGTTTAGGCTACAGACGAATGACAGAAACACAGGCGGAAAGACGGGCAGAATTACGAGAGCACTTTTTTCGACTTCGTAATTTCAAGTTTGATATAAATCCGCATTCGATTTCTTTATAGATAAATTAAAGAGGAGATTTTTTGTTTGTCAATCATATGAGGAGTTCATAAGGAGTCTACAATCTACATTCGGGTTTTTCCTAACCCCATTTTCAATTTAAGGAAATTACTCGATCACTTTCAAATTAAGACTAAAATGCTCGACTTTAACGGTTTAAGTCGAATAATATCAATCAAATCAAATGCAGCCTAAACTTGAAGCATTTGATTTGTGAATTAGAAGATAATTAAGCATTTTTATTAATAGAGGTGCAAACTTGTGACTTTATCAAAAAATACCACTGCACAGAAAAAAATCATAAAATCTATAAAATCAATTTTTAAGAATTTTATTAATTATTAAAGGAACAGGAAAAACAGGATCAAAACTTCATCAAAAGTATTTTTGTAAAACTTTAGATCTCCAGTTGCTTTCTAGAGGTAGACAATGTTGACATGCTTAATCTATTAATTGTTTGAGTTTGAGTGCCTTCCGCTAATTATCAACTTTTATATTAGATAGCACCTTATTTTCTTATATTTTAGGTTCTCGAGTAAATCACTAATAATTCCTTCAACATGAATATTCAAAAATTTCATAGTAATTTTAAAATCAATTTAAGCTACTTAATTCCGGTCATAACCGTCTGGATCTGTTAATAATAATATCCCAAGTATAATTCTCTTACTTAAAAAGTTCAGCAATTAAATAAAAGTCCAAGCACCCGACTTCCTTTTTCATAACAAAAAAAAAAATCAAAAGTACAACAAGTTATATTGGTACTTCACTGAAAATAAAAAAAAAAATATTCAGAAAAAAATAAACTATTTTATAAACACCTTCTCTTTGAAATAAAGTAAGTATAACACAATGCAAAGATACCTTAAATTTTCTACCACGCTATTCCCGCATCCCATTTCAAAAACAGTATACGACCAAGAAAGTAGCAAGGCAACTTAAAATTTGCATACCTAATGATCTTTTGAATATGCATGCGGCAAACAAGCACGACGCAAAATGTCCTGAGAAGTTGTTTCAACTTGCCTGCAAAAAAAAAAAAAAAAACAACAACAGAATAAAAAACAACCTTCGCTGTCAATCTCGAAATTGTCTTCCTCCTCCCGTAAACTCAATTTCACTTTGAGCCATGTTGCGTTAGCATAACTATACGCCTACTAAAAGGCTTTAAGTTATACATTTTGGATAATTTTCGGAATATTTGGTGGTAAAATTATTCCAAAAACAGGATGGAATTAACCGGAATTAGTATAGAGAGTATATACATTTTGGGATAAATGGGTGCTCCCCATTCTTACACAGGAACTATACAGGACCCACAGCCACCACTTGTGTATTGCTGTCAATCAGTATGTGCGGTTAATTCCAACAATGAAACTCGCCTGCTTTGAAACAAATTTAACAGCATATATTCGCACTACGTATATTCTCATGGTAGCCGAAGAACAGTAAGAGCCAAGGGGTGAAAAGATAAGTTCGATATGAGTTGTGCTAATGCTGGATGCTGAACGGTTAGTCGCTGAACTATAATAAGAGTAGAACTGATATGCTAAATTCCACATATGGGGGCGGAATCAAAGACTGTTTCCTCAGCACATGACTTCATAATTACAAAACATGTTGCAAAAAAGGGGTGAATACTGAATACAATTAGTTCATTGCAAAAAGTTGTTCTATATAAGCATGTCTCTACGGAGGAGGTTAGACGCCAGAGCAGAGGTGTGAATAACGTTTCTAACGCGCCAATCTGCTGATGTAGGTAGAAACGTGGAACTTTGGAGGTGAATAATTTGATTTCTTGAGTAGAATAACTTTGTGTTATATTCAAAATACCCCAATGTCATAATTATTCCTTTAAGGACGCTGATACCTTTTGTAATTTTAGTGTTTTCTAAATAACATGCGACGTATTGTCGTCAACATGGGTTTTCAAGTAAACTGAACGATGTTTTTGTATTATAAGGGGTTATAGGTATAGGGTAAGGTAAAAGAAAACAACTTTAGTTTTTGTTTTGTATTTATTTAAGGTTGATTGTAAGTTTCTGCTGTTTCTATTGGTAATGGGGAAGATCAACAACAATTTTCATATTTCAAATAATTCGGTTAAAAACTTTCATGCTACCTTTTCAAAAGTTTTTGATACCGACCCCAAGGGGACACGTTGCGAAAATATAAACATGGCAAACATTTTAAAGGACCAATACCTAAAACTGAAAATATCAACAAAAAAAAACTTTGTAATTTGTGGCTGATGTTTGCCTTCTTGGTAAAAATATGAACTACTAATTACTTTGTAATTAGACTTTTTACGAGTCCGACGTGATAGACCAACGCACTAACTACTACGACAAGAGTGCCGATTGCTCAAAAGTTGCTTAAAACTGCTCATGCTCATGAGTGATACATGTTTTAGGCTAAGTTAGATTTACGTGGCAGCAGGGACGCTTGACACACTAAGATCATAAGTTGGTGCAATCTGATACTACAAGAATCTAAAAAGTTTTCTTCTTGCTCGTTGAACAACTCAAAGCTCCTTACGAAGGGCATGATACTATTAACGGTATGATTTGCCAGATCACTAGAATTAATGTAGTAGATTGCTCCCAGGGGGAGCTTACGCCTCAGAGATAGAGCAGGACATGTACTGTACAGTACAGAGAAGGTGAGGAATCGATTCTTCATCTTATTTGTTTATGCAGCTTCTGCAGAAATCTTTTGAAAAAAATCCAAGCCTCATTGCGCGCTTGACTATAAGACAGTGCCCGGTAACGAAACCTATAATAGACCTACATAAATGCAATCTACATAGAGATATTACATTCTTAGTGATCCAATGAAATGAACGAGTAACCGGAATGATGGTACTACCTTACCTAATTACGTAATGCCAAACTAGAATTATTCAGTCGCGTACGACTCGAAAACTGATTCGTTAATTAGGCCCTTGTTTTGTGGTCTAACATGCGGTAATGTTGTTCCACCTAAGGTTAATTTTCTCTATAACATAAGTTTACATGTAGCTATGGGTATACCAATATTTTTTCCGATATAACGATATAGGTAGTGTTGTTCCACTTTTGCCGAATTCGTCAGCTTCAAAATTTCCTCGAGTGTCCCTATGATCCGGCACCCAGTTAAAAGTCATTGCTTGACTCAAATCGTACTTGCTTGGCAAATTATATTCTGTGTTATTAATTACTATATGAATCAAAAAGTTTTATTATAAACTCAGGAGTTCCCCAGGGAAGCCTCTTGGGCCCAATTCTATAAATATTATTTATAAATGATCTTCCATTACTTTTAAAATACTCAAAGTGCATAGATAATGCAGATAATGTAAACTTATTTAAAAATATTTCTAAAAAAATTGATCTCAATTCTTTCTATAACTGGTGGGCACTTAATTGTTTGTATTTTAATATTGGCAAATGTAGGATTATAAATTTTACACGCATAAAATGTTTGTTCTGAGTACAGATTTAATGCCGTTAATAAATGTGAATGAGGTGTCTATACTTGGTGTTTTGTTTATTGTTTATTTCATTTGTTATACCCATCGTTTAGTAAGCTTGCCAGATGTGGTCTCCCTATTACACCTGCCATAAAATCAGAATCTTTGAAATTCAAAACATGTTTTTGAAATTTGCTCTCAGAGGTCTAGGCTGGCAGAATCCATTGAATCTTTCTTCATCTTTCTAAGTGGTCTGCCTGACCCTATTTACATAACTCACTATCATACCAACTATGAAAAAAAGTCACCTCTAAATAATATTTTAAAATTGTATAATGTTAACCATAAATTATTATTTAATATTTCCGATGTATCAAATACCGTTTTTAAAAGAACTTTTTACAATGTATAGATTAAAGAAAAATATTTTTCGCTTGATATTAATTCGCTTGTTTTAAATAAATAAACTAAAGACAGGTGCCTTACGTATAGCACGTTACGTATAATCGTGTCACATGTAAACCGTGCGATATTTTAACCGAACTCTGGCAATCGGATGAGCATTTATGATTACATATCTTAACCGTGATTCCCGGCACTGACACATTTTTTTATTTTTTTTTCAGCTACTGTTCTAATCTTTATGGTCTGGTTCTTACTGTATTGTCATGTTAAATGAAGTAAAAATAAACAATATTCTTCACATAAATAAGCAATATTCTTCACACTAGATTTTCGTAGTTAAACCAAACAAAACTAGGAACTTTTCCCACTCAATTATTTCATTGAATTCAAATGATTTTTATTTTTTTCAAATTTCACTTCTCTTCATCTTTAGAACTTCAAACAAAATTTATATACAAGCGGCCTTGAGTTTAAACTTTAAAGCCGGGTAAGTCTATACATACATATATATACTCATATAGCATCTATGTAACAAAAATATACAACCAATGGAATAACATTCATTTTTAGAAATAGAAACAATTCTTTTGAATGCTTTAATCTCATCTCCATTATCGACTTAATCCGATCAAAATTCAAATGAATCAATCCAATTACTTATTCATCGGTTCGCATTCATTACAATAGATGCTTCAACACTTTTGCTCCCTCTTGTTGAAATCCGTTCAATCCGAATAATCTTCATTAGGATTATTTCCTTTAAAACGCTTCCACATTTTCTCATCCCCCATGTTATAGGTATAGAAAGGTACAGTGGCTATAAGAGCCACCATCAACATCACCTAACCAACCCAAAACAATTGTTTCGGACAGATTCAATTTGCCTCTAGGATAGTCATCTTGGCTAAACTTTATATAGCTTTTATTCTTGATGGTGAGTTCTTTCCATTCTTTGGATCTTCGTTTAGCCAGCTTCATAATATATATACGTGTATTTGTTCATTCTCTCTCCTGCTGTGCAATCTATGTACCTTCTGATTCAATAGAAAACTCAATCAGCTCTGCAACTTCTGCTTTTACCTTTAAAGATACCTGCTATACCTTTCAATTTTGTTCAATGTGTACCCTCAGGGTGCTTCCAATGAGAACCAACTATATACAGAGGCCTTAATGTTGTCGTCGATATGATCAATAAGCAAGCAAGTATATAGACGTCATCATAGTTGTGCTCGTGGATTCAATTGATTTTTAATGCACAAACCCTTGGATTAACTAAAGCTTTTTTATGAATACATATATTCCGTTGCAAAAAATCCCTTTCTTATATGGAGACAAAATAAACTGAATAAATAATAATTCTAACAGTGAAACAGGATATCCCATAGAAAGAAAAATATATTTAAGTCTATTGAAAATTCACTCCACAGAGCACTCTCAAATTGAAAAAAAAGGGAAAAGAGAGCGCGTCTATTTTTTTATTTTATCCTTTAGCCATGGCTCGTCCACAATTTGAATACACACTACCTAGTGCAAGGGTTGCCGTTGTTTTTTGTATTCCTATAAAATGTAATAGAAAAAGAAGTATTTAAGCAATCAAGTTTGCTCAAAATGGTTTTTAAGGTAGATAGGGCACTAAGTACGTTAAATCAGAAGGTAATAGGTATTGTCAAAATGATATTGTTTGATCGTTTACGTTTTACGTTATGTTACGTCGTGCCGTGCTTCCGATAAGACACGGGAAGAGCAAAGACGGAGAGTTAATAATTTATCAAAAAAAAGGAATAGTCTTCGTTTTTATTCTTTTTTTATTATGTTTGTTTTTATTTAGTTTTAAAAGAATAAGGCCCGCTGTCTACGGCAGGGCTGCGACCTTATCTTTTTGATATTTGGTTATCAACTCTGCCCTTCTTCCCATTTGGTTCTCTATTTAAAGATTTTCATATTTCTCCTACCATTACTTATTATCACGGGAACCAAAGACCAGGTCACTTGCAATACCCAAAACCATATCACTCTAATCGAGTTCACCAGGCCAAATAATAATTCATTATTCCTCATTTATCGTTACTTAACAATAACAATATTAAACCTCTATGCCGATCGTATGGTGACTCACTCAAGTACCTCCGGGTGTGTCATCAGCGGCGATCGCAATTCGTAGGTTTCATATTGCACATTGCACTTGAATTGTGAATTGGAATTGGATTCGAAGGAATGGTGTTTATTTTGGGGTTTATTTGGGGTTTGAGAATGGTTGTGGCTCTCGGGTCACAACAGTTATTAGGCCCCAGAACACTGTTGGGATAATTTCAGAACAAATGTTGAAGTTTCCGGGAACAAGATTCCCAAACCGAAAATACTTCTGGGAACAGCCTTCAACCTTTTAAAGTTTGTATTTGTATTTGCAGTGGTAACAGCGATAAAAAATGTTCGCAATGTCTTAATGAAAACGCCGCCGTAAGATGTTTGTGAGTTTTAAATATTCATACGAAACTTTGAGTTCGAACGTCAAATATTGTCAAATGAAAGCATCCAAACAAAATTAAATGCATTTGCTGTTTATTTAACGTGCATCGCTGACGTTTGGGATGCGTTTAGAAACTATTGACTTTTTTACCACTTAAATGTGTCTCATTTGGCTTTTGGAATTCATGACTTTGAAGCAAATACGCATCTGATGCATTTCGGAACCCAGCCAGAGAGATGTCTTAGGAGGAATAAGTTTCTGTAATTTGACAAAAAGTAAATAAAAATTTCCCATTGTTGCAGGACCCGAACCGCAGCCTGATGATGATCAAGAGTACATCTTACATAACTACGGAGAAGGCTCCTGAGACGTGACTGCACCTTAGATGTAAAAAAACGATTAAGATCAAAAACGATACTCATGCGATTTCTTTAAAATCGTTCTAAGCAAGATGAATGCCATCAACACTTAGCCTTTCAAAGACCATCCAATTACCCGGATTGTCTACATGATATCTGTAGCGATTTTATGAGTATTGAGACCTTAGCGTGCTTATTGTTGTTTTTAGAGGAAGATTCTCCCGGTGATTTTGATTCCCGTTTATATAAAATCATGAAGTGAAGAAAAAGATAAAAAACGCACTGTCCCAATTAGTCTTTCAATCCAGTTTCGTTTCGAATGAGGGCGGTGTGGCGTAGTAGATAATGACCGCGACTCAGGCAGTGCAATCTTACAAAGAGGCCTTTAAATTACGTATTCGCCTTAATATACAAGTCTCTAGTCGTTGAACTTCTGCTTTTTAGACTCGCCTATGATATCTTTCTCGCCTTATCAAACCATTGTGTGTGGTATGTGAGGTACTGGATTTATGGAAAGTAGCCTATACCAATCATATCAATATGATTATTCAGTAATCACATGTGCGAAAAAATGATTGTTGAGGAAAATCAAGTTTATTTTTTTTTTTTTCAAAATCTCAAGTTCACAAATTTACACCTTTTAAATTATAGCACGAGCAAAAAATATAACTTGCAGATTAAATAGCAAGAAATCGTAAACTCTGGTTGCTGAGTCAAATCACCTGGGAAAACATTGTTTCCTTTGAAAAGCGCACTCAAAAAGGATCTCACAAAGGAATAAGGTGATGATGTTGTATCTGCACAAGGGTATTGTTGAATTTATCTCACGTGGAAATAAAAATGTAAAAATGCAATGAATTCCCCAACCACCTATTTGGGAAACTAAAGAGGTCGAACTTTCTTTCCTGAGACTGGGACTGGGACAACGATGACAACGACAACGATGACAACAACCAACGAGGACGACTACGTTGTATATATAGATAGACCTAGGTCGTTGAAGTAGCAAAGCAATAGTAATCGTTTAACACCGCAGAAGGATCACCTGGCATTTGGTTTACATACATATCTTCTCCCATATCGTATCAAAGTGGAATAATGAATTCCAACAACTAAAGTTGTCGATGTCCTTCTATACATATAGAAGTGTATAACTGTATATGGCATGAGTTTTGGCCTGCTTGCCCCAGGCTTGAAAGTTGATTCTATAAATATCCACCGACAAACATACCTACTTGGTTTGTGTTTTGTATGTAAGTTGATATAGTGGAGTAAGCAAGTGGTGATGCGGTATAGTGTATACATATATATAGTCACTCTTGTATATACATTTGCCTTTGGCATAGTTGAATTTGGAGCTCTGATGATGGTCGAAGTGACCAAAATGAACAGGATTGTGGTCAGTTAAACCTGGATAAAGTCGATTGGCGGTGCCTGTGTGTGATGGTTTGAGATAAGGCAATAATAACTCTTCTCTTTGAATTTATTGTGTGATTTTAATTGGAGAAACAAAAAAGGGCTGAGTTGATGGTATATGAAATATGACTGCTGTTTCCTGAAAAACATTCAGAACTTTAATGGCAGCTCGTATTGTCTATATTTATGGACATTGAAGTTTTGATTAGTTTTATGGTGAAGTAAATTTTAATATTGTGGTTTGTAATGAGGTTTAAGTATTTAATTTTATTTTGCAGCTTTAATTGTATTTGAACGTATAATCTTAATAAAAAGAATTGATACCAAGTGTCAATTTAACGTAAACTTTTCTTTTGATTTTACAATATGTTTTCAATGTGAATTTACTTTAAGTAAGTTAATTAAATTTTAACATTCATATAATACTTGTTCACTTAATGGACCCCGATTTTTAAGGGGTCCCGGCGTGACACATGGCAGCTTTACATTCTCCTCGATCACCGGCAACGCTACTTCTAGTTATCTAGACCAAGCGCTCTGATAGTGTCATAGAGGGAAAATATAGAAAACCCTTTCAATAGGCAGATCTGCGAGTGCTTCGAAACTTAAATAGAAATCAATTGGAAAGTGAATATTGAAGTGAGAAGCCAGCCGAGAGTTTCGCCGCAGAATTGCTACAGTTATTATATAAATTCGTATAAACTTACTGTATATCATACATGTTCTCATAAATTGTTATTTTGTGTTGTTAAAATAAAGTTCCCCTAAAGAGGGCAGCAATCCCTATCGAAACGTTTGGAAAAATCAATATAACTTTGTTTCATTGCAAATAACAGTGACCAAACAAGGAACAATAAAGATCTAATCCACCTAATAATAATTAAATTCAATTTGGTCAAATCCCTTATAGAATAGTATCAGTTCTCCGTGCCAGTATCAGAGCGTGCACTAACTACGTATAACGCATAATTGGCATAAGGAATTTGGAACACATTCTTTTCCCAAAACAAAGTAGCAGGGGTTTTCAAGGGTAGTTCTTCAATGGATCTCCACTTCGATAACATTCGTGGAGTGGAGTTCATCTTTACTTAAAGATAGATAAACCCTTTAACTTTCTCGTATTTGTTGTGATGTGGTGAACAGATGTTTATTGATAGCAGAAATACTTGTTCTTGTCCTTGTTTACTTCAAGACCAATAAATTGAGTCGGTTCTTCAATCGCCGGCATGGATAACTCTATAACGAGCCGTTTAAATCGGCTAATCTGTTAAGGATAGTGCCCTCCGTGTAAAGACCTACCTACTATCAGTGGAAAAAGTAACCGATTGAAGAAATAACCTTACCGAAAACAATGCGTTCAATAGTTCGGAAGATCTTTTCCCCAGTTCTACATTTCACCGTTTGCCGCGATCTCTGAAGTGGGTATCGAGCTTTGCTTCAAATTCACAGATATTTCCAGGATTTGGTCTATGGCCAGCTCCTTATTCGATAACAGGATCCAATACATATTTAGTTTTGTCTTCATTAACTAAACATATTTTCGAAAACTCCACTTTAATAGTTGAAAATATGCCACTCATAGCTTACTTTGTTCTCCCGATAATGAAAAACCTTTGAATAGAGCGTTCGGTAGGTTATCAGAACGGGCAGCTTTGTACAACCTAAGCTTTTATAGCCGCTATGTGAATTTTGTAGTAGTTGGTTGGATGAAAATTTTGGCTATTATCGTTCAATTTGAATGTTTTTTCCTGTCTTACAGCGAATTGTTGGCTGTTTTGCCATTTAGAATTTTCGAAAAGGGCTCTTTCCAGGCTGCATATCTACTACCGTATTCCCTGTGTAATCTTGGCAAACTTCTATTCCTTGTATCCTTGTACTATCACCCTGTGGTAGTACTTTCCGAAATTACTAGCCTGCTCGTTAAAACTCCTAATAAGGAGTTTCATGTCCAAAAATTCGTTTCATGTAAAAATCTAAAAATTCCATGCACCTAATCTAAGAAAGCATATCATCACATCTTGGTTTCCCAACATTGCATCATCATAGGTTAGTTAGGTATTTTGGTTTAGCTACCTAATGAGCAATGAACTTTTCCCCATAACTATATGTTCCAAATATAGGAATTTAAAGATCACCTTCCGTTCTTCAAAAAAAAAAAAAAAATTGCTAAAGGTTACTCATTACGACCACCTCCATTTACCTTTGTTACTTAAGTCGTTTTTCACATCTTCTAAATCTATATAGATACAAGTTTCGGATTGCTCAGGCACCTTGAAAACCACACAAGCACATATATTAACTCCCTTTTACCTAACCCATCAGCAAAAAGAAAAAAAAGGTAAACTATACATGTAGGTATTTTCTTTTTTTATCCAATCAACCCTCAGATTATTTTAGTTGTCCTTGGTCATGTGCTCCACAGTTCTGTTCTGTTCAGTTTTTTTTTTTTTCTCGATATATTAAACCATGATATACTATAGTACATGCGAAACATACTCGCATTACAACACTGCCCCATCATTGTACTATGGATGCCGTAGGGTGCGACAAGCTCAAGTATTCCTGTATCCTGTTGTAGTTCATCCTCGCAGCTGGTTTACAATTATACACACAGACCCATATATATATAGAATAGATAGATACCTACATAAATAGAGGAATGTACGAACACGCCACTTAAGGTGACAGTATTATAAGAGCAGTGCTGTCAATGACATCGGCCAACCCATGTTTTTCTTCGTTGCCAGCAGCGCAAGGATAGAGCACGAGGCAGGACAGGACAGGACAGGATAGGACACAGGACTCCTTCGATGTCCTCAATCCTCTGTGAGCATCGCCATCACCAACCAGTTCACCACCATCACCTTTGTATATAAACTTTATAGTAATCTCATGGAGTCGTTTTTTTTTACGAGACATTTGGACGGTGGCGGCGCTCGTGCTCGCTGATGTTGAAAATAAAATTTGCAACATTTTGGCAGGAAAACGGGCAACATTTTCTTATTTGAGAGTTATCCCTATGGTAGTATAATATCATAAACAAGTTTATATACAAGACAATAGTTAAAAAAGGTTGCTTTAAAAATCACACAAAAATTGAAAAAAAAGAGGAATTTTCATCGGCAAACAGCGAGCTTCAGTGCCGATTTTTAGGAATTCTGAAAATTTGCGTTTACTTAAATGCTTATATCTTTCTACCCAGCTGTCCGAATTTCAATGTGAAGGTATATAATTAAAGGAAAAATGACAGGTGTGTTAGAGCAAAAATAAAATTTTCAAAATCATTCAAAATTTCATACTAAAAACATGAAAATAAATATGGGACAAATAATTTCATTCAACGAAGATGTTGATAAAAACAAAAAAAAACATTAAAATACTTACAAACACCAATTGGCGAGAGGGACATAGTATTCTAAAGCCGGTGGCGGCGGCGGCGGCGGCGGCGGCGGCGGCGGGGTTTGTGCAATAAAAAACCACAATCGTGGCAAATTTGCTTCGGTTCGGAAAAAATGCTGTTTTTACATTTGTAGTCGGTATAATAATTGTAAAGGTACACTGTGGTTGGTTTGGTTTGCTTATAACTTCGGTTCTAATAATCCTATCGGTCACATTAAGGTCTTAAAATGTAGGTAGAATATCGGACTACATTTTTTTTATAAAATCATTGCGCAGTCACATAAAACTATACATGAAAAACCTCATAAAATTGAATATTTAAAAGAAACAAAAAATTAATAAAAAAAATTTTTTAAACCACATGTACTTTAACCCTTTTTAGGAGAGTTTTATGATGTTGGTATGTATATGTTGCACATTTTTGTTGGTTGGTTTAGTGGGTAAAAACAGAAAAGGATCGATTTGCTTAGCTTAAAGTTCCTGTTCTAATATTCCGATCATTAAGATTTAGGTGTTAAAATAAAGGTAAAATATCAGGATTTATTATCGAGTTAAAAAATAATTGCGATCACATAAAAGTCTATGTGAAAAACGTAGTGATTTGATTGTTTTTTTCAATATAAACTAAGAATTTAATGGAAATGATAATAATAAACATACCTATGTAGGTATAGCTACATATAGTTTGTACATTTATGGAAAAGGGTTGATATCGTTGGTTTTGTTGGCTTATAATGCCTGTTCTAATACTCGGATCTTTAAGATTAAGGTCTTAAAATGAAGGTTAGATGTCAGGCTAAATTATTAAGTTGAAAAATCATTGCGATCACATAAAGTTGTATGTGAAAAACTTCATAATTTTGATTGTTTTTCAATTTAAACTGAAAATTTAATGAAAATGATATGTAGGTACATAATATGTATGTACATATGTACATACCTATGTACATTTATAGAAAAGGGTCGATTGGATTGTTTGATTGACTTTCCTATAACTTCGGTTCTAATAATCAGATCTTGAAGATTAAGGTCTCAAAATTAAGGTATAATGTCAAGTTTATTAATTAAATTAAAAATTTATTGTGATTACATACAAGTGTAGGCAAAAAACGTGATTGTTTATTTATTTATCGTTATAATAATTTAATTAAAATAAAATTTTAATAAAAAATTGAATACAAAATAAATAATTATGCTTAGGTTAGGTAGGTACATACATTATGCATCAGATCCTCAAGTTTAAGGTTAAGTTTAGGTAAATTATCAGACTAGAGGTAGAATTGTAAGTGAAGTGACTAATTTCGGTCGATATTTGGGTTTTTTCAATTATGTGACCCGTCCATATGGTAGGTTTTAGTGCTAAAAAAAATATCATGAAAGGAGATTTTGTTTAAAAATTTTAAAATACGTGTTTTTTTTAAATCGGAATTTCAATATGGTAAATTAGGGCAAAAGAAGAGAAAGGTCTAGATTCTATTTTCTAAACGAAAAGTGATAGAGAGTTTTTTTTCTTTTATCGATAGATCATGTAAATACAAGAAAGTCACATACATATATAAAAGAAAATTCTAGAAAATCTAAAATTCGAGATAAAAACGTTTTAAATTCAAAAAATAAAAAATGAAAAATGGACGTTGGAGAAAAAAAATCACATAAAATCAGGGAAATGTTTTCTAGAAATATTTCTGAGAAGCCGATAAAAAATGAAAAGATCCGTGTTTGCAAAATTTTTGATTTAAGCTTTTTTTTATGGCTAGGTGAATTTTTGGAAAATTTATATTTTTTAAATCAATTTTTGGTTTTTGATTTTTTTTTACCTTAATTAATATTTTAATTTAAAAAACAGTAACATAAAGAGAATTTTATTATCATTACGATGATACTATGTTGTTTTTAAAACTGTTGGCTACTTTTAGAGTTGCCGAAATTTTAATAATCGACGTTTTTGAATTACTCATGGCTTTAAAGAATACAATTTTAATAGTCTCAGAGAGGGTTCAACAAATTCTGGGACAGAAACTATGTATAACCAAAATGTGAGTATATGGGTAAATAGGTACAAGTGTCATGATTTTAAAATATAGTTTCCTTTCATATATTTTTTTTAGCACTGAACCTAACCACATAATTGAAAAAAAAAACCCAAAAATCGACCTTTAAAGCGTGGCAACCCAATGCCTTGACCATATTTCGCTAGGCAACACTTGAGCAAAATGTTAGTTAAAACATTATCTAAAAAACTGCATACCACTTAACTCGATGCGGGTAGGTCGTCCTATGGCGGGATCTTAGACTATATGGAAGGGGGAGTCTATCTCACCCGGAAATTTAGTTTTACATTTCACAATTTTGAGAAAAATTGATCCAAATATTTTGTTTGCGTTTTTTTTATCAAAATTTTGAGTTTGAATAAAACCGTTATTGTTTTGCATTTTATAACTACGATAGTAGATATACTCGTATAATGCCTATTGTCGTTGTTTTTTAATATTTGTTTTTCCATTTAAGTCGTTTTTTTTCGAAAGTCGCCTTTACCTCCTAAACGGGGCCCCTCCCATAGTAAAAAATGCTTGTATTTGAACCCTTCTATAAAAATCCGTTACCAATTTTTAGCGCCCAAGTTATTGTACTCTCCCCGCATACAGATTTAAGACTTATAACTTGAGTTCTAATGGCTAGATTTTCAAGGTTAAGATCTTAAATAACTGTTGACATTAGCGCCTGCCTCGCGACTGAACATACCCTAAGCAGAGCAACGAAGTTGCGTGAGCGGGACAGGACCCGCAATCGATTTTTGTCTAATAAGCAAATATTTGGTTTAGTTTTTTTAATTATTTTTAGTTAGATTTATAAATAACTTGAGTTCTAATGGTCAGATTTTAATGATTAATGTCTTAAAATAAAGATAAATTATTACGTTATACTATAGCCATGAAAGTGTATAGCAACTCAGCAAAATTTTTACACGCAAACAAAAAAATATTAAACGCAAAAATAACAAAATATTTATAAACTTATAATCAATTTTTGTTGTTATTGTTTACGTGTAAAAATTTTACTGAGCTGACTATTCAGTATTCACTTGAAAAAATAGGGCTTATATACAAATAAACATATACCTACATACATATATACTACACTTTGCCTCTCCTGACATTTGTGATAGCAACACTTCTGTGGCATATTTAAACAAAAATGTATCACTTTTAAAATACCTACACTACATAGTTGAAAAAAAACATCGAAAAGTTTTTTTTTAATAATATCTTACATACCTATCCTCTATATAAAATTACAAAGCACAAAACATACAGATTGCCATTTTTCACTTAAATTAATCAGTCATTTTTATAAATACTATTCTGTTCTATTTTTTTTCTCCTCGAACTCCCATATATTTTGTATATAAACCTACATGTATACTGTATACTGTATAGTGTATAGTGTATAGTGTATATAGTCTTCTTATTCTTGCCATTTTGCCTTTTATCTCAACTCTATCAATATTTGAACAAAGTTGCTCAACATTAAAAGTTGACATTCAATGTTGAGATGATAGAAAATGTTGAGAGTTAGTTAGACATTTGGACACCAATTGGCGCCCCAATCGCCGATGCCGATGAGACTACTATAAAGTTTATATACAAAGCCATCACATCAGGTTTTAGCAGCGCTGAGAATTTGTAATGGTATCCTTTGGCCGATCGATTTTCTGCCACTGGAACTGGTGTTGCTTCTTTTTATTGCGTTTTTTCATAAGGGGTTTTTGCTTCTTTCTCTTCTTTTTTTTATTTCTCTTGGTTTTTATGCATGTTTGTTCTATTTTTTTTATTCCTCTTTCTTGGAATAGCCAATGACCAACCCATGCATAATATTCCTTTGGCTGGATAGTTGTTGCATGGGCAAGTAATCCTCTATTAGAGTTAATTCTAGTGTTATAGGGTATACATATATGGGTCCTTTTGAAAAAATGATGAAGAATGAGAATTTATAGAGCTTAGTATATAATGGAAGGATATTTTCTTACATCTCTAATTCTGATGGGTTGTAGTTTAGAGATTAATTTATAAAAAGTTCTTTCGGAGTTCTTCTTTTTCGGAACAGTTTGAATTCTTTAAACGAAACTTCATCTACCTATAACATTAAAGATAAAGGATAGAAATTAGTTTAACATCGATTGTGTTTTGCTTCTATCTCTATCTGCAACTGTAAATAGAGCCAATAACTCTGAAGCTATGTTCTCGAGATTTGGTATTCCAGTTGATTTAAAAATGTTTCCTTAAAAAATGATTGAATAACTAAATAATGGTCATAACAACGTTTGCTTCTATAAGTTAAGAAATGACATTCCATTAAATCCTATTTTACCAAATATTTTGTAAAACTGTGTAGGTACCTATGGTTCGATTAGATTAGATCGAATCTCATAGGATTCAATTTACTTCCAAGGATCTAAGCAAGGTAGCTTTGGTATACGGTTCCTTCCTAAACCATATTGAACTCTGTATATGAATTATACGATTTTTCTCACTGTCAGAAAAGAGATGTCGTCTAAAGGGCATTCTCTGAGGGCTGTCTTTTTGGTACTTCTAGGTTGGGGCACTCACACATAAAGTGATAGGAGCCTTCCTCCACCTCTTTCCTGATAAATTCAGCATAAATTAGATTTTATGATGCCCTTTCTGCTCATGTGAATTCTTATTGAGCTGTTACCCTTCAGGTTTTCTACCAAGAATGATAGTTGAGGTCTGCTTAGATCGAGTAAGTAGTCTGTTTATTTCTTATAGAGATCCGGCTATATATTCCTTGAGACCTGAAAAGTGTCTAACCAATGACCATCTATCGTTTGCGGGTTTAAAGCAACTCCGGTTAATTCTTTCCTTTTCTTTAGCCATTGAAATAAATACAGGGGATTCAATTTGATCAAGAGATAACCAGTTTTTGGTCAATTCATTTGCTTTTTCGTTCCCGTATATCACCCTGTCCTGGGACCCAACGAAATGTAACTGTATAGGTGTTTGATGCACTGAGTTATCTTAACTCGTTGCAGCAATGGTCAATCTAATGAAGACTTTGTGACGGGTTGAAAAAATAGCGTTAATTGTCACGTGATATTGATATTGATATCACTCAAATGGCGACACTCTTTGCGGCACCATCTTAACACGATGTTCGTGCTCGTGTTTGTGTTCGTGCAATAAGCAGGAATATCGAAGTTAAGTTTAACAATTCACTCGATTCTAATCATCGTGAACAAAATCAATAGCACTTTGTTTGAATACTGAAACATACTTTTAGAACAGTTTTAATATAAGCGTTGCATGTTTTTATCATCATCGTTCATCGTGAGAGGATTAAGGGTTAGTTTAAAATAACCGAATAATTTTTCGGGTTCTCCCGATGTTCACGATTCCTTCAAATTTTACTAAAGGGATTAAATCACGATCACGCGCAAGAAAATCGTATCGCACACAATTTTTCGCTCAGCATTCCCCTATGGGGATATCTGTTAGGGTGAATTAAAATCAGTTTTTAGTATTGTCTGTTTGAATGCCTTTGTCGGTGAAGTTCATAATTTTACTGCATTTGAAATGGCTTCCTTTCCAATAGTTGCACTGTTTTAGTCGTAGAAATCAAGTGAAACTATTGAATGGAACGTTTCCAGGGTTGTGGTTTATTTAGTTTTTCATGGCACTAATTCTACCAACATCCGACAGCCTTTTTGGTTTTTAGGGCTTAAACCTCACCATAAAAGCTAGTCTTTTCTTCTTTTTCCTTTCAGGTTTTTGTCTATCCATCAGATAGGCAGGATTGGCAAAATTGTATTTTAATAAAATTGACTCTCAAAGTGTAAAATTCTGTTGACTTTTAATTTTTCTTATTTTTGCGAACCGTCAGCTTCAATTTCACTCTGATTGCAAAGCGTGCTTGTAATTTTAATTATTCTCAGTTTATCATCAATGCACCGAACTCGAACACGCAATAATTACACCACCTGTGATGTGCCTTATTGTTATATTGCATCATCAGTGTGTGTTGGCATCAGTTTCCGTTTTTGTTGTGCAACAAATAACCCATGCTGATGCCATTGTGTGCCCTTTCATTGTTTTCCATCGTATCGGTCGATGCACCTTTTGAGGTCAAAATACACGTTCACAACCTGAAATTCTGATCCATTTGATTAATCCAATTAGCAATGTTGTACGTGAGGATGTAACCAAATAGTTTTAACTATACAGATTGAAATCTGTAAGTCTAAGCTCAAAATATTGTTAAATTCATACATACATTTACATTACATACATACGAGTATCCTATTTTTGTGAACTTGAAAGTGGTTTTTGCTTTCAATTCTCTATTTATAAATTCAAATCCCAAAAGTATCTATGATTCTCTGGTTTTTATAGCATCGACAGGTTTACATTATCTTTTCAGGCTAAATCCTTGCATTGAGAAAAAAAAACCCTGAAAATATTCAAAATATACTAAAAGAATCAATAACATAACCAAACTTTTTAATAGGAAATATATATTATATTTTTTAATATGTATTTTTTAATTTTTTAATAGGAAATATTGCAAAAAAAAGAACTACTTATTTAAAAATTGACTTGCAATTCCTTCTGGGAAACGATCAAATGTGCTTAACATCCTAAAAATTCTCCATTGCAACCAATAAAATTATACACACGTTGCTATTTTCAGAGCAACATCCTTTTCACTTTAAACCGAAACAGTTTTTTCGATGTGGTTTGTAGATTGTGTCGAAAAAAAATCATTTAGGAAATAGAATTAATAGAAATGGTAATAGAAAAGAAAACTACATATGGATTGTAGATACATATATACATGTATAAGGAAAAAAATAAAATATAGGAAATATGGGTGTGGCAGTGAGCGGACTTAAGCAAAGGGATTAAAGGTAGGGAGGATTTACTCAAACCTTTTTTTAAAAATATTCCCTGCTAAAAGAAACAAAAATTTAAAATTTCAGCGAAATTGGCGAAATAATAGCATCATATACATTTATATTAGGGGGATTCATGCAACGTCGTAAAACACTAGATAAGTTTATCTTTTGGATAAATTTATCTTTTGGTAAATGAACTGTCAAATTTTGTATGGGAAATGGTTTACGCAAATTGGATAAAATTATCTAAGGATTTTGTTGCGGAAACTTATATAAATTTATTTGGATAAACTTATACAAACGTCATTGTGACTTTTAACGTGATGTTTAACGAACAGCTGATTTAATTACGCAGCATTTATCCAAATAAATAAAAAGGACGTTCACGCAAACTTTTGCGTAAACTTATCTTTTTACACAATTGGTAAACTTATCTCGTTGCATGAATACCCTTATTATTTCTATAGTCTGGATCCCTTTTCCGACTCTCATACTTCACCGATTTTGACAGATAAATTTGTTCAAAAACTGCATTTGTTTGTAAAATATTATTCCAATAAAATGAACTTTAAAATAAACACTTCCAAATAGTAATATTTTGGCATGTGACATTAAGTTGGTTCAATTTATTAGGTCCGTTCATTTTAAAATAATAATAATAATTTTCATGTAATTGCGAGAATTCTCGCACGGATAGGCTAGTTGTATAAAAATATAGAGGTCGTAAATTTAGGACCTTGTAATTTCCTTACTTTTTGACATACATTTTCAAAACCTTTGGATATCATAAAATCGCTTGCGTTTTCAGTTTTATACTAATACTGCCGGTCCACCTGGATTCGCATGGAATTTTTAATCAATTATCGCATTTTAAAAAGTGAAAATGAAATATATTAATTTTTTACAATATAGCTGCGTTTTATTTTCCCGCCGCCGCGCCGATCCAATCCAGACCAGATCATGAAAGTAAAATACCATATGAATTTTTGCGCACTATTTTTTATCTTACCTTGTTTTCGTTTGTAATTGATGGCATGTATAAAAAATTTAAATTGAACATAAAATATAATGTGACAGTGTACGCTGAGTAAAAAGTAAAACATAAGTTTTAAAGTTGATTTTAAATATTTAAGTTTCATATCAGAAATTGGCTGAAATATTTTTTTAAAATTTCAAATTTTTCAAAACGAAAATGTATCTTTTTACTAAATTCTATGAATTTATATTTGTTTATTATATAGAACATAATTATTATGCTTAATTATTCAATATGTCTAAATAAATGATATCATATATTATATGTACGACAAATCTCCTCTTCATCAAGCTGCTTACATCATCAGCAGCAATAACAAACCTTTTCAAAATACAACGTGAACAGCTTAGGTAATATATTGTATATTATGTCACTGTCACACTATTGGCTAAGAAGATTATGATACCAGCTTCGAAATAAGATAACGTGCTTTCATTTCCAAGCCCCATATCATCAGTATTCTCAAGCAATTTAACATTACAAACATTTCTTTCTCTTTGAGAAAATACGACTTCTTCTTATACTCGTATATGTTGGTACTATATATAGGACTTTTGTCCAAAAACAAAGAAGGAAATAACAGCAATTTATTGATATACCTATCTAATACCTAACTGTGAAGAAGACAGGTAGTGAAGATAAAAACCCTTCCTATAAACGTGTGCTGAGTTCTTTGACAGATTGGTTGTGTGACTAATGAAAAAATGTGATGATGTTGTTTGCTTTTTCTTTATAGGCCTGAGAAAAGGCAATTTGGACTAAAGTTAGTATAATGATTGTTATCTCAGTACATACTTTGAAATATAAATCCTCTTTTTTTTCTAGTTGAACAGTCATGGATGAACAGTGCGGTTTGTTGGGTTAGATACATTAAAGAATCACAATTATTTCATTCCCATAAAACCATAAATAATTAGTACAAACTCGGTGTACCAATTTGTTTTGGCATAACAAATATTTGTTTACTTATATAGAATGCATAAAAGGATTTATAAAGCGCGTTGCCCAAGTGGTACCATCGTGCTTTAAATTAAGAAAATGTTGACGATATTTTATGAAAATCGTTCCAAATAGAGTAAACAGTGGCATAAACAGTGATGTTCAAATCCATGTAAAAAACTATTTTTTACCTTTTCTACGTTAAAGTATGTACAAAACGCGTAAATAAGTGTAAACAACGTAAAAAAACCCGTAAAAAAACATAAAAAACCTGAAAAAACGTATAAAACGTATAAAACTCGTAAAAAAGGTAAATACTGAGTAAATAACTGAGAAAAAAGAGAGAAAATGAGAGACATTGTCATTATCTGTCAAAATCTAAATCAATAAAAAAAACGTTTCGGTCGTTCGAGTGCCATGTGTTAAATTGTGTATTATGTGTATTATTGTGTTATTACATGATTGAACGAGTACTTTGAGATCAAATTCAATTATTGACATCGACAGAACCGTTCCACGTTTTTTTTTTTACTTTTGTACCTTTTTTACGTTTTTTACATAAGCATAGTAAAAATAGAGCAGGTAAAAAACTAACGTAAAAAACGTAAAAAACTATGTAAAAAACGTAATGTAAAAAATTCGAACAACACTGGGCATAAACTCTTATATTTTGGCAAAGGTGATTTTTTTAATTTTTTGTTTTATTTTACTCCTCAATTTAACTACTATTTTTTTTATGCGAGAATTTGCGTTTTTTCATATGACACGAAAATGACACGGTTTTTTAGATAATGTGACACGGTAATTTTTTTTGGCGGTAACGCTGGCGCTAACATGATGATAAAAGGCGTTTTGACAAGAAAAAGTAAAAAAGTCCTAGAAAAGTTCGTATTAGCTCTATCAGTGGTCCACTTAGAACAAAAGTATCCATGGATCAATCTGTTAAAAATTGTTTCCAACCTTAACAAAAAAAAATGGAATCAAAACAGGGGATATATTTACGTACTAGGTCCATAGGGAAGGTACGTCGTCGTGCGTTCAAAGAATATTGTCCATGAAATAATCTTTAAGATTTATTAAAGATCTCAGGAGTATGTATCAACTTGGTTCAAGTTAAACTTAGCACTTGGCAGTTGGAGAAAATAGAGTAGATGTTCAACGGAATAATCACTGGGAGCACTTCTCCTCCCTTAGTCTGGCCCAAATGATTGACTGTGCGCCTACTAATGAATAACTATCGAATAACTATAAATAATTAGCTACGAACCGTCCCCAAAACCGGGCTGCGACATAAGTCCTTGCGCCGCCGCGCCGTAAATCTTGTAAGGCATTTCGTTCCATTTGAACGCGACATAAATTCCAAATATGTTTTTTCCCAATAAAAAGTTCCATAAAAAAGGTCAAATAGGTCATGTATGGATAGAGAAAAATTAAAAGATTTTTTCACAAACTTTAGCTAAATTTTCTGGAAATTTTATTCAAAAATAGGTATTGGTCAAAGTACCTAATTTATTTTTTCACTTGAGTCCTTTTTCTCCGATACTTTATTTATGACTTTTGTTTGTCTTAAATAAAACGTTTTCCATATAATTTATTATTTTACCCGAAAATATTCGAGTGTTTCTAACCAAGTGAACCTGATTGTAAAAAGTTTAAAGTTTAAACCACGTTGTCCAAAACGACCTGATTTTTTTCGTTTCTGTTGCTTTTTGGACAACATCAGACACACAAAAGTCATCAATTTTATTACTATGGCACATTGTTCTCGATTAACTTTATTGTGACATATAAGTAAGTGCTGTCATATATCTACCAAAATGCATTAAAAAAAAATAAACAAAAACTTCATACAAAGTAACAAAACATCAAATGTCAAAAACATAAGGATAACAGTGAAAACATAGGACTATACCTATAATACCTATACAACAATGAACCTAATCAAGTGTGGAATATGCAAGCAATTTAAATTTTCCCTTTCAAGAATGCATTTGCAGAATAAAAGCTCTGAAGAAGATGACATGATGTTGTTGTATGAATACAAAGTGTTTTGTATGAGGCCTGCCTAATAGCATAGATATAGAAGAGTTTTTTTTTTTGTGTTGTGGAAAATTACTCTGATTGTCATATTGTGTTCGTTTAGAGTGTCAAAATTTACAATGTATGTAGGATGTAGTCCACCTCAAAACGATGTTTGAAGAAACAGAGAGGTTAAAGATGTCATCCTTAAGTTTTGATTAAATTTAATACAAATCTGTTTTTGAAAAAATATGAAGTTGTTTCTATTGTTCGAATAGTAAAGGTAGAAAATTTATGTTCAAAAAACTATTGCCAAACTCCAAAATTTTAGAATATACCAAATATCAGCTTTTCTGAATCAAATTAAATTATTCATCTGTGTAGGGTTATCACCAACAAATATCCAGACTTGGCATCACTTTTAGAGACGAGTAGTGACAGTTGTCATAAAATAAATCCATCTATGTATTTGAATTTTTTCGAGAAACTGTTTATTTATGCAATTTAGTCAATACATGTAAGTACACATTATTGTAAATGTTAATTTTTGTTCCTATCAATGATAGTTATACATCTGTAGGAACAAAGACAATAGAATTCAAATAAAACCCACTACTGAGATCATGGACAAAAAACTTGTATTTATACCCCAGCTTTTTGTATAACTGGCATTTGGACTATTATGTCCACAGATTTTTTTTAATATTTCCGATCTTACCTCTAAATTGAAAACTTATGGTTAAATTTAGTAGGTTTAGTATTAAATTTTTGTTCCTAAGCGTCGTGCACATTATGGTATCATTTATGATTTAATTTAAGATTTTAAAAAGCAAAAAGTTTTTTGCAACTTGTTTCACTATTTAAGTTATAATAAAATTTTTAAAACTAAATACATGAACAGTATCCGTACATAACACATACCGTGCTTAGCAAAATATTTATACACAACCACCACCACCAGACTTTTGCATTGGTTCAAAGTTTGACTTTCAAATCTTTTTTTTTTTATTTTTACTATCTTCCAAAAATTCTCTACACTCAGAGAAAATATCAGGTAAAATTAACCAAAAACTAACCAATTATCAGGTTGTTATTTTTCAATATAGTCGGTCATGTTAAACTCTTTACGCAATTAAATTGTCAAATCTACATTACACCTTATAAATTTAACACTATCTATAGTAAATATCGCCAATAATATTAAAGTGCCAGAATTTATGGAACTCAGCGTTTAATAGCCGTGTTATGTTTACCCAAGAACAGGAATGAATTTATGTGGCAAGTTGTAATTCTAACAATGCTCATCTACATATGTATGTATTTTACCTTGTTATATTAAACCAGCGGTTCGGTATAACGCTTGCATTGGAAACAAGATGAATAAATATTACATATATTGCAATTTTAACTCACCTGTGAAATGTTTTTATAATTTTGACGCTGAGTTAAAATATCTACCGCCGCATCGGTTTGCACAGTCAAAATCATTTTTTTTACTACCGAAGCTGTTTCCGACTTATTGTTGCCCTTTCCTCTAGTAAGGCAAGATACGTATAATAAAACCAAACAATAGGTTCGTTCGGGTACTCACCAGAAACGCAAATTTTAATCTATTTACAATCAAATTTAATAAAGAATATGAAGTTATGATAGGAATTTGAATGTTATGCTTTGTTTAATTTTTTCTGCTTTTCTTTACTTTTTGTTAACGTTTAAAAAATGAAAAATATTTGATTTTAGGCGTTTGTGTATTTTCGGACAGTTTCACTTCTCTTTGAGAGAATTTTACCCCCACTCCTCACCGAACAAACCTTATATGCATTTTTCTAAGTGTATTAGTTCAAAATGTTTTGCACAGTACTGTACGTACAGATAAGCTTATAAACTAACTACTACTTGTAGATTATTGGGTTTGTTTTTGTCTAAATATTTTCAATGACTTTAAAATCTATTAAATTTAAACAAAACAAAAAAATAAAACTTTGAACAGGTGGGGAGATTAAACAATATGAAAACCTAGAAAAATAAGGTTCAACTTAAAAATTACCATCGACTTTTTATCGACTTTATATAAAATGAACAAACAAAGAAAAACGTAGTTCAACACGAACGCACAATTTTTTTTTCTTCATAAAATAAACTAAAAGATATAAGTTCTCTCAACCTTTTCCTTTATTGATTTTCAATTTCCTTCCACAAGAACGATAGAAGCATCAGCGGCTTCAGTAGCAAATCTTGCTCTTGGTATGTTGCTCTTGCAGCTCCTGGAGGGCAAAAGAAAGCATCGCATTGGCGACGACACGGCAGCGGCAGGGGCAGCGGCGGCAAAACTTTTATCGATGCTTACCTTTTAAAAGGGAAACTTTTTATATACCCTTTCATCAAAATCATTTTTTCATCTTCTTCGATGATCAATAGAGCACGGAATCATTGCCATCATCATCGTTGTCGTTGTTTCTGTCACCATCAGCTTATATATACCCATACTCGATATACCCATCCACCACCCACCCGCCCATCTACAGTCATCAAAATAATAGTGCAAGCATTTAAGCAGAAGAAAGAGCACATTTTTTACTTAAATGGAACATCGTCCTTTGAACACAAGAGCAAAAAAAACGAGAGGTAGCAATTCAAATAAGAAGAAAAGCATCCTCAAGGACATTGCCTCGAAGCTTTTATTACTTCTCCACTGATGAAATATTTACACATTCACACACTCAAGGCACACCATGATGGCAAAAGAAAAGAGGAAAAAAAACGGATAATAATCCCCTCCCCACAAAAGTTCTAAACACAACAATAGCAGCACTAACTTTCCATTAGAAATGGAATGGCAGCAGGTAGTTATGTATATAATATGAAATTCTTGCATTCTAAGCAAACCCATAGGTTGAAGAAGAAGAAGAAGGATGTGTTTATGTGATTTTATTGAAAGTTATAGACAAGTTTTGTTTTGTATATAAGAGAAATGTTGTTTTTTGACTTAGGCCCTTCCTGGAATTAATATATAAAGAAAGGTATGCTCGTTCTTAGTTTTGAACAAAGTTCATAATACTTAGTTAGCTGTTGTGTATCTTAAGGATTTTTGACGTTTCGTTTTTTTTTCTTTCTTTTTAAAAATTTCATAATATGAAAGTTCCTTTTGAAACTTATGCTGGACTTTTTCCAAAAAGAGGAATTAAAAATATTATTGATCAGTCCTGAGTTTTTATTTAAAAATATTTGAAGATTTTTTTTTCTAGTACAATTTTAGCTTTTTTTTAATTCTACGAAAAAATAAAGTCTTAAAAACCTAACTTTTGGAATTTGGAAATACTTTACGAAGAAACTCTTTTCAGACTATTTTTTTTATTGTTTGCAGCATTTTCTCGAATTACTTATGGATTTTAAAGTTTTTTATAAAACTGGATTGTGTAGATTTCAATTATGATAATGAATATTCGAAAATCAGAAATGGTTATTTCAATAGAAACAAAATTCACTACTTGTTCGCACGAACTTTGAATCATTGAAAAGTGTTAATGTTATGTTTATGGTTCTGATGCTTTTTTATCGAGGCTGAAGTAATTCCGAGGAGTCCAGGATAAACCCGAAGAAAGCAAGTAAAACTACGGTTAAGAACTTTAGTCATTTAACATGTAATTTATTTACAAATCTTTATTTCAACAAGATTAGTTTTTACAATTTCATAACTTAGTCTAATTAAAAATTAGTAATAATTACAAATTAATAGGTTATCAGCTCCAAGACTTACTCAAGGGAAAAGGCTGTTCACTCAAAAGTAAGAAGGGTATTACCGTAGGAATCTAATTCCACCCCACAAAACAGTTAAGCGAGAGGGGAGTAACAATACCGGAAATTATGGTTCTTTTTAGGACCAACAAGATTTAACTTTACTTATATACACGAATGCACCTAGAAAAAGAACCTGAAGCTTTTGCAGTTGCTACAATCTTAAATCAGAACAAAACTTATTCACTAAACTTTTAATTCAAAAACAAGAAAATCATGAGTCGATATAAGCATCCAATTTTTGATATTTTTTTTTTATTGAACAGATATATTTACAATTCGTTCTTAATTCTTTGTTTTGTTTCATAATGAGGCCTAACTATATAAATTTTTTTTAAATAAAAAATATTTGAAAAATAGTCATTGGTTGGAGAACTGTTTTGTACTGATTGGGGAACTGATTTGTACGTCCCCTTTTTATATTGTCTGCTACGATATAGTGTGAAATATAAAGGCGACGAAATAGATATATTTTTTTGAGTGATGACGTCGACTTCGTCGAATTATGTGTATCATGTGTGTATCAGTGTGTGGTGGATGGCTGGTACACGTTGTTGGTTGGATGTGATTTAGGGTGCTGGTGCATAGTTTATGTGTGTCGGATCATAATATAGGGAACTAATGGCAGATTGGACTGTGGCTTCGGGAATTGGATTTTGGTAGGTGCGGACGGAATTGTAACGTTTCGTTCAACAGTTCAACAATCTAATGAAAAAATTAACTAGTTTTATTTAAAAAAAATCGGAAAGTCAACATGTCTACACAATATCAACATTAATTTCGATTCTGTATTTGAATTTTAAAAGCGTTTAAAAAATTCAATACAAAAGAAGATTCATTAAGTGTAAAAATAACAATCTGTCATAATATGCCAAAATCAGTTTTATAAAGAAATATGATTTAAGTTATGACAAAAAAGGACAAGCAATTCATTCAAAAATCTTTGCTCAGAATTTAGATTTAATACATAATAATATTATATGAATAATGAATCTTACTTATGCAAAATAATCTTATAACAAATATTTTAAGAAGATTGAATAGCATGCGTCCTCTGATTCACTTAAATCCTTATTAAAAGGTGATATTGAGGCGCTTCGGGAGAATCTTGATAATAATTTCTTGTTTTCCCCAAACAACAAATGTACTTTTTCATACTTTGCCATTTATACATGGCAACTTAAATTAATTATATTCAACTTGTCAATGAACTCAGATCCAACGATAAATAAACTCAAATGACAGCAGGACGGGCTTAAAAAGCCAATTAATATGACCGAGATGACAAAATTAATTAAATTTCATGAATCGTTCGTCCTTTCCCGTTGTTAAAGTCTTCAGCGAGATCGAGAAGTGGAGAGAGGCGTTCGCAGTCTGTATATGATGTAACTTTATCCCTAATATATACGAAATTATGTTGTGTGTAGATTGTTTTTGGAACAAAGGCCCAAAGACAACCAGCAACAACAAAAATATCAACACTGATAAAACACTAAAAACGTATCCTTCTTTTGTCTGTGTCTGTGGTGGGGACCAAATTACTTCCTGTTGGTATTATTATTTTGTTCGTCCAGTACCTACGCACCACCACCTGACGACTTCATGAAAACAAGAGAACAATAATTAAGCGCAACTTTTCTAAGGCTTTGCTTCATTTGATTAAATTTTGGTCAAAGCATCATCCTCTTTCGGTCCTTGCGTTGTCGTTATTCGTTGTTCGTTGGGATATAGGGGTTTGGAGAACGTGCGAAAACGGCAGGATAGAAATATAGATAAATCCAGCTTATGGTTAGGATTCATAGGATGTAACAAGGAATGTGCGTTAATACCTACCTACTTTGGTTGTACTAAACGTTTTATGTGACAATTTTTGTCTGTATTATTATTTTTTTCTTTTTTATTATTTGTGTCACATTTCAGCAAAGGACATGATGAATTTTTTGTTCATGCAAATATACATCCTACAGTGTAAGTCAATTAAGGAGATTATTAATTTTTTTTCCATTGTTTGAGTTCCTTCCAGGCTCACTTTTATATTTATAAGTATGTATAATGTATATATAGGTACTGCTCAGTATATATATTTAGCATCACAAGAATAAAAGTTGGTAGTTTTCTTTCAAAATAAAAAGAGAGAATGACTTTGGCTTTAGGCGCTTCAACTGGACCGTGAATTCAATTAGAAATACAGTGTACGGTCGCATAATTTGCTGATTTCATAAGACAATAAAAAAAAACATGCTTTTAATTAATGTTTTAATTATAATTTTGTTTTTGTTCTGAAATGTTAGAATTTAATTTCACAATGTCAACAAATTAAATTTAAGACGTCGCACCCCTCTTTTCGATAGCTACATTGATATCCAGAATTAAGCCATGTTCATATAATATGATTATGTAAAAACGATGGATTGGAGACACTCTAAAAAATTCGCAAGTGGCTTTTATACTTTTTATTTGTGGCTGAATTCAGCTTCCCATTGTACAATATTCCTCCCAAAGAAACACTATGCATGGAGAGTCTAAACTATAAATAAAATAGTTTTATTTTTTTATTTTTATTTTATTTTTATTTTTCATTCATTCATTTTAATTCATTTATAGAAAAAGAACCATACAAAAATAATGGCAGGTGCATTAAAATCCTATAGCTATTTTAAAGCTTTTTAAATAAAAGTGTTTTAATCAGTAGTTTTTAAAAATTCATTCTTAAGCATAAAATTTAAAATAAAAGGTATTTCTTTTTAATATTCAATGCTGTAATTAATTTACAGCAGAACCCTGAAAAACACATGCCTGTATGTTAATATCTTCTAAATTTTGAAAAAAAAAAAACTAAATCTACTTTACTGTATACAGTCCAATAGCCTTGTTGCCTTAAAGGCGAGAGCCTTGCCATAAATCAGGTAGCTCTGATTTTTTTGCTGATTTGTTTTCGATCTCATGGTCAAATATTTAAAAAAAAAAAACCGAAATATTTTCGGGAATCACATTTTCTTAAATTTGAGTCTATAACCGTCTTCATAGACCCAGTAGTTTACAAAATTCGGCTTTTCAAAGAAATAACGAAAAGTAGTATTGTTGAAAATAATAACAATTAAATTAAAATTAAGCGTTTCAAAAAAAAAAAATCCTTTAACTTTCTAACTAAATTAAATTACATTTTGTCTTCTTGGAAAGGTCTGCTTGAGCATCGTTTGATATTTCTCCACTAAAAAGATCTGCGGCAGGGTTGTCGAAGTTTTCTTTAGAATCTCTCTACATCTCTACAGCAGACCATTTAATTTATTTTTTGAAAATGAAATAAATAAGACTATTCCTTTTTTGTGGCCTTTTAATTCAAAATAGATGAATCCTAATTTTGTGGGCTTCAAGTCTATCTTTCTTGTTAATTATATTACAAAATTAGGATTCAACTATCCTGAAAACTTCAAGTAATCAATAAACAAAATTAAAAATACTTACTAGGTTCATAACTACCTATAATAAAGATTTTGTATTTGGGAAGAGATATTAAGATTTAAAAGTGGGTTATTACACACAAAAATCACATAAATCACAATGAACCATATATTAAATTTTAATTTCTTTGTGATAAAAATGTTCCACATACGCCACAGTGACCTATTTTAAAAATTTATTAATTATTAGGAAACAAGTTTTATATTATTTCCAACAACCCATAATTTGAATTGTAATGTTTTTAATTAAAAAAATATTCCACATACGTCACAGTGACCTGAATTAATTTTAATATTTTAAACAACAAAAAATTCCACATAGATACAATACAATGACCCATGTTAAATTTATAATTCTATAGTAGTAATAAGTGTTTCACATACGTCAGAGTGACCCACATATTTTAAATAAAAAGGTGTTCCACATTCACATGTTTTATATTATATAAAGCACTAAAAATTTCTAAACAAATTTTAATAACAAATAATTATGTTCACTAATAATTCCCATAATAAATATTATTTTCTTATCATTATCATTACTTAATTATATAAAGACAAAGCAATATTATTATGTCCGGCGTAAGCTCAGAAAGTAATAAACTGATTTAATTAAAACAAATTTTATAATATTCTTTATATTTATAAGATTGTTTAAGACTATTTTTTTGTTTTTTCCAATTTGTTTATTTAATCAGAATATAAATATTTTTAAATTTTTTGTCAACTTTTTCTTTGAGGTTGACACACTTTGTCACTTATACGTCGAAACCTATTGGATACTGTACAAAAATAGAGATTGTTTCATAAATTCAATATTTAGTGTGTGTGTCTGTCAATCGACTTGAGATAACAAACAGAAATTTGAGTGGAAGCGCTGCAATGCAAAAATGAGCGGATTTACTCTTCCTTCGACATCTTCCTTCGACATCTTTTTCCTTTTTTGCTAAACTTGCTGATTCCACTCAGTTGTTGGCTCTTTTTTTATAATAGCGTAGCGTAGTAGGTAGGTACGTAACGTATTTTTTCTGTATACCTACTGAAGAATTATGAGGACAATTCATTTTATAAGGGCAATCAAGTTAAAAAAAAAATGAACGGGAAATAGCAATCGAACATGGCATTACGATAATAAAGAAAAGAAAAAAAAGGGGGTGTAAAGATTTTGTTCGTCTGTCGAACATGAACCTACCTAACAACAAAATAAAATATGTACATACATAGGCACCTACAAAATTATTTTTTAAAAAAGGGGATTGATTTTTCTCAAAACCTAGGCATACACACTTTTTTTTAATAATATATTATAAAATACATAAATTATGGGTATTTTGCGAAGCAACGCCAGTACGGATGTGCTAGTTATTTATAATTATTAATTAAAATATACTTTGTTTAGAGTATTAAATTTATTACAAAATACATATATTTAAATTTTTTTAATATACATATTTAATATTTAAAAAAAATGAAATTATATTTTTTTTATTTATGAACATGCCTAAAGTAGGCATAGAATATTATGAAGCCTTATTTAACAAAGCAAAATAGTATGCAGTATGCATATATAGGTACTTCTTAAGGGTATTCATGCAACGAGATAAGTTTACCAATTGTGTAAAAAGATAAGTTTACGCAAAAGTTTGCGTTAACGTCCTTTTTATTTATTTGGATAAATGCTGCGTAATTGAATCAGCTGTTCGTTAAACGTCAAATATTAAACGTCTAATTCTAAAAGTCACAATGACGTTTGTGTAAGTTTATCCAAATAAATTTGTATAAGTTTCCGCAACAAAATCCTTAGATAATTTTATCCAATATGCGTAAACCATTTCCCATACAAATTTTGACAGTTCATTTACCAAAAGATAAATTTATCCAAAAGATAAACTTATCTAGTGTTTAACTACGTTGCATGAATCCCCCTAATATATTTTTTTTATTTTTTTTCAATTTATTTTTTTTTATTTAAGTTTTTTTCAATTAAATTTTTTTGTTAATTAATATATTTTCATCAAAAATTCCACTATATTTTAAGAATGTATGTATCTTAACATTTATTTAACAAATACAATATAAAATATATATTAACCTTTTGAAAATTGGCTTTTTTTAAACTAAATTAATGAAAAACATATTTAAACAAAATTTTCTCAAAAATAGAATTGGATTCCCCGTGTATGGGGTGTTTACAAAGTCCTCATTTTCATAGCGTATACGACGAAATGCGAAAAACCTCTATAGTTTAAAAACTGAGAAAGGCTTAACAACCTTTAATACCTTAATTAAAAGAAGTTTTTCCACAAAAAAATAATACTAAAAATGGAGAGAAATTCTTCGGCCAGTTTCTATTTTATTTAAACACGAAACTTAAAATGCAATTTCCCAAAAATTGCCTAAATGGCGTATATCGTATACTCGGATGACGAGTTGTTAAGTTATTCAGTTTCTTTGGAGTTATAGTTATGAATGCACATACACACACATACTGAAAGATGGTACAGAGTAAAAACAACCTGTTTGGAAGAAACCAGGATAAGTAACCCTATAGAGCAAATATAAATTAAGGGCTCGAAAAGAACCACCACTGTGCTTTTTATTTATACGCATCAACACTCAACATTATGTCAGTTAATAAATCAATAAAGTCTGTCAACAAAAAATAAAGTCTTTCATAAAGATTAATAAAGGAGAATTTAGAGATTTTGTCTAATGGATTGCATCAAAGTGTTGTTTTTTGTTTTCATTTTAATACTTCACCACAATGGGTAGTTACACGTTTAAGTGGGTGTATTTTGTGATAGCTTTTATTGATGTAACAAATATAGCTATCCATATATGTACATATGTACATATACACCCCCTTTAGGTATTTTTGTTCTTTTTTTTATTTGTTTTTTGTTAAAATTTTCCCGAAGGCTTATTTCCTATGTATGTATGTAGGTAATTTAATGACATGGTTAGAGCTGCCCTATATAATCTTTCAATGTGATTACTCGATAAAATTTAACTGACTTTTTGTCTTTTCAAAAATAAAACTGGGTATAGAGGACAAACGACCGTAATTTGTTCGTTTGTACTCGATAACATCACGGGCGTGGCAGGGCGTAGCTGTTGTTAGTAACTAATATCTAAAAACATGCAAGCCAAGGGAAAATTTATATAAACAAGATGCGGTTTAATGTTGGCCGCTTTAGTTTTTTTTTTGTTTTTTCGTTAGTTATATTTTGTATGGGCAAGAAGATATAGTGTAACTTGAATAGAAAAAAAAAAAAAACATATTGTAGTGGCACAAAAGGATTGTGATTTATATGACAGTTGTGATAAAAGATAGTTTTTGTTCGACTTGTATCCCGCATTATAATACAAAATGGGTAACAATTATTCTTATCCATTTGAAGAAATTTATAATGGGAAATAATAGGGGAGTAGAGGATTTGAAGATTTTCCATTATATCATTTTCTTATTTCGGTATTTATCCCTTCAGCCAGTCCTGCATTTATTTTATTTAAGATTCCTTTTTTATACAGCACACAAAAATTAATTTTTGATAGTTAAAAGGTTGTTAAAAAAAGTAAAAAGAAACAATATAATTAAGGCGCTTGGTTGGTATTTTTCCAAGATTTTGCAGGATTGTTTGGAGATATTAAAATATATATATATATTATAATTACATTTTCTCAAATAATTCAACAATCAAATTCTTCCTCACAATTAGTTATATGACGACTTTTTAATGTCACCAAATATCCTTTTTTGACACTTTTTAGATTACATCAAATTTCCCAAAGAACAAAGTCTCCCTCTTCTCCCCTATATAAAGTAAAAAAAAATGCATTCGTAAGTTGAGGCATTAGACATCATAACAAAAGTTGTGGTATGTCATGCCAAAAATCAAATGAGTTGTTTTTTGTTATCTGTGAAAATAATGTTTAAGATAGATTACATTAAATGTGGTACAAGATAATATGAACACAAGAGAAATATGTACATGTATAAGTCTTTCAATAAAGTTTTTTCTTCTATTACAAAATTCCAATGTTGAAAATCATGGATGTGAATAATTGTGAAAAACAGTCTGACCTGTCCAAATAGCTTAGTATTTTTTCCAAAACTGTGAAAAGTTTTATTTTATCAAGGTTCAACAATCTGCTAATTCCAGCTTGCTATGAGAAAATTCATTTGATTCTTATTTTATTACTGATTTATTTTTATCATTGACGTAATTGACAGTCCAAAAATATATTTCTTTTACCTTAAAACTTATTTTTGTATAGCCTCTGCATTTCACAGCTTAGATTTTTGTTTTGTTTTGTAATCTGTGTAGGACAAATTCTAAGATTTATTACTTAAGAACTTAAAAGTTTTGCTTCTTCTTCTGTCCAACATTTATATAACATGACGTTAAGTTTTGTTATTAAACTATATAATTATAAACGCACAAGTTTTATGTTAAACTTTTATATTTAGCTTTATATTTAGATTGGATATCTAAAATAATCCACACCAAACAATAATAAGAAAGAAAAAAAAGCATTAATAAAGAATTATCTTGCATGAAGCTTCAATAAAATCTAATCCATCAAGATATCTGAAGTCGTTTAAATGTTGAAATTACTTATTTTTGTACTTGATGTTCTTCCTACATAAATGATAGATTAAATACAAATAATATTACACTGCGGTTTACTTAAATAAAGCATCGATAGCATACGACAAAGATTCTGAATATTTCTGTCTCTAAAGCAAAAGTGCAATTTAATTACGATGTTAAATTATTTAAAATGTGATACTAGGTTAATAAACATTTTATTAAAATTAAAATCACCAAATGTCTATTTTATTTTTTTAAAGTATCATACATACTCCATATGTCACTTTGACATATATATGAAAATCGTGTGTTTGCTTACTTTTTGACATGAACTGTGACTGTTTTACGGGTGTTTAGCTGAAGTTTATTAAACAAATTGTGTTGGTATAATAAGTGCTAGTTAATAAATAATAAAAAACAAGAATATTTTAATAAAGAGCTTTAAAAGAGCTTTAGAGTTAAAAGTAGTAAAGTTAGTTAGTAGTAGAAGTTTAAGTACATCAGTCCGTTTATAATTTACCGTCATTGTGTTTATTGAAGTGAACTGTAGTTTATTTCTTCTACTTATGTGATTTCTTTCTAGCTGCTGATTGATTGTTAGAGGTATACCTATGTAATGTATTGCATATCATTGTTGTTTTTGAATTATGGTTTATCCAATCGTGAACTCTATTTCTTTAATTGACATGATACATAAATGGATAGATTAGTCAATGTCGAAAAAATTCTACTATTCCATATATCAAGATCTGTGTTTTGGATATCATTATTTTTCTCATATACATACAGGTAATTAATTTGAATTTACCTCAAATTTGAAAAATAAAAAATTAAAATATACGACTGAGTCGCACTTATGGCTGATTAGATTACACTGTTTTCTTAAAGTCTGAATAGTTTAGATCGATTCATCTGATTTTAAAAGAAATAAATTAGTTATGAGAGCCTATATTTTATGCCACCTGCCCAAAACGTAGTTTGGTTTAAGGTAGTATTATTTAAGTGTACATAAATATGAACAATATAACACCGTGTTACGCATTTCATGGAGCTTAAACTTTAGACTGAAAAAATTAAAAATCAAATTAATTAAAAACTCTTAAATTGTTTTCACACCAACGCGATGTTCACCATCTGATTTCTTACACAATTCTCAATTTATGAGAAAAAAAAAATTGAAAATCGTTGAAAAAAAAAATATTTTCTTACATGTAAAATTTTGAAAAATATCTACCCATTTTCGAATATCGAACTTTCGATAAATAATTTTTAAATATTTTTTTAAATTCAAAATTTGTTTTTTTAAAAAATTTCGATATGCATGTGCTTCGTTTTTGAATAATATTCAAACGAAGCGCTTGTATAAATAAATTTCATTAAAATTGGTTCAACAGATAATGAGACAGTCGAAAACCAAACCATTTTTAATCGAAACACAATTTTTTTTTCCAACAATATGGTAGATCGTACCTACATTAGCTCAAATAAAAATTTTAATGAAAATCGTAGGAACCGTTTTTGAGAAAAACAAGATTTTCCGTAACGGTTTTTAAAAAACTTTTATGTGTGAGGTACCATTATTTTTGTTCAGAAATATTAAAAATCTGCTAGATAATGTTAAAATACTGCAAAATGCCAACTTTGATAAAAATCAACCAAGTCGTTTTTGAATTATTAAGTTCTCAAAAAAAAATTGAAACTTTTTGCATAGAATACTTTTGGTATATAAAATACTTTTAAAACTTTTTGAAAGATTTTCTATAAAAAAATTGGTCAAGCCGTTTTTAAGAAAATCGAAAATCAAAAAAAAAGTTGTTCTATGTATAATTTTTTTGTTATAAAATGCCAGCCTTATTGTAAAAAGAATTCTTGATTTTTTTTTTTAAGTTTGGGGGTATCTACGTATTTGAGAAAAATAAGGTTTTCATAATATGGTAAAAAAAAAATTGTACGGCAGATACCGTTATATTTGGTCTTAAAAAATTGAAAAAAAACGTATCGGGATAATGCCCAAAAATCTTTAGGTCTCAAGTTTAAAGAAAATCAACCAACACGTTTAGGGTGCAACCGAAAGAACAGGACAGAGAGACAGACAGACGGACGAACAGAATTTAATTTTTGATGTGAATGACTTTTCTTAAAACGACCATAGTTTCTGCACTACTTTTAATAGACTGCTAAGTGTTACAAAAAGCAATAATTCTTCAATCATTAATTTTATTACAACTTCATATCATAGCACTGAAGATAATAAATTTAAAAATTATTTAATCTTTAATCTTACTCTTTAAACCTCATTTCTAAAATATTCAGCTGACTACGACCCTGCTTTTTGATTTTTAGTGTTTACACTTCCGACTAAAAACATTTTAAATATCTAGCTTCCTCCCTCCGCGACCGTAAACACTATTACTGCAAAAAAAGAAAAAAAAAACAACAAGAACAAATTCATATTATCCCTATTTGACTGATTTGACTTGTTGAAAGCATTAATTAGCATTTGGAACAAATCCAAACGACAGTTTTGAGTTTACAAAGCGGCAGCTAAATTGATACTCGTTTTGCATGATTTGACATTCATTTGCGTTGTTCACATCCTTCTGTCGTCGTCCTTCAAGCAATCACACTCTAGTCTTGGCTAGGTATCTGTACCTTTTCACAGGTACATATAGATATTTTAGTCCTTTTTTGGAGGGAAATATACACGGTTTGCTGATATGCTCTACTTGTATAGTCAATAGTCATTGAAATTACATAATGAGTTAATAGCCAGGCTGTGATTAAAACGTCTTTGACATTAAGAGAGCTTCGTTGTGTGCCAACATTTTTTTTTTTTTAACTTTCCCTTCTGTGTGAGGCACAAAATGGTTTCCAATGAATTTCGACATTTATGAGAATACATAAATGATGATTGCAATTCAATTTAAATGCAAGTATTTTTATTGGAATAAGAAATACTGAGAATATTTTTCATGTTCTACAAAAATAAAGGTTAGGTATAATATACATAGTTTATTTCTTCGAGAATGTTGTTCAAAGTTGCATTGGAGAAAAGAGAAATAGGTACTTTTGTAAAAACTCAGAAAAACATTGACTATTAACATTCCATGACCATCTGATGACAATTTTATTATGGCATAAATCAAGAGTAAGTCAACCATTTTGAAGTTATGGCAGCTGTTGTTCAATAATGGCTGAGTGGTAAAATATGTATTTCTGAGAGAATATATATGAGCAGTTTCAATTTGAAATTATAGAATAAATATTGACTCAGCTTATATATACATTAGAAGGAATTTGTTTCATTGTAGTTTCGTAAATATGAATAGTTTGGTGCAGCTCAATAAGCCCCACGGAAAATATAAATCCCGCGGATCTCATTTCTCAAAATGAAAGAAAATAATACCCACGGGCGTTCTTTTCTTTTTAAAATGGAAATAAAAGCTGTGGGTTTTACTTTTAATTCCTTTTTTTAAAAGTTTTCAATTAGAAGAATATGGGGAAAAAAACTCATTCAGTTAAGAACAGAAAACGATTTTGGACTTTGCCAACGGGTTCCAAGGAATTTAACTCCCTCTTTGGGTCATCATCTGTCCCGCTCACGCAACTCCGTTGCTCCGCTTAGGGTATGTTCACTGTTCAGTCACCAGGCAGGCGCCAATGTCAACAGTTTTCTTGGACAATAGTATAAAATTAAAGAATTATTGAATCACATATTAAGTATGGGACTTAATACCAATTCAGAGAGGCAATAATACCCGCGGGTCTTAATGCTATTTTGTGGTGAATCTTATTGCCACTCCAAAAAGGTAAAAAGGCCCGCGAGTGTTAATTTTTTTTTATTTTTTGCTTTTTTTATGCGGGTCCTATTGAACCGGATGGTCTCTATATAGAAATTTTAAATTACGTATTACTTAGAAAGACTTTTTTAAACTTTATCTACATATATTTAGTTTTATTAAGGTTGTTACTAGATTCTTAAACTTTTACAAAACTTAGAAGTAAGCGAACAAAAGTCTTCTGCCACTTTAAGACTTCTCCATTCCTTATGATATTCGAGACAAATGACATTTTATAACTTTTTTTTCAAGTTTTTTTTTTGTAAAAAACTAATTCTTTAAACTTTTTGCAAATCTTTTCTGTACTTTTGAGATATGTCCAAATTTTCAATAATTTTAGGCCTTCATCTTTCATTCCTTCTACATTATGACGACTACCATACACAAAAATAATCAACAGATAAAATCGAATGTTAGGTTTAATGATTCTTTCACTTTATCTTAACAGTATGAATGTGAAACAAACACACTTTATTATTCCTTCTTCTCGTTAGTATAACAGTTCAGTCACAAAAAACAATGCGATGAAAAGAGAGTTAAATCGAGGGTAGTGTATTCAGTTAGTGGGTGAGATTTCTTTCTGTTTTGTGAATTTTTTTCAAAAGACAAAGAGAGAAAAGTGGAAATGCGTGTGATATTGTTTTGGAACTTTTACCAAATTGCAATTGCTATTTAATTTCGGATTTTCTAACAACACTGAATTTTTTTTTTGCCAAACGATATCTATGTTATGTGTGGTTTGAGCAATTGAATGAGATTTAGTAATCTTGCTTCCGAAATCGGTGTGAAAATCGTATAATGCGACTACACGAGAACGGTTTGTAGTTTCTGTGCAGAAACCCAGAAACTACTGAATCAGTCCATATAAGAGGAATCAATCTAACTTGCTCTGTTGTTGAATTTAATAAAGATAGATATAGAAACTTATAAATCAAAATATGTAATTTTAATTTCAAAAACAAATTCGGGTTTTTATTTTAGGTAATCTAGAATGAGTAGTTTTTTTTAATTACTTTGTACCTAAAATTTTTGAAAAGGCATTTGCAATAAATCTGGAATTTGTAGAAGGGAAGATGTTTTTTTTTTTTTTTGTAAAAATCGTTATTTTTTTATTTTTCCTTAACCGATTCTGCTAAAATTTAGCGAAACGATATTTTTTAAGTAGGAAAAATAATATTGCATTCAAAAATTTTAGAAATTTTTTTTTATATGAAAAAATAAATTTTTAGTACATACATATGTTCGTTCATACATTTTTTATTTAAAATTTGTATACAATAATAAAACATCAAATTATGAATTAAAATCACAAAAACAAATTCGTGCCATGTGTCCATTCATGTTATTTATATATTTTTAAAGCTGGAGTATTCTTTTCTAATATACAAAATCAAGAAAAAAAAATATGAAATTGAACTTACCATTAAATTTAAAATTCTGCATAAAACACTATGGAATATTGTAATTTATTTTTTTTTTTAACTTATTGGCTCTTATTTATGTTGAACTTACATATATACTACAGTCAAATTTCCCTATAAAGAACTTCTATGGGAACAACGAAGCTCTCCCTAAAACATGTCAGTCTTTTAAATCAATCGATTGTTGAAAAAAAAACTTAAAAACTTAACTAACTTCTAAATCAATTTGGTTGTTTAACCTAGAATATGCATAGGCACCTACTTGAACCTTTTACATAAAATTATAACTTAAGTTCTAAGGAACAAATCATCAAGGTTAAGGTCTTGGTTAGCTTCTAACTTCTATTCTAATAATCGGATGTTTGGGATTAAAGTCTTAAAATTAAGGTAAAATGTGAAAAAGTTGATTTTTTTTCTAAATCAACCTAAAGAACCTAGAATATGCTAGACAACGTTTGGGTAAAAACTTTACTAACTTCTAAATCAATTTGATTGTTTAACCTAGAATGTGCATAGGTACCTACTCGAACCTCTTTAATAAACTTATAACTTAAGCCCTAATGGTCAGATCTTCAATGGTTAAGGTCCTCAAATGCAAATAAAATTTTAGGCTTTATCTTTAAGTAGTCCATAAACTATTTAATTTGGTTGTCAACTAAATTGATGCTTGCCGCTCGGCCACACATTTCATAAACTCAGTTAAAAGAATACAGCTCCAAGTCTCAAAAACATTATTTTTGTCTAAAATAAATTACGCGACTCGATATTGTTAAATTGATTAAAAGATGAGTTCAAAATTTTTTAGAATAAAATATTATAGAATAAAAACAATTAGCAATGGGGTTGGGCTTCGCATCAAATTCTTTGTAAATTTTGTCTCGATTTAAAAAAGGTTTACTTGGACATTTAATCAAACACGGGTGGATTCAAAAACAATCAAGTCGAGAACTAAGTTGAACCGTATATGATGTATGCTTTAATCGATCTGTAATAATTCAGTTATCTTTCTGCAAAGCTTAGCTAGGCAAAAATGTCAAATACCCAGATATACGTTAAGATAGATGGTACCAATATGTATTTTTAATTTCGTGTATAAGTGCTGTACCGGTGGGGATGAAAATGTATGATTGTGTAATTGCGAGATAAGCCACAATTAAGACTAAGATTCACCTTATTAAAAAAATTAACAAATTAATTTAACACCAACTGGGAAGTGACATTAAATATACAAATTGGTACTTCAGACTGTAGAATGGTTTCTAAGACAGTTTGTGAAGTTATATTGCAACAATACTATACAAAATAAAAATCTCTAAGATTTGGCATGATTTTGTTTTATCGACGTAATACAAGTCATTTTCAATGTCCCCATAGTTACTCTATGAGTGAAATCTGTAAATTTTTAACATTAGAAATGTTTAAACGGAGGCATACAATGTAAAAAAAATCAAAAGAATTTCAAAAATATGAAACGCCTAGTAGGCAAAGGGGGGTGAAACGTGAGGGGAATACACAAAATAAACAAAATAATCAAAATAAACAAAATAAACAAAATTATTTCGTTCATGCTTTGTTCTTACTAGTCTGAGGAAACAAAATACAAAGAAGATGATAAAACGGACAGAAAAAAAGGAGAAATGTTCGTAGAAAAAAATGGGTATGTTTTTGATTATGATTTTTGCGAAATCTGAAAAATATCCGATTTGCGTTTACTTAAATGCTTAATATCTTTCGATCCAATTATCCGATTTTTAATATTAAGGTATATAATTAAAGGAAAAATGACTGGCGTGTTAGAGCAAACAAAAATTTTCAAAATCATTCAAAATTTTATACTAAAAACATGAAAATAAATATCGGACAAATAATTTAATTCAATGAGGAAGTTGATAAAAACAAAAAAGCATTAAAATACTTTCAACCACCAATTGGCGAGAGGAATATAGTATTCTATAGCCGGCGGCGGCGAAGTTTGTGCAATAAAAAACCACAATCGTGGCAAATTTGCTTCGCGTCGGAAAAGAATGCTACATTTTCATATGTACCTAAATTTGTAGTCGGTATAATAATTGTAAAGATACATTGTGTTTTCTTTGGCTTGTTTATAACTGCGGTCTTAAAATTTAGCTAGAATATCGGACTACATTTTTTGTATTATATCATTGCACAGTCACATAAAACTATACTTATATGAAAAACCTTATTAAATTGCGTATTTAATAGAAACAAAAATTTAATACAAAACAATAATTTTTTAAACCACATGTATTTGACCCTTTTTAGGAAAGTTATGATGTTGGTACCTATGTTCAGAAAAGTTGCTCAACATTTAAATTTGACATTCAATGTACATACATAAATACATAAATGCTTTTTTCATTTCTAATGTTCCTCAACTATGCTGGAATGGCAAATCGGGTAAATTTTTAAAATATCTTGTTATTTAAAATTGACAGTTTAAAAAAATCTTGTTATTTAAAATTGTTGATTAGCTGCTGGGACGAGATGTTTTAATCTCAACATGTATTAGAAAATTTGTTGGAGGTAGAAAAATGAGAGAATGAGAGGTAAAACCAAAATGTCTATATTCTAAGGGTTTTCACGCAATGATGTAAGACACTGGATAAGTTTATCATTTGGTTAATGAACTGTCAAATTTTGTATGGGAAATGATTTACACAATTTGGTTCAAATTTCCCAAGGATTTTGCTGTGAAAAATTAACCAAATGCTTTTGGTGACTTAAACAAACGTCATTCTGACTTTTAGAATTAGGTGTGTTCAGAAGTATATTAGGTATCTCAGAGAACTAAAAAAAAACTGTCCCCGTGTTCTGTAACTATCGCATTGAGATAAAATTTGTGAATAAAAACGAACTTTATACAAACAAAAATAATTAGGACGTCTACATTTTCTGACTGGACCTTATAAATAAACAAAAGTAAATGCCTTTACTTGTATTTGTTATGATTTCCGAATTGTCATCGAAGTGAAAGGAGCCATTTATTTTAAAGATTCCTCTTTAACAAAATATCAGTTGAGCTCGAGGCAACTTTTACTAAAGAAAACGAAAGTGACTTAAAGTGAAGGAAAAGTAGATATCCACCATTATGATATGATTTTTCTTGTATTCGCTCATTTTTGTTCGATCACTGTCGTAAGTTTCTTACAATCACAGTTCTACATCTAATTTCCGTCAGGCTTAAAAAAAACGTGACTTTTATGGTGTATCTTACATTTTTTTTCCGTTCCGAGACATTCGGCTCTGATTTCAAGTTGGTTTGGGAGAGGTCCTCCATTTAAAAATAACTTCGAAATCTGAAAACGCTTATTTGTATACATATTTTGAAAATTATATATTAATATTTGACGTTTAACGTACAGCTGATTCAATTACAGAGCATTTAACCAAATGAATTAACAAAGGCGTTCATTCACAATTTTTAAACTTACGATGGTTCATGCATACCCTTAATTTTATTTTAGTTTCTATTTTTGTTCATTATGATAACATTGGCGCCAAAAACTGATAACGGGTTTTGTAGAGTGGTCAAAAACAAACATTTTTCACTACAGGAGGGCTGGGTCCCCTCGCCCGTTCAGGAGATTGTAGGGACAATTTTAGAAAAAAATTACTTAAAATGGAAAAAAAACATTATTAAATAACAACGGCAACACTTTTGACAACCAGAAATCTTTTTCTTAATCCTTAATTTAAATTAAATTATTTATGTCAATAGTTTTTAAAATATTCGCATGCAAACTCAAAATTTCAATAAAAAAAATGAAAAAAAAAGTTTAGACCAATTTTTTTTTAAATTGTGAAATGAAGTGCTAAATTGGCCATTTGTAGCTATTGCCTATACAAATTCTGAATTGCAGACAAAAATCCAAATTTTTTTATGTCGTCTAGTTTTTGAGAAAATTGAAAATTACTAAAACTACTTTTTTATAAGATTTTTGTTTTTTTGCTAGCACCCAGCATTACGGCGTATAAACAGTGAGGTACTGCAAAAAACAATTATTAAACTATTTCAAGTTATGAAACCATTGATGAAAATAGCCCTATTTTAGAGAAGAATGTTAGTACCTATATCCAGACACAATCTAAAAGTCTTTCAAATAAAATTTTATTGGTAACTTGAGCCAACTCTTGTAAATGTTTCTTTTCTATTTTCCACATTTTATTCTTTATTTTCGTTCAGGATTAATTAGTGTTTCAATTCGGATTTCTAATAAAAACATGTGACACATTTGTTACCACATGTCTAGTACAATTATCTTAACATGAGAAGAGAAGCGTATATCAACGAGTCCACATTACAAGATACCTACTGAACAACCTCTTAGTGGATGTTAGGTTGAAAGCTATATAATTCCAAGTCCATTTGGTGATGCTCCATCACTTCAAATAAACCGCAATGTGCACCGCAATTACTTCTAATGGCACCCATGTTAGCCAAGCCGTCATCAGCACTCGCTTGCTGAACAAAACAAAGCTGTCAAAACTGCGAACATCTTACCAAAGTGTTCGCAATAAAATTTAATCGTTTGTCCATCTAAGTAAGGATTAACAACCTTCTCTGAAGCTGGCTGTAAGAGGCATCACGACCTGAACAGTACACCACATTGCCTGTCGTGGATTGTTGTTGTTGTGTTTGTCACAGCCACCGCTCCCACAACCGCCGCGCCATCTATAATCACACCATTGTTCCACCATCAGTGGTTGGTTCTCTGGTGACGAAACAATCGAAAAGTGCATTAAATATTATGGGAGAGTGCCGGATTCATTTAAGGGCTAATATGGGAATCACATGGTCTCATTTTGCCTTAACAATGGCAAAAGCTTTCATCGCTATGTGTGCAGCATATTCGCTGGTCATTTGGCAGCCATTTGTGTGTCCTATAAGTGCTCAGTCATTATTATCGGTCGTTGCGCAAAGTTTTTGAGTGCTCGTATATTATTTCGCAGAAACACACAAAATTCTTTGCTTGTGTTTATGAGTTTATAAACCTAGAATAACGGCACTTCGTTTTTGGATTTGGCCATAAATAGGTATACGTTACGTACATCGTTATTTCGTGTACCTAAATCATTTAACAGCGACTGCAAAATGGTTTGCTTTTAACATCAGTTTAGAGCATTTTTGACGCATCATCGTTAGTAATATCATTGAAATTTATATTTTGTCTGTCGTATAATTTAATAATGTTATGACACTTGAGATTGATATGTATGTACTTAATTTTTTTACTCAACAACAACAAGGATTCTCAATTTGTAGAGGCTTCTTTGAATTATGTCTTCACAAAATATTTTACAATATCCAATAAAAATTGACTCTTCTCTTCTTTTTTTAAGTTTATTTCAGCATAATGCGTAATTATTGTACAGGGTGGCACAAAAGAAACGAAGAGGTTTGAACAATCTATATTTTATGTAATTTCTTTCATTAATTTTATTTTCATTTTTTTTTATTTGTATAAGCTTTTTAATAAAATTTTCATAGTGCCTGTTTACCCAGTCATTTTAGGGAAAGGTGCATCCAGTGAAACAGTTAGCTTTTATGTGCGTAAAAACGAGAATGGTAGATTCCACCCAAAATCCACCGATGCTCCGGATTCAAATAATATTCTCGGATTTATCATGAAAGACTTTTTATTGTGTGAGTAAGAGCAACACAGATTTAAAGGCCATAAGGTAGGGAAGGGTAGATTGAACAGGAAGGGTTTTTTCTTCATCGTGTAGACACGGCTTCAGTAAAACGACTGTGTAAACATGCACTGTGTTTTTAAGTTTTTTTTAATTAACATCATACTTAACCTAATTTCTTAATAAACTCAAGCCGAACACTCCTAAAACAGTGACAGATCATGCTAAAAAGTAAGGACAATGCCATTTTTACATTTGTAACTGTCAAAGTGACATTTGGAAGACAACAACAAGATAAAATAGGCAATTGACGATTTTAACTTTGATAAAATATTATAAGATAGTATGATGCTAAATGAGATCATTAACTCAAACATTTAAATTTGTTAGAATGTATAATGTTTATAGAAGTAATCCTAAAAAATTTTCATATATCTATTAACAAATGTCAAATTGTGTGAGATGTTGGCTATTAGGAAAAATTCCAAACTACTCCCACGGTTATTATCAATTTTATTTCTCTGTCTCTGATTTTTCATAAAAATTAAAAATTAATCGTATATCATTTTTTAAAAGAAAACCTTAAGAGCTACAAATTTATTACTTAAGTTTATGAATACTATAACCCTGGTGAAACCTATAAAATCTCATTTATAAACAATTGGAAACCTTCATAAACATTATTATATCTTCGAAAGTAATCTAATACCTATTCGTCTTGGAAATTTCAAGATAATGATAAAAACAAATCACTGCAAAGGTGATTTTATTCTTGCATTGTAATAATTTATTTCCTTTTATTTCCTAACAAGAAGACAACGGAAATAAAAAAAAAAGAAATAATAAACCACAACAAAATCAAAGATATCTACAATCTTACAGTCAAATCTCTCCTATGGAAGCAAAGATGCTCACATAACGGTAATTTTTCAGACTTCTCCATCAGCAATTGAACAAATTTTGATATTTAGTATTTTGTTCTATTAAGACTTAAATTAAGTTTTTAACAATAAACACTTATGGTCTTATTTTTAAACGTTGTCTCACTTTAGACAACTGTCCAACTTTGGAAAATATGTTCAAAAACCTTGTTTATTGTTGTCTTATAGCTGCCTAACTTAGACACAAGAGTAGATTGTCTTAGCCGTGAATAATGTGATATTTATTTAAATTAAATAAAGCCTATTTCTACCAATTTGAAAATAGTTAGACAGTGTCTAAGTAGACAAAAATCTAATAAATATAACTTTTAGTTTTAGTATACTTTTTTTGAAACATAAGCCGTTCAAAAACATGGGATTTCTTGGATACCATAAAATAATTTCGAAATCTTAAAGGTTTTTTGTTCACCCATTTTGCTTTAAGAGACTTGACTGTTTATATATACAAAGTTATAACATTTAGGTAAGAAATTAGCCAAGTACATAGGTCTTTCGCGGCTCGTGAACAAATAAATTATTTTGCAATCTTTGCACAAATTCCCCTAAACAATAAATTCCCATTACTAAGCAATTAATTCCTATCTCGCATTCGAAAGTAATAAAATGTGTACCTTCTTCTCACAACCCACAACCCACTACCATCCGGCATCCGGCAACCAAACCAACCAACCAACCAAATAAAAAAAGAAGTCCTATACCATCTTGACAGGGATGTGAGCCTTCTTGTGCCATTTCCGGTCCAATACTCACAATCCTCAAGAAGCCAATTCTCGCCATTAAAGGAGTACACGACTACTTACGCTGTTTACGTTTTGACACAATTATAAAACAAGGAATAAGCCAAATACCTACTATGGCTGGCTATGAAAGAAAGGCCCACCATCACCCATTTACTCATCACAACATTAAACCGCCACCGCCATGCTGCCCAAAAAATTCCGTATTCGTTGAACTGAACATGATTTATTGTACTGGCGGCCATTAATTTCCTTCCGAATACTAGTGGGTTGGGTATAAGCGGTTGGCGGTACATTTCTACAGAGATGCCATCATCATCGCCCGCTCGTACCGTCACCACTCACCAGGTATGTTGTAATGGGTGATTTTTTAAGAGGTTTAGAACTTTAAAAAAAAAAAAAACACAAAAAATTCGAAAAAATGAATGAAATATTTATTTGAATCGATAGTTTGAACCTTGCAATTTAATGTTTAAAGATAATTTCATGCAAATGTTGACCGCGGCTGCGTCTCAGGTAGCCCATCCGCTGAGTCCAATTTTGGCATACTCTTTCACACATATCGGCCGGTATCTCACGAATGAATGCATGGATGTTGGCTTCCAGTGCTTCAATCGAAGCGGGCTTGTCCCTATAGACATTAGCCTTGACATACCCCCACAAAAAATAATCTAATGGTGTCAAATCGCACGATCTAGGCGGCCAATTGACCGGCCCGAAACGTGAAATTAATTGTTCACCAAACTCGCCTCGCAATTGCGCCATTGTTTCGCGTGCTGTGTGGCATGTGGCACCGTCTTGTTGAAACCACATATCATGCAAGTCAAGAACTTCCATTTCGGGCAAAAAAAAGTTTGTTATCATCGCTCGGTAGCGTTCACCATTGACAGTAACGCTGCGATTCGCATCATCTTTGAAGAAATATGGCCCAATAATGCCGCCGGCCCATAAACCGCACCAAACAGTGGCTTTTTCGGGATGCATTGGTAGCTGTTGCAATGCTTCTGGCTGATCTTCACTCCAAATGCGGCAATTTTGCTTATTTACGTACCCATTCAACCAAAAATGAGCCTCATCGCTGAACACAATTTTTCGATAAAAGCGCGCGATGAACATTTCGAACCGAGCACGAATTTTGATAGTAAAATTCAATAATTTGCAAGCGTTGTTCATTTGTAAGACGATCCATGGTTAAATTGCAAACCAAACTGAAGCTGTTTGACAGTGACACAAGGTACTAAACACACGTCAGCTGTCAAAACCAGTGTTGCCAAAACCAAACCAGCTAAAAAATCACCCGTTATAAATGCAGAACGGGTACCTTTTCTGTCTCGGGAACGGGACACAAAGTCGAACAGGGTTAACTTTTTGCTGTGTCGCCTGTTAAGCACGGGTGAAAGATATTACCCCGAAAAATACCCACACATACATATATACCTATGGTTTGCACGGGAGCAGTTAATTTCAACGAAGAAAAACCATAGAAAAACATCAAGCTCCTTGTATAGTCGAAAAACACAGTCGGAAGTCGGAAGGAAGTGTTTTGGGGTTCTTTCGTATGTTTTATTTTCCCTGTGTCTCCTCTCCATCGTTTGGGGATCTGGGGAAAAAGAAAACAGTTTTTTTTTTTCTATACCGAAGGTCTTTGCGATAAAGGCCATGTAAATCGTCCAGGACCACCCTCTTTCGAATTTTTGATACAATAAATGGAAAAGGAACTTATGCTCCAACGACCTGTCTGCATTAAGAGGCTTAAGTAGGAGAGTATATAGCAAAGCAATGGTGGTGTCAGTGGCGCGGCGCGTCGGTCGGTGGCGGCAGCGGGCCTCTTTGTTGAATGTGGAATGTTTTCGTTTTTGAAAAGGTATTAACGGCATGGCAAAGTGTCATGTCAAATGGACATGCAGTTATGTTCACATCACTTCTATTGTTGGGTAAGCATGTGAAGTCTCAGAACATTCCTTGGCTGACAGCTATTAAGAGAATACCAAAAAAAAACATATGGAATTTAGGATTGATGTTATTATATTTTTTGTTGTTGTTGGTATTATTACTTTAGGTTAGATATAAAGGAGATACTGTTGATGGTTTGAATTAATTAAAACGAGACAAGCAATAAAATATTTCCCTTTACCTCGTTTGTGTGAAATATTTCGAGGCAACAAATGACATTTATAACGCTAACCTCAACATTTTTGACAACTGACAATGAGTGGTTTATTAACGTTATATACGCCGTTATTCTGATTGTTTTTATAAAAACGAAAACAATTCAGAACTACATATATTTAAGAATTCAAAAGAAATACATATGTAAATAGGTACACAATAACATTCTTCTCTTATTATTCTTAATGGGTAATAGATTGTAAAGAGTTATTTTAAGGCCCTTTAATTTTTATTTTCAATTATTTTTAAAATTAAAAAATTGATGAAATTCTGTGCGACGACTTCGCCAATTAGGTTTATATACTACTGAACTAAATCAACAAAGTAGAAGACTTAACACTATTTAATTGGACTTATTGAATTATTGATTCAAAATAAATTTTGTACGGCCCTTAGCCCCGGCGATCTCGCTTGGACTCATCAGTTGACCAAAAGACTGAATATTCCTGTCGTGTTACCGCATTGGCCTGAATTAAAATTAAAACTTATCAACTCAGTTCCCAGACAGACAAAATTGCCATACCGAAATTTTTCAAGTTATCTTTCATTGTTATTACTTAAACGAATGTAAATATATAGGATATCAAACTACGCTGCTATAAGAACATAAATAATTCTTCTTGTTTCATGGAATTAGCAATACGACTCCAATTTGTAATAATATCTGAGGTTCATTCTTGATTATATATCCCTTCCTTGACTTTTTAAGATGCTTAACATAAGTTCAATTACCTCACCTCAATGTATGGAGAGGAGACCCCCTCATATATAAAAATAAAATTTTCCTAATGGAGAGAATTGCTTCGCACGTGTTAGGTATTAAGTTGCCTTCTGCTTTCAGAGTATTAGAGCAAAACTATATAAATCCGTATATACTATTCTATTCTATAGATGTGCTTTAAGCTTGTGGTATCTAAATTAATGCTCTCATTTCGTAGCCACCCATCCATCCTCTAAATATATTTGTTAATAAGTGCTCATTAAGTAAAGTCCCTTGATTAACACTTAATTTATTTCACCCATAAGCTTCCGTTACATGTTGGTGATTCAGTTTTAATTTATCGCCAATATACTCGGTTTAATGTCACCATTATCACAAAGGAGCGTATATATCTACCCTATACGCTCTTCAAAGTCCATATACTAAAATATTGGTCGACAAAACCTAATATAAACAGCTTGAGGTTCTATATCTATAAATATGCTGAGATGTATTCACAAATAAAACAACAACAACAACGAAAAATAGTTAAGATTGAAGGCAGAAGAATTAAAGAAGAAAAGGACAAAAGCAGCCTTCATCATGGCCGACCAGACATGATGACATTAACAAGGCGTTCTTCACAATCAGCTTAGAGTCCATTACTTAGCCTTATTTGTTTTGCAGTCAAGTTTCTTTGTTTTTACTCTTCGTCTTCTGTTTTTTTTTTTTCCGTACTTTTTTCTTCATAAATTTTTTTTTTACCCTTAACTGTTGTGTCGCCAGTGTGTCGCACTTTTTGCTCTCCATAGATCATCAGTCACATGCCACCATGCTCATCCCTATCAGCAAAATTATTTTCTCAACACATAAAAGGACACTTTCACCCACACTTGGCAGAGAAAAGATACAGGCCAGGCAGTATAGCAGCACAAGACAACAAAACAAGACAAAAAAGATTACGAGTGATGTTAAAACAAATAACAAAAAATTTCGCTAAAATTTCGATATAATTTGTCAAATTTGACATTTCAAAAAATGATTTGGCTGTGTTAATGCTGGGCAGACATCATGCGTAACCTTTTTTTTTTATTAATGACACTTGGAATGGGACTTGGTTATAAGCATTGGTTAGTGGGAAGTTGATTTAGTAATGTTACAAAATATAGTTTGGAAAAAAGATTTCTTCTTTAGAGATACAAATATTTTCAGTACATATTGCTTGATTCAAAAAGACTTGGCATGTTTTGTTACGATAATAGCAGAAATGGGTTTGAGTTGGTTTTTTTAATTTGCATATAAAACAGAGTAAATTAATTCATTTCAATTTTCGTATATATAGATTTATTTGACAATATAAAAAATTTCAGCTTCATCCATTCTATTTATCAAAAAAAGCGAAGGTTATTTGTAGCTATATTGTAAGAATCTAGTTTTGGCATCACTCCCAATTACTAGTCCTATGGTAATGGAGAAGGCAAAACCTGGCTTTGGACAAGGCGATGCGTTGTCATGCGACTTTTTTAACATCGTTCTTATAAAGAATATTGCAAATTTCTAACGTCAACATTATAGATACCCACTCTTTCAAACGCAAGTCCAATTACAATACGTCAACAATATATTGATATAATTGAAAGAACAAAGCGTGATATATGTAAACGGTGATATTATGAGCATTAAGACGAAATCGAAGAATGTAGGTTTAGCGGTCAATGAGGGCAAGACCAAGTATGTATGTGCATTCATGAAAAAAATGATAACAAACACCGACTAATGTCTTGGACATTACATTATCATATAGCTTTGCTATAACTTTTAGGTAGTTAGGAACTTTGTATTTCTAGGGTCCGCAGTCAACTCAAACAACGATATAATCGCTGAAATCAAGAATAACTCTTAGTCTTGCCAAACATTGTTTCTTTAAGGTTTTTAGAATGGAAGATTCTAACTAACAACATGCCGAGCTGGGTGGAGGAGTGTTGTTGGTTGAGGCCCTGATCTTCTCCGAGTTGTAGCTTAAGGAAGTTTAAATAAGTTAGAGGCTTGGGTTAAAGACTGGCCACTGTGGTTCAAGATTTTAAAAACACCATTTTTTAGTGTACCTTACCTTTTCATATAATTAAGGCAAAAATTAAGAAATGATATTTTTTATTAAAAATAAAATCAACTTTGGAATATATTACTTGAAGTATTTCTTTAAAAACTTTAAACAACAATTTAATCAGAAATCTCCAGTACCATACTTCAGTATTATTTAAAACAAAAACACCAAATGCATCAATTTTCATATAAAAATCTTACAAAAATTAAAAAAAAAAATATTTTAAGGAGAAATCCTGGAAATAAATTTGCTATGTTTTTCTCAAAATTTCTCTTAGGAAAAAAATGTCGGAATTTGTGTGTAAAATTTTTGTATAATATTATTTTGACATTTCACTAAAAAAAATAAGCTTCCGAGAGCTTTTTATTACATAAATAAAAAGTTTGTTTCTTTACTCGCCCGCCCGCGGGATCCCGTAGTATCCCAAATCTACCCAAAATGTGCCTCTTTACTTTTTTCTGGCACAAAAATGTCAGAGCTTTTTGTTTTTTTTTTTAAATGTATTTCATTTCCCGAACTTTTTCCCAAATTTCTGTTTCTTTACTGTTAGGGGTAAAGAAACACACCGAAAAATCAAATTATTCAGAATTTCAAATCAAAATGAAACCAATTAAATGAAAAATGATTTTGTCGGGTTTTTTCCTACGCCCCCAAATAATGTATTCCGCAGAAATGTATTAATTGTTAGATAATAACCACATTGTGTTGTTCATATGTATTTATCTTATCAATTTAAAAAATGTTCTTGTGAAGCTTCAAATTCAATCGCTCTATAACATGATATGAAATTAGAAATTCAAAACTCTGATGAGTTTCTATCTATCGTTTGTTCAATCCATATTCAATCACTTACATGTACATATGTTCTGTAAATTCTGTTCGATCGAGTTCAATAATTTCCCATGTGCTGCCTGAGCTATTTTAGTTCTAAGCTCTTCCTTTTTCATTCCATGGATGTGCCAAATCCTGTTTGAATACCAAAATAACATCGAGGGGCTTTGATTGATAACTTTAGAGGCACACGAACTATATGGGTATAGGTACTGTAACTGTAAGGCGTTTGGGTATTTTGTCCCATCAAGCCCAAGAGGCGGCCGGCCGATATGGCCCAATATAGTTGGTATAGTATATTGGATAGCTGATGGTCGTATATAGTAGTTGTCTGGCATGATAACATAATCCTCGATTGGAAAGTTACTGAAATAACGTAGCTTTGAAGAGCGCTTGCTGCTCGGAAAAGCGAATGGCCAATGTAATTGGCGTGGAAATGAATGTTTCTACATCGATATTTCTATAACCTTGTGACGTGCTCGAGGATTCAAGGATTACGATGACAGATTGACGGCCATAAATTGTTGTTCAATGATGCGTTAGCTTTATTATGCTGGTTGGAGAAAGAACAGCGTTGTACACACAATCCGCAGGGTATTTTACGTTACCATCAGTAAAAATAAAATAAAATTAAAAAAAAAAAAAACAAAAACAAAGGGTGTGACTTGACTGTGTAGGAATGAAGATAAATAATGGAGACAATGAACCCAGAGCATGATGGATATGCAAATGGATTAATGTGATATCAAGTTTATGATGATGATGTAGATGGAATTATTTGTTTATTTTTCTTTTATATTGAATTGACTGGCATAATTGGGATGAATATTGTACTCGTATATATAGTTGGAGCCATCAGGGTGGTGGTTGTTTTTCAAATATGTAGATATGCTTATGAGGAAAAGAAGGGATTTAGCGTTGTCGTCAAGCATGATTGTTGCTTTTAATTTTATTTGGATTGTGGGTTAATCGGGCGACTGATATTGACATCATCAATCCTTGATTGTTCTATTTTAAAGTGACACTTTTGAAAAATGATTTTAAATTAACTAAGCATTATTCGATTATTGGCATCGTATAATAACTAAAATTAATTTCTTCTTGTTAAATATTTGTGGAACAAAATTATGGAACTAGTAAAGTCAACATTCCCAGCAAGAATAACGTGATTTGAAGTTTTGATTAAGTTGACTGTCCATTTTTGATAAACCTCACTGGATAACCTCATAAGCTACAACAACCTCACAAAATGAGGTAAAATTGATTTTTTTAGGTTTTCATATTCTGGTAGTACCGTCACAACTTGTGAGCCTCACAAGAACTATCGAAATTGTGATCTTCTTTTGAGTAGCTCACAACTCACAAGTTAATCTTAATCACGAAAATTTTCACATTTAATGATTTCTGTTTAAATTTAAAAATTAAATTGTATTCAGGGCCTATTTCAAAATGTCTAGCCACCATTTTATTCACTCGATACATACATACTCGGATGTATTTACATTAGGAGTATAATTCATGCAATGGCGTAAAGTTATTGTAAACGTTCTGTAAACTGCGTAAAAATGTTAAATTTCTGTAAACATTTGACAAGTTTACGCAGTTTACCCCTTTTACGTGGACTTGACAACGTTGCATGAATACCCCTATTGAATTTGTATAATTTACATCTGGATCTGGATGAATTGAGTGAAAAATATTGCCGTAAGTAAAGTACTTATACAGTCCACACATTTCTATTAAGTGTGAATGTATAATTAATTGATTCATTTTTATTGAAAGTGTAAGGAAATCATTTTTTAAAGCAGAAATTAATTCGTAGAATCTAAATATGTTCCATGGAAGAATTTTGAGTACGGCAGAGTGTCAGAATTCACAACATAAACATTTGTAATCCGGAAGAACAATTATTTCATACGTGAACACTTCTTGAACTATGTATTTTGAAATCAAATCCAGAAGAGAATTTCTCTTCTTTTTCTTTTCAGAGGAAGAACCAATCGAAGAAGGCAAAAAATTGTTTTTTTTCTAATATTTAAATTGTCAGGAAAATTAGAATATCAAAAAAGATCAAAAACTGTTATTCATAATTTTTAATATTAGGAGATAATTATGAAAAATTTGTGCAGAATTAAAAAATTTACTGCACGTCAAGTTTGATTAATATCAAATGAGTTGGTCATAAAAAATCCTGTTTGTGTCTCAAATTAAGGTTCAACTTGTCTTTCATGCTGACCCGTTTGACAAATTTTGAAAGCTTACTCATTAAACAATAGCACTGAATTTTCTTGGACTGATTGAGAAAAGTTCTCTTTGGTAGTGAAAAAAAAATTAAATTTAAATTGTCCAGATGGTCATTTTGCCCTTATAACGGGTGATTTTTAAGCTGGTTTGGTTTTGGCAACACTGGTTTTGACAGCTGACGTGTGTTTAGTACCTTGTGTCACTGTCAAACAGCTTCAGTTTGGTTTGCAATTTAACCATGGATCGTCTTACAAATGAACAACGCTTGCAAATTATTGAATTTTACTATCAAAATTCGTGCTCGGTTCGAAATGTTGTTTATCGAAAAATTGTGTTCAGCGATGAGGCTCATTTTTGGTTGAATGGGTACGTAAATAAGCAAAATTGCCGCATTTGGAGTGAAGATCAGCCAGAAGCATTGCAACAGCTACCAATGCATCCCGAAAAAGCCACTGTTTGGTGCGGTTTATGGGCCGGCGGCATTATTGGGCCATATTTCTTCAAAGATGATGCGAATCGCAGCGTTACTGTCAATGGTGAACGCTACCGAGCGATGATAACAAACTTTTTTTTGCCCGAAATGGAAGTTCTTGACTTGCATGATATGTGGTTTCAACAAGACGGTGCCACATGCCACACAGCACGCGAAACAATGGCGCAATTGCGAGGCGAGTTTGGTGAACAATTAATTTCACGTTTCGGGCCGGTCAATTGGCCGCCTAGATCGTGCGATTTGACACCATTAGATTATTTTTTGTGGGGGTATGTCAAGGCTAATGTCTATAGGGACAAGCCCGCTTCGATTGAAGCACTGGAAGCCAACATCCATGCATTCATTCGTGAGATACCGGCCGATATGTGTGAAAGAGTATGCCAAAATTGGACTCAGCGGATAGGCTACCTGAGACGCAGCCGCAGTCAACATTTGCATGAAATTATCTTTAAACAAATAAAACAAATCTTTAAATAAATATTTCATTCATTTTTTCGAATTTTTTTTTTAAAGTTCTAAACCTCTTAAAAAATCACCCATTATAAGCATCTTAAAAATGAGATGAGATCGTAATAATTTTGATCTCTTTGTTGGCAAGTAGAAAGCTTGAGATTGAGAAATTTTAACTTCATATTCCAGCAAGAAAACGCTCATATTGACATCTCTGGAAGGCTAAGAAACTGGTTTATGGAGACACAAATAACAACTCTAAATTCTCTGGGAGAATACTGGCCGTGCCAACGGAGTACGCACACAAGTTTAACAACGTTCAAGATCTTTTGCTCTTTTACAAAAATTGAAAAAAAAAAGAAAATTATAAAGTTCTTTAATAGTCAAACATTTTGTTTTATTCTGCTGTGCTTAAAATATTAAATATCGTTTGTTATTGTTTAAGGAAGAAACCCTCATATATATGTATATATATATATATATAGGTCTTAACTGAATGGTGATGTTTTTATTTGTATCGTTTTTATTTATACTTACATATATATAATAAAATGGTTTTGCCATTAAGTTGGAAAAAATGCAAATAACGAGAAGAAAATACATCCATATTATAAAAAGTATTAACTTAAATTTTATCCATAAGAAATTAACGAAATTGGAAACAATGGGGATTATGTGATGGCATGATGATGGCAATTGAAGTGTAATTTATATATATATTTAAAATCTGCTTTTAAGTCCCTTAAGCTCACGGAAAAATAAATCAACACCAATCCCAATATGCCTCTGCAAATAGTATAGTATATAGTATATCCTTAACAAGAGTAATCGATGGAGAAAAAAAAATAGTTGAAGGTCTGCATCTGAATTTACTTGAAAGCGAAATTGGAAATACAAAATAACTTATTGCTCATATTTTTAAAATTATTGTTAATGGATAATTGACAAGGAAGTGAATTATATTAAAAAAATGTGTTGAGGAAAATTTTAACTGACCATCGGAATTTTACTTTACATTCGTTATGGCTGAGAACATAAAATGAAAAGGCCAATACATTTTTATGTTCATACATAAGTATGTATACACTACGAATCACTTGTTTGAGGTCAATATTTTTTGTCAATTTTTTTAAGTCTTCTTCGAGTTAGAACCTAAAAGTATTGACGGACTTGCTTTTATTATTTTTCAGAACAAATTTATCTGTATATCTTGATTTGTTGTTTAAGCTTATGTCTACATTAAAACAAATAGTTGCCACAGAACGGTTTCAGTTTTTTTTTACTCAAATTTTCAAGAAAACAACTTCAACAATCTGGATTAAATTTCGTACCTGAAGGCTTAACAATTTTTCGAAATTTTTCTAAGACTTTTCAATGAAATGATGCAACTATTTAAATAAGTATACTCTTTTTTTTGCTGTATAAGACCAGAAAAATTATTCGGTATATTTCGACGGATTTTTCTAGTTAAACATTCAATTTCATGTATTTTTTATTGAAAAATTTAAAGTTACACACAGGTAGTAAACATTCTCGCGAAAAAAAAACGATTTTGAAAAGACCAGTCTCAAGCAATTGACTCGCAGTGTCTTTGTATAAACTAATGGACAATTGTTTACGATAATATGTTCAGTACATACAGTGGCGTACACTAAACAGAGGGAGTTGTAAATATGTTAAATGCATGAATGATTACAAAAAATATGCAACAAATTTATAATAAAAATTATTTGGAATATAACAATGAAATCTTAAACATTTTATTTTATTATTATTATTTTCTTAAAACAAATTTACTTCACCCATTTTATAATTACAAGTGAAAATGTTATGTATTTTGCTTACTTTCTTCACCGTTACTATCGCCCGTGTTTTGCATGCCTCTTTTTGTGAATTTGACGAAAGTGAATTTGGGTGTTCTACAATTCATTCAATTATGTTCTGCATTTTGGTTCATTCCGTTTTCTCCATACATCCATCTAGGTACTTTGTTTTTGTTTTGTGAATTATTTGTTAAAGTAGTGTAAGTTACAGTTAGTTTTGTATTTCCCGGTGCAAAAATTAAGAAAAATTTATATTTTCATTCTTTTTAGTATTTATGTGTTCATTATATTATTTTCGTTGAAAGCATAAGGCAAACATTTGCAAAATTATTCGTCTTATGTTTTCTTTTAAGTTTGTTTGATTTCCTTTTTTTCTCTTAAAAATGCCAATAATATTGCATTGAACTGGAATTTCGAAAATGGAAATTAATGTTTTGCATTTCGGTTGATTCCATATTTTGAACGTTTTCCATTTACTTTGTTTATGCTTTGTGCATTATTCGTGAAATTGGTCACGTTGCAGTGAATTTTCCATTTTGTGAGGCAAAATGTAAGCAAATGAGTTTTTTTCGTAGTATTCATGCAATGTAGAATTCTTTCAAAAAACATAAGTATACCTACTTTGTGTGTCAGTGATTTTATTTTAATGGGTAGCAAAATGAATTGTTGTGGAATTTAACCTCCCCAAACAAAATCTTGCCTAGGCCACTGCTTATATTTATATTCTTAAATAGAGTTAAATTTCAAAAGTAACTCTGCCGACTATTTAATTACTTGCGAAATGTTATGGAAGACTATATATGTTAATTACCATGTTGAATACGTTTAAATTGTTTTATCCAGATTCCAGATATGAATTTTTTCTTCTTTAATTTTTTTTATTTTTATGGAGAAAAAATACTGCGGAAATAAAATTAAATAGCTCTTTAAACTGAAAATGAAAGATTTTACATTCGATTAAGGCATCTCTACTTCTACTTCTCTACTTTAAAAATTTTGATACAAATATTATTTGATTTAAAAGAAATAAGTTTCAAATAATTTCAGATGCTTATATAAAAAAAAAAAATAACTGAAACCGCCTTAAATTTTTTTAAGAAATAATGAAAATCTTTTCTTATTCTTCTCAATAAAATGTGACCACAGATTAAAAAAAAAAATTCAATAATTTTTAATACCAAAAGTTTTTTTTTCGAAAATATCCCATAGAACTATTTTTTTGATTTTCAATTTTCTTAAAATCGGTTCCACTGATGTTATTCAATTTTTTTATTAGGAACTTTTTAGTAGTAGGTACTGTGTAGGTACCAATTTGTTCCCAAAAATTTTAAGTTTTCAATTTTTTTTTAACTTAAAAATTCGAAAGTAACTCGGTCGTTTTTTATAAAACTTGACAAATAGTATCTTTTGGCATTATCATTTTACTTGTATTTTTTAGAAGTTAAAATACATGTTTTCTGAGTTATCAACTAAACTATGTTATCTGCAGTTAGCATAAAATATAATCTCTCATAACTTATTTAAATCGGATCAATAGGTTTATAATATTCAGCCTTTAAAAGCACAAATTTTAAATTTAATAACCGATATATGTACAAAATTATTATCTCATCAATTTCATCTTCTAATATAAAATTGTCTCTCGATTAACTCCCACATAATTTGAGATTAAAACGTTCAAATATTTTAAGACAGTCACTCCAAATACTCACTTCCACATGAAACCCCAAATAATAATTCAATTGATCAACAGAAAACAAAATTATGAAAAAGCGTGGAATTTATTTTTTTGACAATTTTCTTGAATAATTCACAATACATCCATCATACTGAAAGGAATGCTATTATTTTGCTGTTTTGCCTCAGGATCAAGACAACATTTAAATCAGTAAATGGCTCTAATCGACCAGGGTGCTTCGCCGTCACACTGCACCATGCCGCTGCCGCCGCTGCTTCCATGCTTCATATCCCATTCTAAATGGAAATCTCTCTACAAAAGTATTTTTTTGAAACCACTTGGAGCTTAAAATATCCACTTAAAAAATCGTTTGCTATTGACATCCATGAGGAAGTGAGCTAAATGTATGTACGCATACATATACGGACAACACAAAGACAGGGCCGCCAAAATGAACCATCAATCAACCAAAGGACCAATTCAAATATAGAGAGAAGGGACACACAGGTCCACAGAACAGAACAGCTAAGAATGTACCTTACATACATTTATGTATATATTTACAGAGTAAACAATGGAAATTGCCTTCTAATGGCATGTCTTGCTTTCTATTCAATGAAAGATTGAAAGTGTATTTAAGTGTGGCTGGTTTTCTGTCCTTTTAAAAATGGATCTGTCCTTGGTACTTGATGCTCTATATACTACAAGGTCCAGCCAGCTTTTAAACCAGCTTGTTTATTTTGGCCAATCAATCTTCTAAATAGAATATTTTTCTCTTTGCTCAGGTAAATTATCTTAAAATTAAGGATCATCTGCAAACAATTGCTCAATGAACCTTGAACACTTGACAGGTTTCCAAGAGGTTAATGATACATGTATTTAGATATAAAAAGAAACAGAGTCTCTAAATCCTATTTAAAATGCAGGGGATTTGTTTTTCGATTATTTTTTACTCTTTTAAGGTAACCTCATTTTGTGGGAATTTACATTGATGTATTAATATTTGATAAGTATTTATTTAAATTATAATATAGCTTTTTTGATTCGAAATTGTTGAATACAAAAATACCTTACAGATTTGTCTTCGAAATTAAATCATGTAAAATCAACCTTAAATCTACTTTTTTAGTTAAGGTACATTTTTCTCATAGAACCATTTGTTTTTTTTTTTTGGTTTTTGTCTGTTGAACTGAATAGCTAAAAATAAGTATGTATCATTCAACACTAACTGTAAGTTAATGAATGATTACTATTATTTATTCTATTATTCATGGGTTCATACCAAATTGTAATTGTAATTTGTTTTAATGAATGAATAAATGTTTTTCTATCTATCTTCTAAGTATCAAGGTGGCATACCAATTTTTCATAACAAAATTAGTTATAAATTTAAAATAAGAAAATTACGTATACGCCCAAGTGTACCCAAAGAACAAATTAAGACATACTTAAGGCATAATGTTAGGCTGGTCATAAGTTAAGTATAAAAAAAATGTGGTTCGACTTTACATAAAGTTAGAATAACCACAATTTTTAAAAAAGAGAATTTGTATAGTAAATGTTCATTCGTTCATTGTGGTTTACTTAACTGGCACAAAAACAATATTATTATTTATTGTCCCCTTTAATATGAATTTTATCAACTTGACCATAGCGCCACCTATCTATTGGGTCTAGTTTTGTTGACACTAAATTGTGTCCCAAATTTGAAGAAAACCTATTGATTGGTTTTTGGCTGTAAGTTGAGAAAAGACATAATTTTCAATATCATCATAATTTTAGGTTTAACTGCCTGTACACAATAGAATGCTGTAACTGGAGCTGGAGATGCAACAGCTGTGAAAAAGTGTCGTGCGTGCTATTTTGTATGTGCCCATAATGCAGTTGTACAGCATTTTGTATATTTAAAAAAAAAAAAAAACAATTACGGTATCCTTATTTACTTTTTTTATTTCCAATAATTTTCTTTTTATTAATAATATTTTTCACGAAACAAATAACCCCAAAAAGATTCAATATTTTTTACGGCTTTTTTTTTTCATACAAATTGAAACATCAAAAGTGCTGCACGTGAAAAGTTAAAAGTTGGTAAGATTTTTGTTTGGCAGATTTTTGTTTGTAGGTATATTATTATTGGGAATATTAAGAAGCATTAGATTGCAAAATTATAATAAAATCGTTTAAACAATTTAAAAGCTATTGGTGCATAACTAAAACATAAGGCAATTTTCTAACGAAACTTCAAAACCCTATGTCTGTAATCCTCACACACATTTTAGGAAAATCGGTCCACCTGTTTAGGGTTAAATTACAGCGGTCGTACGAACCCACAGACGCATAAGACCGATGGACATTGCATTGTAAAGAAACTCACTTCCTCGATCATCGTAGTGTTAATTTTGATTACATCTTCTTTCAATTAGAAATACAAAATAAAATTAAGGGAAAAATCACTTTAAATTATCTTCTTGAAAATATTTTAAAAATGAACCATTCTGATGTGAAAGGGAATAATTTAAGCGTTAGCTATGTAAAATTCAATATAGCTAAAGATGCAATCTTGGAGAACAAAATCTCTTGACAGTAAAATTCTGCAAATATACTAAAACATCTCGCTATACTCCAACTATAATAAAAACTAAATTTCTTCTTATATTGCGATGAAAAGTTAAGCGAATAATAAAAACTTATTTTAGCTATCTACATAAGTTTAACCAACATTTAAAATTGAAATCTACTGGGAAATAATTCTGTTTTTTTTTTTTAGTTTTTATATTGCCGGAACATAGCTTGTTCTTATTATATCAGGATTATAGTCCACTCAGCTTTGTAACAGCTAAAACATTAAGATAATAATGAAAGTGGGAAACTTTAAGTTTGAATTGTTTACAAAGAATATTTATTATTTGCTTTCCGTTGGTGTTAATTTTGCAAACAGTTTGTTTTTTTAAGTTTTAATTTTAGAAGAATTCTACTTTTATTTGCATACATAGGTAAATATTATATAGCAAGTTATGGATAAGTCAAAAATGAACTTAAGATTTCTAATCAAACTTGATATAACGAAGACGAAAAACGTGAAAAACTCAATTGCATCCGTCTTTGGTCTGTTTGGTTTGTTTGGTCTGTCTGTTCAACTGGTTACTGGCATTCTTTAGACATTCCCTCGGCATGTTTTTTTTTTTTTGAGGAAAAATAGCAGGACAATCTTGTTTTTCTTAAAAACGGCTACACAAATTTTGGGCTGCATGACATTTGGCCTAAAACAAAAAATGAAGAATATACATTTTTTGGGGCCATTTTTCGTTATTAAATTTGCGCCTATTTTTCCATTTTATTTTTCATTTTGAAACCATTTTTCGTTTTTAGCTTTGGATCATTTTTAATAGGGGCAAATTTCATGTAGTCAAATTTTTGGTGAAAACATTCCTTAAAATGTTTTATAATGACGCCCTCTTTTTGTTTTTCTCAAAAACAATTCAACTGATTTTAATCAATTTGTTTTAAAAAGAATTTTTGTAATGTTTCAATAAAATAATTGCAAACCAAAATTTTCCAACAATTTTTTTTTTTTTTTTTTTGAAAACTTAACTTGTATTTAGAAAACAACTTGGTCGATTTTTTTTAAATCTGGTATTTTCTTAAAAAACTTGAAAATTGCTCATACTTCATAAACACTTTTCTTTCTTTCAATGTGAACGCTACTAAAACGACTTGTGTCAGGCGACACGTAACGTCGTTAAATGTGAACCTCCCTATATTGAACATTTCAGATTTTGTATGTTAAAAATTTTTTAGGTATAAAAGGAGCGTTCAGAAAAATGGGATCTCAGAGATTTTTTTTTTCCTCAGAGTTTTGACAAGAAAACTGACAAATTTAGCTGAGGAGTCATGTTCTTTTAACTAAGATTGCTGAGAGTGAGATATAAGAGATCATGAGGGGACATGAGGATTTTGGAAAGGTTCTTGTGGGACATAGCCAAAAAAGGTTGGGAAACACTGCATTAAGCTGTTTTGCTTTTTTTTTTATTTGGAATTTTATTATCGCTTTATTTTCATTATGCATTGAATTGTTTTGCAATTTGTTAGCTTACATTGAATTACATGTCTTAAAATTTCGTGCGAAATTGAATGCCAAATAAAAACATACCCGCGGGTATTATAGTAGCAAAAATATAGCATCTTAATTAAGCCCATGTAGAATTACTCTTCCCTTTTCATAATTAACTTTACTGAACATGATTCTAATTTGAATCACCGATAACCAAGAAACCTTTGTATTTACTTTTTCTATAAGACATCGAACTCATTGGCCAAAATTAATATACCTATAATGAAAAGTTTATTTTGAAATTATTGACGATATTTTTCTTTGAAGACGCCACCATTGACTCATACCAATGAATTTAATTGAAAATCAGTAACAACCAAGAATGACAATACCAAATGGGGGTTGCCATCCCTTCCTAATTGTCTAATTTAAATTTACCAAAGGGACTATTTTTAACTTTAATTTGGATTAATTAAGACGCATATAGCTGTAGTCTTCTACATAGATTAAATGTATTTAGTGTTGTTATTTTTATTTATGTTGCTTGGTATTTTTAATTTTTGAAAATACTTTGATCAATTTATTCATAGAAACCGATACTATGGTATTCTCTGATTTATAACTTATACTACCTGAATTTATTCAAGCATAACTTCAGGTTTAACAATATATTTTAATAAATAAAGATTTCCATCGAACTGTCCATTTTTATTTTTGAAATGCCTTAAAATAAGTTTTAAATTAGTAAAAAAAATACTTTGATTAAAGTTTTACAAGGGCGTGTTCACTACGTTGTATACGTAATTTTTTTTTTTATTTATGTGTTGAATCGCAAATAGTCAGAATATTTATAATATTATAATATTATTCACCACATTATATGTACGTAATATAGTAAGGCGCTCCTCAAAGTTTTTCATGGAAACATGAATTCTCTGCCAAATTTTTTTTAACTTTTCAGTTGTTGACAGATTGTATTTTATTTATTTGCAAAATTTTAACAAAAATAAGGTACTTTTCTCAAAAAATGTAAATTCTCTATTTCCGTTTTTTTATTTTTTTGTCAAATTTTTAACTGCAGTGTTTTTTTATAATTATTTTCAGCATCTAAATAACGAATAATAATCAAAATCATTATAGCCGTTCACGAGAAAATTAAAAAAAAACATCAAATTGTTGTTTGAGAGCCAGCCATTCTTCTAAAAGATTCCATTCATTTCACATAAAAGGTGAAGTTACTTAAAAATTGACATCAATCAACTGACGCATCAGAAGTAGATAGATAGATAGATATTCATTTATTCAAATTTCTTAATTCATATGTTTAACATTTTAATGAATTTAAAGCTATGGCTTTGCTGTCAGCTCGGTTAGCAAATTTTGTTTCATACATTAAGTATATAATATATATATTTTAATTCTTTAATAATTAATAATCAGAATACAGGCAAAGAAAAGGCAATTTAAATGTTCAAAAATATCTAATCCATTAGTGTAATATTGTACCCAAATCGTCTTTTAAAAGACGATAATTTTGTATTCAAATACATAACTGAAACAACCTGAAAAAAAAAACTTAATCTAAATAATGGTGTAACGCAAGATTAAGACCCGACTTTTACTTTAATCCATTGTAATTATGTATGTATAGTAGGTAGATAGATATGTTTTTTTGTATATAAAGAAAGAACTTTAATTTACAAAATATCCACGTGCATTTCCTGCGGAATCAATCAAACAACAAAGAAAGAGACTCATTCTCTCTAACTTGAACAAGAAATAATGGATAATTTTTCATTGTCTTACAAAATTCACAATGCAGAGAGATGTCTTCTTCCTTCCTAACAAGGACTTCTCCTTCTCTGGCTATAGTCCCTTTTATGCACATACATATAGTTGTTAAAATACTATCTACTATAACTTGGATATAGGCTATAGTGCTTTAGGTACGAGTCTTAGCATTTAGTAACCCAAGAGAGGGCAATCAATGGAAGGAAAAAAAAAGAACCAAACCAAACAAAGTTTCCTGTTTTATTTTTCCTCTTCTTCTTCTTATTATTTTGTTATATGTTTTTGCAATATTTAAGGTATTATAAGGGTTAAGTTATGGATTTAAAAAAGAAAGATTATACATATTTTAATCCTGATTTAGGGGCGATAGAGAACTGAAAAAAAATCCTAGATTCAATAACTTAATAATTATTATATCGTTGTAGAGAAAGTGCGAAAAGGGTCAAAAGAACTAAAACCGGGATTTTTTTCTTTTTGTTAAAAATAATTAAATAAAAGTTAGAACAAACTATTTTAAACTTTTTAAGATTTAAAGAAAATGTAAGATTTATCATTGATAGAATATAATAAGGCAATAAAATGAAAACAAAGCTGATGACTGGAAAAAACTCATATTTGCCCGAACATTTCTTTTATTTGTATATATTTATTCATTTTCTACATTATCAGGTTTTAAAAATAATTGCACAGGAACAACTATGTAAATTTTATTTAATTTCTTGAAACCTTGTCAATTTTACATTAAAATAACACCAACATAGCTGTCCCAAGAAAAAGTCGCAAAAATATATGTAACGGGTGTTTTTTTTATAGGTATAGAACCTTAAGTTGGCAAGACTATTTTAACTGGCGGCCATTTTGTCAGCTGTCCAGTGATTTATTTTTAGTTTGGTTTGGCATTTCATCATGAATAGACTGACGCCTGATGGACAAGGTTTCCAAATTGTTGTGAATGGACTCGAAATGAGATTGCTGTTGATCTCGATTTTCATAAGCGAATTTTGTTTAGCGATGTAGCTCACTTTTGGTTGAATGGATACGTAAATAAACAAAACTGCCGTATTTGGAGTGATGATAATCCTCAAGTGTATGTTGAGACACCGTTACATCCACAAAAACTGACTGTTTGGTGTGTTTTATGGGTTGGTGGAATAATTGATCCGTACTTCTTTAAAAACGATGCTGGCCAGAACGTTACAGTCAATGGTAACCGCTATAGAGCCATGATTACTGACTTTTTCGCTCAGAAGCTATGGTTTTAACAAGACGGCCCAACATGCCACACAGCTCGTGCCACAATTGATTTATTGAAGGAAACGTTTCGTAACCACATAATTTCACGTTACGGACCCGTGAATTGGCCTCCAAGATCGTGCGATTTAACGCCGCTCGACTATTTTCTGTGGGGATATGTGAAGTCGCTAGTCTATGCCGATAAGCCCGAAACGATTGACCACTTGGAGGACAACATTTGTCGCGTTATTGCCGATATACGGCCACAAATGTTGGAAAAAAGTCATCGAAAATAGGACCTCCAGATTAGACTATGAACGAGCCAGCCGTGGCGGTCATATGCCAGAAATCATATTTAAATTATAATGCCAGAAGATTATCTTTCGGATAAAGTAAATTTTATGTCAATTTAAAAAAATCATCTTTGTTTTATTCCATTTCAAAGCTATAGACCTCTAAAAAAAACACCGTTTACTTATCACATGTTACAATCACGTTACGCAGACCGAATTTGTTTGTTTTGATTTTGACTGTCAATTATCATTAATCACGGATGGCCGATTCCACCCATACTTTCATAAAAGTCTCCGAACTCGAGGTTGAAACCAACAAAAGTCTGTCCGACCACTTTTTTGTAAAGAGGACTAGCCCTCATTTGATACCCTTTCTATAGAAATTTCTCATGGCATTGATGCTACAGGAAGTAGCATTTTCTAACCGAAGCAACCTGAAGAAAATTGTATGACTAACGAAAGGTTTTATAGAAATCAAAGATTTTGCTTTAACATCAAATTTGCGCAACCCACACGAGCATTTAACATTTTTTTGCTCGTACTTTGTTTTTTTTTCATATTTGATGTTTTTTATCATCATAAAAAGTTATAAATCCTTGTTTAATCGCCGCATTGTCGTCGAAACCGGAAATAGACTGCGAGGCGATGGAAACCAAACAATGCAGACGACACAAAAAATACGTTCAAACTAATATAATGGCGAAAAGCGATAAGACTGAAACGGAAAAAAAATAACAAAACAAAATGAATAGAAGGAAAATAAAATGATAGCAAATAAGTAAATTAAAATGATTTGCATAGGAAGAACTTGAGGAAATAAACCCGACAACAAACCAAGTACATCATAGCCAACAACGTGAAGTCAGTGAGAATATTGAAGTTTTTCAATCCAGATGCAGATGCAGACACAAAATGTTAAATGTTATGAAAAAAAGTCATCTAATTGTTCCTCTTGAGACTTATGTACCTACATTTTTTTTTTATTGGTTATGAGATGACAGTGATTATTATCTATAAACTTTTCACAATTGAAAAATAATATACAGCACATTCGATTTCGAACCTGGAGTTTTTGCCGCCCTAGGCAAATTATTATTTTGCCGTCCAAAGTAAATACAAAAAAAAGGACATTCCAAATGACATTCTCAATTAAGGGGTTTTATTTTAAACTTTTTTAAGGTTATGCTAATGCTAATCTGTGCGTTTAATTTTTGCAAATTTTGAAGTGATTTTTAAATATATAATTGAATTTTATTTCAATATGCCCTATATACTCTACCTTTTTGAAACGCTTACTAAAAAAGATCTAACTAATGCCATCCGGAATATGAACTCGAAAATTAATCAAGACTTATGGAAATCATATACTCACCACTACGCTACTATTAACCCGGAACGCGACAAGCCAAACTATCCAACATCTACTACAAAACTCGCAAATACAAATTTCCTGAGACTTCGATTAGGCCACACATCCGTTTCTCATCAACATCTACTCCGAAAAGAAAGCCCTCCGATTTGCACAACATGCAACGCAGTCATCGACATTAAGCACATCTTGGGCTTAGGACAATGTTCACTGCCCAGTTCCATTATAAATAATATTTTTAAAAACAACTCTGTTATATCAATTTTAAAAGCTCCAACTACAGAAAATATATCAATAATTGATAAATTTATAAAATTATCTAATATGTCTATATAACCTATATCCATAAAAACATAATTTTAACTTGTATATAAGTATGTATATATTTTACTCTTAATTTTTACTTAAGTACTAACTAAACATTAGAGCCGTTAGTCCCTGCAGCTTGAGCTCTTTAATTAATATTACCATTGTAATTATTTATGTAATTATATTGTTAATAAATAATAATAATAATAATAATATTTCAATAAAATTGTTGCAAGCCGTTAATCGATCTTAAGGAAAAGCGAAGATATGTATATGTATGTACAGTTTCATCTGAGGCAACACTACTTTTTGTGACCTTTTTCCAAGAAAATAAATACCGACTTTTAACTTTTACTTTTATTATTTAATCTTGTATTTAATATAGTAAATCTTGTTAAAATTTACAGTATCTCTTTTAGTGAATCTATCTTCAAACAAAGTATCTTTCCCGATGATCGCTTCGCCAGTTTTTTTGTCCATTTGAAAATTCAGAGATACCAATCACAGGCGAAAAGTGAGATAGTGAGAGAGATCGGACAAATGGCAGTAGCCAGATCGATAAACTGAGTTTCTGATTTTTTAGGGTGTATGCAAATCGATATTACGTGGATATTTTTATGACAACGGGGAACGTTAAAAGTATTTTAAATTCCGTTATTAAATTTGGCCACAATTCAAGTATCTACACAGGTATGATGTAAATATGGAGTTTGAAATTAAAGTAGACATCTGCTTGGATATAGATATGAGTTTTATTCAAGAGATCTTTAGCTAAAATATTATTGGGAACTTCGGAAGTTGTTCAATTTTTTTTTTTGCAATACTTAAAGCGGACTTGTTTAATGTTTCATATATGTATAAAGATATTCCTAAGAAAGTGAATAGGCGTAGGTATGTGTGCATCCTTTTTTATCTTTAAATATATTCTGAAAAAAAATATTTAAAAAAAATATGCTCATTTTGCCGCCTTAAACCAAATTCATCTTTTTTTTTACTAAAACTTAATAACTTGAAAAGATCAGAAGTATTGATAAATTTGTCTCGAAATAAACTAGCATTACATCATGTCAGACAGCCATCCCGGGTAATGGGTACCAGGAAGCGTTAGTCTCCAATACAAATAAGATGCGAGTCTCTTTCGCTAGAAGTAACGAAGTAACGGGGCCAGAACTCATTGGGGATTAGGAGAAAACATGATTTAGAACAAAATCAAAACAAACGATGAGGCCAAGGGATCCATGATTTTCAAAGAACTGTCGAAGATGAGTCAGGCAAAACTTAATTACTTGACAGTTACAATCAAGAACCTTTCACATCCTGTATCAGTTTAAGTAGAAAAAAACTTTAGGCCTCGGCCGCGCTTTGAGCAACAACGACAGAGCGGCAAGCGACATTTGGCCAATTTTTAAGCGACAATACTAAATGAATTGAGTTGGGAAAAATTGTTTTATACTTTTTAGTCTGTATTAAAAACTTTATTTTATTTAAACAATTTATTTTCTTGATATTTGGGCAGATAATACACCTTTCATATATGTACATCATTTTTCGCTTATCACACAATTTTATTAGTCGTTTAATGGCGACTTCCTGAAACCATATTGGGCCCTATCGGGGATCTCCCGGGGAATTTTAGTTCCCACGGAAAGTTTCATTCCCAAGAAATATTTCTAGTTATCGTGAACTTCCCTCGGAATAAATTTTTCCCAAGGAAAAAACTACCAACATTCAAAAGACAAAATTATTTTCGGAGATCAATTTCGAATTGTGTACAGTGTTATCAGAGGATCATAATTAAAAAAAATTAAATTTAAGCTGAAATTCCCTTTACAATAAAACAAAATATCCCAAACAAATTCCCCATCCATGTGAAGAAAGAAATATTGGGTGCGATCATTTCAACTGAATTGTATAAAATTGCATAAAATTGTCCTCTTCGATACCTTGCTAAGGTACAACAAACAAAATAATTGAATTTTTCATGTTGCCAATTATATTTTTCCGTTCGAACGAGGTGTTAAATTTCGCAGAAGAACAAAATTCCTCTATCTGAAAACACTGTCCAGTGTCCACACATCGTCAGGCTTAGTGCATGTCTGCGTTTTTTTTTGCTGAAGGTGGGTACCAAAGAGGAGTCGGCAAGGACCATGATGGAGGTCTTGCCCAGTCAACATTCTGTGAAGTTTTGTCGAACTTCCTTAACATTTTCGAGGAAAAGCTTTGTCCAGAATAGATCAAAATTCAAACCGCGGAAGAGCAAAGAAAGAAAAATTTATATTTTTTCGTAAAATATAAACTGAGTGATCTTTTTCTTGGTTTTGCATTTTTCGTTTTTTGCTGCAAGAAGGTAATCAAAATAAAGATGCATTTCGGCCAAATTTTGCCAAATCTTATTTACCCTGTAGGTAGTAAATCCAGTCTCTATAGTATTCTTTTCCATAATACTGGTTCTATTTTGATTTGATTTGTTGAGTTCGTCCCATAATAAAATTAAAAAATTGTGTTTATTTATCAAAAAAGTTTCAATTCCTCCGTCTCGCCTTAATTTCTCCACCAAAATAAATGGGAAAAAATTCCAGAGAAATTACAACAAATTTCCCATGGAAATATTGTTCACGATAGCAATAAATTCCGAGGGGAATTTCGAACACCATTAACGATACGAATTTTTCGAACGTGGGAAATATTTCCCGGGAAATGTCGTTCGCGATAGGGCCCATTTATTTTATCAATTGGCTTTAAAAAATGATGAATTTCAATGACAGCTATAACTGGCCTCTTAGAACCTTTAAACATAAGAGCAAGTTTTAGGGATCCCCAGTGCATTTGATTTGTTAAATAGTTCCACAAAGAAATTATATAATTCTTTTTTACACTTACTATAAGATGTTTATTATTTTTTTTATTTTTTCTCAAGAAAAAAAATAGCAAAACAAAATAATATTTACATCAATATAATTTTTGTAACAAAACAAACAAAAATAAAATAAAATGAAAAAAAAAGAATCAATAAACGATTTTATAATAATATATTAATCTATACAACTTTTGGGCGCCAACAACTTTATTTATAAACCCAATTATTTAATGTTTAATACTTCGCTAATGGTTTTTAATATGTTGTGTCTTAGATTTGATTAGAAATTGTTGATTTAATATTATGGAACAAAATGCTTCGTAAGCACTGACAAAAAAAAACACAAACAAAGAGGACGGTCTTAGTTGTCCTTCTTCATTCTGGTGGAAGTCATCCTGTATATGATGGAATCCCTTCCAGGATCCATTGATCCAATAGCATAGCAGATGGCGAGCAAAGAAAAGCCCAGGACCACCATGAACCAAAGGATGATATTGAAGATCACAGGGTAATCTTCATTGTAGTAGGTTGCGAGGTTGAGCGACTTGGCCTGAAAGTGATTGGAAAATGTATAATGTAAGGTTATCTTTGATTAATCGATCAACTTACCGATTCACTATTCACAGCCTCACGTTTTGCACGGGTAGGATCAGGCTTCTCAGCAATAGCAATCACCAAGGTGTCTGAATTTGCAGTAGAGTATAACATCTCAAGCAAATTGCCAATTAATTTTTGGGCTTCGGCCATGGCTGCTGATTTTTCGCCATGAGCTTTGGAAATGGGTTCCAAAGAAATGCGAATGTCGAGCATTGTTAGTACATCGGGAGTGGTCAAGAACTTGTTAAGCACTTCTTTGATGTATGCAATCTGTGTTAGGAAATCCTTATCCTCAGAATGTAAATCTGGCTTCAAGCTATTGGTGGGTTTAATGGGCCCCACTTGAGTTTTACCAAAAATTGATTCAATCGTCATTAAAGCTTCGCTACTTTGCTCTTGGAAATCTAAAGTGACCGTTGGAAGATTGGATGACTCAAACTCGGAACTGACGGCATTCATAGATTCCTGAGAGGAACTGCCAGTCAGAGGGTAGGATTTCACCTTGCTGTTTATATTAATGTGATCAATGCCCCTAACAATCATGACCAAAGCATTTTTGGCAAAATTGAAGGGATCATTGATACAGAGACCACCCCACTGTAGGTTATCATCCACCCAGATACCCAGACTCGCACCCAATATTTCGCCCACACTTTCACTGTCCATTTTCTCATTGCCCTTGAAGTCTAGAGATTTAGGAGACTTCACAATATTGAGCTCCCCAGAGGCTTTAACTGTAAAAATTGTAGAGATTCACAAAAAAGAAGTGTTAAACCATAAAAACCTAGGAACTGATAAAGAAAAATCGATAGTCGAAAATGAATTTTCAATTTATTTCAATGCTTCAGCTTTAGACTGTTGAATGATTATGTACTATTTAAATTCAATAATAATAAACTTACTTGCAACTATGCAGAAGGTAAAAATTAACAAATTCTTCAACATTTTTCAAGATTTTTAAGAACTTTTTTTGATCATATGACAAAAGGCGACAGTGTTCACTTCCCAACAAGACACAAGACGATGAACAATTTTCCAAATGACAGATCCAAGTTCATGTGATTCCATTGGAAAAATATGACGTCACGTGAGGGAACGTAAAGTGGGAGTGCTGCCAAAATTAAAGATAATTTGGCTTGTGTTTGTGCCTTGAACTGTCATGATTCTTTGAAAAGCTCAATTAAAAGTAAAAAGAAAAAGCTTACTGGATCCTGTCCTGAAAAATAAGCACCAGGGGCCTATTTCTTCGCTTCTACAGCAGCTACATCAACTACATCTTACAGCAACATTCTGCAACTGCATCCACTACATTTTTCTGTTCCATAACTACAACTGGAAGTGTTGTATGATGCAGCTCGTTGATGTAGTGGATGTGTTGCTTATTGTATGATGTAGCTCGTTGATGCAATGGATGTGATTTTTTTTGACATTTATGTTTGTTTTTGGATTTTGCAAGAGTTTGGTTCGGTTCGGATTTTTGAAGCGACATAAATACTAAGTAAAAGTAAAAATGGATTTCAATATAAATATTTTCGACGATGGTTTCGAATTTAATATACGTGTTGAAAGAAGACCGAAAATATATTTATATTTATTTAAATAAAAATACTTACATACATTCGTATATTTTCTTTTATGACCAGCCATATTTTAACAAATTCAAATATCCTGCTACATAAACAACAGCAAATATTTTTAATGTAATAATGTAGCAAGAATTTACAGTTATTTGTACTACAACAATGTAGTATAAAAAGCTGTGAAACAGAATCATACATTTTTCCAATATTTCCAGTTGATTCTCCATAGCTACATTTATGTACTACAACAACATACTGGTGTATGTTTGAAACAAAAATGGTGTTATATAACTGTTATTCTGCTACATTGTAGTTGATGTAGTATCGCTGAAATAGACCCCAGACACGATAAAGCGACGTGTGTAATATGCCGTTGTCGTAAATGTTACGATTTCACCAAAAGCTATTATTTGTTAACCAACCAATTATTCCTCAAAATTATGCCTTTTTAGAGATGTTTGCCAAAAAACAATTATCCCAAAATGAAAATCCTAAAACTTTTTAATTGCTAAAGATGAATTATTAATTAATTGTTAAATAATAATTAAAAATTACTTAAAAATGTAAATAACCGCGATAACCTTAAAAGTTATAAAATCCTGAAAGCTAAAGTCCCCAAGTAAAAAAGTAGTGAAGACAAATTCCCCATATAAATTCTATTTAAAAAAGAGTCCCAAGAGAAAATCCTACGAAGAAGATGGTGCGAAAGTAGTAAATCGAGAAATAAAAAAAACGTACGCCTTCAGTTCTCTTCCACTCTACACAATACTGGTTCACTGATGTCAACTATTGTAGAGCATATGTTCTAGTTTTCCGGTGCATTTTTAATGGAACCCTTACCAACACTACTTTAAAAAATAGTAGACACGCTTTGTAATCATTTTTCATGTAAATTATAATAAATATCATTTTGTATTGCTTCTGGCACATAAGTCATTCACCGATAGGAAAAAAATAGAGAAATAAAAGAGTTTTCGCTTACTCACTTCAAATAAAATTTGCTGATTTTTCAGGCGAGAGAGGTATATACTAGAGATGCCGCGAATATTCGGCCACTATTCGGCATTCGGCCTATTCGGCCTATATTTTTGATATTCGGTATTCGGCCAAATACCGAATAACAAATGGGGAATTTTTTCGGCTAATAATCCAACTACTTATCTGTCAAATTTATACTTTTTTACTAAGAAAATATTCAGGACAAAATCAGCTGATCATAGGAGCAACAAGAATCAATTTTCAATGATAATTTATTGGAAATAAAACGTATTTTTCCGGAGCAAAAAAATCAATCGCTCATGATTCATATATGTATGTATGTTTGGATCAACTCATCGAATTAAAACAAAAGAAATCATAGTGACAGCAGCGTTGTATATTCATCTCTTTATTTCTTATGTTTGTTTATTTTTCATGCGTAAATAATGTTGTCCCTTTTTTTAAAGTGCCTACGTTCTGAAGGTTTTTTTTTAATAAGGATACTTAACGACGTCGTAAAATTGTAACATTTTCGACACACTTTTACCATTTTAATTTACGATGTTTACAATACAAATTCTTGTCCTTCACCTTGTTATTACTGTTACTGTTTTGTATACAACAAAATTTCGTGCAGAAATGTGAATTTGTTAGGGACGAGATGATTTCGAATCGAATTTGAATATTTTCAACGAAATAACCTTATTTGCCCTGATGAATACGTAGTATAATTAATTGTTATAAAGAAAGTGTGAAAGGGGTCTTACTTTTGAACAGTGCTGCCAGTCTTTCTATTGTTTGTTTTCTTTTAAGTTACTGCAAGTTGTACACCCAGCAACATTTGACATTTCACAGAATTCACAATTCACACCGCTTAAAGTTACGAGTTATCAACAAAACTATAATTTCGCCCCAATTTTTTCCATTTTTTATATAAAAATATAACCAATTATAAAGCAAAAACGTTTTCACTATAATTATAAAGAACTTCTTAAGGTAATTCATATAAATTTCAAACAAAAATGTAGTTAAAAAATATCAAAATTCATTTTTCCACTTAGCGTCTCTCTGGCCAATGCAATGGATTCGGATAGTGATGATGATGGCTCGGGCAGTCAAGGCGGCTTCGATATGACCGGAATTCTTTTTGGGAATATCGATTCCGATGGTAAATTGGTTGACGATGTTGGAAATGCATTCGATCCGGAAACAAAAAAACACCTAGCATCGTTATCGAAGTAAAATAAATAAATAAATTAAAGGGTTTAGGTTGGAGTACTAAATTTGAAGTATGCATTTTTCAGGTTTGGTTTGAATTCCTTGCTCCATGAAGTCATTGAAAACGGCGACAAAAGAGAGGACCTGCCATCCGATGAAGAGGATCTGCAAAAAGATGAAAATGCTATCGATTATTCGGACATTACTGAAATGTCGGAAGACTGTCCACATTCTCCGCCAAAAGTTGTTGACCTAGACGATGTTATACCTGCAAGTAAAGTCACAGTAGATGGTAATACATTTTTAATTCTTTGTAGATCCGATATTTATTTCAATTTTTTCCAGGTGTTAAGGTCGATGATAAAGAACTTATGCCACCACCAAGTGCCCCTGTAAGAACGACATCTATTTCTGAAGGCGTTAAACCAGGAGAAACAACTGAAGCTGACAAGAATATCGAAAAACGTAAGCAATTCCAAGACACGTCGACTTCTTTACTTATCTATTTTGTGTGTAGAAACTGAAAAGAAGCTGGATACGCCATTAGCAGCTATGTTGCCATCAAAGTACGCCAATATTGATGTCCGAGAACTCTTTCCCGACTTTCGTCCCGATAAAGTTCTTCGCTTTTCCAGACTTTTCGGTCCGGGCAAGCCGTCAAGCTTGCCCCAGATCTGGCGAAGCGTTAAAAAACGAAGAAGAAAGCGAAAGCAGTCCAGAGATCAAAAGGTTCGACAAAAAATCAAATCACTGTCTTGATTTTATAAAGCTCTTTTCAGAATGCCAACGCTGGATCAGATTCAACAAGTGACTCTGAGGAACCGAAACGAAAAGGCTTTGGATTTCATTATGCTCCTCCACCGAGCAAAGAAATGTGCATGTCTGACGACGAGGATAAACTACTGCGAATCTCAAATAGCGAAGATGTCCGCAACGAAGGCACCGACAGCGGTGACAACAATGAAAATAAGCCGAAAGTTGCCGATTGGCGATATGGTCCAGCACAAATTTGGTACGACATGCTGGAAGTTCCAGACTCAGGTGATGGCTTCAACTATGGATTTAAGATTCGTGACAAAAATGCTAAAGTCGAACTCAAAGAAGAGGAGGACATCAAAGGTGAAGCTATTGCAGAGGACGCATTCCTTATGGTCTCTCAACTGCATTGGGAAGACGATGTAGTCTGGGATGGCAATGATATCAAAGCTAAAGTTTTGCAAAAATTAAATTCTAAGACAAATGCTGCCGGATGGTTGCCTTCGAGTGGTTCGAGAATTTTTCAACCTGGCAAAACATTACCAGTTGCTGGAGCGACTCCAGGAAAGATGCCACTTGCGAATACGCCAATTCAAGGAAAGCAAAAGAATTCGATGTAAGTATAAAGAAATTAATAGAAGTTTAAGTTTGTGATCTGTGATCTGTGATCAAAGCCGATTATAGCCGGGAAAATACTTTTCTATTAAATAAAAATTCAAAGATAGATTTTAAAACAAAGTATCTAATTTACATAAATATAAAAAATCTCTTATATTCACTCACATACATAGCTCAATGCAAAAACAAGAAGCTATCGATGACACATGGTATAGTATCTTCCCTGTTGAAAATGAAGAGCTCATCTATAGCAAATGGGAAGATGAAATAATTTGGGATGCCGAAGAAATGAGCAAGGTTCCCAAACCTAAAGTTCTAACTTTAGATCCAAATGATGAGAACATTATTCTTGGAATCCCAGATGATATTGATCCATCAAAAATCAATAAAAATACTGGACCACCACCTAAAATAAAAATTCCACATCCTCATGTCAAGAAATCCAAGATTTTACTTGGAAAAGCAGGAGTAATTAATGTTCTAGCTGAAGATACACCACCACCTCCTCCGAAAAGTCCCGATCGTGATCCGTTTAATATATCAAATGATTCGTAAGTGAAAATTCAATTATCATTCATATTTATAATATTAATTTGAGTGTATATTCTTTTAGTTACTACATGCCCAAGACTGAACCCACTTTGCGACTCAAAGTCGGTGGTGGTAATCTTATACAACACTCAACACCAGTTGTTGAATTACGTGCTCCATTTGTTCCTACTCATATAAGACCAATGAAATTGCGAGCCTTCCATAGATTACCGTTGAAAAAGTTTTCTCATGGCACTCTGGCTTCGCCTGGACTACATGCCGTAGCACCTCTTCTTAAGCATATAGCAAAGAAAGCAAAACAAAGAGAACTCGAACGTATTGCTTCTGGTGGTGGGGATGTGTTCTTTATGCGTAACCCTGAGGATTTGAGCGGTAAAGATGGTGATATTATACTGGCAGAGTTCTGTGAGGAGCATCCACCGCTTATGAATCAAGTTGGAATGTGCTCTAAAATTAAAAACTACTACAAACGTAAGGCTGCAAAAGATTCGGGACCACAAGAATTTAAATATGGAGAAGTGGCATATGCACATACAAGTCCGTTTTTGGGAATTCTTCATCCTGGTCATTGTATTCAGGCACTGGAAAATAATATGTACAGAGCTCCCATCTATCCGCATAATATAAGCATTACTGACTTTCTTATCATACGAACGCGCAATAACTTTTGGATTCGAGAAATAAATGCTTTATTCACTGTCGGACAGGAATGTCCATTATACGAAGTACCCGGACCGAACTCGAAGAGGGCTAACAATTTCACAAGAGATTTTTTACAGGTCAGTTAAATTTCCATTGGTTTTAAACAGGTTTTAGTCAATGATGCTAAAGATATATTCAGATTTGCGTTTGTATATAGAAAAGAAATAAGATCTTTTGACTTCTTATAGAGAAGTCTTGATCATATTTCTTTGAAGTGTTTTACTTCATAGTTCATATATCATATTTGTACTTTTTTTATAGGTGTTTATATACCGACTATTTTGGAAGAGCTCAGACCAGCCTAGAAGAATAAGAATGGATGACATTAAAAAAGCATTCCCTGCCCATTCAGAAAGTAGTATTCGTAAGCGTTTAAAGCAATGCGCAGATTTCAAACGTACTGGCATGGATTCTAATTGGTGGGTTATTAAGCCAGAATTCCGTCTACCATCTGAAGAAGAAATTCGTGCAATGGTATCACCAGAGCAGTGTTGTGCTTACTTTAGTATGATTGCAGCAGAACAAAGATTGAAGGTTAGTTATAATATAACCCACATATTTTGTTTAAAGCTTGACAATTTGATTTAATCATAGGACGCTGGTTATGGTGAGAAATTTATATTTGCTCCACAAGAAGATGATGACGAAGAAACTCAACTTAAAATGGATGATGAAGTTAAAGTTGCTCCATGGAATACCACAAGGTAAATAAGAATGGCTTCATCTGTGTAGATTTGATACATTAATTTTTAAAATTCATTTGCAGAGCCTATATTCAAGCGATGCGCGGAAAGTGTTTACTTCAGTTAACTGGTCCAGCTGATCCCACAGGTTGTGGTGAAGGTTTTTCCTATGTTCGAGTTCCTAACAAACCTACTGTAAGTTTTCATTTCTAAACATAAATTGTATGATGTATTTATGTACATTATTTATTTTTATAGCAAACAAAAGAAGAACAAGAATCCCAACCAAAACGTACTGTAACCGGTACCGATGCAGATTTGCGTCGATTACCTCTGAATAAGGCTAAGGAACTTTTGCGTAAATTTAAAGTACCCGAGGAAGAAATTAAAAAACTATCTCGTTGGGAAGTCATTGATGTTGTTCGTACTTTGTCTACCGAAAAAGCCAAAGCTGGTGAACAAGGTATGGATAAATTTTCCCGTGGTAATCGTTTTTCGATTGCTGAACATCAAGAACGCTATAAGGAAGAATGTCAACGTATTTTCGATTTGCAAAATCGAGTTCTGGCCAGTTCTGAAGTTCTGTCCACTGATGAAGATGAATCATCAGCATCTGAAGAATCTGATTTGGAAGAATTGGGTAAGAATCTCGAGAATATGTTGTCAAATAAAAAAACCTCCACACAATTGTCAATGGAGCGTGAGGAACAAGAACGTCAGGAATTGCTCAAGAAAATTATGGAAGAACGTGAGGGAGGGAATACGAAAAACTCCAAAGATGATAAAGACAAAAATCAAACTCAGGGTCTTGGTAATTCAAATCAAGGTCGAATTCTTAAAATAACTCGAACTTTTAAAAACGCTGAAGGTAGAGAATTCACGAGAGTTGAGATAGTACGTCGCCAGCCGGTAATCGATGCTTACGTAAAAATACGAACTACCAAGGATGAGGCATTTATCAAACAGTTTGCAACGCTAGACGAACAACAGAAGGAAGAAATGAAACGAGAAAAACGAAGAATCCAAGAACAATTACGTCGTATCAAGCGAAATCAAGAAAGAGAACGATTGGCTCAATTAGCACAAAATCAAAAACTACAACCAGGTGGAATGCCAACGAGTTTGGGTGATCCAAAGAGCTCTGGCGGTTCAGGACCATCTGGGCATTCGAGTAGTAAGGATATAAGTCCGTCACGTAAAAAGTTCAAATTGAAACCTGATTTGAAATTGAAATGCGGTGCCTGCGGACAAGTTGGTCACATGAGAACGAATAAGGCATGTCCTCTTTATACTGGAACACCAGGTCCAACACCATCAATGAATGTTGCCATCACTGAGGAACAAGAAGAAGAAATCGAAAAGGAACTTAATTGTGACGACGAGGATTTGGTTAATGTTGATGGAACAAAGGTTACATTGAGTGGTAAACTCTTGAAACGTCATGAAGACGTCAAGAGACGCACTTTGCTGCTTAAAGTTCCAAAGGAAGCTGTCGGCAAGAAACGTCGTAGAATGGGTAGCGAATTACACTGTGACTACCTGCAAAGGCATAATAAAGGCGCGAATAGACGGCGAACTGATCCACTGGTCGTCCTTTCGTCAATTTTGGAAGAAATTTTGAATGAACTTCGAGACTTGCCCGATGTTCAGCCCTTCATGTTTCCTGTTAATGCTAAGGTGAGTGAGTGTTTTATATGATTTCGAGATTTAAGAACCTGAAGTTTTTTTTCAAAGAATTTTTTCCCAGAAATTCCTTATCTAAAATCTTTATTGAATTTAATGTATTTCTTTATTTAAAGCTTGTACCCGATTATTATCGGATTGTGACCAAGCCAATGGACCTGCAAACTATGCGAGAATATATACGTCAGAGACGCTATCACAGCCGTGAAGAATTCCTCGCTGATGTTAATCAAATTGTTGAAAACTCAACCCTCTATAACGGCTCTAGAAGTTCTTTTACTGCTGCAGCACAAAGAATGCTCAAAACATGTTTCGAACAACTCGCTGAAAAAGAAGACAAATTGATGCGTTTGGAAAAAGCTATTAATCCACTTTTAGATGATGACGATCAAGTTGCACTCTCATTTATATTTGAGAAACTACTAAATGGCAAATTGAAACTCATGACAGAAAGTTGGCCTTTCTTAAAGCCTGTAAATAAGAAACAGGTAAAGGATTATTATACAGTTATTAAGAAGCCAATGGACCTGGAAACTATTTCCAAAAACGTTGAAGGTAAAACTAAAATATATGAATTTAAATATATAGTTAATGAAATGTATGTTTAGCTCATCGATATCATTCGAGAGCGGAATTTATTAACGATGTGGAGTTAATAGCGACGAATTGTGAACAATACAATGGTGCTGAGTCTACGTTTACTAAGAATGCCAAAATAATCCTAGACTACACAAAAAATGCTCTATCAGAGGTAAAAATTAATATAATTTATGGCAGTTTTTATTCAAATTTAAAATGAAACTCGTTTTGTTATGTAGTTTGCTGAACATTGTGCTCAATTAGAACAAAATATTAGCAAAGTTCAAGAACAAGCTCGTGCAGATGCAGATTTGGATGGTACTTGGGATCAAGATGATCAAGACTTTGATTTCTCTCGCATTAGTCATTCGAGTACTCCAGAAAATGAAAATGAATTCGTCGATGTCGAAGGCAATGATCGTCCGCAGTCAGCTGCATCTGTGTCTTCACAACGTGCAATTGAATTACCACCACCTTCAACAGCTGGTCTGAGTGAAGTTAAACGTGGACGTGGTCGCCCAAGAAAACATCGTGACACTACAATTGAAGAAGGTGAGTTTATTTATATTTTTGTTTTTATCTAAAAAATTAGCTATGTATGTACATTTTGAAAGCACTGGGACTACAATATATACTAACATTTTGGTATTTCTCTACTTCAAAAGTTTAATTCATTTTCATAATTATCTTTTCTGCTGGGGTTATATACGCTGGAAGTACTTTAAAGCTTTTTGTCATTAACTCTAGATAATAGGATCAGCTTTGATTTGTTTATGTGGTTGGGTATATAGTGTTGGACCATCGAGTATTTTTTTTTTTTTTTTTAAACAAAAAGGAACAAGATATATAATAGAAATATGTGTTTTGTCCTTATCTATGTGGTCTGGTTAATTTTGGTTCAGTATTTTCGTTAGTTTGTTCCTAATTTATTTTTTGTAAATAATGCGTTCACATATTGTCATTTTATTATATTTAAACAAATTTTAATTAAAGAAATTTGTGGATTGAGGATTTGTACAAAATACCATACAAAAAATGAGAAAAAAACCTGTGACATTTTACATAATATTTTTGTATACAAAATCATAATAATCAGAATGTCCTTAAATCATTTTCTAGATAAAAGTGTTGAATTGCTTGGACAATTTTAAGACAATTCTTTTTAAATTCAATATAAAGAAGTAAACTTATTGGCCACCTTTAAGTTGTAAATAACTTTTTTAATATTTAGCCAGTTCAGGTTTCTTAGGCTACCTGAGATCTCAGCAATCTCAGAAATCTTTTTCAGTTCGATTCCTCACTTTTGCTGTCAAAAAGCTGAGACTGATATTTTTTGAATTCGTTTACTCAATTATTTTTTGTCGCAGTTGCTAAAATTTTAAAAAAGAGATGGAGAGTGCTTTTGACTTCTAGCGAGGAAGTCTTGTTCAAGTTTCTCCTTCTACTCAGTGAAGCTGGCAGAAGTCTGCTCAGTGAGATCTCAGAAACATGAATTGGCCTTACAAAAAATGACAAAGAAATAAATGTCTTGAAATTTTGCAATAGATTCACTTATTTTAGATAGATAATGATTTTGGGACATCCAGTATTAAATATTTGTATTTTTTTATTAAATGTAGTTTTAATTATACTGCTAGAACCGGAATTTAAAAAAATTAAATTTAAGAAGAATGCAATAATTATATTTATGTATATTTTTCTTAGTAAGCTTTGTGAAACTATGCTTCTGTTTTATCTATGTATGTATGTACCTACATATATTAAGTTAACAATGATGAATCATTTAGAAAACTATCAAAAATTAAAATCGTGTAAATTTTGTGGCATTTTTTTTTTAATTTTGTGCAAATGGGTACCGAAAAGTCTCTTCCGACTTAAGATATTTTAATTTTTGCTTATATTACTATCTTAATAAATGTTAAAAATGTCATTCATGATCGATTATAACGAGAAATAGGTCTTAGAACACTTTTTATTACGCAAGAGGATTGTGGAAGGCCCTGCGAATCGGTCGGATTGAAGCTAGTAACAATTACATTATATCTCTTACAAAGATTTTTTTTTATTAAATAATTACATATATAAAAACAACAGCTTCAATTGAAAGATTTCAATTGTGTAGTATAAGTGGCATAGGGTGGTCAAATGTGGGCCAAGGCCCTCAAACGAGGTAAACAAGCCGTTTTCATTAGAGCTAGAAACATGAGTTGTGAAATAACAGCATAAAAATCCGACGAAACGTAGGGAGGAAGTATGAAATAACGTTTGTTTTATTTCCATGAAGAAGTAAATGACCAAAAAAGCCCGATTTTGCATAAAAAATAAAAGCAAAGGGTTTTCCAATAAGAGGTTTCATTTCATGATATTAAAAAAAAACGAGTAGTTTTTAAGAGAATTCAATGGATATGGATGGTATGCCATTATCAATGGAAATCGATATCAGCCAAATGGCCGCCACGGCTACGGTTGCAGCACCATATCCTTTTCATAAAATTTTCCATGACCAATTCGCACCTTTGCGGCTGTATGTCCTCGATAACTTTACGTATTCTATATTTAAGGTCTTGAATCGATTGGCATAGACCTTATCTTTCATGTGGACTCAAAGAAAAAAGTCTAAAAGTGTTAAATCACAAGATCTCGGTGGCCAATTGTGATCACCTCTTCAAGAAATAACAGGGTCAGGAAATTTTTCTAACAAAATTGCGATTGTTTCGTTGCTTGTGTGGCACGTATCGCCATTTATGTAGTGAATTTTAACATTTTCAATGCGTTGTTGAACCGTGTAACGTTCCATTTTTATGAATAATGGCGTAGTTTTTACTTGTCAAATGTCAATAGATGACTGCTTCAAAAGTGACAGATGCCCAAATAGCGGGCTATTGAAAATGAAACCTCTTATTGGAGAACGCTTTATTATTTTTTAATGATAGAAGATAGTAGAAAAAAATATATTATATACTGGTTGTTATAGATTTGGTGTGAAAATATAAGTACCTACCGGATGCCTAAATTATTTTCATTAGAAAAAGAAAATAAAAACAAAATTCCAAGTAACATTATTCGACTTTCGATTTTTTGTGAGATGAACGACCCTTATTAACTACTATCAATTAATAATTGACATTTATCAATCAATTGTATTAAATGATATTGTGACTTTCAACTGTCAATATTGTTGATCCATTGTGATTTTTTTTTAAATAATCTATTGTGGATGAAAAAAATCGGTATTGTGAAGAACAATTTTCATCGATTTTCTTGTCAACTGTCAATTTTTCTTTCAATCGTAAATTTGCAGTTGATGAGTTTGTGCTGATTTCGAAATAAATATCTAAGTGAAAAAATATGAGACACATATGTAAATTCCATTCGAAAGAGATATTTTTTTATTTTTACTGAAAAAATATTATGAAGTTAATTGTGAAATAGTTGGCAGAAAAGAGAAAAAAAATATCAAAGCCGCAACGCATAATAATTTAAAAAAAGGGTAACTTTGCCACTTCAAACCGGTTCGTTCCGGGCAGCAGGATAAACAAAATTCGTAAAAACAAAATCCTCTTAAAACAAATCTTGCATATTTTGGAAGATTTCAGAAAGATTTTACACCGATTTGCACACACATTAGAAAGATTTGACATTTATAAAATCTCAAATTGAATTCCGCTATTTTTTTAAGAATGCAAAATGTGTTTTTGCCGTTTTTGGTTGCAACAAATTTTAATTTCAGTGAATATTTTAATTATATATATTAAACACATTTTGCGATAATAACAATAAGTTTCTTTTAATTGATCACAAAAAAAAATCGTTTCTTTTACACATTCCTTTCAACAAAAGAAAAAGTTCGATTCTTTTTAGAAAAAAAATCAATTTTTTTGTTGAAAGGAATTCGACATTACACTTTATATTGAATTTCGATGAAATTAAACTTCGAAAAGAAATTTACGCAAAAAAATGTAACCATACCTTTACAATCCTCTAAACTATATGAGTATTCTGCAAATCGAAGCTTATCCTAATAATGAAACAAAAAATAAACTTTTTTTCTTCCTAGATTATATTTTGAAAGCCTGAAAGTATGCTTTAGTTTTTTGTAAGTTCAATCTTTTGAGCTTACTTTCATTCTGTACTACTGAGCATTCTGTTGATTGATTGTTAAATTAAATGATTTGTTTTTTTTTTAACGAATTTGTATATTTTATTGAGAGCATGGGTAAATTTAAATTTATTTTCTAGTCAAAGTAACGAATGCTGTTAAACGTGGGCGTGGTCGTCCTCGGAAGGACAGCCTTACTTCGAATCTAAGTAATACACAGAATTCTTTTCTGGAAGAAGGTAAGACTTTGATGATAGATTCTTCGATTGCGTTTTTGTTTTTATTAAAATTAGAATTGTTTTTTTTTTTTTTGTTTTATAAAATTTACACCTAACTATTTAATGAAAAAGAATATGGCGCAAAATTTTAAACGATTTAGTAAAATGTTAAAGCCATTTTAGTAAGTTACTAAGTTAAAAAGAAGATTTAGCTAATTTTAAACGATTTTAGCAACTTACTATCTCTTAACATTTTACTAAAGTTAAAATCACAAAATGGCTACTTTAACTTTTAGTAACTTGCTAAATCCATATGAAATCTGTCATTTTCCTCGAAAAAAAATTGTTGGCAAAGAGTTAAATAGTGTTTTTTGTTAATGATTCGTGTGCTATTGTTTTTTAAAGTAAATAAAATAAAATAAAATGTTTTCGGAAGACATCAAGAGTTACTGAAGCTAATGGAGGTGCTGATTCCAAAAAGGTATCAACCATCCCTGCACGGTTTATGGTTGGTCAGGTACACTCCAAAATGTTTTAAATTTTTCTTCATGATGGCAAAAATTAAGAAAATTGAAAAAGGTTTTGGAGTGTATCTGGCCAACGATAAATCAAATTATTAGGTCCGTTCCCTAGGTTTAGGTTTGTTTACTTTGTTTTTCTTTCACGAACTGTCATTATTTGGACGTGTTTAGATGCACCATTTTTAATAAAAGGGAGTTAGTATTTTACTAGTTAGTAAAACGAAAAAAAAGGGTTAAAATTTCCGAAGAGCTAGTAAATTACTAAATGTTTAGCAAATTGCTAACTAGTAATATGCTAAGCCCTTAACAATAGGTTGTTTAAAATTTTGCGCCTATGTTTTTAGTTTATCACAAACACATGCACATAATAATTTAACAAAATGGCAAATCAATTAATAATATCGCATTATCATCACGCTTGTTTTGTTAATATAATATGTACATAAATATATTTAATTATTTTTTGTTTAATTTTGTGTTTATTTAAAAAAAAATTGTTTTGTCTATTGAGTTTAATTTATTGTTTTTGTAATTGATACGTTTTTTGTTTTTTTTTTTTTAATTTCATATGCAAAACAGATTTTTCTGTCATGGAAACTATTAATATATTTTTTTTATTATGATTATAGATCTTCAGTGTTCTACGGATGATGAGGAATTCGAAGAAGTTATGACAGAAGACGAAGCAGGTGCGACTATACTTTTAGACCAAGTTGAAAACGGACCACCTGAAAGCGTTATCAAAATTGAAGAAACCGAAATAGGCCTTGGTCAACCAGAAGAAGGTATATTATATTATTTAAACATATACATATGAGTGATTAAATTGTTTTGTTGGCAAAAGTTTTGCAGTGAGCGATGAAAAAGTAAAATATAAATAAGAAAACATAATTCAATCATACATATAAAAGTATGCCAACTTCCGGTTAGAAAATTAATTTATAACAAATTCTGTGAAGTACCCATATTTTATCTACATACTTCATAAAACAATTAATTTACAACAATTTACTAAACACATAACTTATTAATACCTTCTCAATTATTTTAATCTTTATAAAAATATTAGATAGTATGAAATGAAGTCACTAAAATCGTCTGTCCTAATAAACAAGTCTTTAATAAATAAAATGAAAATGTCTGGACATAAATGGTTACCGTGTGGTATTCCATAATTAACTAAAATTTAATTGCCAAAAGGACCAAAGTTAAGAAAAGAGAACATATCATACAACATAACATACAATTTTGTATAAGTGACAGTGGCATTGTGAAAAATACTCCAGATTAATTAATGGGAAAGCATTATTTGTGCTAAAGTTTAAAATATTTCTTTAAATTTTCATTCTGCATGAACAAAATTAGATTTAGATACAATGTTGGAGTGTTTGAAATTGTGTTTCACATTAGATTTTTTGACTTCATATAAGTTATATATATATTTCTAAGGAAAGGAAATTTTTATTAAAAGTAAGAAGTTATCAATAAGGTTATGTATACATATTTTCTTTACATTCATCGCTCACGGTTTATGAACTTATCATTAACATTAATTCTTAAATCATCTGTTATATTTTGCATTACCCATTGTATGTGTAACTAACGAAGGACAACATGGAGAGGACGATAGTCAGCAGGCAGCTGAAGCAATGGTGCAGTTGAGTGGAGTTGGCTTCTACACTCAACAGCCTCAAGGTTCCATTTGCAATTTACTTTGTCTTTACAAAATCCCTGATCCATCCAAATATTTATTTATTTTTTTTTTACACATTTCTGATTTCACCGAATTACATAGTTATTTAATTTTATTATTATCTTCCTTCCCGTCCAACAAAATTTAGCCCTATTTCATGTGAAAGATTGGAACCAATCAATTTTTTTTGGTCATTTCCAAATTTTCATAAAGTTTATAAACACATTCTTTTCATGATTGGATCCAATCAAAAAACTTGTTATCTTTTATTATTTTCTTTTTAGATTATTGTCTTTAGTGCGTGTCAAAAAGTCCTTTTTTTAATATTATTTTTCTTTTATTCAGATGATTCGATCGATTTGGATCCTAACTATGACCCATCAGACTTCCTTAGCATGGGTAATCGTCTACCGACGTCCCAATCGCATACAGAACAGCCTTTGTCACAGTTCTTACCAAACAATGAACAACAGTTCCCCGCTGAAACAGAGAGTGAACAAGTGCAACAGTTGCAACAGATGCAACAACTTCGAGGGCCACCTATGCAACAGGTTCCGATGTTAATGCCGTCCGATATGCCAGATCATGAAAACGTTGGCATCGACGAGGATCTTGCAATTTCTGATAGTGATGAAGATGAAGAAAATAAATTTCTTATGGCTGGAATGGTTAATACTGAGCCCTCATCATCACTTCCTCTATCTTCGATGCCTTTACAACCGCCTCAAGATGAAGGTGGTTCTAGTAACAATCTTCCAATTCTTCCAATGGAAGTAAAATCTTCAGAGCCCCAAGAAGAAAACGATGATGATGGTCTTTGGTTTTAAGTAAATTTAGTTATCGTTAAAATTTATGTTAAAATTGTGTTTTTTTTTTTTAAATTCCTTGTGCAAAATGTAAATATAGGTATGTTGGTAGTTTAAACAATTTATGTTTTACTGTCAAATTAAAACAAAGTTGCGTTAGAATTGTTTTTTATATCGTCGCTTCATGGTTCGATGAATCAAATAACAACAAGGCTCTCAACAATAAGGCTCTATAGGTCCTTTGATCTGAAAACTCTGTGAGAGTTTTAAATGAAATATAAGTACGTATACTAACTCTAACTAAAGAACCAAACCAACTCAAAGGGTTCGTTCTCTTTCACCTTACAAGATAAGATTACATTAGGCATGTTTTTTTTTTTTAAGTTGTGGGATTGCACGAAAAAAAACGACTACAGGGATTAGCGAAAGCATCAGAAACAAAATGGAGTTTTCATACAAACTATCGATAACAAGCAATTTAATTTCACGCCGGTAACACAGTTTTTCTGTGTGCTTAAGTTAAGCCCGGAGAATTCTCTGGGTTAAGCTTAGCCCGTAGGGGATTAATTGTTGTATTTATTTATCGTCCAATTCCCCCCGGGCTTACAAAAAAAACGCCTATTGTCAATTAGCATGAATTTATCCGCAATGTTTGGATAACCTTCGGAATAACTATTTAAGAAAATGATAAAGTCTTTAAGAGAGAGAATTGTTTTGGATTTTTGAAAAAAAAACAATAAATTATCTTGAAAATATTCAACGAATTTCAAAAAAAAAAAAAAAAACAGAAACAGAAACACCTTGTAGTTTAAACAGTTTTTGACACAAAATCACGTTACGTTACATCAACAAAGGTGACATTTCTAATGTGACAGTTGTCCAAGTTGCATCTCACCCCTTCATCAAAACATATCTTTCAAAATCTACAGACGATTTTTGTTAAACCTACGATATTTTATTTCGGTCAGAAAATATGCAGTAATGTTTTAAAAATATCAGAATTACCAAATCTAATCATAAGTCCATCCATCGACATCATCAACAAAGGCAAACGCTAAAAATGGCTGCAATAAAAACTAAATTATCAAACTCTTACGAACAATTTTGCGATTATATGCAGAAAGATACAAAAGGCGCAGAGGTAAGTCCAAATATTATAACAAATAGAAGTCGAAGGCTATCCAAATATCAATAGTATTACTTAAATTAACTATTTTCATCTCATTTTTATTTGTTATATAATTGTTTTCTTTTTATTAGATCGCAATCTACGCAACATCGGGATTGCTCTTCGCATATGCCTATTACAAAATACGTCCAGTAAGGAAACTCAGAGAGAAAGGCCATTTATACGAACTAATTTTGTATTTTATCTAATAGATTTCAAAGTTCGGGAAAGGTACAGATATTCCGAAAATCTTTATACGTAATAAAGTCACTCAATATGGAAAAATTGATTCAATCGATCCGAGTTCAAAGAGTGGTCCACTTCTTTTGGTGAACCACAAACCACCATTAGGATTTTTAGTTCCTTTCACAAAACAACTTCCAGTTAAGGTAGGTCCAATTTATAAAAGTATTTTTTATACGCCCCCGCATTTTCCGCTGATGGATATTTCGAGCACTCGCTTTTTTTTAAAAACGCGCGAAGTTCGATGAAGAAGGTTAAATTGGCATATCTCTTGTCTCGCCTTTTTCAACTACGTTTACAATTTATTTCTGTTATAATCTTGATTTTTGTATTCTGCTGATAACTAATATTGCAGTTACCCGGTGTGGCTGTAAATGCTAATGGTTACTCCTGGCTGCAAACTGTTGCTGTCGGCAGGCGTATTGAATTCATTCCATTATCTAGAGATGGTGATGACAACAGCGCTGTGTGTCAGGTTCTATTGGTTTGCCCCGAGAATAAACAGGTTATTTAAACAAACTTGTTTCATCATGTAGATTTAAATATGTTTTAATTTTTCAGGGGCGAATTGATGCATCTGAAGCACTGTTGAGCCTAGGCTTTGGAAAGACTATAGAGCTCCCACAGACAATAAACGACGCAGAATGGCGAAAATACTACAAACACTTGGCAAAAGTTGAACAGAATGCCAAAGACAAAAGAATCGGTCTATGGTCGACAAGGTAAACTCCAAATAAAACATTATACTATTGTTTATAATTTTACCTTTTTTTTTAACTTTCTTAAAGTCTTCCACCAAAACCTTGGCCATTGAAAATTTCGAAGGAAAAACTCCATTCGTTTATTTTGTCACTATTACCAGCAGATCGACGGTTGCCTGAACTCGTTCGATAGATTGTTAACCTAACATTTCAATTCATTAAAATCATCTCAAATAATAAAATTAAATGGGATTTCATTTGGCCTAACGATTACTTAAAATTTGTTTTTGTTGTACTTAGCAGTATGGCATGGAAAATTAACTGCAATAGCGGTTGAAATCATTTGAATGAAAATATATATTTTATACTGCTTTTCATTAATTTTGTTTTTGTTTTTAAGTTGAGGAAACCGACGAGCGGCGAATTTTGTATCGTCCTAATACATAGAAGAAATAAGGACAACACTAGAGAAATGTAGATTTATTTATAACAGTTGATCGCCAATAAAAAGACTTGTATTTAAGCGCTTCGTGCGACCTAAAAACCTATGGGTGCCACCTTATGAGGGCTTCTTTGAACAAAAAAAAAACGCATATCCTGCTTTGATATATTCTTAATAAATTTTAATTTTATTTTAATTTTGGGCCCTATCGCGAACGACATTTCCCGGGAAATATTTCCCACGTTCGAAAAATTCGTATCGTGAATGGTGTTCGAAATTCCCCTCGGAATTTATTGCTATCGTGAACAATATTTCCATGGGAAATTTGTTGTAATTTCTCTGGAATTTTTCCGCATTTATTTTGGTGGAGAAATTAAGGCGAAACGGAGAAATTGAAACTTTTTTGATAAATAAACACAATTTTTTAATTTTATTATGGGACGAACTCAACAAATCAAATCCAAATAGAACTGCTGGTCAGTATTATGGAAAAGAATACAGATATAGAGACTGGATTTACTACCTATAGGGTAAAAGATTTGGCAAAATTTGGCCGAAATGCATCTTCATTTGGATTACCTTCTTGCAGCAAAAAACGAAAAATGCAAAACCAAGAAAAAGATCACTGTTTATATTTTTCGAAAAATATAAATTTTTCTTTCTTTGCTCTTCCGCGGTTTGAATTTTGATCCATTCTGGACAAAGCTTTTCCTCGAAAATGTTAAGGAAGTTCGACAAAACTTCCGAGAATGTTGACTGGACAAGACCTACATCGTGGTCCTTGCCGACTCCTCTTTGGTACCCACCTTCAGCAAAAAAAAAAACGCAGACATGCACTAAACCTGACGATGTGTGGACAGTGTTTTCAGATGGAGGGATTTTTTTCTTCTGCGAAATTTAACACCTCGTTCAAACGGAAAAATCTAATTGACAACATGAAAAAATTAAATTATTTTGTTTGTTGTGCACCCTAGCAAGGTATCGAAGAGGACAATTTTATGCAATTTTATACAATTCAGTTGAAATGATCGCACCCAATATTTCTTTCTTCACATGGATGGGGAATTTGTTTGGGATATTTTGTTTTATTGTAAAGGGAATTTCAGCTTAAATTTATTTTTTTTAAATTATGATCGTCTGATAACACTGTACACAATTCGAAATTGATCTCCGAAAATAATTTTGTCTATTGAATGTTGGTAGTTTTTTCCCTGGGAAGTTCACGATAACTAGAAATATTTCTTGGGAATGAAACTTTCCGTGGGAACTAAAATTCCCCGGGAGATTCCCGATAGGGCCCATTTTTTTCAAATGGGCGACAGACATTTTTGGCAGTGCGTCGTAATATCGAATACAAAACAGATTTGTATAACATTGTTAGGCGTATTCATGCAACATCGTAAAATCGTCGTAAACGTGGTAAACCTGTCAAATGTTCATACAAATTTGAAAGGTCTACGCAGTTTACAACGTTTACTTTACGCCATTGCATGAATACCAATGTTATGTCAAAGTAACCAATTAAATAAATAAAAAATGCTATGTCGCTTTCCCCTGCTTTCTACGCTGCTGATGCACAACGAAAAATTTGTTCTGTTGTTCTGTTCTGTGTAAATAAAGCAAAATCGACATAATTTAAAAATAAAATTTCAGATTGACTGATTTTACCAAAGAAACTACAAAATATTTAATTCACACTGAAATTATCAGTTTGGCATCATTTTCCTTTTCGATAACACCGAAAAGCTCTGACATTTTAAAAAAGCTTACTTCGATATTTCTTGATTTCGTTGACAAATCCAAATCCAACCGAAATTCCTTCACATTTTGACAGTTCTCTTTTGATCCTGAAACGTTCAAGGTCTCACGGAAGTGTGTTATCGTCAATTGGTGCTCTTTAAATTGAATTTTTTCCAATATTTGTGTCAAAAGTGTTACTGGAGTGTTAATAAAAATCTTTGAGAATACAAAATTTAAAAAATAATTCTTTAAAAGAAAAGAATCAAAGTGCAATTAAGTGAGAAATACAAAAAAGAAAGGAAAGAAAAAAAATTAACCAATCAATCAACCAACACCCATCGACTAATATAGTATATAAAGAAAAACTGAAAAGGAATACCTACAATCTTGCAGCATAAAATCAATTTATCACACTTTCCAAGGATTTAAGAACTTTCATCGCTTTAACAAAGTAAAAACCTAAAAAAAAACAGCAAGGTAAGTAGATATTTTGCTCATGAAAACGAATTTTTTTTCTTCTTCGAGAAAGACTGTCCAACGCCATCAGCCACGAAAGTAATCGAAGAAGAAAAATCGATGACGTCATAGTTCCAATTTAAATGAAGGGTGGTCGTGGGAATATAGATTCCATAGACCGAAGCAGTTGCTTGGTGGGTGTATGGGTATAATAGCCAAACGACTTTTTTTTTCAAGCTCAGACTGCTATAGTTGGAGCTGAAAATGGGAAGGGATATTAAGAGAGGGGTCTGCGGAGACAGCAAATTACTCATGAATCGTCATGCCATCATGGACCAGAGTAAATCACATCAACATCATCATCGACCCTATTCGCACTTGACATGGGATCGAGGTATAGAAAATGCATGATGGATTCGGATCTAAATGAAAATGAATAGGCAGTTCCTTATCCGATTCGATTTTCCACCTATCATATGCTGGGTTGGGTTGGTCGAAAGGGTGTCTTTGCTTTGCTGTTGGGTTGTGTGTTATTCTTTAGCTAAGCGATTCAACTCAACTGTTTGATGTGCGCCTACTCTGCATGAATATTTAGTGGCAGTGGTGTAGGGAGAGAGAAGTCACAGGGTCGAACTAAAAGGCGTCCTTGCATAAGAACTCGCAAGTGGCAAGCGCCAATTTATCTGACTTGGAAATTCGAAAGTCATGGAAGCTCAAGTAAACGAATAACTACAGCTAGTAAATATATCACGTTGAGTAACAGAGCAGCCAATTTTATTGCCATACAAATATTTTATTTTGGTTCCGTATTGAGATTTTCGGTTAATTTATATTATTTTGGTAGCAGCTTCACTAAGCTGCTAATGATGATAAGGATAGACATTGGAATAGGAAAAGGTTGTCTATCATGCGCAGGCTCCAAATGAAATTTATATTCTTTTGCCTTCTGCCCCGGAGGAGTATAATTTTTTTAATTTTTGTTGTAGGTACATATTATGTATAACTGCGCTCTGTGCAAGTACTTTTGTCTACACTACTTTTTTCTATGGTATTGTTCATTTTAGATTTCAGAAGTGTTGCCAATTAGGTCAGGTTCATTATTATTATTTTGATTTATACGTTTTGCATTAAAAGGAGCCGTTCTATTAAAAAAATTTGTTTAATTTATTGTTTAAGTTGCTGCTTCTTAACTGTTTGCTCTAACAAAACAGAATCATGTGTGATACCTTGACCTTCGGCTTCCGGGAGCAAATAGAAACAGCGACTTTTCTTAATACTCGTTGAATTTTAACTAAAGGCTACCTTCTGACGTATTGTACTAAAAAAACGTTTTGTTACAATAAAAGAATTGAATTTTATTTTTCTCTTTAATTTTTTCTATACTCGATTTGGTTTTTATATTATAATATACGCGCAGTGTATTTTTTCTATTCAGTTGTTAGATAGTCCATATCAAAATGTATCCGTACAAATTTATCAGCTTTTAGAAATTCATTTGCCTTTCTATTTCCATCTGCTCGCTAAACTTACCTTGGAAAAACTAAATTTTAAAGAGACACAATATGTGATTGAATAAGGACGCTCAATTTTTAAATGTCAATGAAAAAAATTGTGTTAGATAGGAAGATTTTTATTACAAACAATAGTTACAATAATTTTGAATATGTACCTACATTTGGTTGGTATACAGTGGAAAAAACAATCGTCTGCCAGATTGACCCATGTTTCAAAATAACGTTCAAATCAAATATTTTTTATAGCATACCTAATGTTAAAAAAATACAAGAATAATATATGTACATACATAATGTAGATATTATGTATTTATGTATATGATTGAAAAAATCATTAAGTTTAGCATTTACATTCAAATGTGTGTTGCGAATTTATAACACATCTTTGTGAGGTCCAATTTTCGATGACTTTTCCGCAGGGACTTTGAAGTCATTAATTTCTTGCAGTTTATTCGCATAGACCTGCGATTTAAAATATATACGAAGAAAGAAGTCTAAATCGGCGGAAAATTCACGTCGATGCCGCACCAGATAACCAAGCTCTCAAATCACTCATGCAGAATGTCCATCTCAGCATAAGTTGTGTGGCAAGTAGCGTCGCACAGTGATTGAAAGAAAGGTTAAAATTAAGGAATCGGAAATTGTTTAAAAACCAAAAAAATTGTGTATGCAAAATATTTCTAACAAAAAGTACCAATGGGGTTTTTGGGATCGAGTATTACGAATTTTCAATTTCATCATGCGAATTCATAATAATTGGAATGCAGAACATGGGCGTAAGTGTTGGTTTCACTTAAAAAGAAAATAGTGAATAAATCTCATAAAAATATTTTATAAAAAAAAAAGTGAAAATATTTTAATATTTATCACGTGCAGCATACAATGTGCGTTTCAGAGTGCATTTATAAATTTTTTTGAAAAAGAAGTTTCAAGATTTAAGGGGCAACGAAATCTTACATAATGTTTTATAAAAATATGTAATTTACCGTTAAAATACTCAAAAAGGATTTGACATCTTAGCTCCTTTTATTTATCCCAAAATCATATGATTATTGAGCAAACACTATTGTTTATCAATTCATTATACAGGGTGATTTGTATAAGGTGCACCAAAAAGTCAGAGTGAGTAGGTTGGGTTAAGACAAGAAAAAAATCGTATGGGAGGGGGGGGGGGGTGTTCCATATTTCCCCCCGTTTAGGCGGGAGGGGTAATCTTCTTGAAAATTAATTTTCAAACTCGAAATTTTGAAAAAAAAATTTTTTTTTAAATTCAAACTAATTTTCTTCAAAATTTTATGTAATTAAGTATAATTTTTGAGTTCAAAATTCAATGCTCTTATTAATTTTCAATAAAAAGGAGAAAACCGGATGCTGAAATGTATCATAGTTTTTGAGAAATAAAAAAAAAAGAAAAATACTTTTTCCAAAAAAAAAATCCAGTTTATTTTTTTTTATTATTTGCTAAAAACCAGATGTTATGTAATAAAAAAGGGATAATCCGCCAATTTAATAATTGAGTAGATCAAACTTAGGAAAATAAGAAAGCGTTTTTCTTGGAAAAAAGTATTTTTAATTTTTTTATACAAAAATTTTAATTTAAATATGTACTACTTACTTTTATTTCAATTTGTCAACTGAGTTCTCCACTCAAATGACAAAAACATCGTTTTATCTTCCGACCCTGCATATAAACGGTGAAATAATCACATGTCGCTTAAAAAAAAACTGAAACATGTAGGTATTACTTCTGTATAATTTCATGTTGCTTGAATATTTTTCTATGTGTGTCGAAGTGGCCTGGAGAGCGGTCCTCCAAATAAAACGAAACTTAAGGCTCAATTCCCCCTTTTTTGTAGTAAGTACAAATCAACTTATGTAAAGTTTTCCAATAAGGACTTGATAACTCTTCAATAAATCGATTGTAAGGTGTGCTGTTTGGCTTGTGACACCATCCTGTTGAAACCACATGTCGTCCAAGTCCATATCTTTCAATTCGGGCCAAAAATATCGGTAATCATGGCGTGATAACGCTGGCCATTCATAGTAACGTGACTATCGTTATCGCCGACACAAAAATATGGCCTAATAACGCCGCCGGCATGCAAACCGCAACAAACAATTGTTTTTTGTGGATGAAGTGTTAATTCATGAAGCAAATGTGGATTTTCACTCGACCAATAAGGCATATTTTACTTATTGACGATCCCATTGAGCCAAAAATGAGCTTCGTCACTGAAGATGATTTTGCGATGAAATTCATCATCTTGGCGCACCTTCTCCAGAACCCAATCGGAGAACGTACGTCGCTTCAAATGGTCCATGATGAAAATGTTGAGTTTACTGAATAAATTGACAATGACAGTTCGATGATTAGTGAAAGGGTGCGTTCACAAATTAAATTCAAAGTTGTCAAGTCCCTATTCGAAAACCCGATATATCGGATACAAGCACAACCCGTTCATAGTAACTTTTTTTTATCTGTCGTCTCGGTGTGACCATGAGCAGGTTTTACTGTGCTTTATTTGCTATGTGCTTTATTTTGAATGTCGGCATTGCGTTTCCTAACAAAACTGAAAGTAGATCAATGGTTTTAGTTACTTAATTACCCCAAAAGAAAATAAATTTGTTAAACTCAACTACTTATGTTTCTAAAGTTTATTTTTATTGAACGTAGATGTTCTGAAATGACACATCATTTACCGCGCTATTTTCCACACTATAACTTATGTTATCTATTTATTTTATACAAACAAGTGTTTACTCTCTCAAAAACTTCTCTAAATTAGAGATATGAATGAGAAATGACGTCTCCTATTTGCCTGCGATAAGTAAACCTATTAACTGCATCTCCACCCAACAATGTTTGGAGATTTTCAAGCTTTAACTAGCTTTTTCAGTGATTATACATCGTCGTTTGAGTTCGAAACTTTTTGTTGGTTTGATCTTCAATAAATTGTTCAGTTAAATAAAATTTGATCTTAATATTTTAAATTAAATCCACAAAATATACGTATATCTTCTTATATGTGTACACATATTACCAAAAGAGCATTGTTTTACGTGATTGTGTTAAATGAATGAACTTCTAATTATTATACATATGAGATAAACAAAATAACCCCAGAAGGCGTGTGCAAGTGTGCATGATTTCATAAACTTTTAGATAAACAAACTTTTTTATTCAATTTGTTTGCGGAATCGAGTTCTCTTTCAACACGTCGTGTTATGTATAAACTGTAAGTGGTGACTTCATAAAATTTATTTTTGTATTACTTTTTTGTACTATGTGACGTACTATTTTATTTAAATTTTGGGGTATGAATCATTTGTAAACAATTTATTAGAATGTTTTTAGCACGTGTGAATGTTAAAAAGCTTTCAGCGCAAATTATCCGCCGTACACATTTATTTAGATACAATTTTTTGTTTGTAAAGTGTTAGAGTGTACCGTTTTTTTTAGATCATAAAAGAAATAGTATGTACGAAAGAGTTTATTGATTGTTATTTCTTCCTATAAGGTTAAATGCATTAGGAAATGATTTTAAATACTTGGTAAATCTCAATTTTATACTGTGTTTTTTTATATGTACATACATATGTATGTAAATATAGTCAAGTATTTAAGATTTTCTAGTACTAGATCGATCGAAAAGCTAAAAAATTGAACATTTTTGTCATGCTGCCAATAAAGTCCACACTGCCCTAAATTATAAAAGGGGACCCCACAATAGCTGGCTTGATACATTATTTTTCTTCCTTCAGAAATGTTTCTAAATACTGACTGAGAATGAAAAATTCGTTTGCTTACTTCTGATTTATCTTCATTTTTTTTGGAGTAAGGTGCTTACTTTTTTCAGCTTATTTTAATAGATGCTTTAAGCGATTTTTAAGCTTCGTTTCTCTTTTGATTTCTTTTCTGTTGCAAAGATCCTTTTAAACACTGCGATTTTTAATGAAAAGAACGTCTTTCCACACTCTTTACTCCCCTTATGCCTCAAACAATAAGAAAAAGCACAAAGAAGAAAGTGCGATAACTCTGCAAATTTTTCCCACCTCACTAATTTTGTTTACCCCTTAAAAATCGCAAGGTGAAATTGCACCGTTTTAAAGCTGTCTAAACCTATTTTTATTTATTTTTACTTCTTCTGTACCTGACTACACAATTGTAAAAAAATATTGCATTTCAGGTTTTTGACAAAAAATTCGCATAACGGAAATAGGTCAATTCCTCGCAAGACGCAGTAACCCCTGAAAAACATTTATGTTTTTTTTTTAAGTCGGAATAGGATGAAAATAGAACTCAAGGCCTTCGGTTCGGTTCGGATTTTATTTTATATATAGCAAAAAAAAGTCAAAAATGAATGGCGCAAAATTTTAAACGATTTAAGCTAAGTACAGACGATTGTCAGATCTGTCAGTGAAAACAATTGCTGACAATTTCTTCATTGTTCGAAATGTCAGTGAGAGATAAGAGATACAAAAAAAAACATTTGTGTTGGAAATTTTTAGTTTTTGCACAACTGAATAAATAAACTCAAAAAGAAAATATCTAGATTGCTTTATAAATATTTTCTTTTTGAGTTTATTTATTCAGTTCACTTCAATTACATTTTATATCAATTCTTTGTGTTGTGTAGTTTTATTCGGAATAAATTAAGTGCTCAGCTCATGCTCGGCCGCCATTTGTCTTTTATTAATTCTTTTTTGCATGTTGTTGATTTTTTGTCGCATTTCTGAATAAAAATAGATAAATAATCTAACAATGGAGGAGGCATCAATGGTCGGAAATATTACATATTATATTAAAAGGAGAGAAGAAAAAGATTCTTTATTTAATGCAGAGGAATCGATAAGAATGCTGCAGAACATCCGCCAAGTAATGATGCCTCCCCCCAAAAGATGTAAACAATCAAAAAAATTTTGTATATATCTGCCAACAGTTTGAACAGAAAATTTTCAAGCTGACAATTTTTTCAGATATATTATTGTCCGAAAATTGTCAGACAAGAGCTGACAATCAAATTGTCAGACTTTTGGATGAAATCTACCAACCGTGTGAACGGACAATTTTTCATTGTAAGAAATATGTCAATTGTCAGCTAATTGTCAGCTATTGTCAGACTATTGACAGTTCTGACAATATTGTAAGATCTGACAATCGTCTGTACTTAGCTTTAGTATGATGTTAAAGCCTTTTTATCATACTAAAAAGGCTTTAATATCGTACTAAATCGTTTAAAATTGTGTGCTAATATGTTTAATACTTTTTATTTTTTTTTTTTAAATTTAACATTTAAGGGATCATTAACATTTAAAAAACTTCTTCAATATGTATGTATGTACTTTTTATTTTTTTGTTATTTTTATGAAGGTTTTTCTAAACAAATTTCATACAAAATTGAAAATTGAAAGATGTATTTTTATATTTAAATAGGTATCTATTAGTTAATATTTTATAAATATTTATATTTGTTTTGAAATTTTGATGTTAACCTTTTAGTGCAAAGCTCAACATTTCCCAACAATAAGTTTATATATTTTTCCTAGCGCTATTTAATACATAAGATAAAGTAATGTGAACTATTAATAACAATAAATTGTAATAAAGCTGCAGGACTAAAGGAGAGAATCAATTTGTGAAAATTGCGAAAACTCGTTTTTGGGGTCAAAATAATTGGGGACGTAGTTAAATCAACTTAAATAACTTTTCGAACATTATATTGAGTTATATATGCACATAGCTATTTCATTAAGATCAATGCGATCATCGAACTTCTTTTATTGGTGTTATTCTACTATGTTAATTTTTATTTAAAATCTATATTTTAGAAAACAAACGTAGAATACGTATGTACACTGCAGGCCAAAAGTTTGAGTCCACTCTCATTTTTCGAAGAAAACCAAATTCTAGCACCGAAAAAAAACTTTCTAGTAAAAAATGAGTATGTAGAATTTATGAGGAACATAAATAAAGGGAAAATAAGGAGAAAAATATTTTCATTTTGTTGTTAACAAATAGGAATTTATTTAAAAAAAGAAAAAATGACTTAAACCGATTTTTCGTCGAAAAAGCCTCCTTTACATTCAATTACTTTTTTTACAATTCTTGGCAATCTAGCTATAAGTTTTTTTAATTTTTTCATGTTGTATATTGTTCCAGCAATCCTGTAATGTATTCCACAACGCAGATTCCGATGAAGGGCATTGATCCCGGACCCTTCTATCCAGCTCCTCCCACAATAACTCTATAGGGTTTATATCCGTGATTGCGGCGGCCATGTCATGACTTTTAAAATTTCTTCATCTTCTCTCTGTTTAAGGTACTCCTGGCAAAGTCTGGACGTGTGTTTAGTGTCGTTGTCCTGTTGGAATACGAATCCTTCACCAATCAATCTTAGTCCAGAGATCAAAGCGTTTTCTTCCTGTATCTTCTTATACGCCTCCTTGTTCATTTTTCCAATAACTCGAGTCAAATCTCCCACTCCACTTGAAGAGAAACATCCACAGACCATCACAGAACCACCTCCATGCTTGACGGTAGGAACCATACAGTCGGGTAGCATCTTTTGTTCCGCGCTGCGTCGAACGAAAACCCTCCGTTTTGTGCCAAATACTTCGAACTTGGATTCATCGCTCCATAAAACTCTGTTAAAAACTTCTTCCGTCCAGTCACTATGCTTTTTGGCCTACTCTAACCGTTTCAGCTTGTTTTGTGGTCGAAGAAGGGGTTTTCAAACAGCAACTCGTCCAAATAGTCCAGCATCTCTTAACCTCCGTTTGACCGTTGTCAAGGACAGTGGCTTATTCCGTGTTGTATTAATTTCGGCACGTATTTCCGGTGCTGTTTTTCGCCTATTTCGTTTGCTTGTAGTTACTGTAAGCAGATCCTGGTGTTTAGTTGTAGATCTAGCTCGTCCTGACCGTGGTTTATCCTCAAGAAGTCCGGTTTGAGCGTGCCGCTCAATGGCACGTTGAACGCAGCCCTTCGATATCTTCAACTGCGAAGCAACTTCCCGCTGCGATTTGCCTTCTTTAATTAGAGTGATGACTGCAGAACGTTTTTCAATCGTGGTTTCCGCAACTTTTCCCATTTTAAACCACTTATTAACTCAAAATATAGAGAATCTCAAATAAATGCTTATGACTTAAAAACGTGGGTTTTATATAAAAAACTTGCAATCCAGGTCTAAATTTTTTCGGTTTTGAAAACCTTTTTTATGTTCTGCCTCATAAAAAAGTGCTGAATCAACAACCAAAAGTCATAAAAATTTATAATTGTGAAAAACCCAAATACGTCTCAGTAATCCATATAATCGGTTTTTCCACATTTATAAAAAAAAACCTTTTTTTTAAAAAAATCTGGATTAAAAATCAAATTTTTATTACTTAAACATGTTGCGTATTATTCAGGTAAAAAATTTTGGTAAAAAACCCAATCTTTAATTCAAAAAATCAACCCCCAGGTATGAATGAAGTCAGTTGACTACGTTGGACTCAAACTTTTGGCCTGCAGTGTATATGTATGGCAAACGAGTTAAGAAACCACTGAAGCCACATGCTTCAGCTGTATCCTAATACAGGTTTTCCGTTTATCAATTCCACTAAATTTACCGGCATTTTTATTATCGCGATAATATAACGAGCAGCCATGTTCACGAAACAAAATACATTTGGTTGATTAGATTAAAACGTAGTTTTGCACTTCCCAGCTCAAGCAGGTGTTTCTGCAGAAAATAAGGCAAAAACTCTATGCTTGGATTTGCTCCAAACACAAAATCCAGGAGCAGTAGCATCAACGCGTCTGATTCGTTCTCGGAGCACAAACATCATGAATGTGATTGTGGAACTTAAAGACAAAGAAGATGTAGGTCGAATTCTGCAGAACACTTCGAAGCTGAGAGACACCGGCATTTCACTGCACAGAGACTACCCCGCGGCGGCAAGAGAAAGAAGAAGAAAATTAGTTAAAATTAAATCTCAAATTACGGCGAAAAACAAAAATATAAAATCACTCATCCGAGGAGACACGATCAAAATTGAAGAAAAAACATTTTATTTCAACTCCAGCAATGTTTTGACATGTGATGAGGAAGGTGGAATGACGTTTCTGCAGCGACTGATCGATGACAGCAATGAATTGACAGCAGCGGGGGTGCACTTCAGGGCTTCCCAAACTGCGAGCAGTTCAGTGCTGCCAACCTATATTTAATAATAATGCCGTCAGCCACGTTCACACTAGAAATTTTATTAATGATAATTCATGTAATATTTCATTTAAAATTATTTCATATAATATATCAGGTCTAGGAAATAAGTTGATATTTAAGAATTTTTTTGAAACCATTAGAGATACCGATATTTTTTTATTACTCGAAACTTTTATTGAACGAGACTCATCACATTATGAGACATATTTCCAAGAATTTATACTTAAATGGATCCCGGCAACAAGAACACATAACCATGGAAGAGCAAGCGGTGGGTGCCTTTTTGGAATAAAAAAATCACTTAGTAAAATGTTAAAATGTCGCTTTGTAAATGAAATGAACAGAACTGTGGTCGAACTGACAATGAAAAATGAAAAATTATTTATAGTTCCTGTCTATATCAATTGCAATAAATGGATGGATGATTTCACTAGCTTGTACGACTTTCTTCTTGAATTACAACAAGAAAATGTCATGGTAATCGGAGATTGCAACGCAAGGGTGGGCAACTCCCAGCTTTTAGAACTTGAATCAGAGTTTATCCCTTGCCCATTTAACATCACAAGATCTGCAATGGACACAAAAATGGACGGCAACGGGAAAAAATTCATCGAAATGTGCGAGTCAATTGGCCTAACATTGTTAAATGGACGAACTAGAGGCGATCCAGATGGACATTTCACGTTTATCAGAGGAACTTCATGCTCGATCATAGATTACTGTCTTGTGCGTGGAAGATGGTTGGATTGCGTGGATGATTTGAAAGTCGGGGAGTTGGTCTATTCAGATCACATGCCACTTACGGTCTACTGCGTGTTTAAGGAAGAATCGATCAGAAACGTTACGGATATGAAATTGCTTCCCAAACTACAGTGGAAAGACACTCATCTGGAACAGTATAAATGCAATCTAGACGGTATACTGGATTCAGTTTGCAACAATCAAAATAACTCCATCCTTAACTCGGATATGCTGGTCTCGTGCATCTCTCAGGCAGCACAGCCCTTTCAATCCATAAGAAACCAGAAATGGAAAGAACCATGGTTTGACAGAGATTGTGAAGCAGCAAGGAAAAAATCTTTCGGCTTTCTGAAACTCTTGAGGGCATCAAACTCAAGCCTTTCAAAAAGTATGTACCATGAGGCGAACAAGGATTTCAAAAGGATTTGTAAAGAGAAACAGAAATTATACTCGAACTACTTAATGCAAAAATTATCTGAAGTAAACGACAGCCGTTCGTTCTGGAAAATAGCCCGTACACTCAATGGTATTCCTTTCGTTCAAAATATTAAAATTAGTATAAATCTATTAGCCGAACATTTCGAAAATTTACTCAACAAACCAGTTAATTCAAACCAGTTGATGCTCTATGCCATACCACTTCTGGAAAATGTAGATCTTGACCGTGCCTTCACTGTTCAAGAAATCTCAAAAGTGATACACCGATGTAATCTGAACAAGGCTCCAGGAGAAGACCGAGTGCCGTACGAATTTTTCAAATATGCCACGGTGAACTTTATTGAGAAACTTACCGAGGCATACAACTACATTTTTAATGAGAGAAGAGTTCCAGAAAGTTTTCGCAAAAATATTATACTCCCACTTTTCAAAAAGGGTGATGTTAACGATCCTAACAACTATCGTGGCATATCGTTTATGAACTCTGTAATGAAAATATTCACTGGTGTCATTCTAGACAGGCTTACAATCTGGGTACAACAAAACGAATTACTGAGCGAGTTTCAAGCCGGTTTCCGGAAAGAGTATTCCACAGTTGATAATATTTTTTCACTCACTTGTATTGCTAGGTCTTATCTTGACAGCGGAAAAAAGTTATATGGATTCTTCGTTGATTTCAAAGCAGCGTTTGACTCAATCGATAGGAATGCCCTCTTTTACAAGTTAAGCTGCCTCGGAATGTCCACAAAAATGCTAATGGTAATACAAGGTCTTTATGACAGTAATGAAACGGCAGTTTGGGATGGAAACGAGAGGTCCGCTTGGTTTCACACGAATACTGGAGTTAAACAGGGCTGTTTGCTTAGTCCACTTCTTTTTTCGCTCTTTTTGGATGACTTACCGTCGGCTTTGATTGGAGGAATTAGTTTTGCTGGAATTAACATCAAAGTGCTTATGTATGCTGACGATATCGTCATGCTAGCTGAGTCTCCGAAAATGATGCAAATGATGATTAACAAATTGCAGGACTACTGCCGCTTGTGGAGCCTCACGGTTAACACCAACAAATCGAAAATACTGATTTTCCGCAATGGAACAGGCAGATATGCAAGAGAGGAAAAATGGTTCTGGGAAAATGAACCGCTTGAAATCGTAAAGGAATATAAATATCTCGGAGTACTCATAACATCACAACTTTCTTTTAAAAAGCATCTACAAGGTAAACTCATAGATTCAAAAAAGGCTATCAATTGCAACTGGAAGGGTGTCCTTGGAAAAAAAAATGTTGCCCCAAGCGCTAAATACAAGCTTTTTGAAGCAGTGATGCGAGCAATAATGTGCTATGCTGGTCAGGTTTGGGGTTTTCGACAATTTGATGAAGTAGAAAAATTGTTAAGGTACTTTCTCAAAAAGATATTTCGATTACCGGAAAATACGCCTACATATATACTGCATTTGGAGACTGGTGTATCGCCGCTTTACATTTTCTCACTCAGAATGCATTTTATTTACATAAGAAAAATATTAGCCCTCCCAAATCATCGACTACCAAACATAATTGCAAGGAATCTGCTGCAACGAAAATCTCAATTTTTCGCGGAATGGTCACGGCTAGAAATTCAGTATAACGTCGAACTGGTGGAGAGGGGGTTGGAAGATTGGAGTAGAACCTTTGAGGTGTTGCTGGCAAAGATCGAGGAAACATGTTTTGAACAGTTTACTGAGATGGCGCTACGGAGTGAATCTAGAACCATGTATAAAACCTTGCGGCATAACCTTGGTGTCAATAATTATTTCAATGACCGATATTCGATTCATACAATCTCTACAATCTTTAAAATCAGAGGGGAGCTACTTCGTCTGAATTACCAACCGTATGGTCCAGAGAGAAATACAGAGTGTTCGCTGTGCAACCTCAGATCATCAGAAGACACATACCATTTCTTAGCCATCTGTCCCGTTCTGAAGGAAATAAGACGTGCCTATTGGGGAAGGCCTACCTTAACTTGGAGTGAAGCTGTTGAAGCCCTAAACGGCCAAGATGAGTGGACTGTGTTATACGGTTATGTGAAAGCCGCCTTAAGCTATCGCAATCAAATTTTAAATGAAGCATTTTGAAACCTTCAGAAAATCTTTAAACTTTAAATATTTTTACTAAAGATATATTTTACTTTTACTTAAATATTTTTAAAACAAACTCAATTGTAATTTATCGGAAATAATACTCTCTTTTTCTGGCTGACGGCAAAAGCCAATGCTATATATTGTGAAATTTTGTAAATCATGATTTTTAATTCTTTTGTTCAATAAAATCACACTTACTACTACTACTATTATTTGTTTTGATGATTAAAACTCATTCGTCAACGTCAACAGCCTTGAAGGTTGTGCTTTAAAGTTTTTTTTAAATTTCATTAACTCTGTGAGTTCATAAACTTGAATTTAACTCTTCTCAATACTATTCAATGATTTGATGAATACTTTTATATTTTTTTTTTTTTTTTAACTTTGCGATTAAGATATACATATGTGTTTACAAGGAAAATACATCGAACATTGAATATATGTTTGTATATGAGCGAAAAGGTATGTTTTGATTGTTACATTGCCCGTGTTAAAAATAATATTTCTCACTTAGGAGTAATATTACAATAGGTATGTATATCAAATTTAAAAAATCATTTTGGGTTTAAATCACAAGGCCTTAGACCATATGTAAATAATGAGTGGCTTTAGATGTTCTTGTTCGTATTAGTGAAACCTTTAAATGTGTAATGCAGATAATAAATCTTAAACCATTATTGTACCATAAATATTTAATTTTTGTTTATTTTCTACATGTATATCTTCAATTGGCTATGTCATCAGGTTATATATGTACATACATATATAGCATTCTAAATTTGTTGCGGTAGGTTTGATAAATACCCCTATCACCAACATATTTCCTAGTATATCCATCCTTGAAATTAAAATTGATTTCAACGCGGGTGGTTGTTTGTTGCGTGCAGGTAGGTTGATTTAACCGTTAATATAGAACAAAAAAATAGTTCTTCCCATCATGGGTGCGTGTTAGGTTGTGATGAATTTGTAATCAATTCAAAGGTAATATTTAATTTAAAGCAAACATTTTTAAAAAGATAATAAATAAATTTATAGATACAGTAGTAAATGTTAGTTCAGTCCCACGATTTTCAAGCGCACTGCGTCGCCCTGAACTCGCTCTGGAGCATTTTATGTAGCACTTTTTCGCCCTAGGTTATTTGGACTGAGTTCGTTGTGTGTACGAGGCGAGCTCTGAATGACTTATTAGATTCATGTAACAATATATGAAATATCAAAATATACAATAGTCTCATAGACTAACAAAATTAAGTAATGTGAATTCTGAATAATAACTATAATAAAACTCCAGAACAAAATCTGTACTTAGGAGTTCGGTGTAAAATAAAAACCAGGACTAGGTATTTCCGAAGAAAAAAATCGAAAACTTGAGATTTTTATTCATGGAACACGGGTTTTGACAATTTTGTGTTTGTGTTTCCCAACGTTGGGCCCAAGCCCCAGAGGGGGGCAATTTAATTTTTTAGGGGGGCAATTTAAAATTACACTTCATTCCGAAAAATCTATGCTTCTTGTGTTTCCACCCTTGGAAATATATTTCTGAACGCAACGTCATTCATCAAATGCTGATTATTTAATGCCATACATGATTTGCTGATAAAAAAGAAATCGTCTGGAAGTTTTCTAAATTTTTACCTGATTTAAAATCTATTTGCAGGATTTCACTAAACTTAAATTATGTAATAGATACCTACAACTACATTTACTATTATTGATTTTTTTTTTACTTGAAGTTCCGTTCTACAATGTTTTGAAAACAAACTGTGTTTACTTATTGTCTATTGATTCACATTGAACGACATGCTCATCAACATGAGTCGTGTCGTTAGATTTTTGTAATGTGAACACCAGTCGGACGACCGTTCAATTTTTTTTTTAATAATTTGCTCTGTCGAACGACCGCTGTAGTGAATAGCAGTCGGAAGGCCGAAAATTTCAATGTTACGTCTTCTTTCAATTTTTTTCGTAAGATTAAAAGAAAATGGGTTGAAGTGTAAGCAAAATTATAAAACGAGAGAGGAATCAAATGAAATTAATGCGCTATTATTCGAACAAATAATGAACTGCGTGCCGAGTTCGCTCTTTGAAAATTTATTTACAAATGAAGTCGGTACGACATTCGTTGAATCTAAATGTGAACGCTAACTACCAAAACGACTTGGATCGGGCGACATGTCGTTGAATGTGAACCGCCCTAATAATTATAAACTTTTCAATTTTTGTATTGAACATTTTGTATGTTAAAAATTGTTAAGGTTCAATTTTTGCCTAGGAAAAAGCCTTATCTATTGTGAGATTCACCCGAAAAATATTTTACCCTAAAAATTTTTCTTCGCCAGGAATTTTAAAAGCTATTGTGAAATTCTCTTAACGAAATTATGTTCGCCTACTAAAAAAAAAATGAAAATTTAGGCTGTCAAATAAATGTTCACAATAAGGGTAATTTTTCGAACATGATATTTCGGATTCGGGTGAAACCCACAATAGGCGAAAAGTGAAATGTCAAATTTTCGGGGTGTAGTGTTGTTCGAATGAAACTTACAAGACTGAATTAAAAAAATTCTCCGCAAAGTTAACCGCAGACTAAGTGTGAAATCCGTGCTAAATTTTGGTTGGCAAGTTTTACTTACTTTTCCTGCATAATTTTAAGAACTATTTTTAATGTCGATTTGATTTAAATTCCGAAGGCACTTGTTTTGATATCCCATCAAAAACATTATGTATTATTATCACCAATCTAGTTCAACAAGCACGTACCGTTAAACTACCATCACTGTGACAGAAGCCATCCTTACCCCACATTCCGGACAAAATGCCACACAACACGACCAATTATGGCTTTATTGCGTGAGAAGTTTCCTGGTCGCGTAATTTCACGTTTTGGTGACGTCAATTGGCCACCAAGATCATGGGATTTGACACCGTTAGATTTTTTTCTGTGGGGCTACGCACAAGAACGTGTTCACGCGAATAATTCCCGAACTCTAGACGCATTTAAAACTAATATTACTCAAGTTATAATCGAGATTCCGCCCAAAATGTGTGAAAAGTGGTTAAAAATTATCTCAAAAAAAGCGCATGCTGCGCATCTTCCTGAAGCGGCCATTTGAAAGATATTGTTTTTCACACTTAAAGGCAAAATCCAAACTTTATAATGAAATAAAATTTTCATCAAAAATGTATCGCTGTGTAGTGTGTGTGTTTTATTTAGCTTTGGTTTCGAAACCGAAAAATTAATGACCCTGTTTTGTGTAAAATAGAATTAAATAAATTATTATTAATTATCACCACCATAGAAATAGAATGGTTTAAAATATTAAAATCTAAAGTATTTATTTTCAGCACTTAAATTTTGTATTGCATACTAACTTATCAGGCTAACCATGGTAAGCGAAAGGTCCAAGGATTGAATCTCAAACAAAGTACCTAACATATTTTTTAAAAGTTGAATTCTATAGTAATCCTTGCTTGCCACTTGTTAGTATCTATGTAAAACTTTTTATAGGGCTAAATGTCAAACGATCGAAATTTAAAGACTCAATGTTATAAAAAAAGAAGTAAAACGAGCTCTTAAATCCCAATTTGAACCTTTTAATTGTGAAAGTATTTTAAGACTTCCTATAAATGTACAAATTAAACAAAAAAAAAAAGCTTCAACCAAAAAAAAAAATTAAACCCATTTACTATTTAATAGTCCGAGTGAAATTAGGTTCTAATTGACGCCACAAGTCTTTCAATCATTCGTGTCATTAAACTGTTATCCTACAAAATAACAAAAAAACAAACCAGGATACTCTCGAAGTTTGTTTACTCCAATTTCTATTTCCGGTAGTTTTTTTTTCGCGTGGTAGGCAGATCGCATATATACCTACCTACTTCTGATGCTTTTGTATTACTTGAAACCTATCGTGATGAAAAGCCATAAATTGCTGGAAAAACATATTCAACAAAAAAAATATAAACACGGCACATGTTAACGTTTATTTATGTCGCGTCGTAGTTTTGGTGGGAGAGTTAGAACAAAAAAAATGTAAACAATTGATTTTTTTATTGTATGTAGGTAGGTAGGTTACCTACTGGAATTCCGCTCTTTGTAATTTTTATCATGATTTTTTTTCAAGAATCTCATCACAAAAATAGAACCTAACGACACGACGACGTTAAAAAAAAAAAAACAAACAAAACAAATAAAAAAATAACCTTCAACTTGCATCATATTTTTGCTGTGAATGAACGAATAAACAATATTTAATTACACAACAACGGCAACACCGAGCCACCAGCGAATTTCGTCTCTATAACACTTTTTGTCACAAAATACATAAATGTATGTATTTTGCTGGCTGTACCCTACATTTTTCTAGCCTCCTTGCTATTGGCCCTAGTTCGTATGTCTGTATATTGATTTTTCTATTCTTGAGTGTGTTAATACCACACCGCAGTCATGGTTGGCATAAGCCTACACTAAATATAATGGCGTTCTATGGAATTTCCAATGTTTTTTTTTTCGCAGCAAAGACGCCCATTCAACAACCCCCCCGGAAGACCTTTAAAAGAATAAGCAAAGAACAATACACATAAATTTATATAAAGCCAAATCTCTGTTCTGTTGAAGGGGATGGTAATGGTATAGGGAGCAACACTATAACCCCTACTAACAATAAAAAAGTACACAGTGACGATGATGACAGCGACAACGACAACGATGGCAAAAAAAAGATGATGAAGATAAAATGGTTCGAAATGAACAAAAAAAAAAAAGAAGAAATTGTCAGCCGTAGTCGTAGAGTGGGTTGGTGGCCTTAACGCAGCCTTCAATAATGCGGTAATGGCAAACTTTCGAGTCCATTAAGCCAAACGGAATAAATAAATAATAATATGTATGTTATACCAACATACACAACGCAATACACATTTACTATTGTGTAGGTACACGTAGGGATGGTCTAGAAATGAAAATGAACAAACTTCACTTAACAGTAATGTTAAAAATATTTTGATAAAACATATTTTACTTCCGTCGTAAAAAAACGACGTGAAAAAAGTCCAGTGGCCTAATTAGGGAATACGAAACGAATTGTTTTAGTCGGCGAAAATGAGATTTGGTATTACTGCTTTCGCTTTCGCCTCTTTCGTTTTACATTCTCCCTATTTTCGAAATCGAAAGCGAATGTGAAATGACATTTCCATTTTCACCGCGTAAATTTCCGACAAGTTTTTATTTGCGGATTGGTTAACCGACGACGTACAAAGATTTTAATTAAAAAAAAAAACAGAAAATCCCAGGAAACCAGATGTCTATTATCTGGAAATCTTGGAAGTATAATTTACGACTCGCTTCGTATACGATAATTGATTAAATCGAGGCAAGTCGAAAGGGAGATATCGAATTTAAAACGATTCGCTTCGTATTCCCTAATCACGCCACAGGGTTTAATTTATAAATTTAAGAATTAATTAAAAAAAAAACAGTAGTTATAGAGGTGGGTTAACTCCAATCCAAGTTCTTTTCATGTAGTTATTTTGGGTTGTTAAACTCCAACCCATTCTCATTATCAAGAATTGTTGTGCTCCCGTGTAACCAAATAAATATTCCATTCTTAGATTATATAACATTTCTGCAGCAACTTAATATGAATTGAACTGGACGGAAAGGATTTTCTATTTCTAAGATAAGACAGTAATGTCTGAACCCAATGGATACGGAGCTGCGACTGGAACTGCAGCTGGAATAGTTGTTAAAATATTCAACACACACAAATTCAATGTTACAAACACAACACAACGCATTTGCAGTCGGTGCTGCAAACTGTTCTGCAAGAGTTCACCAACTTCTCACGCAGCGCTTTAATAATTAGATAATTGGCCTAAACTCTATCCAGACTTTCCAAGGCATATACAAAATAAAGCTATTTCAATTTAAATTATTTTAATTTCCCAATATAACATCCAATAACATACATAAATGTATTTATTACAACTCATGATTAACTTTTCAATGCCCTAACAAAAACGAATGTCGTAGTCCTCTGAAAATATATGTCTTTGAATTCTCTATCATCGGAAATTTGTTTTCCAGGAAGGCCTTTTTTTCCAATATTTGGAACAAGGAATGGTCGCTAGGGAGGAGCCCATTCTTAACAAAAGTGTGAGTGATGAATTTCTTCTAAACCATACAGACCTATTCTGCTAAAAGTTTGCGTGAATTTTCGTATTCTGCGATCCGTCGGAGGAGAACGAATTTTTCAAAAAGCATATAAATTACAATACAAATAAAATTTTAACAATAAGATTCTCTTTAGAACTTCAAAAATAGTTATTAATAGAGCTTTGAACTCAAAAGATTTCGAACCATGTCTTTCGAAAAGTTAAAAATGTCATAAAAGATGGCGTATATGTTACAAATAGAAAGGTAAGTGATCTCTACTATCGTTTTGAAATTTATTCGGGAGTCATTTGGTACTAGTTTCTCGACTTTTAAACTTTTTCTTCCGCGAAGAATGAACGGGGTCACCTGAGCGAGGTTTGATCACTTCTGTACGGTAGACAACGAACGTGCAGAACTTGATAAATAGTCACTATTTGTTCTTGATGTGTTAACATCTATGCCGGCGGCGGTGGTAGGGTAAACTAAAAACGTGGACATTTCTGTGACACTTACGTTGTGATCCTACACGTAACGATACGTTGATGTAAATTGGATACGTTCAATATTGGGTAAATTCGTTCGTCCTTCTAACTAAATCGAATGATCGAGTTGAGTTTGGATTGAAGTATGGTTGACAGTTCGAACTCGTCGCGTTCTGTGATGTAAAACTAGCACTTGAATATTTTAATTTGATGTTTACACATCTTAACCGTGAGTCCCGGCACTCACACTCACTCACTTTTTTCCTTCTTTTGCAAGAAATTAAATCACAGCGCGGTGCTCAATTTTTTACCACATTGCAGTTAACTTATAAGGATAACACGCAAAATAATTGCAGAACTGTAACTCTCAGATGATGTAATTTTTTTTGGATAAAAATGCTAAATCTACTCCTCTACTCCACTGTTTTAATATCTGCTACTTTTGTTTACACTTAAAAATTCAAAAAAATTCTTCAGCCAAACCACATGGAAATGACAGCGCTGTTTTATTCAATTTTCTAACCAACTTTGACTGTTTGAATCTGAAATTCTTTTCTATTCAGTATCGAATGGAATTTATGTGATTTATTTTTTTATAATTTAAATTTTTGTTAAAATATTTTTTTTTCTTAAAAATACAATTTTTGAAAACTTGAGTTTTTCTTTCGTTTTCAAATCTACTAGTACTGAGTTCTAACCATGGAAACGACTGGATATTTACTTCTAGTCGGCTTCCGGTATTTTTTTTTAGGCGAAACGCCAGACATTTGTTCATACAAATTTCTAGTCCTTTTCCTAGAAAACGGCAATCTTATCAGATTTTGTCTATCGTTCCATTTTTATCTATCTGTTTCGCAAAAATTTCGAATAATTCTGGCTTTTTTTCAAAATCGTATCTGACTTTTTTTTTCCAAATTTGAGCAAAAAAAAATGTCTGTCGCTTTTTTTAAAGATAATTCCTGGTGTAAATTGGGAAAGTACTTCTGGGCCAAGTCTTACCAAAATAGATTAAAAAACTTTTGAAAAACGCGACTGATGATATTTTGAAAGTAGAAAAAGGCAAGAATCGTTTTTAAGTTCTATGTGAAAGTTATTTGGCAAGAAATTTTCCGTAGGTTCCCTTCGATATTCAAGAAGTAGCAAAATCACTCACGACTTAGATTTTCAACAAAAAAAAGGGAGGTGGGTTTTTGGTTGTGCACAATGGTGGTGAAAATCAAAAACGGCGCGGCGGTGCTCTTTACGATAGCACTTCGCAATAATTATTTTCGACCGTAAAAGGTGCAAATATGCAAAACTGAGGAGAAACAAAAAGTTTTAAAAGAAACCGAAAATTTCAAAAATAATCATCCGTAAAATTAAAAATTAAATTTGATGGCGCGACTGCGACAGCTCGCATACAACCAGGGGCTAGTGACTTAGAACTCTCAACCATTCCTGTGTGCATTATATTGACAGGAATGGAGGGGACAACTTTCTTACGATTCCCAAGTCCCAACCGCTAAGATGGGAGAAAGACAATTTTTTTGATAACTTGGCCGTTAATTTGCAAATATGTATTTACATATATGATTTTTTTTATATCTTCACAACTTTAATTTTGAAATAAAATCGTTCTTTTGTTAAAAATTTCATTCGTACCTGACAGTCTCGAAACTTTGTTTATCTCAGTTTGGTTGGTCTCATCTGATATAAGCAACGAGCCATCTTACATAGCTATAAATATTTCCCTCGCTCCTTAGGTAACATTTTTCTTATTCAAAAACCGAAAAGTTGGTCACAAAAAAAATTTTCATTTCTAAACTTGTGATGGAAAAGATCTAAATCGTTGTTAATAAAAATAGTTTCATTATTTAAATAGATTTTGTTTACATTCAACAAAACCGTCCAAATTGATTTTGGTTGTCAGGGTTGCTTCAACTAATGTAATACTTTTATCTTTTAACATGGATAGAGTTTTTTTTCAACACTATTGTATTCTTGTGCGCAGATCTAGAACAGCAAAGTTTTCTTTCAAACATTTTTGTCTTCACAAAAGGAAAATGTTTTTTTTTTTGTATTAAAACCATTGTCGGAATATTGTAGGTACATATACATTATCATTATTGTATACGCGATATCTGTGTCGTGTGAAATGCATATAGAACAACCCCCTCCCTCCTTTTTGTATTTGTGTCTACAGGATTTACTAGGATTTCGTTTAGCTATATACAAAGGAAGGCTAAATGACCGAAATAAGGTTATACTGTTTATATTTATTTAATCAAACCTTTTGGAAGTGTTGAAACCCATTTAATGACTGGTCATGGTTTCTCAGATGATGTTTTCTTTATTAATTGCATTCCAAGGACTTTGTCCTTCCATATGGACGATAATAGTTAGCCAAATGTACACATTATATACATTACATATAAAATTTCTATATATACAAGTTCAAAAAAAAAAAAAAAAACATGTTCGTGTCCTGACTTTTGGTGGTGTATTCTTTACTTTTTAACAAGGTTAGTTCTTATAATGGATTGTGATGGTATTGTGTTAAAGCTGACTTATTTAGGACGAAATAATTTATTATTGTCTTAAGGTTTCCATTTTATATATATACATAGGAAGGTAATGTTTGCCAATTTCACATACACAAAGAGTGACTCAGCCGGATTAAATTAAATTGCGATGCTGCTTTAAAATGAATTCAACAATAACAAGAACAACAACATTTTTAATATTGTGATTTAAATGACAAGGAACATGAAGGATACAAATTTCAGACATAATAAACTTAATTTAAGATAGTTCTGGGGATTTTATTAAAAAATACCCTAAAATCATGTGCCATATGCCCAGATTCTATCAAATAATTTTTTTAATTTCCAACATCCCCCGCCCCCCCATCAAAAACCACTATAATAGATATTCTTTAGCCTTCTTTCGAAATTAATGACAAGGAGCTCGGATCGACGGATATTTTTTTTAGTTAGGCTGGCATTGTAAGGGGTGTCATTGTCTACCTTCCAGTCAAATATCTGATAAATTTCCCATCGCTTTACCTCATTCAACCCACAGTATACCCCTTGCAATAATGGTAGGTATAAGTGACCGTCTTACGCGGTCAATGGTGGTCCGTTTGTTGGGTTTTTGCGACAAAAATAATTTCTTACGCCAATTCTTACGGATTCAACAGAAAATGGCAGATCCCCTCGATCTGATGTTATCGTGCCACCAATTCATTATTTATTTATGTTCGACGTGGTGTGCTTTCCCGCAATGATGGTTCCTCACTATTGGGCTCACTAAAAAAAAGAACCCCCTGCGGCTGCGGTTAAACACCAAATTGTTCATTACGAAGCAGGCACATACATATTTCCACTTATTCATAACATTAGTTTTCCAGCTGGCTTCACATTTTATACCTTCTCCGTTTACCTAAAGACTGACTCTCATATGAACTACCCTCATAAACTAATATGTTACGAGTAAAACTGATAATTGTACTAGATTACTAATAGTTTCCATTTAATGTTATGAATTGACCCTAAGTTATTTAATTGTGTACATTTGTATAGAACTATTTAATCAGTTGACATTATCGCATTTTGTGTAAATTACACTAGTTTACAAAAAAAAAAAAAATTCTTTTACCCAAAGATAATTCATACTGTAACTGTTTTCTACTTACCCCCTTACTACAAAAATAAATGTATTATATTTTTATCACGTCAAGTTTTTTTAATATACCTTCGTTAAGTTATGAGGCCATCTTTTTAATAGTGCGTGGGCTATTATTCGCTATTGTTGTGTTAATCTATTATATAAATATTAAAATTTGTTTTAAAATGTCCTCAAGACAGTGTAAATTAAGTCCAAATAACTTTTCTTATGTTTGCGGTCAAATTATTGTGTCAAAGAAGAAGAGATCAATCACTAAAGCCGTAAAACGAGCCTATTTTCAATATTTTCAAATCTCGTTAACAAATCTTTAATTTTTCCTTTTCTGATGCCAAAATCAAAGAAGGAATCTTTGTTGGGCCCCAAATTAGAAAGATATTAAAGAATGAAATATTTGATGATCACCTATTCAGTGTCGAAAGAGATGCATGGTATTCATTTAAAGCGGTAGTGAAAAATTTCTTGGGCAAAAATAAGTCAGATGATTTCAAAGCAATTGTTTCCAATTTATTGAGGAATTACCACAGAATGGGGGTGAACATGTCATTAAAAGTTCATTTCTTACATTCATACCTGGATTTTTTTCCTGATAACCTAGGAAGCGTAAGTGATGAACATGGTGAACGTTTCCATCAAGACTTGAAGACTTACGAAGAGAGGTACCAAGGTTTTTGGGATGAAAATATGTTAGCTGATTACTGCTGGTCTCTATTAAGAGAAACTGACGCTAATCAGTTTAAAAGAAGGAGCAATCTGAGTCATTTTTGATGTTTTTTGTAAGTCACATATACAAAATTGCTGAAAATAAATATACTAAATTTAAGAAAAAACTTGACGTCCTAATTTTTTTCCCACTACAGTATCTAACTTAGGGTTCATTACTCTACCGATCCACACTATTTTCATCTGTGGGTAAAAAACCTTGTAAAGTAGTGTTATTTTTTAATGATGACTTAAATGGCGCTCAACATTTTGTGTTTAATATGCCGTAAAATCGAATAATTTTTTGTTCTCATATTCCAATCGAATTTATGAACCGATTAAAATTTAGAACTTATTGAGAACATTATTCAAATTAAAATAAAGAAAATGTTCTGAGATAAGTTGAATTTCCAAATCCAGAAATAGTTTTAAGGATTATCTTCATCATATTCATAACTTATTTAAATGTTTTGTTTGTGACGCTTATACATATCATCTTGTGTATAAGTCAATTTTATTTCAATATACAACCAAAAATGAGGCGTTACATAAACGCATTTGTCGCAGCACTCAAGGTGCAAATCGTCGAACGTAGGTACTTATATCAGTGTCATTCGCAATGCATACAGTTCCAAGTATTTATTTATGCATTGTCAGATCTTTGTTGCAGAGAGCTTAAAGCAAGCAACAACTTGCGATAATAATTTATTAATTATTATTAAAACTTTATTGGAAACATAAATAAATTACATTAACAATAATTTAAATATAGCGCTATTAATAATTTATACTTAATTTTTATACCAATTGGTGAAAATTCGGATGCATTTCAAAATTGTGTGAATTTGATTGCAACAACAATCGACAGTTTTTTTTATCGATGACGAGATGTTTCCTGTTCAGAAGGGTTGGGGTTCGTCGCTGAATGACGAATCTTTAAAAACAAATCTCAATTTATGAGAAAAACATTTGAAAAATAGTTGGAGCGGTTTCTTAAAAAAATATTTTTTTATATATAGAATTTTGAAAAGATTTTTAAGAAAAAAAAAATGTTTAGTATTTATTAATGCGAAGTTTAAAAATTAATTTTGAAAAAAAATCATCTACCTATTTTCGAAATATCGAATTTTCATTAAAATCCCTTCAACAGATACCTAATGAAATAGTCGAAAACCAAAAAAATGGCTCTATGAGAGATTCTATTTTTAAACGATAGAAAATCATTTAGATAGATAATACAATGAATAATAGTATGTAGTAGATTGTACTAATATTAGTTCAGATAAAAAATTTAATCAAAATCGTAGGAATCGATTTTGTGAAAAATGTGATTTTCCATACCGGTTTTATAACATTTGTATGGAAGGTACCGTTATTTTTTACTGTAAGAATAATTTGTATTTAAAATCTGCTAGATATTTTTCAAAAAACTGCTGGATGCCAAGTTTAATAAAAATCAACCAACGTTTTCGAATTATTAAGTTCTTGAAAAAAATTGTAAACTTTTTTTTTAAATCTAAAAAAAAAAAATTGTAAGTTTAAACGGAGGCATACAATATAAAAAAATCAAAAAAATATGAAACCCCTAGTAGACAAAGGGGGCGAAACGTGAGGGGAATAAACAAAATAAACAAAATAAACAAAATAAACAAAATAAACAAAATAAACAAAATAAACAAAATCAACAAAATAAAAAAAATAAACAAACTAAACAAAATTATTTCGTTCATGCTTTGTTGTTACTAGTTTGAGGAAACAGAAAACGAAGAAGATGATAAAACGGACAGAAAAAAAGGAGAAATGTTCGTAGGAAAAAAATGGGTATGTTTTTGATGATGATTTTTGCGAAATCCGAAAAATATCCGATTTGCGTTTACTTAAATGCTTATATCTTTCGATCCAATTATCCGATTTTCAATATTAAGGTATATAATTAAAGGAAAAATGACTGGCGTATTAGAGCCAACAAACATTTTTAAAATCATTCAAAATTTTATACTAAAAACATGAAAATAAATAATAATTAAAATACTTTCAACCACCAATTGGCGAGAGGAATATAGTATTCTAAAGCCGGCGGCGGCGGCGGAGTTTGTGCAATAAAAAACCACAATCGTGGCAAATTTGCTTCGCGTCGGAAAAAAAATGCTAAATGTTCATATGTACATACCTACCTAAATTTGTAGTCGGTATAATAATTGTAAAGATACATTGTGTTTGGTTTGGCTTGCTTATAACTTCGGTTCTAATAATCCGTTCATTAAGGTCTTACAATTTAGCTAGAATATCGGACTACATTTTTTGTATTATATCATTGCACAGTCACATAAAACTATATATGAAAAACCTTATTAAATTGCGTATTTAATAGAAACAAAAATTTAATACAAAACAATAATTTTTTAAACCACATGTATTTGACCCTTTTTAGGAAAGTTATGATGTTGGTACCTATGTTCAGAAAAGTTGCTCAACATTTAAATTTGACATTCAATGTACATACATAAATACATAAAGCTTTTTTCATTTCTAATGTTCCTCAACTATGCTGGAATGGCAAATCGGGTAAATTTTTGAAAAATTCTCTAAAAATAAATTGATCAAATTGAGTTAAACCATTTTTGAGAAATCCAGAAATAAAAAAAATGGTTCTATGGGATGCCTTTTTGTAAAAACAATGACTGCATTTTTTTTTTTAAGTTGTGGGCATGTTTTTGAGAAAAATAAGATTTTCATTTTTTGCTAAAAAATTTTACCGTTATAGAATGAAAAAAAGAGGGAATGTCCATAAACAGACAGACATACGTAATTGCGAGAATATGGGTTTGCTAAAACATGACATACAAGTAGACAGAACTGCTAGACCTCGATTTCCTTTCGAAGTTTCATGTCTAATTAAAATGTATTTACCTATTTCATTTAATCTTAAAGTAACCTTAGGTTATTTGACCAAGGGTGAAATTATTCCAGTCAAAATATACATTTTGCATAGGAGAAATTAGTATCTGGCTGAAAATTGTAACCGAATTTTATTTTTTCATTTCAGTCTCCATGACTATACTTAATTTACTGGTTAATTTAATGTGACCATATATGTATAAGGTTCATTTGCCTAATAGTTCGGTATGCTATGCTCTGTTGAACAACTTCACTGTCCATTCATCACTGTCCATTCAATTAAGAATTAACCATTCCGATTTTACGGTATGGTTAACAGCACGAGCCAACACTAATAATTGAAATATTTGATAATCTGATAAATTTGTAATAATTTATTGTTGATTGAATTCTTAAGTTGATTGTCCCTAATTTTCACCTTATACTTCAGGTATTATTTTAGAATAATATTGAATAAATGTTAATATTAATTTTTTAAAGTACCTACCTAGTACCTACAGAGGTAAGGTACTTTAATTAAACTCAGAAATTGAACTGAAAAATATCTTTTTTTTTTATGTGCAATGGTTGAAAGTTTTTATTTCGCCCCAATCTTGGAAAAGGAAAGAGATTTGATGTATTTGCGGGACAAAGTGATTGATTAGCATTTGGGCATTTTGGAGTTTAACTCCAAACAAACTTCAGATTGTATAATCTAAGCTGCGCAGTTACGGTCAACATTCGAAATAAATAATCTTTAAAACAAATAAATATGATGAATATTTCTCAGATGCCAAAATATTACCAATTGGATAGTGGAAGCGTTCATTTTAGAGTTCATTTTTATTGGAATAATATTTAACAAACAAATGCAGTTTTTGAATAAATTATTAACATTTTTAAAATAAAATTATAATTCGTCAAATTGGCATCGCATCGTTTGACCTCTCATTTGTCAAAATCGGTGTAGTATGAGAGTCGGAAAAGGGATCCAGACTATAGAAATAATACCTATTTAAGATGATGATGATAGTGATACCTGATGAAATTGAAATTTTTCAATAAAAACACATTTTATCGTATTAAAAGTTGTTTATTGCATTTTTTATTAATCCTGAACACAGTCTTTTTAATCGTAATGACAAGTTTGTGTTCAAAATAAAGAAAAAGAACCTACTCTGCCCAAGGAATAAAAAAAATAAAAAAAGGTCATTAACACAACGATTTCACTTTCAAGCTATAAACTCCGTAACTTGATGTACTTACTATTCATTGCCATAATAGCTTATCATTAAATGTATAACAATCTAAAAACCGGTAACAAAATGTACTCAAATAAATTCATAAGGTGTGCTTCAAAAACAGTAAAAATAAATTTTCTAAACACCTATAAATACTATTTAAATTCAAATTATATTATTTAGTTGTTAAACAATGCCAACTAATTAAAATAATTGTTAAATGTTCTTTTATAAAGTGACATTTTATTCTGTAATTTGTCAATCAATCAATCAATTTAATCATCAATATTTATATTTTTCGGGTCAAAATATTTGGCGATTATATTTTTCCTGAAAATATTAACTACGAATTACACTAAGCGTGGTCACTGAAAAAACCCCCCTCCCAAAAAAAAAAAAAAAGAAAGTCTATAAACCACCGCGAAAACCTTAAAAGTTATATTAATCATCAATCAACATTATACTGATGATGATGGTGGGGTAATGTTTGACTGTCACCTTTTTCTATAAAACAGCACAATGAAACCAGAATATGTATGACTGGAACTGATATTGAGTCATCGAGTTATTTCGGATTCATTGTTAGATGGAATCAATTATTTAAAAATGATGTTTCCCTGCTAATATAAAAATCTATCTGTATAGATACACAACTTAGTTATTCCGAATGATGAGAAAAAAATATTAAAGGTTGAAAGCGATGATACATTTTTTATTTAAGTTAGCATCATCATCATCACATTAACTATCTTCAGTTAATGTATTGGAGTTTCGTCTAGGTAAAGTTTTCAAACATGCTGTTTTTGACTTTAGTTTTTTTACTTGCTATATACACATACAAACATATGTATTTATGTACTAGGTATATGGCAAGTTATGCATTCAAATGCAAACTCGAGATTTTGGTCAAAGTTGACATTACGATGATAGCGAAGTCGAAAAAAAGGATCTCGCAATTCTGTCTGTTCTTTCGGCTGTAGCCTAAACGGGTGGATCGAATTTCTTTAAACTTGGTACCTAGCGTTTTTTGGACATTCCCTCCCACACGTTTTTTAAATATTTTTTTAAGACCAAAAATAACGGTACCCTACCGGCTGAAACAATTTTTTTTACCAAATTATTTTTCTCAAAAACGTGCCCACAACTTAAAAAAAAAAATCAGTAATTTTTTTTTAAATTCTACCATTTTATAAAAAATTTTTCGGAACAATGGTTTTAAATGGTACCTCTCATATAACCATTTTTTTGGTTTTCGGCTGTCTCATTATCTGTTAAACCAATTTTAATAAAAAAATTTTTACACAAGACCTGCTAATTTTGGATTTAAAAAAAAAAATTCTATATTTTGAAAATGGGTAGATGATTTTTTTTCAACATTAATTGTTAAATTCCGCATAAATAAATACTAAAAAATGCCGTACCAATTTTTTTTCTTAAAAATGTTTTCAAAATTGTATAAATAAAAAATTATTTTTTTAAAAAACCGCTCCAACGATTTTTAAAATTTTTGGATGGTTTACATTGCGTGGGTGTCAAAACAGTTTCAGAAGCTGTTTAATCAATTTATTTATAATTGAATTATATATATTTTTTAACAATTTTGCAGTCTAAACTGTAAGTACCATGTATACATACTTTCAAAACACAGTGTGATCGCACATAAGAGCAAGTTAGTGCGACCCAGTCGTGCATTTTTTTTTTTATATCATGTATTAGTTAAATAATAATTTTTTCTTCGGAAACTCTTATAAAATGTCATTCATTTCGTGGTTTCAAGTTAAGAGTGCTGGCATTTGACACCTGTCAAACTCAGATGTGATTTGAAGTGTCATAATATTAGTTGAATGTTTGCCATTTACGGTAATGGATCGCTTAACAACGAACAACACGTTAAAATTATTAAATATTCAAACGTTGCCACTTTTCGCGCATTACGCGATGATTATGGTCGTCATAATCGACCGACTTCGCAAGCAATCGTTAAAATTGTGAAAAAAATTGCAGGGAGTGGAAGCGTTACTGATGTCGTAAGGCCTGAGCATTGAGCATCATTGTAATGCACGCTCAGTCGAAAATATTGCTGCTGCAAGTGTAAGTGTTGCTGATGATCCGAATTTATTGATTTCCCGGCGTTTGCAGCAATTAACCGATTTTTTTGGCCGGCGATTGAAGGTCATGACTTGGACGATACAAAACGGGGCAACAAGCCATACAATAAGACCAATTATGTCTTTATTGCGTGAACTAACATTACTCAAATTTGCGAAAAAGTGGTTAAAAATTACCTGAAAAGAATCGCATGCTGCGAATCTTCCCGATGCGGCCATTTGAATTATGTTGTTTTTCACACTTAATAGAAAATTCCAAACTTTATAATAGATATAATAAAATTTTCATCAAAAATGTATCGCTGTTTGTGTTTTTTACTTTTGAAACCGAAAAATAAAATTATACTTTATAATGTGTTTTGATAGGGACGTATAAATTTTTAATGACAAGAATCTGCTGTGAATTAATTATATTATATTTTATTTATTATCATCATATACATTATTTATTAATAATTCTTATTACATGAAGAATTTTAATTAAATTTTCAAAATAAGTAATTTAGTTTAATTAAGGAGGGAGGTTATTGTTTATTATGTTATTCTCTTTTCTTTTCGGGCTGACGGCAAAAGCCATTGCTAATATTGTGAAAAATATGACATTATTTGTTCAAGAACATTACATTAAATTTCAAAATACATTATTTCTAGAGTCTGGATCCTTTTTTCAAAAAAATGTTTCGCTCTGCGAAATTATATTTGGAGAAATCTCGCACTCTTTTTTTTTTGCACACAATTAATTGCCTGGACTAAAAATTGTCTGCGGAAAAATGACACTTGAATTGTATTTTTGTTGTTTCTTTTATTACATAACTTTCGGTGATTTGTTTGCGTTTATTTATTTTTTTTTGTTTTTTTTTTTTCAATTAATGAAATTATTCATGAATAATTTCCCACTATGTTTTCGCAAGCAAAACTCACAACTTCAGCAATAACAATTCTATTTTAATGATTTAGTTAGAAAATTGACCTCCCACCTATCTTACTCACGGTCATGAATCTTATTAAGATTTTTGTTTGCGAAAATCAATTTCGACGCCCCTTAAACCAGTTCTATAAATAAATGTATTTATATGTAAAAAATGTATTTTAGGCGCGACAGCTTATGTTAGTCAACAGATATGGATTGGACAATTTTCTGCCGAATTCGATATGAGATGTAATATAAATTATATGAAGAAGAGATACTCTTGGAGGGTTTTCGGTTCCTCGAAAGGGACAATACCCAAGAAACAAACATTTAAGTGTAATTGTCTAAAATCCAACACATAACTCTGGCGCACAATGGCTCATATTGAATTTTTTGGTTGCAAATTTAATAACTCCTCAAGAAAATAAGGGAAGCTAATTCTGAGACTGGCTGCAGAAAAAACGAGTTTCGTAATTTAACTTGATTGTTTTTTAGCGAAATATTAAACTTCGAACGCCCCACACACTGTCCAAAATTAATTTAATTTAATTTACCAACCGCCACTATCGAACTGCCATCACACCCCACACCATATACATCATCATCCAACAGACATAAACCAAACACCAGAACCCATCATTATCAACATCAAACAACCAGAACATCAACATCCAACCACCGAAATCACACTACATCATTTAAACAATTCTATACGAAGTCTACGATATTTGTATTTTAAATTAAGTTCTAATATAAATAAAAATACAAATACAAAAATACAAATATTACTCAAAATAATTTTTTTTTATTTTTTAACCTATTTAGTTCACACTATGTTGTAGTAGAAAATATAAAAAAAGGACGTATAAGAAATTTAAACAATATGCAGCTTATCAACTCATGAATTTCTTGTTTTGAATTATACCAGCAGAGACTGAGAAGTTTTCGTCTGATTTCCTTTTCTGAGAACATCCGTGTACCAGTAAAGTTAAACCTTTTTTGTCCTAAAAGATTAAAGAACATAGTCGCTGATATTGGTACTCCCCTCTCGCTTTACTGAGTTGTGGGTTGGAATCAGATGCCTACCGATACCACTGTCTTACTTTTCACACTTCTTTTTTTTTTGGCTTAGCCCTGGGCTGCTAATCCTGTAGCTCTTACTATAAAATCGCTTTGTATTATATGGAATAAGTATTTAATGCAATTGTAAAATATAACCATGATTTTGTTGAAATAAAGATGATTAAATAAATATGGTTAATGGTTAAAGTTCTTTGCTTCTTATAACTCTAAGTTTAACTTGATTTTTTCGAGATAACCCTGAAATCATCCTGGAGAGCCTCAGTTTTTCAGTATAAAGGATTGAACCCACCAAATTTCATTAATATTAAAGAGATATTCCTACTTTTATTCTTCTTTTTGTTTCACATCCTTCCTACGATGGTGACTGAATTCTTTAGATCACAAAAGTTATTTTTTATGATTTCAGATTAAATGTTTGGCCATAATCATATACAACAATTTTTAAAATTGAAATATAAATTTTTAATCATAGCATCTTGACCTCAATCAACCATTTATACTGAACTTTTTATCTTTAGCAAATTCGGGTTGACATCAAATCGATAAGTATTCAGTTTGGGTATCCTTTTTTAAATGAGACAAGCTATGGAAAAAAAGCTTTATCTCGTAAATTTATACATATAAATAAAGTGAAACTAAAACCAAATATGTTCCATTTACATATATCTACTGTTTCAATTTCATGATCAATAAAATATATATATGTACATCCAAGCTAAACCAAATAGGATAAATTACATAACACAAAACGCTTCTTAAATTTCTTTTTTTCGAATTGACAGTTTATAAAGGTTTCGTTTCGAATAAATGACAAAAAGAAAAAAAAACATATATATTTTTCTTAAATTAAAATTTCCAGAAAAGAAACCAAGAAGAAGAAAATCAATAAACAGATTTGTACCTACCCTATTGCATGTAAGTTACACATGTTTGTAAATTTATCAAATGTATATCAAAAAAGAAAACTTCCTGCTTATGTATTCATGGAATTATGTATATATGCAAAACTTGAAGAAAAAAAAATCATTCACACGAAAGGATATAATGTAGGAGATACATTATGTGCTTGCGCCATAAATGAGCAAATAAAAATAACACTTTTTTTTTTGTAAAATGCTCCTTAAAAGACAAATATTTATGGAGGAATGGGTGGGTAGTTAAATAGAACATACACTTACCTTATTTTGGTTTAGGTATATAGGTTTTTCTTTGTACAATGAATATAAATATAACTATTGTTTCGGTGAGGATAAAATTGAATGTTTCTGTTTCGAGTTATTTGTCTCTTTATTTAAGAAGAAGGTGCCAAAAACTTAACAAAGTCGAAATATATTTAATATGTAAGTATAGAATGTGTATATCGAGATTAGGTGTTTAGTTTGTATTTTGAAATTTCTTATTTGTAATTTGTATGTATTTGTACAAAAATTTCTTGGAGCTAAGTCCTTAAACATTTAAAACTTCCATTTAAAAACAAATAGACGAAAAAGTTCAATTTATATGGATAATTTTATTTTTATGTGTGTTAAGCATTTTATAAAAAAATATCCTAAATTTGAAACAGGGCTTTTGATTTTATAGGTTGAGGAGGGCGAAATTAATTTTTTTTTTTTTTAGTTTTTTCGAAGAATAATTTTCTTTATTTAAAAAAGTAACAAAAGAAAAGTTTACAAAGAAGTTAGAAACTTTGGGTTTTTATTTTTTATTTATTTTTATTTAAAAACTATTTACTGAAAAAACTTGATTAAAAAGAAAATTTAAAAATAAATGTTTGGTTTCGTAAAAAAAATCGAAGTCGAGTTTTTTTATCAAAATTGACATTACAATGATAGCGAAGTCGAAAAAAGTGGGTCTCGCAAGTCTGTATGTTGTCTGTTTGTCTGTCCTTTCGGCTGTAGCCTAAACGGGTGGATCCATTTTCTTTAAACTTGGCACCTAGCGTTTTTTGGACACTCCCCCCACGTTTTTATTTAATTTTTTTAAGACCAAAAATAACGGTAGGTACCTGCGTACAAATTTTTTTTTAACCAAAATATGAAAATCTTATTTTTCTCAAAAAAGTGCCCACAACTTTAAAACAAAAAACTCAGTTTTTTTTTTTACAAAAATGCTAAATGGTACTTCCATAGAACCATTTTTTGATTTTCGATTTTCGCAAAAACGGTTCAACTGATTTTGATCAATTTTTTTTTATAGAGAATGTTTACAATAATTTTAAAAATATTGTGTACCAAAATTTAAAAAAAAAAAAATTGGATTTAAAAAAAAAGTTTCAAAATTTTTTTTGAGAACTTAATAATTCGAAGACGACTTGCTGAATTTTTATTAAACTAAGCACCCACCAGTTTTTTGACATTATCTAGCTGATTTTAAATAAAAATTTTTCTTTAACCAAAGATAACAGTACCTCCATACAAATGTTTAAAAACCGGTATTGAAAATCTCATTTTTCTCAAAAACGGCTCCTAGGATTTTTATTAAAATTTTTGTGTGAAGTAATATCAGAACGGTCTACCATATTATCTGTCGTTTAAAAATTGTACCTCTCATAGAGTCATTTCTTGGGTTTTCGACTATCTCATTATCTGTTGAACCAATTTTAATGAAATTTTTTACACAAAAGATAAATGATGTTAAATTATAAATAAATATAAAATTTTCAAAAAATAAAATTTTGGATTTAAAAAAAAATTTTCAAAATTATTTTTTTGAAAACTCGATACATATATCGAAAATGGGTGGATAATTTTTTTTCAAAATTAATTTTTAAACTCCGCATAAATAAGTACTTTAAATTGGCGTACCAGTTTTTTTTTTCTTAAAAATATATTAAAAATTTTATATATAAAAAAATATTTTTTTAAAAAACCGCTCCAACGATTTTTTAATTTTTTTCTCATAAATTGAGATTTGTGTATGAAATCACTTGGTGTACATTGCGTTAGTGTCAAATGAATGTCAGATATTTTTTTAATCTATTTCTAATTTTATTGATTTTTAACACTTTTTCACTTTTTCTAAACTGTAAAATCCATGCATATGTAGGAAGTGCAAGAAAGCACGGTACTATATTTTTTGATCTCGTTATTGTCATTGTCGGAAGATTTGGGTCGGGTTCGTCATTGAAACAAGGGCTATCTGTCTCGGGGATTACTACTGAACTTCTTCGATGTTGTAATTCACTACGAGAAACATATTCATCAGCAGAATCCGTTGCTAGATCGTCATCACTTTGACAACCGTTGCCATTTTTGTTTATTATTATTATTTCCATAACTTTTAAAACTCTTTAAATTTATCCTACAAGTAAAATACACATTTGCATTTTTTTCGTGTCAGAAACGTCAAAAATATCTTTCGATTTTAATAAAAGATAAAGAAAGTAATCTAAAAATGTCAATCTGACAGACGGCCTTGAGCCATTGTCTAAAATTTCATGTAAATTTATAAATTTGTTATCAAAGGAGATGAAATAAAATGAAAACGAATTGAAATTAGTCTATGTGTTATACTTAAGCGATGTGGAGTGTAACTTTATGAGGGTAATAACTTTAATGACTTATGTGAAGATAAAAATATCACCACGTACGAAAGGAAGGAAATATTTATACCGGATGAAGATATTTAGATATTTAGGTGCGTGCTGCTGTTATGAAACTGGAAAACATGTCAAGGTACTTATTTATTTTTTTTTTCTGGAAATAATTTGTAAGTCCCAACATCAGCTAAAAATTTGTAACTAACACAAAGTGTGCCAGAATAAAAAAAAAATATTTTTTTTTTTGGTTGTATAAGATAAGATATGAAGGAAAATGAAAAAAAACATTTTTATTAAGATGATTCGAAAAAGCTGTATAAATCTCTAGGACGTCCATTTGATTGAGAACTCTAAAAAATTATATAAGATATAAAATGAAATCATATATTCAGGGGATTTTAAAATAAAATATTGTTAAATAAATTTTGAAAAATTTTACACTTAAAAAATAAAATGCATGTCCCAGTCCGAATCAAAAATCGGTTGTAGTTTGGCAAAGTTAAAGCCAGTCAAAGGAAAAAGAATAAAAATCATAAAAACCGTTATACATAAGTCGAAAACGAGAAAATTACCTCTTAAGTTATTTGACTTGAAATGAACACAGGTACCTACTCATGGTTTTCTTCTGTGGCGGTGATTTTGGGACACCCTGTACAAAATTTTGAAAACATTTTAAAGAAAACAAATAGGTAGAAATTTACTGTGAAAAAAATCATGTACCCATTTTCGAAATATCGAATTTTCAAAAATTTTTTGAATTTTTTTTTTCAATCCAAAATTTATTTTTTTGAAAATTTTGATACGCAATATTATTCAAAATAATTATAAGTTCTTGAGTAAAAAAATTTCATCAACATCGATTCAACAGATAATGAGATAGCCAATAAACCAAAAAAAAAAATTGGTTCCGTGAGAGATACCATTCTTAATCGATAGATACATTTTTTTTCAAATTTTAATCAAAATCGTAGGAGTATTTTCCGAGAACCGCTTTTTCTTACACATTTTTTGTTTACGAATCTATAACTTGCCATACAGTACCTATGTATGTATATATTGCAAGTAAAAATCTATATTTATTTTATTAATTTAATGCTTTTGTTTTTTTTTTTTACAAAATAAAGACCCACTTTGGAATTAAAATAAAAAAATTAATTTTCTTTATGTATGTATTTCTATTAAAATCAAGTAATCAAGCTTAACACGTGTTTTATCACATTACTTCCCACGTGTAACCATTTAGATACAATCTATTCACATGTACATTGCCACATCTATAACCTGTTTACTTTCAAAATAGCCACTATAGGCTATAAATAAGTATTAGCTAACGTCCTTTCTGAAAGGAATAAATAATACTTTAGAATTCTAGGTTTTCTGTTTTCGTATATTAAATGTCAATCAACAAATTTATGAAAGAAAGACATAGCTCAACAGTTCAGTTAGGTGCTTATTTATGAATTACAAAGCAATGTAAAGGTTAACAAACTTCTAAAAAAAAATAATAATTGACCAGGGTTTATGGATAAAATAAGTATACATATGTAAAAAGGTCAAAGTCCTAAAATCAAATTATATTATTGGAGTGTTTCGTTTGTTTGTTTGAGATATGAAGGAGTTGAAATATATGTGCGATAGGTAGGTATAGATATAATAAAAACTAACATTTTGGTTCGAATGTATCATTCGGAAAAGAAACCAATTTCCATAGTGTGTCGTACTTTGATACCAATAGATTTTTGAAAACTGAAATTTCAATTTCAATTTATTGTCATAGCCACCATATAGTCAAAACTCTAATGTAATCGTCGCTTTGTTATCCATCTACATAAAACAATTAAATTGAACACTTTTCCAATGACATTTGTCAAAATCATGGTTGCCAAAGTAAAATCTCTGAAAAATTTTCACTGGAGCTATCGAAACGAAACTATTAAACTTATTGACGTCTTAATTTTGTTTGATCTTCTGGAAAGTAGCAAACTGTGTTGATCCGCAGAACGTTTGTTTTTGTTTGTTTGAATGTTAAAAAGAAATCAAAAAAACTAAGAATAAGTTGTAGCATTTTTGTGGACTTTTGATAACTCTAGTCATACTACGTTATAAACGTCAAACTTTTCGGGAAGTAAAAATAAAATTTTTAATAGGTCCTTAGTTATTAATTATCATATGAAATTGGTTGATTGTGATTCTCCCATATCAAAAAGTATCTTAGCCGATTCTACCCCTAGTTATGAGTAAACATAGCGTTTTATTTGCAAAATAAATTAAATCTGTTTTAATTCAGAGTTAATTCAACACTGGAAAACTTACCCTATAGTTTGATATAGCAGATGTCACTAAATTACGATTTTAGCAGATATCACTAAATTACGATTTGAGATATATGATGTCACTTAATCACAATCTGAGATTGGAGACAACACATAACCTTAAACTGAGATAGCAGATGTCACTAAATTAGAGTTTCAGATAGCAGATGTCACTTAAAATTACTGTTTGTGATGGCAGATGTCAATAAATCACAATAAAAGAAAGCGGGTTTTACTAACAATCTAAGGTAACAGATATCACTTAGCCAGTTCACGTTTCTGGGATCTCACTTAGCAAACTTCTGTCAGTTTCACTGACGAGATTTCTAAAAGATTTCTACGCTACTAGAAGTCAAGATGGAGATGGAGAGTGCCATCTCTTTTTTATAAACTAATCAACTGCCATAAAAAATATTGAGCAAGCGAATCCAAAAAATATCAGTCTCTGGTTTTTGACAGCAAAACTGAGAAATCTCACCCAGGAATGAGCCTGAGAAACCTGAACTGGCTATTTGATTTAGTGACATCTGCTATTACAAACAGTGACTTTTATTTAGCCAGTCTAGGTTTCTCAGGCTCACTAAGATCTCAGAGATCTCAGCAATCTCTAAAATTTTAACGTAATTCCTCAGTGAGATTCCTCACTTTTTCTGTCAAAAAGCAAATACTGATATTTTTTGGATTCGAATTTTTTTGGCTATTTTTGGCTGGTTGTCAAATGCGATGTTGCCTTCTGTCAGATGACAGAATTTGACAGTTGAATTTAAATATTAATGTCGACCAAGGGTTGACCAAATGTAAATTTTATTTTTATTTCAGTTTTCATGGATAAGCAATTTTTGTATTACTTTATTAATCTATTAACAAAGTATAGTGCTTTTTCAAGAAAAACACACATTGATTTATTAAAACTCTTATCGAGTATATTTTTGACGTTTAAAAAGTCCCAATCAGTGTGAAAACCGTTCCCGACATTTTGACAGTTTTCTCCCTCTTTGAGAGAATTTCATCCTCACTCTTCAAATTTCACTTTTCACATTTAAACCCGATTTAGTGCGAGAAATGTTAGGAAAAGAGCTTATCTAAGGTAACAAACGTCATAAGCAGTGGTCACTAATGTCCTAGTTAGCCACTGGTTTGATTTCAAGTTTGTATACAGGCCTAAAATTATATTATTGAATAAATGAATCATGCTTACGAAGGCTCTTAATAAAAACGAATAAAGTCTTTTTATTTCAACATACTCGTAATTTGTTTAAAATATTTAAAACAAATTATCAAGCAAGATGAATTTCATTTGAATTTCACCTTTTCCGACCCTATGGATTTCCACGTGAATGCAAATACCATATTAATTTACAAACTCGTGATTTGTTGTTCTTTCTTTTTTTTTCAAATGTAACCCTCATGACCTTTTTTAAATTATTTCTCTTTAAAAAACAAATTTATTGTAATATTTTTCTCAGAAAAGATGCTTGAAGTGCTAACAATTAAATATGTATGTATGTATATATTAAAATACATATTCAAATCATCTTCTAAAGGTTACTTAATATTTTATATTAATTTTTGGGTTGGAAAAATTAACACAATGTTGATTTTGTACCGAAGATTTTTCCAGCTGTTGTTTTTCTTAAAAAAAAAAAAAAAAACAGCTCTTTTATAGAATGTACATAAATAACGTCTGTTAATGTTTATCCATTTTAAATCCGCCTTTAAATGAAATAAGTACTTTATAGAATATTTTACATTGTTAATTAGCGTGTTGTTAAAACCTTAGGACTTTATAATTTAACAATTGAATTGAAAGAAGGTTTTATTGGTATAAAATGATAAGCCACATCGTGTATCTATTTCATTTCTCTTTTATAGTTTTTTTTTGTAAGCGATTGTTCAAAAGTGAAAATTTTGTAGATGTTTAAAATACTGCCAATGAAATATGAGTCATAAACTTTAAAGGATTAATTTTCTTTCCAATTTCTTTTGTGCATTTAAATAAGTGTCTAAATGCAATCAATGAAAATATATGAAGCTCAACTTTGCCATTATTCGCAGCGCCACCTACATTTGGTTCAATATGAACAAAAATTTGAGTACAGAATAATCTGAAATATAAGATTGGTGAGTGTGGTTGTAAGCGGATGTTTAGTAAATTTCAAATGTCTATAATATAATAAAAAGAAAATTTAAATAGACATAGTATGTGGACTTAAAAAAAAAATTACAATGCCATGCTGAAGTTTTCAAAGACTTTATTTATAAAACTTCAACTTTTAGAAATTAAATTAATTAGTAAGAAAATTGAGGCGGTATTTCTATAACAACTACATGAATGTCATGCCATAGTCTAAAACAAAACTTTATTACAAAATTTAAACTTTCTTATGACGTTGAATAAAAATAAAACTAAAATACAGTAAAAGTGGCTGTGGCAGTGAGTGGATATGAATCAAAAGAATTTCAAAGTCTTCTCGCGTTTTAAAGACTCAAATTTTGAAAATTTTAACTAAAATTATAGGACGGCCAAAATTTAATAATTCAGCAAGTTGTTGACACTGAAATATTAGTTTAATGTATCTAACCAAGTGAACCGCACTTTGACATTTTACTCACCGCCAGACACACGAGTTTGAGTGATAGTTTTATCCTTTGCCCACAAATTAATTGTATTTTTCCTCTCCAGACATAGCCTCATATTTAGCAATGAAGTTATATTTTTGTATATATGTATTGTATAACCTACATTAGTTGAACTTTGGCAGTTTGCCAAGTAAATAAAATCTCACGAATTTGTCATACGTATTCTGTATGCTCTCAATATATGTACATATGTATAGTTAGAAAATAAAAGATAAATAAAATGGCAAATGATTGCTTTCGAGATGTATTTTAAAATTAATTAAAAGTTCCGCTGGATCATACATTTGAAAAAGGTATACATAAGTATTTAAAGAAGTGAAAAAACATTTATTTATGTAATTGCGATATAATTGGTTCGACCATTTTTTTTAAAGTTTAACGTGTACAGCAAATGTAAACCCAGGGTTCATTTACTGCAATTTAATTTTTTTTTTTAAATTGTGGTCATTCTAACTTCATGTAAAGTCGAACCAAATATTATTTGATTTTACTTTTTATCAGCCTAAAATTAGGCCGTAAATATGTCGTATTTTTTCTATAAGAAAACGATAGAACAGTGGTACACTCGGGCGTATACTTACTTTTCTTATTTTATTGAATTTTTAACAAATTTACCTCCATTCATGTTTGGGTAGGTTACGTTTGCTTTTGTAAATAGAAACATATATTATTTTTTTGAAATTATCTCACAGTTGCTTCTGAAAGTGGTTTGAGTTAAATCCACTGTCACGCCCACTGACGGACAGCAGATTCAATTAAACAGCATTTAACCAAAAAAGGGCGCTCATGCAAACATTTTGTGTAAACTTTTCATTTTACACAATTTGTAAACTTACGACGTTGCATGAATACCCTTATTATTTTCCAAAATTAGGAAAAATAGCAGTTTTCCTTTGAATAGGTTTTTAGTTAATAATACAATTTATGATAGAAAAATAAAACAAACAACAAAATTAAATTAATCTTGCTCTCTTCCTACGGGAATCCTTATCAGTTTTTGCTGCTGATGGTGGAATAATTCCTTTTGTTGCTTCTGGCGACAACAGTACAAAATAATCTTAAACTAAAACATGATATGCGTAATTTTTTCCCATCCCACTATGACGCCCACTTTGCATTTTCCCGGGTGAAATTTTTCTGTCAAAATCAACTTCGTTTTATGAAACGCAAAATTGAAAACAAATTGCAAAAATTCCGCATAATTTAAAAATAATATTAAAATAGTAATTTTATTTTTAATTTTTTTTTTTGCAGAATGCCGTCTGCAGAACCAGAAGACGTCGCCCCAGCGCCACAAGTCCCAAAAACAGAATTGGAGGAACTCCAATTAAAGGCACAAAATGTTACCGATGAGGTAAGAAAAATTTAATAAAAAACAACGTAAAAAATACTACTTTGCTAATTATAATTTATTTAAATAAATTACAGTCGTTGGAAAGTACCCGGCGTATGCTTGCTCTTTGCGAAGAGGTAAGTTCATACATTTCAAATAAATTAACAAATTAAAATATATTTTTTAAACAAAAACACTTTTTAAAAATTAAAAACAAATATTTCTTTGGGCTTAAAAGCAAATACATATAAAAAAAGTAGAAAAAAAATAAAAACAAATAATACCAGGCAATGAAAACGCTGTGTATAAAAATAATAAAAATAATTAACGAACAAAAATAACGTGTTATATTAAAAATGTTCCATTTAGCAATTTATTAAATTATTATTAAAAAAAAAAAAAAACAATTAAAATTGCAGCTGTTAACGTTAAACCTGTTTTTGTACCTGATATATATATGTATATATATATTTTGTCTGTTTAGATAGAGTCAAATAATTTTTATATTAATTTAAGTAAATTTTTCAATTGCTGTGGACAGTGTAACGCAGTGTGTAGCAAAGAATCAAAACGAAAAGGTTTTTTTTCTAAATATATAATTTTATTGTTTAATTTAAGTTTAAATTAAGATTTTATTTTTTGATCGATGGAAAACGTTTTATTTTGTTCAGTTATTTATTAATATTTAACCACAATTTATACATAAATATATTTTTTTTTATTAATATTGTTTTAATTTTTTTTTTAATTTAATTTATATATAGGTAATAAACTGAATTTGTTAAAATTTTTCTTTAAATTTTTTATTTCTAAACAATTAAAAAATAAACGAAATACGGAATATATTTATAATTTAATTTTAAACATTTTTTTTTATTGGAAATGAAACAAAAAATAATATGACTGTTCTCTATCCTCGTTCTAAACAAAAAAAAAATTGTATGTGTTGATTTTCTTAACAAAAAAAAAAACAAACAAACAACAATTTAAAAAAACATACCAAACAAATTGAAATGAACACATTTGCAAGAATCTTCGTAGATAATAGAGCGCGCTATATGTATATGTACATCAATATATATATTATCTAAATAATTATTTGTATTGCATGTTTGTACAAAAGAATCCAGTACAACAAAAAGAATAAATTATATAAATACAAACAACATTTCAAAATGCAACAAACTTAATTTAAACAGCAACAACAAATATAGCAAGCAAAATATTATATTATTTATGATATTATAAAACAAAACCAAACTTATGCGAAATTCTTTATTTCGCGTTGCCAATAACTCCCGAATGTATGCGCAATTGCGAAAAAAAAAATTATATATATTATATACTTCTGAATGAAAATAGTCCTTGCATGTTCTGTTTTCACACTAAATCCTATATATAACCTACATAATATACATAATTGAGCACGTGCTGCTAAGTATTCTATATATAAAATTATTTTTTCTATTAATTTTGTTGTTTTTTTATCAATACATCATGACTTATGTTATATATATATATATCTATACCTTTTGTACAGAATAAACAAATAAACTTTAAACGAGAAACATATATTAAACTTTTTTGTCCGTTAAATCGAAAGAAAAACTATAAAATTGAAATAAAATTAGTAGGTAACACAATCGAACAATGTTTACCCACACTAAGATAATATTATTTACAAATTATATTTACTTATACATATTTTATTAAGAAGTATGTAAGTGTTTGATTTCTTCTTAACATAAATGTTTTGAGCGAGGATATCTAGGGGGCATTAGTTTTAACTTATTGTTTAAGAGTTTTTCGAAAATTTAATGATCATATTAAATAAAATAAAATACCACAGAAGAGTGGGGGTAGGGATTCGTAATAAAAGAACAAAAACAAAATTTTGTAAGTGTCGATCACAATTATTTGTCTCTTTGAAGACATCGGCAGCAGGAGACAACTTATAAAATGTCTGCCTTTATAGTTGAGTTTAGGTATTATGAAAGGCAGTTAAGATGTCTTTCAGTTTTCATAGACATTTTATGAACTATTTGAATTACAAATTTAAAAAAATAAAAGTCCAGGTTTTTTAATAAAACCATCAAACTTAACAAAAATAAGACTTTTAAGTTAACAACACAATTTTTTACAGAAAAAAAAACATGATATATAAACGCAGGAAAAACAATAATCGGCTTTAGTACAATATTTGGAACTTACAGAGAGCTCTTTTGTAGTTTCGATATTTTAACAGATTAATAAAAGATCTAAAATTTATTTAAACTTACTGATTAACAAAAGAGTGAGCAAGTAACAAGTTACTGAATTATCTGTATTTAGCATTACTGCTTAAAATATCGAACAGATTGTATCGAGTATCGAATTCGATATTTAAAATTTCCTTGTCAGCAAATAAGTATTTTTTTCATTCGATACACAGACATGGAGCAGGAAAATGGCAGGCAAATTGTAAGATATAAGATATTTTGTTTTCTAATGATGATAAAAATGGCTGTCACATCGACAGATTTTCAGCTTTCTCGTGTTTGAATAATTAAAAAAACTTAAATTTAATGACGTTTTCGTTTGGACTTTTAGGTTATACTCTTTTTTGAACTCCTTTTGAACTTCAAAAGTCGTAGATTGGCTGTTAGGCTCACAAAAAAAGTACGCTGACAGAGTTTTTCTCCAAGTCAGTAAAAAATTAGCTTTCGTTAACTTGTAAACTAATTAGCCCTGATATTTCTCTTGATTTCCTGCGCCCTTGGACAAAAACAGAACTATTATTAGCCCCAATAAAGACGATGTCCGTTTTCGAAAACGTCATTTGTGTCAAAAATTCAATTCCAAAATGTTCTTAAACCTAAATAAACAGAAATATTGAAAAGCTAGGGGGTCTAGCACGTACATTTGATACAATCGAGTTGATTGGTGGAATCGACTGTTTTCGATACGATTGATCAAAATTAGGAACTGCCTATGCTCGATAATATTGAAGCAACTCGATTGCTTCAAATTACATGCTGGCACCCCGAATACCGTGTTTGTAAATGTCAAATGCGTTTGCAAAGGCATTGGCTAACGTTGATCAAATAGAATTTTAACGATTGCATATACGATTGCAATATCTGCTTCAAAAAATGACGATCAAATTTACGTTAATTATATGTTTTCGAAAATGGCCGATGCTACCAAATAGCAACAACCTTCGCGGAGATCAAAAATAGCTTATTATATTTTTGGAAGATTATTTTTATTTGTCATCACCGAGCTTCATTTCTGCTTCTAGCAGATCATGTTATATATTGATTTAAAAAAAATATTTATTTTTTTTTTCTACAAATACGAAGAAGTTCTTAGCTAATGCAAACGTACAATATAAATAGTATTTTACAACACAGTGCTTTAATCTTTTATTTCATCTTCATTACAAATTTGAATCAATATGAGTTTGATTGATTTCAAAATCCATTTCAAAACCTAGGTCACAACTTGAAACTATTTTTAAATTCCAGCAATTATGTCATCAATTTCAAACACCCCTATAAAAAGTATGTAGGACGTAGGTACATAATGTATTTCCTGTTGCTTCACCTTTAAAGAAAAAGAGGAAACGCCCCTGCGGAAAGATAATAACAAAATAAAGGTTAGTAAAATCACAATGTCAATGGTATGTTTTCTTTGTTAATTAACCTTGTTTGTTAGAGTTCAGACGTGACATTCTGGTCATTTAAACAGTATAGCGTATACACATCATATCATTCGTGGCCTAGAATAAAGCCATATATAGCAATTAAAGTTAACCTTCTTCGAAGACAAGAGTATGTCAATTCTTTTAACCCCCCAATCCGAATATAGAAAGAGATGACACTTGTGACTCTCATTGAAATGAAGTTCAAGTAGACCTTCAAGTAAATCTAAATTTGTAATTTTTTTTACTTATAAGAATTTCAAACAAGGTTATCGCTATATCATGAATTAGTAATATGGCAATGAAAAGAGTGAGGTTGATTGAGCAAATCTTAATTCATTTTAAATGGTGTGTTGCCAGTTAAGCCAGCGTATAATTAATTCAACAACCCTTAGGCAGGAAAATGTTAACTAGGTATATGAACTAGGATAATGTTTTTACAGTGGGAGAATAATATATAATGATAGCTGTAAAATGATACTGGCTTCTTAAATGAGAAGGGGATTTTTGTTTACAATGAAATGAAGTGGAATTCCGTATCTAGAATTATTCTTTTGGGAAATTAAACGAGCCATTTCTATTGCGTCGAGTACAGTCGAGTAGAGTCTATTTTTCATGAATTATTAATTTTGAATCAGACATAAAACTTGCAACATAAATGAATAGAGAAGAAACTGAAAAAAATTAAATATGAAGTGTGTGTTTTTTTTTTGTACACTGCGAGTCAATTATTTGAGACCAATCCTTTCACATTCGTTTTGTCGCGTTGTAGATAAGTATACACTTTTGTTGTGAGGAAGTACCTACTTTTCAAATCAGCAAGGATATTTTTCTACGTACTGTTGAATTAATTTCAATCGATTCTAATATTTTGCAAAAAATATTTTTATAAAACAAAATAACTTACATTTCAAATAAAGTTGATAGCCTGAAAAATCAGTGGTTTAAATTCTGATCTTAAAAGCATTGTCCAATGGGGAATCCAAAAACGGCGTAGAATTTAATGCTTCCAAAACTCAATGCTGCTTACTGTCGTTAAAGCGGAACCCACCTTTCATGACGCGATCCATGTGTGGCACTTGCATCGAAGAAACTGAACGGCTTTCAGTTCGCAGTATGTGCATCACAGACCACCTTTTGTGGACACATATTCGACATAGCCAATAACCACCGTCGCATTGTTTCCTGTCTATCACTATTCTATCGCTATTTAAATAAACAATGTTCTAGTGAAATAGCCAGCTGCATTCCTCCCCTAAAACAATTCAACCGTAATACTTGCACCGCTGGGAATGCCCATCAGCCCAACTTCGGACGTAATCTTAAGTACAGAGATTCTTTCTTTACTCGCACTATACGAGAAAATGGAAAACAAATTCTAAACGATTGTGAAAAGCCTTAACCAAATGACTCGCAGTGTATGTTTAGAGCACGTGCTTTTATCCACATTTTTAACTTTTCCCCATCTTAGGGGTTTTATAATACAAAGTCTGGAAAAATATCGAATACGAATGTTTTTTTTTTTTTGTATTTAAGTCAAATAACTATAAATTCAAAGAATGAAATCTAATGTCGAGACAGTTTTAATAAAAAATTCAATTTTTTTTTCTTTTTATGAGCTCATCGCAATTTGATATACATACATATTTACATTCATATATATAACATTGATAATGAGAAAAAAGTTTTCGCTTATAATACTGTGTAAATTTGACTGTCTGCCTGTATAAGCTGTAAGAATCTTCTTTAGATGGTATATACTATATAGCCTTCAATAAGTTTAAAGCTTTACAAGGAACGATGGCTGCCATAAACCACTAAATATTTTGTCATGCGTACAATAACTTTAGCGCCGCAAAATTATAACGGATTCTTGTAGAGAGACTTAACAAGCTGTGGCGTCTATCTTTCTCCGTTTAGTGCTTCCAATGAAAAAAAAAAAAAACAGTTTTAAAAAAGGCAAATGAAGTACCATATTATTTATTTATTTATTATTTATTTCAAGAAAAAAAGATACAATAAGATAAAATCTTTGAGCAGTATCCTAGTTGAATATAACAAATTTTGATAAATAAAACAAAACATGAAAGTCATATTATGTACATATATTTAGATTACAAGAATTAATTAAAGAAAAAATTATTTTAAAAGAGCAAAGCTGCTTTATAAACAAAAAATTACAAAAAAGTGCGATATAAAATATTTAATAAATATAATAATAATTAATAATATAAAATTAATAAATAATAATAATATAGCATTTACCATTCAATTCGCAAGATGAGAATCGTGTTGCATTGACAATAGTTTGCATATCAATTGGGAGATTATTCCACTCTTTTATCGCTGAAACATAGAAAGATCGCTCTGCAATGGTGTGGGAAAATCGCGGTAAAATGAGCTTAAGGCCTCTACGAGACTGCGCAAATTGCAGTATGTCTTTTAGATATTCTGGGCACCTGCCATGGATAATATTATGCAATTTATAAATATTTCTAAAATTATAATAAGCATCAAAAGGAATTCCCAGAATAGATCTGTTAAGATGAGATACACTGACAAATCTAGGTTTATTATAAATAAAACGTATGCAATCATTGAATGCAACATTTAACTTACGCTTACATTCAAAATCTAAGCACGGATAAACTGAACAGTTGAAAATGAAAAATGGCATTAAAAGGGCTTTAACCAAACGTAGCTTCATGTCTTGTGAAAGTAATTGTGCGGAGTATCTCAAACCTCGTAAACCTGCATAAATTTTTCGTATAGCGACTGAGACTGCATCACAACAACTAAGAGAACTATTTAAAGTGAACCCTAAATAGATAACCTTGTCTAAGTAAGGAATTATTTCTCCACTGAGAATAATTGGGGGAAAATCCGCCGAATGAAATTCATTTCTAGAACAGATCATAGCAACAGTTTTAGAGGGGTTAAGTTTAAGTCTATTCTCACTTACCCACAGTTGAATTCGCTCTAAATCCTCATTAGTACGACTTACAGCGTCTTCCATCAATCCAAGTTGACGATTGATGTAGATTAAAACGTCATCTGCATACATATGGACTGAGCAGTCTTGAACAACATCAGGAAGATCATTGATGAAAAGTGAGAATAGAAGTGGTCCCAAAACAGAACCCTGTGGTACTCCTGTGTTTACAAAAAAGGGAGAAGATATACCACCTTCAACTTTTTTTTATTAGCTGTCTGTTCTATGATATTCGGTGATAGTTTTTTTCGGGATTCGGAAAAGTTTCCGATTACGATGGAATTTATGATAGGGCTGATTATCAAGTTATTTCTGTCAGTAGTTTTTGAAAAAAATTATCTTCACACTCAAAATTTTGAGATACTGACATTTTCAAAATTTGTGAAATAAAGTGTAGAAAATTTAGGCTAAGTATTTACTGCAACAATCAATTCTTAATCTGACACTGAAAACAAGATCTGTCTTCTAGTTTTTGAGAAAATTGAAAATTAGGAAAAAAATAGTCACAATTTTTTTTTTCTTTTATTTATATTTCTGCTAACGATATTCTAAAGCTAAGTACAGACGAATGTCAGATCTCACAATATTGTCAGATCTGTCAGTAAAAAAATTATCCCAAATTTTGTATCGTGTTAACTTAGAAGTATGTGTGACAATATTGCCAGAAATATCATTGTCAGCCATTGTTAGACGATGAAACTGTCAGTTATGTGACAATTGTCTGAACATACAATTTTTATTATTGTCAGACAATAAGGACAGTGTCAGACTCGTTTGATATTGTCAGATGTCATTGTTTAATTGCAATTGCAATTAAACAATTTTGTTTAATTTGTTTAATTGTTTAATTTAAATTCAATTGCTGAAAATTTCTTCATTATTATGTAATAAATCTATCTGTGTAGAAGCAAATCGAACATTTTTGCACTGACCACTACGAACAAAATTTTTAAAATGTCTATCAACGGTTCGAACAATTTTTCGACAACAAATATCTGCCAACCGTGTAAACTGAGAATTTTCAGCCTTACGATATTTTCAGAAACGTCATTGTCAGAGAATTTTCAGCTTACCATCTGCCAATGAAATTGTAAGACTTTTAGGACAAAATCTGCCAACCGTGTGAACAGACAATTTTTCATTGGTATTTGGCTAATTTCAGCTCATTGGCAATTGTTGTCAGAGCAATGACAGATCTACCAATATTGTAAGATCTGACAACTTTGGGCCACCTAATTAGTTATTATTGAATAATAGACACATAGACACCTGCGTGGTAACTGAATATACGCTAAGCGGAGCAACTGTCCCGAGTAAAACTAATTTTTTTTTGGCAATTTATAATTTTGATTGTGTTATAGGTGAGGTTAGGTTCAGTGTAAATAATATAAATATAAATAAATTATTTTCATTGTAAATAATATAAATATAAATAAATTATTTTCGGGGAGGCTTGCTCTTTTATCTATTTCTTAAATTAATATTTAAATTTATAAAAATCTATTTTAGTCTTTTATGACAAAAAGAAACTTAAGAAAAATCAAATATAAATTCACTTCGAACTTAAAAGCAATTTAATATAGGTAAAAGCTTAAATAAGCTAATTTTAATGTCTATATTTGTCTTGACACAATCCAAAACATGACATTCACTACACGTTTACAAAACATAATAATGTAGTACTTTAAAGACTAAATTACAACATAGAGGATAGACGTTGGGAAGAAATCAAACAAGAGGATAGACGTTGAGAAGAAATCAAACAGCTTACGTTTATACAGTGTTCTCACAAATATTTGTACTCATCGTATATGCATGCTAAACATTGTAATCGAATACCTACAACACACAGAATCAACAAAACAACACTTAATATATACATATATGTACTTATATTCGTCCTAGCTCCTTTGAAACGTATAATCAAATTCGATGATAACATGATAACCAAACAGAACTCTATACTTAAAAAAAAAAATAACTGCAACATAAATTTCAAATTAAAAACAATTTAAACATTTTTTTGTTTACAATAAAACTACGAAAATAATAATATATATTCTTGATATAAATATAATTATCCTTGCGTGTTTAATGCATCTCCCGTTCGATGTTGTAAACTGTTTTTGTTTTTTTTTTCTTTTAAACTAGGTTTTATCGTATATTTGTGTGTTTTTTTGTTTAATTTTTAGTATTTTTATTTAAAATGTTTCGTTTATGATATTATAATTAATATACATATATATTGACAAAATATCGTTGCCTGGCAATTGTCCTTCGATCTGTTTTGAGTTTTTTTTTTATTTTATTTTTTTTTATTATATTTTCGCAATGGGTCTATGTGTGCTGTAAATTGATTTCTATAATATTTGTGTATCTATTATAATAAAACATTTATTTGGTTTTGATGTTTTGTAATAGAAATTTATTATGTTTTTATATCTTTACAAAAAGAAGAAAAACTTTTTGTCGTTTTATTGAACGTATTAATAATATTATAATTTATTTAGAGGAGCATTGTATGTATGTATATAGCGGCCAAATAGTTTCCTATTAAAATGTAGGTACATCACAATTTCAGATTTTAATCCTTAAAAAGGTTGTTGATTTAAAAAAAGAAAAACTACAGCTAAACCAATATTGTTAATTATGTATCGACGAAAGACAACAACGAAGAAGAAAACGAGTTCTGGAAAGGACGTGGGTTTTTGTTTACGTCATTGATACGAGTAGTCCTTTGGTGGAACCATATGAATTTGACCTACTTTAGTTATAGTCTAGAAGATGACGTTGCATTCTTGTTTATGATTAAATATCCGTCTACGATTGAATCATTTATTTTCCAATAAATAGAATAGAATAAGAAATGTTAATCTGTCAGTTTAAATTGCTTGGCACATTGCCTTGAATATTGCCAAAGGAGAAGTTTTGGCAATGGAAATATTGCTCGGCAGATGAAAGCAAATTATTGTTTTCCATCATCGTCGCGCCGAGGAAATAAATTTTGACGTTTCACATTTTCCAAAATGATTTTAATTCGATTTTGAGTGACTTTGCTTAAAAATAGGTATGAGGAAATCTAGAAAATCTAGAAATTTAGAAATAGTTACTTTAAAAATCACAAAAAACATTTGACGTTGGTGCCCATTTCTATACTGACATTTGACAATAAATTGTCATTGGCATTGCTTCAAATAATCCCAATGGAGTTTCATTGTTGACCTGACCTAAAGTCAATGCAACTAAATTCGCTTTCTATCCATGGCATACTGAAATTATTATAGAAAGTAAAATCAAACCTACCATCACCGACAACGAAATCAAACGAATTAAAAAATGATTTTACATTTAAAACATTTTCTCCCAAACTATAAATTATATCTTTTTGCGTAGATAGATAATCACAATTCTAATACGAGTATGCTGTATTCAGGTGTGTTCAAAAATAGATATGTGTTGCATGATCCTATGCATTGCATATGCAATGCACATAAAGGATGCCATCAACGTCGCCGTCATTGTCAAGTGCTTTTGTAGATTTATTTAAATGTCATTGTTGGAGCAGTTTATTTTCTGTTCTGTTATAGGATATATTTAATTGTGTATATGTGTCTAAGCCTTAAGGCAAATCATTTGCACTTGGTGATGTTGTTAAATTTATGACCCTGTATGGTTCTGCTTATTATGTTTATTGGTTGGATATATGAAACACAGTCTTGGATCTCTGTAATAGAACACTACAGTCTACAATTCTACATATATTCATGCTGATTATAAAATTTTCAACATTTTAATCCTGGGGAGTCGATGGCATGTCTCATTCGTTTTAAAGCAAAGCTGCTGATACGAAATGAAATAAAATACATATCCAATACAAAAATGACACAGCGAAATCATACACTTTTTCGTTTTGCAGTACGTGAAAGTTTACATGAACGCACCTTTAATCATTTAGGTAAATTCTATGTTTGTTAAACGTCAAAGACTAACTGCCTGAACACAATAGATACGTGGCTGGAACTGGAACTGCAGCTAAAATAGCTGTCAAAATATTCAATACACACAAATTCAATGGTATGAACACAACAAGACGCAACTGCAGTCGGTGCTGCAGATGATGCTGCAAGAGTTTACCAACTTTTAACTTTTCGCTTTGACGTTTCAATTTGTATAAAGAAAAAAAAAATTAAAAAATGCTGTACAGCACTTACGACACTTTTTCACAGCTGTTCCACCTCCAGCTCTTGTTCCAGCATTCTATTGTGTTCAGGCAGTAAACATCAGGAAAATGAGATCTCGGAGATCTCAGCAATCTTAGTTACATGAATAGGATTCCTCAACAAAAATTCTCAGTTTTGATCTCAAAATTCTGAGACAAAAAAATTTGGATTCGCTTGCAATCTTTTTGAATGACAAAAATCTCTGATATCTCATTTATCTGAATGCCAATTAAACTTCAAAAATTATAACAAAATATCAAAAATTTATAAAATTTTTAAGGGAAGTATTCACAAATTTTATGTGCAATGAATATCGATTCGATAGTTACGGAATAAGGACCAGTTCTTTTTAGTTCTCTCTTTATTTATCGTAGTTCTGAACACGCCTAAGATGCTTAACACACTTAGACCATAGGTTGGCTCATTGTTCTTTCTTAATAAACAAAACAATTTTTCATTTGGCTGACCCCAAAAACTACTCTCCTCTAGAAAAAATGTTACATTTTCGTAAAAGACTGTAGAATTGAAAAAATAAATTAAAAAATGTGATATTTCTTACAATATTAAAGTAATTTGTATATAAAGGAAAAGATGTTTTATTTATTGATTAAAAGCCCTATTCAGTTCTTGTGAGGGCTCACAAGTCACAAGCTCTTGAGATTGATTCTTTGTGAGGTTTGTTATGATTCGATGACCTTTTCGGCATTCTCACAAGAAACCTCAAAAAAGAAAAAAACTCCCCACAGCAAGGTGAATTTTTATTGTATTTGTTAAGTTCTGATTTTTTGTCGAACGCACTCATTGAATAATTTTTCTTCGAGATTGTGAAATTTCAAACTCTTGTGTTTTGCGTGCTATTCAAAACGAAATCACAATTTTGATAATTCTCGTGAGGCTTACAAATTGTGAATACGAAAACGTCACAAAATAAATTTTACCTCACCTTTTGAAGTTGTTGTGACTTGTAAGGTATCAGTGAGGTTTGCCAGAATAGGGGTGTAAGTCAACAAATGATCATATAAATATAAACTTTATGGTTTAAAACTTAAAAAAAAAAGTATTATTTTAAAAATCAATTATATAGCCATATCAGTATGCTTAACTAAGATCTGACGTCTCCTTTTTTAATGTTTTTATTATGTTTAATAAATAAAGTTATAAACTCTCGTACATACACCAAGTACAAATTTGTAATACTTCTTATAATTGTTTTTTTTTCTCCGTTGAATACTTAATCAACAAAACCAAATATTTATATAAAAAAATTATGAAACAAAAAAAACATAACTATTAATAAAACGACAAATTGTTTGTATTGTTATTGTATATTTTTATTTTATTTTTATATTTATTCATAATTTACCGTATTTCTTTGTGGTGCTACAAACAAAACACTGATCCACTGCATTTTTCGTATATATATATATATTTTCTTGTTATTTTGTTTTTCTTGTTTCGTTTGATGTTTGTTTGTGTTTTGTTTTGTAAATTTAGTTATTAATTTTCAAACGCTCAAGAAATTTTATATGAATAAAAGTTTCAACAATATCTACAATATGACAACAATACAAATTGTCAACAAACTACCTACAAAAAAACGTGCAGCAGAAATTGATAAAAAATATTATGTATATATAATTCTATATATTCAACAAACCAACATCAAATCAAGATTTAAAAAAAAGAATATTAAATTTTTAATTTATTTTTATTTTTAATTTTATTTGTTTTTATTTAATTATATATATTTTATGTTATTGCCAAGCAGAATACAAAAACAATAAAATCGCCTTCTAACAGTTGCAGCAGTTATAATATAATAAAAAAAAACAAACAACATTTAATATGTGATATATCTCTATATATGTTTTATCCATTCATATACTTTTAGGTGAAAATTAAATTCCTAAAGAAACGACAATATATTAAACAGAAAATTAAAATTTTACAATTTAAATATATATATACTTTAAAAACTAAATTAAAAAAAAATAATACATTTAAACATTTTTTACAAAATTTTATATAATACATTTATATTTCACGTTATCAATGCCCCATTACTTAAAAAAAAATTATACCCTTTGAAAAATACAAAAACAAAATATGTAAAAAAGTTAATTGATTGCAAATAACACTTTTTTAATTTTAAACTTTTGAAACAAAAAAATTAAAAAAAAACTACATTTGTATTTTTAATTTTTTATTTGTAAAACTTTTAATATACACAAAATGACACACTTTTACTAATTATTCGTTGTGCCGCATCACAGAGCAAGGAAGCCGGGATTCGCACCCTGGTAGCCCTTGATGATCAGGGAGGTGAGTCACTCTGGACACATTAAAAAAAAATTACAAAACTTAAACTCATAGTTATTTTTAGTTTTCATTTTAAATTCATTTTTAATTTTTATTAGTTTTGTGTTTGTATTTTCAATTTTTTTATGTCCCTTTATATACTCCCATCTGCTCCATTCGACTTTTTTATGTTATTTTTGTTTTAGAAAAAAGAAACATTTATTGAAAAATTTAAATTATTGGTTGTGGTTTTTGGCAACACAATTAGGAATATCTTCCAGGTGAAAACCCCGAAAACCGGAATTGGCCAAAAAAGGCAAAAATCCGTTTTGTTACTTTCCAAAAATGAAGTAATAATGGAATTTTAAGTTTTTTTTAGGCTAATGTCTGCTTTCGGGATTTGAACATAAAAATATTAAAAACTTATAATATCGTATTGTCATATTATACGAAGAAGGTATTTAAGAAAACAAGTTGCCGTAATTTATATGAATTACAATGAAAAATTCACTTATAATTTTTAATTTAGGTTCCAGTTCCGTTTTTCCATTGATAAGTAACTATAGATTTTCAGTTATTTCAATAACAATCCTACTTGTCAATTTTTATAAAATAGTATTCAAACATCTGTTATCCAAATTTTTCTGTCAAATTATTGTTAATTTGTAACTCTTTCTCCATTGTCAGATTTTGAAAATTTCTGTGTAATAACAATTTTCAAATTTCAACATTATGAATAACTTATTAAAGTACATAGTTAAAATTTCTTAGAACCTCAGCAACCATAGAAATCTGAACGCAGTTTCTCAGTGAGATTCCTCAATTTTAGTGTCAAAAAGTTGGGACTTATATTTTTTAATTCCCTTGTTTTATCTTCGAATTTCTGTGAATTTGTGTCCAGTCAAGTCCAGTTCCCTTACTCAAAAATGTTCCTGTTTTTTACAAAAGAGAACACTCGGAACAGTCCTATTTGTTGTAAAGTTGATCAATTTATAAAAAAAAAAGATGGAGAGTGTTTTTGACTTCCAGCAGAGAATTCTTGTCCAGGCATCTTATCCTGCTCGCTCAAACTGATAAAGTTTGCTTCAATGCCTTCTGCGCATACAATGCGTCTCGGCATAGACTCTTACTACGATTGCTTGCAGCTTTTGTTTAGCTTACGTTTGTTTCACTAAACAATCGCACAACAAGCCTAAGCTGTGCACCTTTTCCTCCCAGTATACAATAAATTAAATTGGTCGGCGCGACAGCTCGTGTAGAACCAGGGCCTAGTGACTTACAACTCCCAACCATGCCTGTGTGCGTGTTATTTGCAGGAATTGAGGGACCTTCAAATTTCTGCCGAATCCAAACGGCTAGGGTAGGAACCACTTTTTCATGACAAGAGATACTCTTGGAGGATTTGTCAATTCCTCGCAAGAGGCGGTAACCCGTAAAAAAAATTTCTGTTTTTATGTGGCATAGGCTGGGAATCGAACCCAAGACCTTCGGCGTAATATTCCAACGCACTAACCATTAAACCACGGGCTACGACACAAGTTGGGCGTACAGTTGCAAAAAATTAATGAAGAAATTTGGTGCCAGGAGAACTCGTGGAGGAAGGACTAGAGCTTACAACTCTTAATCATTCCTGTGTGCGTGTTATCGACAGGAATATTCTGCCGAATCCGAACCGAACGGCTAAGATGAGAGGCATCTTTTCATGACAGGAATTTTACTTCTGTAAAATTTTACATAAGTGTTTTATGTAGAGGAATCGTAACTGCATAACGAATTTTGTACGTTTCTATGAAGAAATGTCACTTCTGCAAAAAAATTATGGGAAACACTCTTCCCCCCCTCCCCCCTCTTTCACGTTTGTTGCTTACAATCCTCCTGTTTGCCAAAATCATCTACTTTTTCGACATTGAGTTTGGAACAAAACTCAATCGGTCAACGATTCGAAGAGATTTTTTAGACTTCTTTCACACTTAAAGTACACTATTCAATAAATTCACTTCAAAATGAAAGGCTTCTAACTTTTACACTCTAAATATTTAAATGTTTAACTTAAAATATTTTCAAAAAATTGATTCTTTTCCTTGAGAAATCAATTTTACTTGAATAAATTTACCGGCTCAGAAAAAGAGTATTCTATGGTATGTGTGTTTTATTTTTCAAACCCCGGAAGAATTGGATGAAAAAACGACGTCGGTGCTAAACAATTTACATGTTAAATATGTTAAATGGAACAACAATTAATCCCCTGCGGGATTAGCTAAACCCAGAAAAATTCCGGGACTTAACTTAAGCGCACAGAAAAACTGTGTTACCGGCGTTAATTACGTAATTGTTATTGATAGTTTTTATGAAACCACCATTTTGTTTCTACGAAGGCGATGCTAAACCCCTTCGCTGGTAGACGGCCAAAGGCCAAACCAATTAGGCTTTTTATAAAACTTTAACATTGTAATACTTAAACTTAAATAAAAGTCTTAACTAACTAAACCCCGTCGTCGTTTTTTTTAAAACCAGTTGTCACCGGGATTGCAAAAAAAAAAACACACCTAGTGTTGTCTGAGAAATTTTGTTTTATTTTGAAAAACTCCATAACATTTATTAGTTTTTTAAATGTCTTGATTTTGTATTATTATGTTATATCACATTTGCAGCAATTAAAAAAAAAACAGTACTGCCATTGATAATTAAAAAAAAAAAATCCTCCTCATAACCACATCCTGCCACATAACATTTTATAGCAAAACGTTTTATATTCCACTCTTATTCACTTCTATTGAAAATATAAAAAATTTACTCGTTCCACTAGACCACTTATTATTCAAATTTTTCTATGCATATACTTTAACTCTAAAATTTATACATATTTTTTTTATTTTATATATCTAAAGTCTAATTTATTTATTTAATTATTTATTTTTTTTTGTTATAAAAGCTTCTGCTTGAGGCAATAGTTTTTCAGTGCACCTTTTGATATTTTTGGTAGTTTCAAAGAAAAAAAAATTATAAATTTTGTTTGTTTTCTTATTTATACCTACATATATAAGCTACACGTATTTTGTTCAAAATTTCAGCCTGGTTATGCACGCTTTGTTTCGTTAAAATAAAAAAAATATATATACAGACTGAGAATTTAAATTAAATTATGATTATTGTTTTTTTTTGTGTCTTCGAATTTAAAATAAAAAAATGAAATATCTTTCTCTTTTTTATAATATTTTTTATATAATTTTTATTTTATTTTATTATTATTTTTATTAAAAAGAAATTCCCGAATATATCTTTTAGAGCGAGGAAACAGGTGCCAAAACTTTGAGTCAAATTAATGTTCAAGGCGGTAAGAAATCTGCGTTTTTAGAGAGTTTTACGGCTTTATTTTCTATTAAAACATTTTAAAATAAAAAGAAAAAAAACTTCGTATTTTGTATTTGCACATATAAAATAATTTAAAAAAATAACAATGCGACTAATAATGTTTTTTTTATTAAAGACACGCAACAAACCTTCTTAGGGCCCCGTACACGGTTTTTGCTTCTACTTAAACGTTCATTTTAACTCGCATCTTCTTTGGAGTAAAAATGTGTTGGCGATAGTTTTCTTTTTGTTGTTTTCAATTTTAAACTAACCCATAACTTTTTTGTTTTGATTTTATAATTTCAAACAAAATCTAATCAAAACTAATAAATTATTAATTGAAAAAAAAAAAAATAATAATGCTACAGCTGCAAATAGGCTTAGATATTGATAAATTGTGTATATGAGTGTGTAAGGATATAACATTTCAATTAAACAAGCTAAAAGAATTGAAAATGTTAATAATAATACAAAAATTAAAAAAAAAAACAGCAACATGTATTTCTAAAAATCCACAAAAACAAAACAAACAAAAAATTATAAAAGTATAACAAACAAAATGCTAAAGAAATTTGTGATGTTTTTGTTTAGAGTACGGAAGTTGGAATGAGAAGCATCGTTATGCTGGACGAACAAGGAGGTAAGATTGTAAAGAAAAGAATTAAAAACAAAAAACAAGAGTTTTAAATGATAAATATGAAAATAGTAAAAAAGATTCTTATAAAATAAAATACAAATTTAATTTATTTTTTAAACTCAATCAATACAATCATAACAGAATTTTTAAAACTTATAATATGCACAAAAATGTAAATTTTGTTTATTTTTATAAGATAACTTTAAAGAAATGTGATGGTATTTTCTTAGATGTATTGTTGTAAATAAAACTTCCGATATTTTCGTCAATGATAATAGGCTAAGTTTTAAACAAGGTGTTCCTTTCTAATAACTGATTTCCCAAAAACTTGTAAAAAGTCTGTCCTATAGATCTTAGCCATTAGAGTTTCAGTGGAATGAAGTAAAACAACGAGAAGTAGAGGTACACTGACGATATTGGTAAAAGGGATTATTCTGTTAACATTTAAAGCTTAAACATTGTAAACAAAAAATGACGACTTTTTTTCCAGATAAAAAATTTCATTTCATCCGAAAGTCTCACTCAAAATAATAAAAATAACGATTTTTTTTTCAATTTCAACAAATTTGCCTTTATTTTTCTTAAGGTGGGTGGATTTTATTTAAAATTGCTATCTAGCGGTTTTGGGCATCCCCCCCCACATTCATTATTTTTAAAGACCAAAAATAACGGTACCTGCCGGTCAAATTCTTCTACCAAATTATAAAAATCTTATTTTTCTTATTTTTACGTGTCCATAACTTAAAAAAAAATCAGTCATTTTTTTTTTTAAAAAAGGCTCCCGTTTTATAAAAATCAGTAATTTTTTTTTAAAGGCTCCCGTTTTATAAAAAAAAAAATCGGAAGAACAATGTTTTTCATTTTCGATTTTCCCAAAAACGGCTTAACTGATGTTGATCAAGTTTTTTTTAGAAAATCTTTTAAAAAGTTTTAAAAGTTTTGTACACCAAAAATTTCCAATTTTTTTTGTTTAGATTTTTAAAAAAAGTTTGGGAACTTAATAATTCGAAAATGACTTAATCGATTTTTATTAAACTTCGCACCCAGCAGTTTTTTAACATTATCTAGCAGATTTTTTCATGAAAAACTAATTTCGGATTTAAAAAAAAAATTTTAAACTTATTTTTTGAAAATTTCATATTTTGAAAATGGGTAGATGAATTGTAAGTACCGTTCATACTTTAAAACCACACTGTGATAAGAGCAAGTTCGCGCGATCCAGTCGTGCATTTTATTTAGCTGCAACTGCGTACTACTCGACTTAAATCCGCCGCCGTTTTGAAAAACGTTTCCATAATTAGACTGAATTTTGAAATTTCACATTTTTTTTTCTAATTTTATCAATAGTTCATTAATTTATTCGAAAGCGTAAAACAAACTAGAAACTGTTGATAATAAAGTTGTTATGTGTTTTCATTTCTTGAAAATTGTGTTTAGAATTTAGAATTTAAAAATATCAGAAAATATTTTATATCATCATTGTGTACTCAAAAATTACTATGTGCGTCGCGTCGGTCTTTGGTATGTTTCTCTGTGCGTCTATGTGTAAATATAACTAGAGACTAGTGGTCTTATTTATAAACGTTGTCTAACTTTAGATATTTGTCCAACTTTGAAAAATGTGTTGAAAAAACCTCGTTTATTGTTGTCTAATAGCTGCCTAACTTAGACAAAAGAGTAGAAGTAGAACCGTGAATAACGTGATGTTTATTTTTATTAAATATAGCATATTTCCACAATAGTTAGTTCCAAAATAGTTAGACAGGGTCTAAGTAGGAAAAAATCTAATAAATACCACTGTAGATGTCTCTTATGAACTTGATTAGTATCTGTATACACTATACAGTCTTATTTATAGACCTAGTTCAAAATATATTTATCTTTAGACAGCTTTCCAACTCCAAAATCATATTTATAAACATTAAGGAATGATTGTCTAACTTAGGTGCTGCAATTCGTTGTAGAAACCTATTCTAGAGTGGGTACGTTCAATGTACAAAGGATAAAGGAAATTTCTACTAAGGAATTGAAAAGTTATCTTAAAATAAAATTTTCGTTGAACGTATAAAAAAATTCAAAAAATTAATAGATTACAAGGATGTCAGTGAATTATCAGAAGATATTATAAGAAAACTATTGGAATGCATTTATAAATAAGTAAGAGATTTCCTCAAAACACTCTTGGACAGTTGTTCAGCCAGCCGTTGTCTAAAAAAATTAGATATCTACTTATTTATAAACAGTACGTTCGTATCAACAATATTAATTCTTCACCGGTATATTTCATTTTGGGTGTCCCATTGCGGCATCAGTATATAAACGACATTCCTGATATACTTCTAAATTCAAAGTGTTTGATGTACATATACAGACAATTTAAAGGTCTTTCGTTGCATATAATCTGAACTTTATTGCTTTCTTTTGAAGTCTCTGAAAAGAATTAAATAATTTTAAATTTTTTGTATTCATTTACTTTAAAAAAAAAGGTTGCAATCGCTGTCAAATTGACAATCATTGAATTCATTGTATTAAACTGAATGGACAAAATATATGGACAAAGGGGTTGCTCAGATGTCATCAGGCTGTAAAAATTTGTGTCATATTACCCATATTTATACAAACCGTATTGTATAGAGAAAATACCATCACATTTATTAAATACATTTTAAATTTATAAAGTAATAATTTAAAATTTATTTGAATATTATTAAAACTATTTTTTGCTATTTCAAAAATATATAATATGAAAAAATATAAGATATATTCAATGTAAATAATATATTTACCCCTTCTTGAAAAAAAAATTTTTTTTTTAAATAAACAAATATTTATGTACTTTTAAACACATTTTTTAAATTAATACAAAAAATATTATATATATTTATGTATAATAAACTCTTTTCACTCCAACAAAAATCAACCAATGAAAAAAACCATATACAAGAACAACAACATCAACAGCAATATAAATTAAAAAAAAAAATTACCCAAAAAACCGTCCAATCAGATTCAAAAAAAAAAAAAACCCATAAAAATGCCAACAAAAAATATATATATAAAAAATCAAAATCCAATCGCAAGAATAAATAAATAAAAACAAATATATATATATATATTCTAATATACCTAACTCAACATTTCAAATCGCCCAACAAAATCGACAAATAAATACGCCCTATAAACAAAAACTTTTCCCTTAAAATATATATATTTTATTCAATATATATGTAAAAAAAAATACAAAATCATGCTCGTCTCTCAACCACACTCAGTCCGACATGTGAGTACAAGGAAGACAAGAAATGTTATTGTTTTTTTGGTTTGTTTATTATTTTATGTTAATTTTTCGTTGTTGGTTTTTTGTTATGTTGTTTCTTAATATTCCTAACAAATACAAACTTGTAAACTCTTAAAATATTTTTACATTTGATTAGGACAGTAATTTTGTATATTTTTTTTTCAACTTAATAAACGTTAAACTTTATTATTTTCAAACGATACTGTTGGTTCAAATTAAAATTACAAAATATTTATACTAGTAATATTAGCAGAGTTTTATAGAACATTTATACAAAAAAGTAACTTTCAATATTAGAAAATTCATTTTTTAAACGTACAATAAATCAAGTAGATACTCATTGAAAACTAATTTTGTCATTTTAATTAGTATTTCTTGTTTTTATTAAAAAAAATTAAATATTTGTTTTAATTTATTTGCAATCGTTAAAAAAAAACTGCTTATAAGAGGTACTTTTTAGAATATTATTCACTATCTCTGAAAATTGTTTATTTAACAGAAAAAAATTATTGTTATGTATGTGAAGTAGTGGAGTTAAACAGATTTCTTCGCAGCAATATTTTTGTACAATTATTGTATTTCCTATTTATAAATGTTTTCAATTTCATCATAACCTACAATAAGTCAACAAAATAACCCGATTTTAAGATATTAGCACGATAATAATTAATGGTCTTATTTATAAACGTTGTCTTACTTTAGACAACTATCCAACTTTGGTAAATGTGTTCAAAAACCTTGTTTATTGTTGTCTTATAGTTGCCTAACTTAGAAACAAGAGTAGATTGTCTTAACCATGAATTAAGTGATATTTATTTTTATTATATAAAGCATACTTCCACCAATTTGAAAATAGTTAAACAGTGTCTAAGTAGACAAAAATCTAATAAATACGACTGTAAGTGTTTAAAAATTCTTAAAGCTCTTTGTCAAAATTTCGTTAGTTTAAAACACTTTCAGTAGTACCATACTGTTTTGGCAGCTCAAATTTGTAGTCTTTCCAGAAAAAAATACTGAGAAGTTTTTGCAGAGCCTTTTTGAACTCAAGCCACCATCTTGGATTTAAAAAGAATAAGTTTTTGGTGAATAACTTGACCATTTTTAGATGTCCGCAAGTTGGTGTCAAGAAGGGCACTTGTATCCGCTTGACAGACTCAAGGTATTACATTTTTAAACGTTAGGATTATAAATACATCAGACTGGAGCTTATGTCTTATGGTTATGTCTATTTCCCCACGTTAGGACAGATAGGGCAATATTTAGAAAAAAAAAACACGCATTTAAAAACAACAGTAGTAGTTTAGATGTCATGCTATATCGTTCCGGAAAAGCTGTCTATTTCCCCACGTTAAGGCAGATGGGGCAATTTAGAAAAAAACACATTTTAAACAACAGTAATATTAAAGATGTCATGCTATATCTGTTTTTAAAGCCAGAAATCGTTTCTTTAAATTCAAGTTCTTTAAGTGATTAGTTTTTAAAAAAATAATTTTCAAACTCAAAATGAAAACAGTTTTTTTTTTCAAAATTGTACCTTATTAAGTATTTTAGTATTCAATGCTCCCATGAAATCCAAATGCTTAAGTGTTTTTTTAGTTTTTGATAAGATTGAAAATAAGAGATATAAGTTTCCTTTAATTTGTAATAAAGTAAGTTTAGTAATTTTCCTTTTCCACACATATAGTGCTTTTGGTATTTAGTGTTTGACTAAAAATTGATGAAGGCATTGAATATTCAAAAGAAAATAATTCTTAAAATTCTTAATAACTAAGAATTAAAAAAAAAAATTTTTAAATAAAAAAAAAAAAAATTACAATTTTTAAAATACAGTTCTTTTTTTAAACTGTTCAATAAATTAGTGAATTAGCTTGATTTGATGGTCAACGCAAATAGTCAACGCATTGACTCTCTGATGTCAATTTCTGTCCCAAAGTTGTCAACACGTGTGATCGTCAACGCAGAATACTGTCAGTTCGTTGACGGCTGCATTGGCACTTGCATTGACAAGAATTTTAGGGCAAATGGCTTGATTATTTTGTGTAACTGTGTAATCACCCTGCCAATGCAGTAAGGACAAATTGACAGACTGCTCGCCAGGACGTTGACAGCAGATTTGTGTACCTCTTCAACGGTCTGCGTAGAACTTTATTTCAATTTCAAGCATTTCTAATTTTGTAGAGGTTTTTAATCCATCGATATCATTCATTCAATGATTTGGGCAGTTTATAGCTTGACATTCTATATAAGTCGCGAAAAAGTGTTATTGATTTAACAATTAAATATCTTTGTGTGATTGTCAACTCTAAAAATCAATGATTTTTTTTCTTGTTAACTGAATGTCAACGCTCAAAGTGTTATGATGTGGGCAAGTCGTGTGATCGTCATAGATTAACATGTTAATGCGTTGACACCAAAGGTTAAAAAACGCGTTGACACAGATAAGACGTCAATGTATGTTGGGACATTAACCGATTAGTGTCACTGGTGTGATCGTCAGTGTTTCATTCTAGTTGACAGTATATTGATTTTGGTAACTTCAATGACCGTCTAATCGTAGCTTTACACTTTCTCTCTCTATGGACGCGTTCAGAAATGTATCCAAAGCAAACAAATGGATAGGTGTGAACGCTTTTGATTTTGCTTTTGAAATCAAATGCAGAAACATTTTGTATTTTTTTTTAATAGGAAGAACTGTCATTTTGAAACCAATTAAAACAAATTGTTTTTTCGGCAAAATCATGATGCAGGGATTTTACTGTACAGTGCGGGGTAGAATGCTTTTTACTATTATGCGAAATTAAATGTATTAAATGATGTAATTATAAATGATCTTTTAGCTCTAAAAAATGTAAAATGTAAATATTTAAAAGCACATTCTTTTCCTATATTGTATGTACTTTTATATAAATTCTTTTGGTTGTAAGTTTGATAAAACGAACTCGGCTACTGGAATTGAAACCAGCTTGAATTTACAGTTCCTTCCTCAATTATCCATAATTTAACCAATTTAAATTTCTTGCGTTGACAAAAATTAGTCTTGGATGATTGTCCATTCCCTTGTAAAAGACATCAAGGCCTATCAAATTAGCAGCTTACACAATGGGCCAAAAATAGTTTAATTTCTTAAAATTTTAGTACAAACAACAAAAAATCCATCATTTTACGTTATAAAGTCTCCACCCGAAGGCAAGTTTTAGTTTGTACACTTTTGTTGAAGATCGATAAATCTTCCAATTTTTTAACTGTTGGTAAGTCTTCGTTGTTTAACAAACATAAGTTTCTCTTCGAAGACTTGCGAAGTCCAATCAGACAAAAACAATGTGTGCGATGTGAGTTTTGATTTATAAATATGTTTTTTTATGTTGTATTTTATTTTGTTTTGCTAAATATTTAAAAAAAACATATTGCAGGTTTCAAATGATAGTTAATATTTTTCGATGCAATGGCTATTAATCGGATTTTCTATCTTTACCTCATGTAAGTCATAACATTTAGTTCAATTCAGGTTATAATATACATATAGTGGAAAATTAAAGTGTCGTAATGTATTTGATGTAAACTTCAGTCGTAATTATGTGTAAGCATAAGTGGTTACTTGAGAATTCTTCACTTTACAAAAAAATCTCCTCTTTTGCATGTGATTCTAAAAAGTATCCTCTTCAAGTGCAGTCTATTGGTTTGTATTATGTTACTTTTGAACACACAAACAATGCTATAAGTATGAAAATATTTTATTAAACATTTCATATAAACATTTCAAAAATTCCAACATTTCGTGTAAACGCATTAAAAGCCACATTACGAGCTAATTTTTGTTAATTTATATTTTACAAAAAAAAAAACACTGTGTCTACATTTATATTTTTAATCTATATAAATTATTGTAAGTTTGTTTTTAATATTATACTTTATTCGCTAACTGCAACCCAAAAACCATAACAACAACTACAGTTTATTTTTTTGTTAATTATTTTTTTTTTTTTATGAAAGTAATCTCAACGCATGCATGAATGCATTTTCAAAAAACTTACTATTTTTTTTAAATCAAATTTAAAACAAAACTTATTACCTACCCGTTTCTTTTATCTAAACACAATATATTAAGTCCTAAAATTCATAACTTATTGCCTAATTAAATCTTTACAAAAGATAACTGCTTATTGATCTTCTATATCTAAAAACCAATATTCTCTTAATTTTAATTTGTTTTAATTTAATTTCCTTTAAAAAAATCATGCCCTTTTGAAGTTTTTTCGTAGTTCAGATTGAAAAAGGTGACTACGAGCTAAATGCGAAGTGGCACGAATAATTTAATACACCTATTTTTTTTCCCAGAAAATAACATTCGATTTATTCAATTAACAAAGTGACATAATTTTGCCATATCTAGTAATTTATCGCGTTCTATAGAAAAATGATAAAAAATTAATAGCAATGACTGTAGTTATGTTAATCTGTCAATCGTTTAAAATCTACAAAAAAAGTATATTTTTGTTGCACAACTTGACGTATTTAAAATTAAGGAGAACCAAAATTCTAAAGATTGTTTCAAGCGCAAATTGAACTTTCGTATGCTCGTAGCACCAAATAGTAACCATAGTAACCATAGGTATAAAAAGAAATGTACTGTAATTTTTGTAAATAAATACAAAAATGAGAGGTTGTTGAAAAATTTGAAGAAGTCTTCAAGTTAATATACGGCGAATTAATGTGCATTAAGACAACAGAAGAAATACAAATTATACAAATTAATTTTATTTAATGAATTCTATCCAAATTCTCGGTACAATTTTTGGTTCAGACATTTTTTTTTGTCAAATCATCTGTCAAAAGGATGCATTTTTAAATGAATTAATCAAATTCATCAAAAGGAATATTTTGGAAGCACTGTTTTATATTCGCTTAATCCATAAGCTGAATTCTTATTGTTTTTTACATGGGAATTATTTTTTTAGCGAAAAAAATACATTAAAATATAAAGATTTTAATTCATTCATACTTATACTATTTACTCCTACTGTTGCCAGCCCAATATCACCAAAAACACAGCGAAATTCAATTTGAGATTTAAAAAAATTTCAAATCTTGCTAGTGTGTGTGCAAATCGGTGTAAATTTTTTTTGAAATCTTGCAAAACATGCAAGATTTGTTTGACAGAAAAAATTCGATTCTTTTTCTAAACTGAATCGAATCTTTGGTTGATAGGAATTCCACATAAGTTTTTAGAAACTACAGCGAAAAAAATACCCATTAAAAGTGTAACCAATTGCAAAAAAAAAAAGATCACAAAAAACCATGCTTTAATGAAAGTACAAACACCAAGAAGACGCAAATGTCACTTTTCCTCACACAATTAATTGTCCAGGAAATTGGCCAGTTTATATTTCTGAGATCTCGGAGCTCTCAGCAATCTCACAAATATAAACAGAATTAATAACGAAGTTGAAGAAAATTAGGATTTCTCAGTAAATTTTTTTGAGTTTTGTGGTCAAATACTGAGGAAACGAAATTTGGATTGGCCTGATCTATATTTGACAGACCTAAACTCTGAAATATAAACTGACAACAGCAGTCACTTATATGTATTAAATAAATGTATTGAGCATTGTGTTCCTACTAAAACAATGAGTCATGACGATATTTCGTTTCATTGTATTAACAAACATCTATAAGACGTTTAAGGAACCTTAAAAATAAATTTTACAAAAAAAATGGAAACCAAAAATGAACATAATCGCTAAATACAAGGTACCATGAAAGTTTCACGTTGTTCTGGCGTACTTTTCTCTATTTATAAAATGGCAAACAAATCGATGCCGTTTTCGAAAACGTTCACTGCGTCAAAATTGCTTTTGCAGTTTTAACGCAGGTTGTAAAAGTCTTTTGCTCGAAAACGGGAATGTATTGAAATATTTGAAATACTTATGCATTCCATTCTATTCTATTGCCTAAGTCTAATGCTTGAAAGCATCATCTGCTTCTGCTGTGCAGCTGTGGAATACAAAAGTCAATCTTGTTTAAATACGTCAACTACATTATAAAATGCCAATCAAATTCAATGTTGACGTTTTCGAAAACGACCAAAAAAACACTCCAAGTTGTGCTTCAAAAATATATCCCACTTCCCCCAGGGTTACCTTATGTACTATAATTGTTTATCATTTATTTTTAAATTTTGTCCTTCCTTTTTGTTTATAAACTTAAATAACGTAGTAACTATTTTCAGAATAGATTTTAAATTTTCCTTATTTTTTCTATAAAATTTTAGTAAAAAAAAATAGAGCATCACAATTCACATAACCCCTTATACTCATAATAACCCCCATTACTCTCTCTCTCCTTCTATTTCACTATATTTCAACATCACTCTATCTTTAGTCATACTCTTTAGTTGTATTAAAAATTTAATTAAAAAAAATGAAAAGTTTAAGGTTAATGTATAAAATGTGATTTTTTTGCACTTTCTCTTAAATATAGTAATTACTAATTTAATGAATTTATTTTGCTTTGTTAATTATTTCGATTTTGAATAATAAATCGAAATAAACAGAACAATTGGATCGCGTCGAGGAGGGTATGGATCAGATTAATGCCGACATGAGAGAAGCAGAGAAGAATTTAAGTGGAATGGAAAAATGTTGTGGCATTTGTGTGTTACCCTGCAATAAGTAAGATTTTTTTAATTTACATTTGATTTGTTTGATTAACATTTTTTTTGTTTTGTATTAAAGGAGTCAATCATTCAAAGAAGACGATGGTACCTGGAAAGGAAATGACGATGGAAAAGTTGTCAATAACCAGCCACAGCGTGTGATGGATGATCGTAATGGATTAATGGCTCAAGCGGGTTATATTGGGCGGTAAATATTTATTAACTTTATCTATTTATAGTTTTTATCGGTTATTAGTTTACAAAAATTATTTAAGAGATCTTTTTGTCAAAACTCATGTCTGGGTAGAATCAGATCAGACTACTATGTACATATATTACTCAGGCTATAACGACATGTTTTTTTGTTAAGAATTTAATATTGGCATGACTTATTTTATATGAATCACAAATCTTCTTTTTTTTACCGTTCAGCAAAATGTCTTTTTGGCTACGTCTTTCGCAAATAAACTTCGACGTAAACTTTCCGAAATTATTATGAAATAAGCCTGCGAACCAAAACCCTTAAAGTCCCCTGCATTCAAAATTTGAGGTTTTAATTAAGACTATACAAAATGGTGTTATTACATTTACCTCTATTTACAAAATTTGGGTAGTTTTTCAGAAAGAAAACTTAAGAGGCATTTTTTCGGAGCCCATTGAAATTTCAATTTTGAGATTTGGAGATTTCAATTCCTTCGAGTGCTCCATAGCTTTTTTTTCGAAACAAATTCAATTCGTAGCAATTTACATAAATTGTATTTTTCTAAATATAGCTGTCGCCTTTTACTATCCGTAAAAGTGAAATGTAAAGCAAAAACGTTTATACGCAGACAGTTATCAAGCACTTTTTTCTGCTGGCTGTACATTATACAATTTCATGAAAGCACAGCTATAATTATTATATAATTATATGAGATCTAGTTGTAATTTATACAATTTATAAATAAATAAGTAAATAAATAAATAAACCAATTAATAATTTAATTCGCTCATCTAACAGAATAACAAATGACGCGCGAGAAGATGAAATGGAGGAGAATATGGGACAAGTGAATACAATGATAGGCAATCTCCGAAATATGGCTCTTGACATGGGCTCAGAATTGGAGAACCAAAACAGACAGATCGACAGAATCAACCGCAAGGTAATATTTATTCTAATTATTTTAATTATATAACCATACAAAATATAGTATGTATGTTAATAATTTTTTTATAAACTAACATAATATAATCTACATCTTATTAATTTCACTTTGTCTCATGCTAACAAAATACACAGGGTGAATCTAACGAAGCCAGAATAGCAGTGGCAAATCAAAGAGCTCATCAGCTCCTCAAATAAATACATACTATTTTTTTTTTTGTCCTAATGTTATTAACAAAACAAAAATTAATTATAATATTAATATAATACCTATAATAAAAATTCCCTTTATTTTTATGAATAATATATTTATGTAAAAATTATATTAATGTATATTTTTTGTTTTGTTGTTGTGATTTTTACTTATTAACATATAAATTATTACTTATAACAGTATAATAGTAATATATATCGGTAGGGTTTTTGGCTCATATTGCTGTGGTGAATACAAGAAAAGTATAAACAAAAAAAAAACTGACGAAATAGTAATTGGAAAAAATCCCATGATAAAGTTTAAAAAAAAAATACAAAAAAAGACAGCATTCATCACTCTATTTCCTAATTTTGTAATAATTAAAAGAAAAATATATTTATTGGAATATTTTGCATAACTATTTTTAATTCACAGAAAAAGTTTCACCACAAAAGAAATTATTTTACATCATTAAAATTATTCAAATATACTTTTATAAGTTAGGTTGATCTTTGAATAAAAGTTGGAGCATTGAGAAATACTTAATTAATTTATTTGTTTACAATTAGTATTTATTTAAATTTTTCTTCTAGTTGAACTTACATTCTTACAGAAATTATTTCGAAATCATGAAAATTCTACAGTCAACGAGATGCCATAATATCAGGTGTATAGTGTTTTGTTTTCTTCTTCTTAGCTGGCGTGTTATATCCATTATTTATAACAGCATTTATTTGATATAAATGTTTTAATAATCTTTAAATACCAATTATGTAAATTTTAAAATTTGATCCAATATTATTAGTATTATAATAGCTTATAATACTGAATAATTCGACAAAAATCACTTGTATTTACTCAATGCTCAACCAGTGAACCTTGTTAAATTGATCTCAAATTTAAAATTAAAAGATCTCAAATTTTAATTAATTTGCAACTGGAAGTGTTAATTTAAACAAAAAAAAGTTAAAATGAAAAATTATACTTTAAATTCATTATATACAAACCAAATTAGAAAGAGATTTTAAAAAAAATTAAGAGCTTCCATTGCACTTAACCAATTTTTATTTTATTTCTAGTAATTTACATTACCAAAAAATTAATTTTATATATAATTTTATAGCGTATAATCGATAGAAGTTAAAACAAAAACTTTTTAAATAAAATTTCTCATAAATATTATACAAATTAAATTTTTATCATTAAACAAAAAAAAAAAAACAAAACGAGTTGTCTGTTAGAAAAATATTTAAATCAACGTTTTTGTATAGAATTTAATTCATGTAGATGAGAAAATTTTAAACAAAAAAAAAAATATATAAAAAAAAATACTATTAATATTATGGAGAAGTTAATAACACATTTCAACTCGCTGAAAGTATTGAAAATAAAAGAAAAAGTCCAATAAAATGGCGAATTATTTTCGGACCAAATAGCGTATGTGACGAAGTTGATAAACTTTTTATTGTTTTTTTTTTACATTTATTTATTTTTATTTTTGTTTATTTGTTAAAGCTATACAACATCAATAAAAACCGAATCTTATAACTAAAAAAAATGTATCATTAGTCGTATGTATCTGCATTCAATGTCGGCCTTTGTGTTAGTTAAATATTTAATAAAAATGTTAGTCTGTACGATACAGACTAACTCGCTGTTACTATTTTGTTTGTGTTGCTAGGAAAAATATTTAAAAAAAATAAAAAAAATATTATTAAGTTTAAACTTTAACTGAAATAAGAACAAGCAATAAATAACAATGCCTTAAATATTGTGAATAGATACGTAGTTGTATTCGTTTGCCTATTGAAATAAGTAACACACAACTGAGATATTGTATAGCTTTAAATATTATTATTATTTTTTTAAATTTCATTTCATTTAATTTTTTTTATTATTTTTTTATTTGTATTTCATTCAGTTTTTATTTCTTTCTTTATTTTTATCTTTCTTTTTTTTTTAATTAAAGGGTGACAAGAACACAATAAGAATTGATGGCGCTAACAAACGGGCCAATGAGCTTTTGAAAAACTAAAATATTTAACTTTATTTATACTATTTAAGTTTTGTGTATTTTTTAAATTATGTAATTAAATTATATTTAATGTAATTTTTTTTTGAAAACTAAAATACTCTCTTTAAAAAAATTAAATATTGTTTTAAAGAAGAAAATAAAATAAAAACTGTTAATTTGCAATCGCACAACTGATGTATAATTATTTATTCTGGTCTTAAATTTCATTTCATTTAGTTTTTGAATCACAAAATACAAAAAATAAAAATCTAATTTACTTAATTAAACTGTTTGCTTTAAAAGCATTTAACATAAGCATCAAATAAATCCACTTTTAAAATTGTCACAGAAAAAAATGTAAATAAATTTAGAAGACAGATATGTCTGTAACATTTGGGTGATTAAAATATTTAAATTTCCTAAGGTAAACATTTTTCAGGACTCGTCGTTAAGTCTTGACTATATGATGTAAAAGTTTTTTTTTTTTTGTCATGGTCAAAAGTGAACAATATTTAAGCTATCACTGAAACCACCAATCTCTTGTTTCGAACTTGCTCTTTTAGCAAGGGAACCCAACCCAATCTTTCAGTGTATACAATTTAAAAAAAAGAAGACTTTTGACCTCATGTATGGGATCTTTTGCTATAGTATAAATAGCCGTCTATTTTAAGACTTCAAGAACTCTTCGTAAGAGTCTCTATCAAATGCGGTTAAAAGTCGGAGTGCCTCATTCTACAAGTACACAAGTATTGGATTCACATTTAAGTAAAAGCGAGAGCTTGTTGTTCAGCAAAAACTTAGAAGTCATTGTTTGATTTATGAATTAAACGAGCCTTGACAGATTGAAGTATAGGCTGTGTTTAATATGAGCTGTTCCTCGCGTTTTTATTCTTCCATAGTGATATTGGCTGCTGCTTTTGACCCAAGGTAGGTTAAAGGATTGCTTAGAGCAAAATATTCTTTACTAACCTAATTATTTTGATCAATTCTTCTTCTTGTAGTCGAATTTTTCATTCCTTTATTGATGTACAGTTCAAGTTTTTGTGCTGGTCGGTTGATCGGTAGGATTTATTCACCTTCAGCTGATTTGGATCTTCTAATGATGTCGATTTCGTTTTCAAAAGACAGTAAATAGCTCACGTTGAACTTGGTGATGACAAACAGTCTTGCTGAAGTCTTAGAATGCGAGGAAAATTTTCCTATAATCGATAACTAAAGGTAGCTGGTGTAACCAAAGAAGTTTTACCTATATACACAACAGATGGACGTATTCGAACATTTCGTTACTCAATCAAATCATGAAAAAGTAAAAAAAAATCAGAATACATAATTGTGCTAATAAAAATCATATTTTCTTTTTTGTTAAAAATTTAAATTTTCTATTTGTATAAACGGTTTAATTCTAGAGCAAAGATTAAAAAGTTAAGTGAACACCAAGAAAAATTGCTCATTCAAAAAATGAATCTGCCTTTTCTTTTCTCTGTGACATTCTCTTCTTACAGCAAAATAAAGAATTAACTTTACTTAAAGGTTAAAAATATTATAATGTTAAAAATTCTTACATATACCAAACATATGTTTATCTTGCGTTGAAATAAGCAAGATAATTTTTGAATCCATATCAATTATCAATAAATATTTATATAAGTACATAAGCCGAAAAATTAACTCAATAATATTAATGAAGAAAAAATATTAAAAATACGAAAATAATAATCATCAGTAAAAATATTCGTTTCAATAAATAAATCACCGAAATTTGTATCATTAAATTAAAAACCTTCACTGACATTTATTTCCTCTTCTTTTTCACATAAATTTACTACATCTTGGTTTATTTTGTTACAACGCAACATCATGTCTATAATGGTTAATGAAACACGTCAGGAAAAGAGAAGTGTTAAAAAATTTGTATATATTAGTCAATAATATTTAAACATGCGAGATATTTTTTTGATCTATTTTTTCACTTGCAACAAAAAAGATGCACCACCGTTTCAATTAAAGTCATATTTAGATTTTACTTTTGAAAATTCAAGTGAACTAATAGAAACATACTATACATTAGCTATAAAAAAATTCAAAATTAATAAGTTCCGGTCCAGAAAAAGATAATTATTCTTCTCGTTTTATTATCATAGAATCTATAATCGGAATTTCGGTACGAATCACGATACAACCATCTTTCACAGAATTTATTCCTTATGGAATTTTTGTACCCGATATTCCATAGCAAATTAATCGTGTGATTGTTTTTTTTTCGCTAAAAGGCATTGTCGTTTCGATTAATAATGGATTTGATGATAGGGATTATTTTTTTCATTTAAAACTAAACGAGATAACCATTTGCAATAAACTCTTAAACCACCTTTAAAAAAAGCAAAACAATATTTTTGAATCTACATATTATATTCCTTCAATAAAGTATAAAGGAACACTTACATATACATACATAAATGTATTGCAAAATATAATATAAATAAACAAAACTAACGTTTATTATAGCATTTACCCCAAAATAGCCAAAAGGCACATCAGAAAAAAACAATAATAATATTGCAGTCTATAGTAAATATTTTTCATACTTACATAAAAATTTATTATTATCAATGAGAATTGAAATATTTTTAAAATATATTCAAAATATAAATGAAATAATAATTAAGGTAACGCTGCGGGCGTTTCTCAGGACAAATATTCGTATGAAACGGATGCTTTTATTTTATTTAAAAAAAAAAAAAACATGCATTAATTTTTTTCTTTAATATTTATTTAAACCTGAAACCACTCGTATTTAACATTATTTTTATTATTTGCTAATGCTTATCATAACAGTGATCGCGAATTCTTTGAACGAACTGATTTTTGTTCGAATAACAAACTCGTGAATCAAAATAAGAAATACGTTTACTACTTAAAGCTCTCCACACTATCTCACACAGTAGGTATATTTGTTGAAAAAAAAGTTTCCACACATGCATCGAAACAACTGTCTTTATTTAATAAAAAAATAAAATTTTATGTAACGTAAAGGGGTTTGTCTTTTTATTTTGTTCAATTCAGTAGATCTATTTGTTGAAAAAGAAGTTTCCAAACAGGCCAGTATAAACACATTCGGTCGTATTTATAAACGTTGTCTAACTCCGGACAGCCGTCCAATTTATAGACAAACATGTTTAATAGTTGTCTGAGTTATCTTACTTAGACAACAGAATCGGTTGTCTAATAGCGAGTTTCATTCACGAAAAGATTTGCCCTTTTCTTATTTTAAGAGTTTCATTGCAAAAAAAAAGAGCAATTCTAGGTCAATTCTCAACACGAAAGAAGTGATCTCTCATCGGGTGAGAGATTCGATCTGAATACACACTTTTTTCTGTCAAACGTCAAATGAAAAATACTTTGTTGTTTGTTGTGAAGGTGAACATGTTTCGGCTATAGTGCTAAGTTAAAAACTACTGAAAAAAGTTTTATTGAAAGGAGCTATTCTTTAAAATTTGAATGAAACTCGCTATAAGTCTTGACTAATGTGACATTTTATTAATAAATTAAAAAACATATTTCCATTTGTTTCGAACACCGTAGAAACTGTTAGACACTGTGTAACTAGTCAAAAATTAAATAAAGACGGCAGATTGTGTAGAAACAAAAATTGAAATTTCATTTGACACAACTTTAAGTTCAACTTATTGGTTCAAAAACCATCACTATTCTATGTATGTATTTCATTCGAAGATTAGGTTATGAAGAACTTATTTCTTCGGTTGGAAATGCAAAATATATATGAAAATTATTTTCAATAAACGAATTTACGAATTTATTCTGTATCTCGTATGTTATTCTAGCCAACTTGTTTTTTTGTCAAATACTCTGTGAGACAGTGTGGAGGTTTTTACAAATAAATGAAAAACGTAAATATTAAGGGAATGCAATTTTTTATCTGGAGTTGTTTTCCAACTGTTTGGTGCATCAGATTACTTAACACTGTTATGTATTAATAATAGGGTTATTCTGAATACCAATGTAGGGTATTAAGTCTTACAAAGTTTGCAACGAACCGGAGCTGATAATCAGTTTGAAAAGATTTTAAAATGTTACACCTAACACCGCTTTAAGTAGGTACAAACGTAGGTCTTTTCTGAAATTTTCATAAATTTATTGATGTCATAGAAAAAAACAGTTCATTAAAATTTTCAAGTTACAAAACAGACTACTTACCAGTTGGTCCAACCTTTTTTAAATTTGTATTACTTCGTTAAAAATGTTAAAATTACATTTAGCGGTTGCAGAAATTATTCAAGAATTTTAAGTAAAATTGTTGGAAAACGAATAATTGAAAACTGAAAAACGTAAAATTACAGAGAATTTTGTTTACCAATTTCCGTTTTTGATAGTGCAGTCGATCAGAAGACGGATTCCTGTTGTACATATATACATTTTCTTTCTTATTTTTAAATCCATTCTAATGTATATAGGTATGTCTAGCTTTAGACAGCTATCCAACTTCAAAGCCTTATGTATAAACATTTTCCATTAATAATCTAATTTACACACAGCAATGGTTGTTCAAACAAATTCAAAATTGGAAACGTTCAATGTACAAAAGAAAAGCAGATTCTTTGTACGAATTGAAAAGATATCTTAAAATAAAAGAAATTTTCATTGAACGTAACCGATAGCTCACTTTGACAGATTGGGAACTTTTTCGTTACATTTAAAAAGCAAAGGGTAATATGCATGGTTACCAAACTATACATTATAGCTAAAAAATCTAACCCGGATTAATTTATTTATCATGTCGATACATTTTAAAAGCATTTAAAAAACTTGACACCAGTATTGTAATTTCTTGAACTACTACTATGAATAAATGAAGTATGATCTTCTTTCATATTTTATATGTTTGTTTAAGAATTTCGATATCAGACGGTGTTTAAATTTGGAAGATTAATTCCGGTATCGCGGCTGTTTGTAGGAGAAGTGCGGGATGAGGACTTTGTTTTGTTTTGGGTCTTCGAAAAGTTGTCATCTTGCAATTACATTTTGAATGGCTTTAGACAACAAAGTATATACTATAAGTTTGAGCGGACTTGTTTACAGTTTGGGCCCTATTATATAGAAAAAATCCATTCTATGTAATAAGTCTAAAATGATTTTTTTTGCTTCCAGTAAAAAATTACATTCCGTTAACCATTTCAATTTTTTGTATTGCTTATTTTAACGACAATTTTTTGCTATGTATGTCAGGGTTATTTATCGATTCTTTTGCTGCCCTTCTCAACTGCTGATAGGAACATACCAGACAACAATATTTACAAAAATGTTGTTTTGAAAACGTTATTGTTTTAGAACACCAAACTCTTTTTTTTTTATTATAAGACAAAAATCGCCCTATTTTTACAAAATTGGTAACTTTAATATTATTTTTATTTTTACTTAAAATTACATAGAACTTATTCACATCAACGAATTAAAATATCAACCCATGGTTATAAAAATAAATAATCGCCTTTAGTTATATTATGTATGAATAAAAATAATATAATAAATATATTTCATAAATTTTATTTGCTTATTTTGATAGAAAAGAGAATTAAAAAAAATAATACTTCATTACATTTTGAAATATTAAAAAGCTTTAAATTAAAATATATTATAAATTTAAATAAAACTCCCACACTTGAGATAAGCGCGAGACTAAAATTATAAAAACAACAATAAAAATAAAACGGGTCACCATGTAAACCCGATGAAAAAGTGCATTTGGGCATTTTTTTTCTGTTTGAAATTTTAAAAACAATTATTAAATTAAAAAATAACTGACATGAAGAATGTCGATGTTGTTTTTAATTAATATAAGAAATCAGCAATATTTAATGTGTTGTAATTATTTCAACAAAATATTAGGAAAAACAAAAGAAAAAACGTAAATTAAAAATGCTTGTTAAATAGTTTTTAAATTTAATAATATATACATAACATTAAAATATACACAATATATATATAAATGAAATTAAGAGTGGTGTCACTATAATAATTAGTACCTACTTATTAGAAAATAAGCATAATGTACAAAATAATACAGAAATGATATAAAATAAACCATATATATATATATATTATATATATACAGACAGACACACACACAGTATATAAAACAAATAAACAAAATATATAGATATATATATATATATATTTACTGAGGAATTATCAATCTTATAAAAAGATAAACTATACATAACACATACAACATACATATATATTTATTATTCTACTAACCCGATTCTCTGTGTCTTTTTATTGTCTTCAATCAAATTATTAAAAAATACATAATTAATAAAAAAAATATGCATGTTAATATTGTATCATACAGTAATTACTTGTAACTAAAAAAATTATATTAAATTTTGAAAAATAATAGAAAATCAAAACAAACCCTAGAACTTGAAAATAAAAAAAAAATCAGCAACTTCTTTTCCATTAACATTAAGTTGTAGTGTAAGTTTTAAATAAGAAGAAAAAGCATTTTGTAATGAAAAACAAAAAAAAAATGAATTCAGAAGGAATGTTGTTAATTTTTTTAATTTAATTTAAGACTTAAAACCAAAAGACATGTATGACAATTAATAATTTAATTTTTTATTGTCTATAGTTTTGTATCTATATTTTTTTGTTATATTTTTGCTTAAGTAAAAACTGTGAATTTATGCATCTTTCATTGATTTACATTTTTAATGTATCCGTCAGTTCGCCAGTCAGAAAACATTATGTATGTGAATTTAAGATTTCGGAATAAATCATTATTATTAAATTAATACTTATACATTTGAAGTGATATAAATTATAATTGAATTAATAAATTATAAATAAAAAAACAAACCAAACAATGCATTTTATTTATGACCCTTTTGTTAAGTGAATGATTGAAGAGGATAAAGTTTTTGTGAGGCGTTAATAGTATTGCAAACCAGGTGTTCCTACATAATTCCTTGCTTCGTGCCTTTAATGTTCAAGCAGACAAATCGTCAATTGAGTTCTTTGTTACTTCTGTTTATATTATATTAGCAAATTTTTGCTTGGAAGTGATTTTTAAAATTACGATATAATATTCATAGGCAGGTATTATTATGGATTCGTAAAGAAAATGAAACTCAATATTTTTATAATATTTGATTTTCGCTTGAATAATACCACACCTATTATTACAATGTTTGAAACTAATACACCTCTTGTGTGGCTTAGGTATTTCAAAAAAAAATTGATGAACACTATAGAAAACCATATTTCCAAAACAATAACACACGACATGCATTATATTAAATGGAGCCTAACTTCAAATAGGTATTCACATTCCAATTTACGTTTAATAAGGTAAAAACTCAAATATATTGTTCTGAAAATTTCATAACACAAATATATATAAAAGTGGGCGTGGCAGCATGCGGATTTTACTGAAACCCCACTTCTAGTAGCGACCAATGAAAATTTCAGCGAAATCTGTTAAGTAATTTTTCATTAAACAAAAACAATAGCGCAAAATTATAAACGATTTAGTACGATGTTAAAGCATTTTTACTATGATAAAATGGCTTTAAATCGTACTAAATCGTTTAAAATTTTGCGCTAATGCCTTTTATTATATTAAAAACAATACGCAATTTTTTTTTTTTTAAATTGTATTCGAAATTTTCAATAATGTCTGGAATTCAGGCGCCTTATTGGAAGTTTCACCCGAAAAATATTTCACTTTTAAAATTTGGCTGTCAGCGAAAAGTGAAATGTCAAATTTTCCGGTTTGAATGGTGTTCGGCCGAAGCCTACAATAAAGCTGAATAGAAATTTGGAGTTTTACATATTATAAGTGGTCCAAAACTTTTAATTAAGATAAATAAAACAACATAAATATCATAATGCCTATTTTCCACGCTATGAAACTGCACAACAGAAAACATATTCAGCGGCATAGATAGCTTTTTACGATGGGAGGGGGTGAGTATTAAATATTTATAAAGCTATATTTTTATTTTGTGTGACAAAAGCAAGTATTTTTTGGACAATTCATCTAAAACTTTGACCTTGGTGACTCCAATGTCACGATGATTGTTAGAGCATTCGTTTTTTCGTTTCAAACTGAAAAAACGTTCTTTTGGCAGTAGACATTTATAATGGTAGTGTAGCTAATACCATTGGCAACATATTGATGTTCGAAAAATTTTAATTCCGGACAATCCACAGCTTCAATTGAATTTTTCGGCTTAATATCACCTCTATACGGATTAAGTATTTCTTCCAAGTTTTCAACTTGACAAGAGCAACAGATGGCCAAACAGCAAAAAATAAACTCTATTTGTTTTAATAATTTTATTAGTTGTTCTGTCAATTTCGAATTCAGCATGTCTGAATACATATATATTTTTATAATTAGTATATTTCTCTTCAAGACGCATTGTATTTAAGTCCAGAAATGGATTGAACACCGTCACACGGCGGTATACATTTTAAGTTCAGGACTCGGATGTTTCTTCTGTCTCCAGAAAACGCATCTTCTGCTCGAATCCTTCCACGCGTAAATCTTTGGCGAGATTCATAGCTTGTACCAAATCTAAATTTATTTTTAAAATTTACAAATTCGCGACTCAAAGGCAATGAAAGTTGATTAACCACATTGATAACCCGTAAACTAATCAAGAATTCGAATATGGATTTGTTTTTTTTTTTTTCTTGGATTAGAATATGCATATTACGATTAAAAGGAACACGCGCATAATAAAGAATCAAAAATTCTGAAGTTTTGAAGCACTTGTGAGCTTGAGCGAAAATAAAAATGCGAAATTGACCAACTTGCCCCCCCCCCAGCACACTATATACGCCACTGGCCCTATTGCGAATGGAATTTCGCCGTTGTTTTCTTTTTCATTTTCGGAAGTTTGCTATAATCTTTGGAAAATATTGCTTTCAGAAAAATAGTTATCGTGAATAATTTTTTCCATGCAACTTTTCCATATTTCAATGCGAACATTTCTGTAAGTAAGTTGTCGGGGAAAAATTATTTTTTTCAGCGGAAAAAAGTTCCGAAAAAATTGGCAATAGCACTGATTAATTAAATGCTGCCGTCTTTTGCCATGATAATAATCCATATAAAGATTCCAAATTTAGGTAGGTTATGTATTTTACTCTTCCAAACCCTATTTGTTTACATTGTAGCCGATTTTCCTGATTTGTATAAGCAAAAGCAGATGTCACCAAAGGTTTTTATTTTAATATGGAGAATCTTGGGCGTAGGATATTTTGTTAACAATAAATTTAAAAACAATTTTATTTTAATTTTGTAGATTTTTTTTTATTTCATTTCATGAAATCCTTATAACATGTACAAAAGATATAGGTTTTTATAATTATTACACATATTTTTAGTTCTCAATTTAATTTTTGTGGAGCAATCGACTAAAAAATAAATAATAAATTATCATCATAATGGCAATTTCACAAATTCATTTACATATTATGTTTAATAGTAAATATTATGTAAATAGCAAAACATAAAAAGTAAATCAATCCAGCAAAAAAGTAGCTTTATCCTTTTCTATAATTCTGCCGTTTATCATCCTTAATTCCATCGAATCCTTCTCCCTTGTCGTTAATGGCGATTCAATGCGACAGCCAAGGAAATCACAAGTTATCTTTTTATTTTAAACCCTAATATTGCTTTCAAATTTATTTCGTAAGTAAATAAAACAAGAAATTCAACATAAACTAATAATATTCAAACACAAAGAGAGGACATAGACATGTGACGGAAGGCCAAACTCAAAAATTGTTAAATCGAATTTAGTAAATAATTTGTGTTGTTCGTCCACGTGCTGAAGATGTGATCGCTTCTTCAAGATTTGAATCGAGCTTTCGATAGGCAGCTGTGTGCTTCCGGCGACCACTGCGACCTTTATCGCCACGTCTTCCTTCCAAGACAAGGGCGAGAATTTTTGATTTGTTGTGATAAGAAACATACATAGCAATGCAAAGAAACATTCCCACAAGTAAATATGTGAAGAAATTCGATCCAGATTGTTCGTGGAAGGGATCTTCTTTTTTCTTGATTGTTGTTGTTGTTGCGTCACTATCATGCCTGATAATTTCTTGACTACTGCTGTGAATTTGATCATTGTCGGGATTAGTGATAAGTATTTTTTTCTTGTCTTCAATATCCCCAATTTCTTCGTCGGTTATATTATCTTCAGAGGAATACGCATCTTCAACTGGTTTATTTTGAGTCTGTGTGCTTGCGTTTGATGTCGTAAATGGAATATCTACTTTGCCTTCATCTGAAGTTTTTTTTGTATCTAGAATATCAACTTTATCTTCATCTGAAAATTTGTTCGTAACATCACCTTTGTTTTCATCTAAATAATGTTTCGTAGCATCATCTTTGACTTCATCTAAAGGTTGTTTATTTTTTTTTTCAATTTCACCTCCATCTGAAGATTGTTTCTTAACCGCAATATCAATTTTGCCTTCATCTATAGGCTGTTTTTTTTCATTTGTTTGTTTTTCAGATGAGTCGTTGGACTGGAGTTTTGTCGGGACCTTTGATAATTTGAAAGCTAAAAACAAAAAACAAAATTTTAATTAATTTAAAAAATCTATTTTTTTTTATATTCGAATCTGTTAAAGGACCAATCTTTTCCAATAATTTTTTGAAAATTTTATAATTAATTTTGCAGGTCTAAATTCTGCAGCAACTAAAAAATAAATTGCAGCTCTCTTTGAAAATTTGATTTTTGTTTTGTATAATTTATTTTTGTAGTAAAAATTACACAAAAATATTTTTTAATCGGATACCACTTTTGTACTATTACCATTTCGTCCTGTAATTTCGCAATTGTAACAGCCCTATTCTGCTGAACGTTCACGAATGTTTCAAAAAGATAAAAAAAAAATGTTTACAATTAGATTCTCTCAAGAACTGCAAGAATAAATATTGGTAGAGCTTTAAACTCGAAAGATTAAAGAGTTTTAAGAATAATTTGTGATAAATTCAGTGAACAATTCACGTGAATTGAAAAATTTGATCGGATCGAATAGCAGAATAGGGCTGTACATTTTTGAAAAACAATTGTTCAGTTTATATTTCAGCATCATCACTAATTTTGCTCCGTCAAAAGTTAAGCAGGCAAATCCAGAAATTTATTTGATACAAAAGCTGCGAAATCTAGCTGAGAGATCCTGTTTATATTTTTGAGAAAGCAGAGATCTCTGAAATGTAAACTGGGTGAATGAATCCTTCAAGCCAGTCATCCCTTAAAAATGACCTTTCAAACACAAAAAGAATTTCTGAAATCTGACACGTGGTTTCTAAATAGCCCAACAAACAATGGCAGACTTTAGATTTATTAATACAGATAGATTCATTTTTGTGAACATAAAAAAAAATGGTGTCAATTTTAAATAAAAATTAGAAAAAGTTTTATACGCAAACAATAACAAATTTTTGAAAAATTCGTTTAAACGTCTAAATGGATAACGGTCTCGGTTCTTTTTCTTGTGTCAGTATATTTGTCTCTTAGCTTTACAGCTGATCAAAAAATTATCAAAGATATATTTTGTTCAATTCCCTAAATTCCCATATATGTACATAAAAACATATTTAAATATTTCGTGAGCGAAAAAAATTTACTACAGCGTTTTAAGAAGTCTATTGCGGAATTCACGCATCGCCGCCTGTTGCATTAACACCAATAAAACTTGTGGCAATTAGGAGGGTTGGTACAATAACTTTAAAATTTCGTTTCGCAGGCTTTAAGCACGATTAAATCAACGTCAATATTCCGATAATTTCTTTGCGTTTTAAAGCAGATGCATTTGAGAGAGGAATCGAACAAATAATTTGAATGCGGTGTAAACATTCGGAAAAGGGATAAATCAGATTTTTTCCTTGAAAATGTTGCTTTATATTTATACATTATTGATTGTTAAATATAATTTAAAGTTGGGAAAATTAGCCGCACTACGAGTCCCTATGGTAACAATGGCACTAACTATAGCCAATGGAATAAAACGACCTTTTATAAACAAAAAATCGATTAAAAACTTTTGGTATTAATTTGTATGTCTATTCTATCTCCCTTTTTTAGTTCAAAGTTTGGCAAATTTTTTATTTTTTTTAAATAGCAATTTCGTATATATGTATGTATAATTAAAACTTAGAATATAAAAATCCCATATATTTTAATAGCTATTGAGCGATATATGTAATTGTAATACTCAAAATCGATTAAAACCATGTGTATTGCGGTTAACGAACTGAAGATAAAAGATTATCATACAAATACTATTACGAGTTCTTATTACCAATAAATAAGAATTTTTTTCCTGTTTATCAGTCACTTCCAATGAATTAATTATTTCTTATGAATTGTTAATGACAACTTTATGGCTAATTTATTGAAAGATTCAACCAAAAAACGTCGAGTGCAACTTCTAATTATTGAGAAATAAGCAGCTTATTCATCTTGAGAAATTGTGTACATATTGGGATAACCTTCAACATTTATGTTACTACTACAGCTCATATATATAATACACTCATACATTCATGATTTTTTGGTCAAAATCATTGAGTTACAAATTGCATCAGATGCGTATTCGATGCAAAGTTATTAGTTCTAAAAATCAAATGAGCAGTTTCTAAACGCGAACTAAGGCTGTATGACTTAAGTACTTATAAAAGCAACAACCTGAACTAAACGGCATTAGTGAGAAGGATACGAAGGAATTTTTACTGGCGCATTGGGTTAAGAATAGTGTTTATTATTTCATAAGATCTCACGGGTGGCATGCGGTTGAAATTTGGGTGTCCATTGTCCAACCCACACCTTTGAGTTAGAAGTCAGGCACTAGTTTATTAATATTTATTTGAATCTATGTACCTATTTAAAATCTATAAAACAAACTTACCGAATTTTTTGGAATCTGCATCAAGCGTTGTTTTATCTTGTACAGTTTCAATAGTTTTGTTTGACAAAACACCATTTTTTTGTGAGACTTTTGAGGAATTATCAACTTGTAGAACCTTTGTTGGTTGAGTAGCTGTAACATTAGGAACAACTGGTGGCACTTTAGGTTCGATATTTTTGATATTGCCGGTTAAGTTCTTCGATATCACGTCACCCATCCAAGCTAAAAATATACAAATTGGCTTTGTGGTGCTCCCACCATCTTCCAAGCACGAATGTCCACACTTTCCCGAGTTATTTAAATCCATTTGCTTAAAACTGAGGAAGTATTTTTTGGTAGGAAAGTTGTGTTTTTGTTCGCAGAATGCGTCCGTTTTGTTGGTTTGGTCAAGAAGTTTAAGCACAGTAGATCTATCAACAACGATGCCACTGCTATTGAGTTGGAGAATTCCATCGAAATACATAGAGCAAATAATTTCTGTTGTATGATGGTACGGTGCCAATTGACTGGTATTATAGCATTCGTTCAAGAACTTCAACAATTTTTCGTTGAGGAGTGTATTCTGGAATTGTTCCAGTGATTTTTCTTCCTTGTATGTAGTCCATTGTATCGAAGTTTGATTTTGAGCTGGTGCGGCGAAAATGCAAGATGTAAATACAATGAACAGCAATATTGTGAACATTTTAATGGTGTTTCTATAGAAATCGAATGTTTTTCTTTTCGAAGAAATTTATAATTTCGAGATTTTTTTCACTTAAAAACTTCTTTACGCCTGTTTGTCTGTTTTATAGATGAAGATGACAGTTGTTGTGCATTTGCCTTCGCCTTATTAGTAGTTGACGTTTAATGCTGGCGCTGCATAGATGACAGATAATGCGCTGTGCGCATCGCATATTTTGGAGATTTGTTGCTTTGGTGAAATACTTCAGAGAATAAGGTGGAGAGAATTTCGATGAATGCATTCAGCATGGACAAAAATATAAAGACTGCTCTTATACCATGAATGAAAAAATACAACATAACTATACTTCTTTTTTTTATTGGCGCCAATTCAAAATTCTTTGATTGTTTCTAATTTTAATATGTTTAAAAGTGTGTTGGATTTTTTTAAATTATTATAAATGTTTCACGCTGTAAGTATGTGGGCGTTATGACAACAATAATAAATATCTTTAATTACGAAGAGAATAAGTTTCGTATCCAGTGAGATAAGTTTTATTTAATAAAGAATTAATTTATTATAAAAAAAATTCTTCAGTGCCTTCGTTCTGTAACTCTCGCATCGATAAAATTGGCCAGGAAACGGTGAAAAATGCAACAAAACTTATACGATTTGTTTCAATTTTCATCTTTATGATTCAAGAATATAAAAGTAACATAAAATGTCTCCAGTCAAAAATAAATAAAAGGAAAAAAAAAGAAAGAAATTATATGAAAAGAAATCGTGAAACGAAGTTTCTAACGAAAAGCCTATTTCGTTGCTTCATCCAAAATTTTTCCATAATACCCAAAGTGGGACCTGACTAGTTAGGCCTTAATTCTGCACACGATTCGCCTCGTCATAAACGCGTGCAAGATTCAAAAAATCGTAGTACACGTCTATGACGATACGCTTCATGTGTAGAAGGTCTTAGAAGCGTAAAAAAGCTCTCTCCTACTCGACAGTTGCAATTTTGAAGCAACAAAATCGGGTGGCCTATTTGTCTACATCTACATCGCGACTTGAAAAGGCTTCTAAAAATTCCAGAGCCATGTTCTTTTCCTTTTCTTATTTGTTAAATTAAACGAAACTTAGGTAGGTATTGTTATTATCGAGAAGTGTTTTTTTTTTGTTTATTGAAAAAGAACGCGCAAATTTTAAATAGATTCGCACACGGTGCAACAAAAAGCTAAAGCGTGTACGTTGGGTTGAGAAAAGAAAATAATCATATAGGAGGGATGTTTATTCCCCCGTTTAGCCAGGAAATGCAATTTTCTAAAAAAATGAATCACAGCTCGATTCTCCACAACATCCATTGATACATAATAAGTTCACAAGTCACGAAAAGAGGTGAAATTAATTTTGTGATTTTTTCGAATTCCCAGTTGCAACTTATGAGAGTCACAAAAAGTCTAGGAACTGTGATATCCTTCAGAGGAGCAGGAGGAGAGCATTTTTTAGTTTTTAAATAAATTAGTACGGCCCAATTTAAAATCTATTTTTGTTTCAAATAATCAGCTGCTCCAATAATGACACTACAAAATTCACCTTTGCTGTGGTGAGTTTCGTTGTGACTTCTTTTGTGAGAATTGGAGGAGGATTCCAAAAATGTTATCGAGTCACAACAATCCTCACAGAGAATAGTCACAAGATCTTGTGACTTGCGACTCCTCACAAGGAGGAGAATCGGGCTGTTAAAACAGAAACCTCTTTGTAAAGCTAGAAATCTTTTCTTTTATTTTTTTTTTAAATAAAGTTGTTATAGTCAAAATTTTACATAATTAAGTATGTACCTACTTTTTTTGTCTTCAAAATTCAATATGCTCTTATTTATTTTTAGTCAAAAACCGAAAATCAGATGAGATGAAACTTGTATCACATTTTCTTTTTACTTTATATTTGGCAAACAGTTCACAGGGTATTATTTTGGGAAAATTTAATGGGCGGAACAGAATCTGCATTAGAACACAGGTTCTAATGATGTGTGAGTGAATCACTCGACGAAGTTTCTATTTCTAAATTCGCTTCATTGCAGCCACAAACAGTAAACAAAAATAATTGTAAGGTACCTTTCTGGTATAACTAATTTTGACCATAACCGTAACGTGTTGTTGAAACATTAACAGGCGTATTTATTAGATTTTTTACTAGTTAGACAGTGTCTTGTTAGTCTGAAATAGTTGAAAATATGCTCTATTTGATTAAATAAAATATTACATTAGACAAGGTTTAGACAACCGAGTCCCTTGCCTAAGTTAAATAAGTCATCAACTAAAATTTTTGTCAATAATTTGAACTGCGATCCAAAGCTAAACAACGTTTATAAATACGACCTTAAAGTTTCGAGCTGTAAAACAATTTTTCACACTTAAATAAGCTGTACATATGAATAAGAAGTTATTAAAAACATTTTTAATTAATAGTAGGTAAAGTTTATTTTCCGATAAATCCACCCCAAAGTTTCTGAACACCAAAATACAGAAAGATTCTTCACGAATGTGAAAAAGAATCATGTGATCACGACAATACGTGCCTGTGCCTGTCAAAAAAAATCGAATCGTGTAATCAGCTTCTAATTCAGTATCTTTGGCTAGAAGCAGTTTTTTTAAGAAAAAGAATTGTTATTTCGACATCAATCGAAAAGGCCAATAAAGCAAAACAGAAATGAAGGACAGTGTTTACAGCATCAATCCTCATTATAAATATAGATCTTGCGTATCAAATTATACATATATACCATTTTCGCTTGGTAGTCATTGTTCATTTCGATGTTTTGGCATTCCCGACGACTAACAACATCCAAACAATAAACATCAAAAATGTTTACCCAGCACAGGTTATCCACAATGAATAAATAAATACAAAAATGTTTTTTTTTTTTGATTTTGTATTTTGTGTTTTTTTTTTATTTGGTACATAAAAACTAGAGTATTCCTTGGTTCTTTAATACATACCTTTAACATTTCATTTTTTTAATAAATTTTTCTTATACTAAATCCTCAACACAAGTTTTTCATTTAACATTATAAAACATAATTTGTAATAATATTTTTTTAACATAAGGCCCTTAACAACTCTAACGAGAATGTATGTATAGAACTCCAGGCTCCAGAGATGTCCTTTTGAAAGAGACTTGGCTGGGACTTATTCCGGCCATAGACAAATCTCCTCAAAACTATCCTTTTTTGTTTGCTTATATTGTTTTGTTAAAACTTCTTCTTAAAAATACACACACTTACAATGTAAAACCTTAAACATTAACTTTTTGGAATAAGTCTTATGCACACACATATTAATTATATAAATGTAAAAAGAAATTAACACAACTAATTTACATCCATCAATAGTGTTAAATTAAATTAAGTAATTTTGTATTCCTCGTTTGGCAACCCTGCTGTTTTTGGCTCAAACATTTAAGGCTTGCTTATGTGTATTTATGCTTGTACTCGTGCTCTTGGCTAGATCGTTAATATTTAGCTTAGCCTTCAGACAGATGTCGTTGCTTTTGTTATAAGTGCTGCTATTGTTGTTGTTCAAGTCATCCCCGCTGACCTGCTGTTGATTGAGTTTTCCCAATTCGTCGATCATGATTTTGTTGATACGATTTTTTTCGACAATATATTTTCGGAGGCCATTGCTGTCCAATTTCGAACCTTCATCGATATCTCCATTGGCTTTTTTGGTCATAGCTTCTTCGCCATAGTTTTCATGAGTCCCATCGCCTGTACGTTGGATACGACTGCGCAAAATATTTTCACTAACTGTCTTACGATCATAAACGGAACCGTTGTTTGCAAAGAAATCAATGACCTTGGTAGTTACATTGAAGGGCATACCCAATTCAGCGGTACGGTAGTCCCATGGGAAGGTATGATGATAGTTGTGCCATCCTTCACCACCAGCAATGATAGAAACAAAAACAGTTTCAGCCGAAAGAATATTTCTATAGATGAAAAAGGATAAAATTTAGTTAGGAAAGCTTCAAGGAAACGTTTTCTTATTACAACTTACTTGTCATATGGCTTGTTTCCGAACATGTGAGCAAGACTGTTTACTGACCAAGTTGTGTTCAGTTGTACAATATAACGAGCAAAGTAGGTAGTAAAGAGCGACACAAAAACTGTTTCATTCCAAAGAAGGCAAGGAATAGCAGTTGGCAGTACCAGTGTGAAAATTGTGTACAGGATCTTGTAGTGTCTGATAAAAATAGATAAAAGAAAATGATTTTTTTTTTTAAATTAAGGTTTTCAAGTTGAAAGTTTTATCAAATCATAAAATTGAATATAAGCATTAACATTGAAGTGTTAAATATTCTAAAAAAAATATGACGTTTTAGATTGTTTCGGTCTACCAGAAACTCTATGAATTCGTTTCTGTATCTAAAAACAAATCCAGATACATTTGCTCTTTTTTTTCAGAAGAAGAAATGTCATTCTGAAGGTTTAAGAAGACTTCTAGCTGACCACTCCATCAATGACTTTTTGATAACCCAAATAGAGATTCCCATTTTTTTATATTTAAATGTGTATTTTTTTGTATATCTTTAAATAAATTTAAATTTATAAACTATTGCTCACAGTATTTTATTTTTATTTTTTTTATAAAACCCTCCAATTCTTAGATAATGATACTCAATTATGTGAATTTCACAACAAAACAGAACAGGATCTCATGTGTTAATTGTTTTCATTTTGTTTTAATTAAAAATTCCAAACTTATAACCTAAACTACGAAGAACCAATTTTAAGTATAAGCAATGAACAACGTCATGTCTTATAAACATACATATGTGGTAATTAATTAGATAAAGATCATTAATTTAAATTTAAAAATCCAGCTTGACTAGAAGTTTTTTTATCAAACCATGATTGTCATGCGAGTTCTTGAGTGAGAAAATTTAAATATTTTAAGAAGTTCAGAAAAGGCTGGATGTTCAAAAAGAAGACGACTGCGATTTTTAAGCTTCGATTTTCTTTTGCTCTCCTTTCGATTGCAAGGATGCCTTTAAACACTGCGATTTGCGATAGATGTTAGCTTTGTTAAATGAAAAAGAAACATATATCCACACTGCTTACTACTACACTTATTTCTCAAACAATACAAAAAAAGCACAAAGAAGAATCAGCGATAACTCTGCAATTTTTTCAAACTTCTGCAATTTTGTCTACTGCGGCCACCACATACATACGTCCTCCGCCTACGTGCTTAAAAATCGTGCTTAAAAATCGGAATTGGCGTACGACGTTGCACAATTTTCTGTCAAATTCCATAGAAATTTTTGACCTACTTGTCACTACTAAACTGTATCAAAAAGTTGCAGTTTACAAACATATACATATTTTGTCTCTGCACTTCAACTTCATAAGAAAAACTTAAAACTTTAGTAATTTGAACGGTACTGCCACAATAGTTGTTTTCTAACGGGCCTTCCAAAGTATTTTTAAGTACTCCTGAATGAAACACTTTCATGTACTTTGCCATAAGGAAAATTTAACCTCAAAATAAATATAACTTTCGTTATTTGTTTTTGTATTTTATTTTAGATAAAAGAACCTACTGTACTTTGAATTACTTCGACCAAACAAAAAGCTGATCGCAATTTCTTAACTCTATTTATGAATCTTTAAATTATTCCAAAGAGAATCAAAGAATTCGAAAAAAACGGCCACCACAAGACTTATTCCGCTCCTGAATATAGAATTAATAATCCACGCGAATTCTTAACATGGATTACTTTTCCTATCTCCGGCGGCGGCGGACCAACAAACCAGTTAGGCCAAAAAGACAAAGGTGTGATAAGATTTTTTTTTTTCAAAACCAATAAACGATACACAAGCTTTATCTTATTTTAAACATATATACACGCTTTTATTGGCTATCTCTTATTGCTTCCATGAACTGAAATATATCTTTACCCTTTCTTTCTTTTTCTTCGTTAATGTTACGATTCATCTATAATGCATAATCCAAAGAAATTAAGCCCCGCTGTTCACATATGTACATATAGATATACATATGTATTGTATATATAACTATGTATTATAAGATAAAAATGACTTCCTGTACGATCATCTTTGACAATGAATCTGCCCCATGGTCATTGGGTCAATGAATCTCACGGATACATTCGCTCAGGGGAGCTGAACTATTGTTTGATTTCCTTTCTTCATATTATAACAGCTTATGGTAGACCACAAGTGTTTAAATAAACATAAGGTCTTTTGTATATATTAATGATGTGAGAGCTTTTATCAATTTTATGTATATATTTTGTGATTTGAATGGTTGTTGTATTTGTTAGTTCTTTGAACATGAGAGGTCAGCTAGCTACCAAAGTGTGATGACGAACTGGAATTTATAATAAAAGTTTTGCATTTAAGTGCGTACCTTGGCATCCACAAGCTATAAATAATACTTTAATGAAAAGGAAACGAAAAATGCAGAAATTCTAAGTTCAAGTTCTTTTGGACTTTTTTGTTTCCGGGATAAGAATATGCACGGTTATTTTAAAATGTATCGTTTTGATGTAATATATCGCGTCAAAATTTATGCAAGTCAAAAAAAAAAAAAACAAAAACAACTTCCCTCTTAAAAAAAAGATGAACAAAAAAAAAACTAAAAAAGCCATTGCTGAATTTTTTTGATGCAGAATTGCTATATGATAATATACATACAATAGAAAGAAATGAAAACTTAATATATCTATTGAATATTTATGAAGTTGATATTGAATTAAAGACTGGAAGAAGAAGAATATTCAAAAGACACTGACCTTTAATTTGACATTTAAAACTAGTTTTTAGTTAAAGAATAGAAATATTATATTTTGTTAATTATTGTTGTTAATATCCATAGAGTCTACGAAAATAAATAAATATACAGTTTCCATTGGGGGAATACCTTTAAGAAAGGGGTCTTCACTATATTTCATGATATACTAGATTAACGGTTCCTACAGAAGGAAACTGGAAATAAAAAGACTTAAAATACTGTCCTTTTTATAAAAGCTAAAATTGGCTTTGTATGCTAAATGAAACAAATGGGCCATTATTCATTCATTTGTTGATAAACAAGTTTGTTGTTCAAAATATTTCCATTGAATTAAGCTAAAGTAACTAAGGAGTATATTGATAAGCTGAACCATACATTCTTACAATTTTAGCCTTTAAACGAAAACGTATATTCGAGAATTTTTTTCCCATTTCCACTATACCTATGTATTGTATACCTACATACATCGTTTTAAAATAAAGAAGAAGTCTCTTTTGTTTTCATAGAAAATGTTTGGCAAGTTCGAAGAAAAACAATAAGTTCTTATATTTTTAAGCAAACAACAAATTCTATTTGATAGAAGGTATTGTTGGTTGTTTAACTTCATATTGAATATTCATCTTTAAAAAGGCTTGAAGTAAACATGGAGTAATGCAATAGACAAATTTGAATAAGTATCTAAATCGAAGCAAGGTCTTTTAGACGAATTGCTTTAAAATGAGTACAAACGTAAAATAATTATTTGATATTAATATTGAAGAACGAAGCGAACCTATTCGGAATAAGTAAATATATGTAGGTATTTGTGTAGTGATAAAGTACAAATATCCCCAGGAAAAAAAGTATCTTCTTATACAAAGATGATAAAAATATAAAGCCTTAAGAATATATAGCACCTACGCGCTATATTTTAGATTCCACATTTAACTCTCCAAACATCAGCTTAAAGCCTAGCTAAATTTTGATATTAAGCATAGTACACAGATCGCTGTAAATTTTAGCTCTTACTTTTATCTCCACAGATTAGCTTAACCCATAGCTTAATTTTGACCAAAGATCGTTATATGCAGAATGTGTGACAAAAAACATCTGTTCGCTGAACATCAATTTCAAAGAACGTATTTTCATGAATTATTTTCTTTGGCTGAGATAAATCGTTTATTCCCATTACTTTATTTGGATTCTTATGTTCGCAAAGAAAAGTCTACACACATTTTAAGAAATACAGAATCTGCCAAAATTTTGATAGAATTAATAGGTGCTTTCAGAAAAATGATATCTCAGAGATTTCGCTTCAACAAAAAGTGTCCAAGAATTTTGACAAAAAAACTGGGAAATTTTGCTGAGAATTCCTGTTCATATAACTGAGATTGTTGAGATCTCATTTTCCTGAACATGCCTAGTATATGCCAAATAATTATTTCATGCTATAAATTTTGACACGGAGAAACAATAATTTAATTTTAGAGCTGGATTTTAGTTTGGCTAAATTTTGTAGAGAATTTCGCATACAACGCTTAAAGTTCTTTGCTAAGATTTTCTAAGTTTTTAACTAATATCATTTTAAACCTATTTTTATTAACAAATTTCAGCTAAAATCGCCTAAAACTGTGACAGTTCATGCAAAAACTAAGCAAACAAACTTTACATATACATAAATATGAAATTGGGAAAATAAAACTACTCCAAAAACATTACTAGGAACATCCAATTGAAGGCCTCCTGTCTATGTGGGATTAGGAGTGAAAAATGTGTACAAAAGGAGTAGGTACCCCGAATGTTTTCTCAAGTTTTTTTTTCGATTTACATTCATCCAATTATGTGCTACCATTCCCTAGCCTTGTTAATAATATTAATATAATTAAAATATGGCAAGTTTTTGTAGGAACACCAGAACCGAACCTAATCTTTGTGTATCACAAGAATAAACAGACCTGCTTGAAAATTATAACTAAAAGAAACTATAGCCATAATATTTAAGCTATAAATAAATTTTTCATGACCAAATTTGTGTAGTAACAATTTGACCAAGTATATATGTATATTCTTGCTAGACATCGAGACGACAAATCTTAATTTTTTTCTAGATTTTTTTAAAGAATAACTTGAAAATTTTGCATAAATCAAAAAACATATAGTCATTGACATTTGACAGCTTTTAATATCACTAATTTATACATATTTTCTGATTTAAATAAATCACAAACTATCTATTTTATTTAAGTTTGGCTTTTTATTCTTCCTGAAATCTGATGGTACCTTCTTCGTGTATGCTTAATTTTCTTTTAATATTATTATTTATTCATCTACATATTTATTAACGCATTAAAATAATATTTATGAATAAAAATATAACTTGCTCATAGAATTTTCAAATTTGACATTGCAATAGCAAGTTATGAATATTTATAATAAAAAAAAAAAAACTAAACGAAACGAAACACCTGAACGATCTCATCATCCAAAATTGTAGGCAAATTTTTCACCAAATAAAATTTCCTGTTCTCCATTCATGTAACAATCGACGCACAATGTATCTCAGAAAACAATATGAATTGTCTTATAAAAAAAATAAAATAGACAAGCGACGCTGCTTCGTTTTTAGAATCATAATTAAACGTTATATACTAACTACATACATACATATTACATATTCAACAAAATGAAAACAAAACTTTTTCCCCTAATCATAAAAGGAATTCCCCTTCAGGCGCTCGATTAGGAAACTTTTTCAAACATATAATTTACTCTGTGACGATGATGTGTGTCAGCTTCATCAACGTACTATAAACAAAAATCGAAATTAAGCAAAAAAAATATAATTTTTTCAGAAAATTATTATAGTAGAAGATATAATTATCTTTTCCTTTCCGATTTTGAAATCCAAAAAAAGTATCTTTAGATACGTGCGGAAAGTCATTCATAATAAATTTGTATTATAGGCGTAAGCAGTAAGCACGCTTGTGACTCAGCGAATACTTTTTTTTTTTTCATTAAGCTTAAACTCGAGAGTGGTCATAAAAATTTAAATTACCCTCGGGTTTCAATGATGGTGAGATAAATGAATTATTCAATATTCTATCTTTGAAATACCTTGAACTAACCAACTAGTTTGAAAAAGGATACACATACGCCACAGTGCCCGTGTTTGAAAAAAAAATAACTACATAAAGAAGATAACTAACCAGTTTTTTTTTTCTACAATTCACAGAAAAAAAAACAGCACGTGTTTTTTAGGATTAATTAAATTTTATAACCTTATTAATAAAATATGAGAACAAATTATTTAAATACACACCTTTTTTGGAACATAATCCATGGGTCGGCTTCCATGTCGGACATATCAATCTTTTGGCCATATTCTTTCACCTGAGATTTTAACATAAAAAAAAGATGTTTCTTTTAATCGTAAATTTTAATGTAGGTAATAAAATGTAAAATATATAAAATTTAATAAAGAATGTTTCTTTAAATAAATTATCATTTTAATTCGGAAAATATAAGAAATTAATAAAAAAAAAACTGACCTTTGGGTGCTTCTTTGACATAAGCCAACCAACATGAGAGAAAAAGAAACCCCTTGTGGCATTATGAGGATCAGCATCGGTGTCTGAGTATTTGTGATGTTGTCTATGATCTCGTACCCAAACATACAAACAGTTCTAAGGAGAAAATATAAATATAGTTGCCAAGGTTCAATTGAAGTTTTGAAAAAAAAAAACAACTACTCACCTGACCAGCCATTGTGTGCAACAGCAATAGGGTTACTCTTAACCATGTTTTCGCTTTGTAGGCACGGTGAGAAAATAGTCGATGGGCACCCATGGTAATACCCATTCCACTCAAAAAAGTAAATACAACAACTATAAAAGAAAAACAAAGAAAATAATGTTTAAAAAAAAAAGTTTAAAAAGCTTTAAAAATGTGTGTACATCTAAAACTAAAATAAAATTGCAAAATTAATCTTTAAATCCCGTTTTCTTAAAAAATATTTAGGGATCGAAAAAATGTTCGAATAATTCCATCAGTTCAAATACTTCATTTTTGACCAAAACGAACAATAAATAAGGAATAAGTTAAAAGATTAATTAGAGTCAATAATAATGGCCCTCAGTCTCAGGAATATGAATTTTAAAAAGCTCCAATGAAACATTTTCGTCAAAAGAACAATTTAACAGCTGAGCCTAGATCGTGTAAGACTTAAACTTTAAGTTAATTTAGCGATTATCGTTTTGAGAACTGCTCTCTTTATCATTTCCTATAGATCAGAAAGAGACAGCTATCGTTGGAACGATAATAATCGTTCAAATGACCCAGCATAATTTTATCGCAATAAGGTTACACTATGACTCCATGACTTATGAGACTAAACTATGAACTGTCACTTCCAGGTAAACTATAATAAATATATTATTATGTAAGGAAAGAAAAGCAGTCATGCAGCTTCTAATTCCCTTAATAAAGTAATAAGTAAGCTTATATTTATATATACAAATATTATAAGTTATAATTGACCCAAAATAACCTCTAAGTTTATTATATTCCCTTGACTGATTTTGTTTAAATAATCCATTAGCTAGCTGAAGCATGAAAATAGAAATAAAATATTATAACCTGTTGAAGCTTCTTTGAAAATTTATGGTTGTTATACTGTACTTCATAATAAACCATTTGAAATTAATTATTTTAAAGGTTTGCGTTAAAAAGTAGAATTAGAAATTTATCAAACATCATAAATGGATGTAAATAAAATAGAAGTTAAGACTTATTCAACCGTAAAAGTTTCATATGGTTGATGGCTCTCAATTATATGAGAAAATACAATTTTAAAAAGCTTTTGCTGATAAAATTTCTGACTCCGAACTACTGTGGTGAGTTAAGGTAACCAATAAATTGTCAATGTGACATGAGTTGTGGTGAAGCATATTTATACAAATTGTCTTATTTTAAACAGCCATCCAATAGACAAACTTTTTAAATTGTTATCTAAGAGTTATGTATGTAACTTAGACATACCGGAATCGGTTGTCTAAACCTTGACACTAAAGTGACATTTTATTGACATAATTAAATAAAGCATATTTTCATTTATTTCTAACAATTAATACACTGCCTAAATAGTTAACTGTCTAAGCAAATCTTTATCAATACGATAACGATTGTTATTTAGTTTAAAAATATTAAATGGGAATAGAAAATGGAGAAGTTTGAAGTAGTTTTAAAACAACAACGCATTTAAAGCCCTGGGGTTGTTGACAGTTCTTGGGGTTGTTAAAAAAAAAAAAAACCTGTCTTAACCCTGTGTAAAGTTCAATGAACGAAGATAATTTTTTTTTACGCAATTGACAAAAGGTTTTATTAGTGTTTTCGTTAAGTCGTTCATTAGATGACAGTTACTTTTTTTTAATGGCACACACTTGGGCCCATTTTAAACGTCAAAATGTCAATTTTATTTCATATTTAATTTAAGAACTGCGAATGTGCATTAAATATGATTAAATGTGGCCTACTTTAGTTTATTTACTTAATTAATATGAGCATATATTATATGTACTTACATACATATATATTTTGGAGCATAATTATATTATCCATAATACGATCTAAATCTACCAAATTACTATTCGACATGTTTATACAAATAATGAAAAATGAAAACAACTTTAATTTGACAATTGCATTTGACATTTCACGAAATACAAACTTCAAAATAAAAAAAAAAAGTGTTCCCACTTGACTTTATAATCATATTATTTAAAAAAATTATTAAATAAAGTTGTAACAAAACTTATTATAAGTATATCTTATTAAAATACTAAATTTATGTATTGTACTCACAGTAAGCCATTGTTGCAAATTTAGCATAACCAAATAACATCATAAGAAGTCCAATTGCACCCAAAATATGTAAAACTAAGAAACCAATTGCATTTGACCAAACAATATCTCTTTTAAAATTCAAATCAGTTCCGATATCCTGATTTGCATTATCATGCATAGCCTCGTCTTTAAAATTAATTTTATCAATAAATCCATTAGATGTGGCGGGTTTCTGCTGGCGATTTGTACTTGTATCATCTAAAACATTTCCATTTGCCAAATTCTCACAATGTGTTTTATTTTCTTCTTTGGTATACATTGAGGATTGTGGACATTTTGTTTCCAATATTTCATTTTCTCTCTTGCGATGTACAAGAATTGTTTCGGTTTCAGGACTCATTTTTGTAAATTATTCTGTAAATACAAAAAACAATATATTTTAATAAAATTAATTTTTTGTACCTACATACATTATGTATATGAAAATGATTTAATAGATTTTGTGACTTAATAGTTTTTTTTTTAAAGAATGGTTTATAATTATAAAAATGGCCTCGTGCCGCATACTGAAAATATTTATGTTGCACATCTCAAGAAACTCATTGTGGTGTGATGGTAATTAAATTGTATACTTGCAACAAGACAACAGCGCGAGTTCAGGAACGAATGATGGGTCACTTAAATAGTTAGAATAGTCTGGAAAGTGGTGTTGTATTTTTGCAATAAAATTTTCTACAATTTATTTTTAGTTGGAGAAAATATCGAATATTGATGAGAAAGAATAAAATCCGTGTACACTAGAGCAGCTATTTTGGATTGAAATATTTTGAGATTTTCTTAAAACTTCAAAGCTCTATCAAAAATGAGAGTTGACTTATCTAATTAAGATGAGATTTATAGAACTTTTTATTAAATAATATTCAATCGCTCCACTTAAACAGAAATAATTTTATTTTATATCTTAGATATCATTAATAAAAGAATTAAGTGGACACGATTTAACGTATACACCTTGTCAGAATTTTCATTTGATTCTGAAATATTTTGAAATTTAAACAATATGTTGCCATTTTCAGTTGAGATAAAAATTACATGTTCATAAAGTAACAACTTAACCAGTATGACTATATAACCAATAAACCCTAATCAAGAAAGTCGTTAAAAGAAACAACAGTCTAACAACAAAATATACAAAGTGCTGCGGGAAGTAATTGCCATCAATGAGTTGACTTAAAAATCATCATCGAAGTAAGCTAAAAGAGATAAATATTTTTATTTGACAAATATGTTAGTTAATTTTTTCAGCTCTAAATATAAATTTTAACACTTCAACAAATGAAAACACAAACAGAAAAGACGACGATGACATTCTTAACAGACCTAGAATTCACCATCAGCTATCTTATTTGTAATAAAAAAAAAAGAGCTTCATTAAAGCCAATAACAATTAACATATGTATTTACTTATAGAGATAAAGAATTAGTTATCATAGCTTAAATAAACGTTTGTTTTGACACCTTAAAATGGTTTATTTTGAGGTTGAAGTCGAAGTTCATGCAAAAGTTTATGCACCTCTAAAAACATATCTACAAATACAATATTAAGATGTAATGCCATAGGTACAAAAGTTAAGCCGCAAAGTACTTAAAAAAAAGTAAATTTTGCAAGAAACCACATTACGCCAAGCGAGAAAAGGTACATTCATTATTAGTTATTATGACATGTAAAAGTCACAGTGGTTATGTTTCATCAAGATGAATAATTGCCCTTTTGATTTGTTTATGATGATGGAGATGTCGTTTTTTATTTTTGTAATTTTTTTTTTAACTGCTTGACAATTGAAAATTAAGTGCAAAATAGAGGTGTTATGTAAGATATGTCACTCTTTGAGTAACGTTAATTTTTGTGGCTTGTTTTGAAAATGTCTAGGGGTTTTAGTGCCAGAAAGATTGAGTTCAATTTTGAAAGAACTAATATTTTTCTATGAATTATGAACATTTATGAGGTTTTCATGTGTTGTATTTTTTGTATGCCAAATAAAAAACACTTATTTGTGTGCAAAGTGTTACATAGTACCTACAGTACAAAAATTCATGACAATAAACCTGCTAAGTTTTGTAGAATAAGTGGATGTTCATTTTTTTGCTTTAAACTTGGCTTTAAAGTAAAATTTCAAACATTTACTTTACATATTTTTTGCATTTAACTCCAGGTCAACAAAATAAATAAACATTACTTGACATTTGTGAATGACATAATCAAGTTAGTATGATACTAAAAACATAAAATAGGCATTTAGTGGTCCTGTTTTTAACCTAGAAAATTCTCAAATTGGAATTTGTATTAAACAACGAAATTAACTTCCCAAAAGCCTTGTTAGCCCTTTTTCGACTAGACGTGCACGTTTTTAAAGTTAATTCTACGATTTAATTATTCAAATAAAACTATATTTAAAAATAACCTTAAGCTTTTTTTATTATAATTATAATTCAGAACTATTTTTAGTCTAAACTAGCATAAAATTAATTCTTTGTCAAGAATATAGAAGTGATAAGTTTGAGTTATGTATCAGTAAAATAAATTAAGGGATTTAATATGTAGTTGTCCTTGCCATTTTTGTTTGGTTCTTACTCAAGGTCATCATGAGTGAATTTATATTATGACATAACAAACATTTAAATTAATCAAGGAATTTATTTTACATTAGCTAATTAATGTTCAAAGGTCAGTAAACTATTTTTAAAATATCTATTTATGACTGGGTCATACGCATACGTGTTTGATAAAAATACAAAAAAAATATATTATGTACCTATAAATAGAAATGCTAATTTTCAAAAACTGAAAAAACAAATCTACTCGTATATGTTCAAGATTATTTAAAAAGTTGAGATTTTTTTTTATCATTATCTTGCATATTTATTTGGTATCTACAATATGACCGCTTTTTCACTACAAAATTCCACATTGAAAGCAAGAAAACTATATATATATAATTTTTTTTATTGAAATAATTTTGTTTAAGACAATCTAACACAACTTATCAATTAAAACAATAAAATAAAGTTGGGTCTTATATTATAGTTGGGGCTTCTTCTGATTTATAGATCTGCATTTACCTACTTAAATTAAATTTTCACTTTTTGACTGAGAATTTTATTTCTGTATGCTGTATTTTAAATTCAGTAGCCGGTATGAAATGCGGATTGGTAATGAAATTCAGAACGGTAGAGGTACATAAATATATCAAAAAAGACGATTTAAAAATAGCGTAAAAAAGGTAAAGAAAAATTGAGAACTTTTATTACTAACACGAGTACATCTTTTTTTTTAACAGTACATGCCGTGCATTTCAAAAAGTGAAACAATGTACCAATTTATAACATGCTCATAAAATAATGGAACGTGCACGCGTGCTTTGGTCGCCATCGTCATCTACGGTTGTACGACCTACTTCATTAAAAAAAATCAAAGTCAATTGTCTATAATATATTGATTTCCGTTTGCAGTAAATGCTGATTTTGGGTTATTGAACTTTATTAGAAATTTAAAATCTAAAGATTTAAATTTCCCTTAGACTAATGCTGCTCAGTTTTTCATTACCAAATTTCTCAATTTCAGAATTGGGCCCGAGTTATGTCGTAAAAAATGTTTTTCAACAAATTTAGGTCCCGAGTTTACTTAACGAATTTGGTTTGCTAATTCTTTATTAACTGAATGGATATTTATGACAGATGCATGCTTCTGCCGCATAGTGTCGCCCCATCTATTTCGATAGTGGAAACTTATTCAATGGTGTTGCGCTTTGATTTCGAAAAATTTTTTTACAACTGCTAATTAGAATTAATCCTACAGTGAAAACCTACTTCTGAGTTAACTGATCAGGTTTAATTTATTTGCAGGATTAACTAACTCTGGTTTAGCTCAGAGTTAATGAACTGGCCCTTAATCTGACACTTAATCTTCTTTTGACAAAGAGAAAATGACATATGAAAACGGCATAGGTCGAGAAAGAGATCAAAGAACCGACTTTGTAAAAAGCATATGTCCTGTATATTCTGGTGTTTTTATTTTAATTTTATTTAAGCCTATAAAATTTAGTTCATCTAGTTTTTTTTTTAAACTTGAGATAGCTTAGTAAATGTCAGTTAAACAAATTTGAGATAATAGAAGAATAATTGCACTTATATACGTACAACATTAAAATAACGGCCTTCAAGAATAGCGAATTTAAGCAAGCAAAACAAGTTCCCGAAATAAAATCAAATAGAACGATAACAGGCGGAAATTAAATATACAAAAAGTCACCTATAATGAATAAGTATTGAATATATTATCTAAATAAGTGAAAGGAAGTATTTTGTATTCCGATAATACCAATAATTTGTATGTATTCAAAGAAATTCTATCTTATGAAATCTTACAAAAAAATTATCTCACGTAATAATATTATGTTTACTGTCATTTGTTTTCTAAAGATGAAAAAGGAATTGCAGAAATTATAGAACCCATTTTCTAAAACTCCAATTTTCAGTTATTTGCTTTTATTTTTAAGAAATGCTAGTTGTAAACATTTTGTTCAAAAACTCGTTAGTTAAAAATTGACATTTAAATGTATCTCAGATTAAAAAAATCTCTAAATTCAAATATCTATGCTTCGTTTCTGTGTTATTATTCTCTTTACCTCTATCAACCAGTTTTAAAACGTTCTAGAAATTTCATTTTATTATTTTTTAAACCGGTTTTTAGTGCTTCCTGAACATTTTTTTTTTTATTTTCGAATTGACAGAAAGCCGATGACATTAAGAACGTATAATATGCATATCCATTCATAATTATTACAGATAAAAAATTGTGTGGGTACCGGGACTCACAGTTTAGATGTTTAAACATCAATGTTCGTACAAGATTAACCGTACAAATTTAATTCATTAAGTAAGTCCCCTTTCACATGAGGAAACTGATTTTCCAGCTTTTTTCAGTTTTTATGAGAGAAGGACACCAACAAGTGGAATGAACTGTCTAGGATCGATAGAGATTGAAATTAAAAGAAAATGTCAAAAAATCTCCAGCAATTTATTTCCTCATGTGAAAGGTGGTTAAGTAAAAAACAAATGTTTTAAATTTTTTTATATGATGAATAGTTTTACAAATCGAACTAACCCATATTCACAACTTGCTGAACGCATTCATTTTTATCGTTTGACAAAAGTCTCCACAAGAGTTGGTGTATTTGTTGATGTTTTCTTAAAATTTTTCATAAGTAAAATATTTTGCACTTTTTTCGGAAAGAAAAAAAGTGTAAGCCTTTGACACGAGGAAAGTTTCCTTGATTTATTACACACTATGTGGATTTTTAACCGGAATGTAATAAAATCTCAAATTTATTATCACTAAAAATAGTGTTGCCAATGCTTTGTTCTGTTGTAAGTCTACTTGTCACGAAATGACAAAAAATATGGGCGATAAATCAGCTGTCAACAGTGTTGCCAATTTTACAACCGAACCTCAATAAAAAAAGGCTTTTTCAGAGTTCAACCTTTACCAAAGTTGCCGCCTGAATCTACAATAAAACTTAAATTTCACAGAAATTATATTTGTCACATTTGTATTGCTTTTTGGTTTTTAGAATCTATTGTAAGAACTTTTTAACTGTTGTTTGGCTCTTAAAGTATAGATTTGACATAATTTTGGAAAATCTTTTTCTAAAAAAGAATCTTTGAAAAAAAGTTATCAATAAAAAAAGGAAATAGTTATATATTTTTCATTAATAATCAATGAATTAAACATATTATTTAATCATCTCAGAATGAATTGATAATAAAATATTAAAAGCCTCATAACCAGTTTTTATTCAGATCAAGAAAATCTCATTAACAAAATACATCTATAAATATTTTGTTTAATTATTATTATTGTTGTCAACGCAAAAATCTTTGCAAGTTCTTATATAGTCTATAAAAAAACCAGCTAATTTTAAAACCGTCCCTCTCAATACTTTATAACTTATCTCAGACACACTTATCATTTTAAATTACATAATTTGAAGATTTTTTCATTTCATACATAAATTAAATGTTTTATAGTTTTATTGTTTTTTTTGTTGTTGTTGATATTATCACCTGGCTGAGTTTATAATCTCTAAGCATTACTTGTTATACCTGTCGTATGATCATTGAATTTATTATATTCGCATCTAAGTTTTTTTTCTTTTGTTAAGGAATTGTGGAAGTTAATTTTTTGTCGTTTTGGTGGTTTTTAATTATCAATTATATTCAAATTGAATGGAAGTTTCAGATCAAAAATTTTTGTATAGCAATTGAATGATAATTGAAGAATTCGCATATCAATAAAATTTTAACTTTTGAAAGGCGGAAATATTAAAACAAAAATTGAATAAACAATTAGAAACATACATATATACATATATTTGTATTTGGTTCTATAACTTGAAATGGTTCTTAATTTTAAGGAGTTTTATCAAGGTTGACAAACCTTATGAATGCTTCTATCACTTAATTAAACAAGACATTCATATACTTAATTTCTGTGAGATCGAGTATATCTTGAAGACTAAACATGGTATAAATGAGGACAATAAATATTCAAATATGAAGGATCTAACTGTCAGCCTTTTGTAGTTGTAGAGATGAATTGAAATTCATGCATGACACTAGTTTGACGTCATAAGATGCCAAATACTTGCATGCACGCGCCCATTTTCGTATCCACTTAGTGATTTTCAACACGTTTAAATGGCTATTTGAATGCTCCTCGAATACTTTAAGCAGACGGGTATAATGCTCGATTGCAAACTTAAAAAATTAAAACCACAAGCTCATATTAAACAAAAAAAAGCAAACAAAAAAGAGAAAGAAAGCTTTATGAACATCACATAGTCTCGACGAACGAGGCTTCCAGATGATTGATTTATTCTTCTTTTTTTTTGTTTATTTTAGATATAACTTTTACATACCATCACGAAAGGAGAAGTTTGAAAATCAAAAAAGTACAGCTATACATACATATATGTTGGTATCTTAAAACTTCTTGGCGATTTCATGATTAAAAGATTTTTTGTTTCTTCAATTTTGTGCTGTCTCTTTTGAAACGCGTTTTGCTAGCTAGTATAGGTATAACAGAATTATTTAAATCAATGAGACCGGTATTCGAATTATATGACCCAGGTGACCATGGAAGACCATCGAATTTATTATATGAAAAATAAGAGAATTGTTTTTTGTTAGCTGTTCTTTTTTTTTTAACAGATGAATGTATTTTGAATAAATTTTTAAGGAAATAAAAATTCTTAATTCTTTGAAATTATTATAGTAATTTTATTTAAAAACATACATTTTTATAAAGGAATTTAAGGAGGAATTTGAGCACGTGCCATGCGAATGTATAATAAAAGCTAGTCGGGTATGTAAATGTGCCGCACGAAAATATAAGATGAAATTATTAAAATCGTTATAAATTTGGGGTTATGGAAAAAAACTTTGGAACCGCTAACTGTGTAACCTCTGTCACTGACATCATATTTGAATATAAAAATAAATGTACAACAAGGAAGCCAAACAATTAAAACAAAATTTTTTTTTAATGAAAATCATTTTTTTAAATAACGGTAACACCTAAAATTTAGAAGTCAGGTTTTTATTTTTTATAATTTTCACTTCTTAAAAAATATTCATTAAATCAAAAGTATTATTTACATAATTAATAATAATTCCCTAAATAATATTTTGAAAAATATCAATAAAAACGTATTTTGTCCCTATTTTGGGTTTTAAAAATATTTTCTCAAAATACCTACTGTTAATTAAAATAACTTAATTTAAAGATAAATTTAACGAAAAAATACCAGGCTTTTTCTGAAATGACATTAAATCGAAAATGTATGTACCTGTATTGTTTGAAAAGCAAAAAAAAAAAAAAACAATCGGTCGATCTATTCACCAGATTTATACGAATTAAACCAGAAGTGAGAAATTTTCGTTAAACGAACTTTTTGGCAACCACTTGAAAAATAGTAGGATAATGGAAATGGCTTATTGCATTGCAGGTCAGTTTTCGAGAAAATTAAAAAAATGCCGAAGGTTATGAAAACGATTATCATAATTAATTGATTAAAGCTTCGAAATTTTTATTTAAAAGTAAAATAAGGAGTTGTTTTTGAAAAAAGTTTTACCATAATAAATTTGACTTTTTTTTTAAATAATTAAATAATTTGTTTCTCTACTTTATATTAATTTTTTTTAAACTATTCTTCCCGCTTAAACGGCTATTGATTTTTCTAAAAATTAATGAAATACATCCCCGATTTTATGGAGAATTTTCACATGAAAAAAACTTTTATATCAGCATTGGAGAGTTATTTCATTTTTGTATTAAAAAAATATTACGAAAAATCTGTAAAAGCGTGTAACCATTTATGTGTACGGCTGACATTTACACTTTTCCAAACTGAAAAAGTTAATGGTAGGTATATAATTTTATCAGTTAATTTTTTAAATCAAAACAAACAATAACTTTTGCTCCCTGCCAGAAAAAAAACAACTGCATTACTTTTATTTTTTCTCAAAGATAAAAAAAAATAAATAAAAATCATAACAACTCAAAATGTTGCAAAAAAAATATATATTATGTGTATAATTATAAAGCTAAGATAGACCTCGTCAAGGTCAAATAGTGGTATTTAAATTTATAGGAAATGAATGATTTTATTCATTTCGCATTTATACTTAGAAGAGTGTTTTTTTTTTTTTTAATTTCAGTTTGGTGTTCTATTTAAATTATCTGCAACCATGCGTATGGTTAAACCAGATTTGCCCAGACAAAAAGTCACTTTCAGCTTTGAGAATAAATTTAAGTTTTGTTTATAATTTGGCTTTAAATTTCATATTAACACTGGCGCAAAATTTATTTGTGAAACAAAAAATAATCCGGAAGAATAATACGTTTGAATACTCCTGGAAAGATTCTGAAAACAAATCCAGAAGCAAATTTCTCTTATTTTCAGTAGAGGAACTATAATTCTGACCTTGTCATTAAAAAAAAGCCATATACTATTTCATTAGAACTTAAATTGTATTTAATTTCGAAAATTACAGAAAAATTGATTTCACCTTAAATTTTCAAATTTCGTTTGACATATCATTTTATTTAGCCGTTTTTATTCTTTTTCTTTCTGTTTTTTTTTTATTCATTAAGTTTTAACGTTTGTAATAGATTCCACTTGCAATGGATTCCAATGGGGAGTGTAGGGTTTTAGCCAAATTTTGCCGAAATTACCCAAATTTTGAAAACTGAATATATGAGATATGATTTGGAATCGAATTTTGAAATTTTCAATGAAATTACATTATTTGCCATAGTGAAAACTTCATATCATGGAATACCAATTTTATCGTATGACAGTTTGACATCTTTAAATTAATGTCATAAAAGGTTTCAGATGTGTTTATACTAGTCGGAGGAAAAATGTGTGAAGGTAAAAAATATGGATTACGTATTTTGTTTTTTGAATTGCAAAACAAAATTGTAAAACAAAATAAAAAAATTTCTAGTTTAACAGAACCAGGGTCAAGTGAATTGCTGTTTTTTAAATTTGTTGTCTTAGGTCTAACTTTTTGTATTAAGTTCTTAAAAAAAAATTAAGAAATTGTCAAATTTTGTAAAACATCAATAGTATCTTCAAGTTGTTTACCTGAGTGAATTTTGTAAGCTTTGAAACTCTTTATCTATTCAGGTGATAACTTAAAAGAGTCGGACTTTAACAATTGTTCAAAATTGTAAGCTAAATAGCTTACACACTTTTTTCTTTTACTAATAAGAATTGAAATTAATTAATTGAAAACAAAAATGAAACGAAAGACCGTTTTATAGGGATAATACGCCATTCCATCTTATACTTTACAATATTTTATGAGCAGAATTAATATCTAAAATAATGTTCTTAATGTATTTTTTTTTTCAAACAGAATTTTGAAAGAACGTTTTTTCACACGATATTATTTTTAATCCTAAACCCAAATAAAAGTTAAATTGCGTTTATCCCACAATTTTTAAGTTTAAAAACCAGTTATTTTTCGGTTAAAATTAGAAAGTAAATATATTTTAAACATAAATCTTCTAAGATTTTATTTAAAAATAAATTATCTTGAATAAAATTATATCGGTATAAGTTATTTCAATAATTGTGAAATTCACGTCATAAATAAATTTATATTATGTGTGTATATGTATATTATGTGCATAAGTTATAAGCCAATAAACTAACTAACTTATCAGACAAAAAAAATCCAATAACGAGTTTTTCTTTTTGTTTAAAATAGTTAACGAATTAATATAACTATTTTTAAAGAAATTCCCTAAATTATGAGTCACCCTATTTAAATGTTGTGCTCTTAGCAACAAAATAAGGAAAAGAAAGAAACTAGTTTATGTTGAAAATTTTATTTAGAATATTAAGGTTTTTTTTTTTTAATATTTTTTTTTGGTTAAATCTTGATTCTATAAATTTCGTTTCGATAAATTGTTAAAAATAAAGTGCTACAAAGAATATTATGTGTATATCTATTATATATCCAAGGACCGTTAAAAGAACTAACTTCTGTGCAAAAACAAAAAAACTGCGCTGATTGGATCGTTTATTATTATTAAGAAAATAACAGAAAAACAATTAAGTATAAGAAACTTGTTTTTATATGTGTGTGAATTTTTGAATAAATAACAATTAATTTGATTTTCAAGGAGATAATAGACGCAACAAAAAAATTAATAAAAACAAAACAAAAAAACCAACACTGCAGACAAAACACGGAAACTAAAAATAATCGAAATTAAATTTAGTTAAATACAAAAAAAAAAAAAATGAATAACACACATAAGATAGGAAAATTTTGAGCAGCATAATAATAAGAAATAATCAGAGGTCATAATCATTATGTTATTTTTCTTAGTAAAGCTATTTAATAAGACAGAAAAAAGATTTCAAAATTATTCTGTTTTGACCTCAGTGATTTTAAGAAGAAGTGGTTCATCCATCAGAGTTCATTTAAAATAGTGGTCACTATATATGTATGTAGATAGTGCCAATCTATCGTTCTTTTAAGTGTGGATATATAGAACACATGCTTATAGAATTCTTCTTCAATGTTTTTGAATCTTGAAGAAGAAAAAGTACAAACTTAAATTTCCTTGAAATTTGAAAAGATAAATACATTTAGTGGCGCTACAGCTTGTGGATATGCAGAGCTTAGTAAACTTGAAGCTTTCAGGCATTCCTGTGTGGATGTTGTTAGTCAGCCTCAGCAATAATCAGGAATGGAAGGGAAGGGAAGTACAAATTTTAGCCAAAAACCAAAAAGGGTTAAGATGAGAGCGAAATGCTCTTGTTCGTGACAAAAAATATTCTTGGATGATTCGTTACTTCTTTGCAGGAAGATAGATAGATATTCGTGGGAAAATAAATTTGGGGTTTTTATGAGAAATAGGCTGGTATTTGATTTTCAGAGCTACAGCGAAGTCACTGCAGTCCAACACACTGACTGGCCATTATATTATACATAGGTTAGTACTTGAGTTTCAAATTGTATTATCTTAATTGTTAAAATATTTAGTTCTTTTGTTTTTTTTTTTGACATTTTTAGAAGCAAGTTCGAATTGAATTTCAAAATTGTTGAGCTTAATCTAAAAAATAAACCTTTTAGTTTAGGTGCGAAACCAAATTAAGCGAAAAAGAAATATTATTGAATTAACTATTTCAAATATTTATTCAGACATATTTTATTTTTTTAATAGAAATCGAAGAAGAGATGTTCATCGGTAAAATCCATCATTGAATTAATACAAAATAATTAAAATAAAAAATATCACACACAAAACCCACAATTTAACAAAATAAAAATTGATTAGATAAATTAAATTTTAAATTAAAAAACAAATCAAAATATTTTAAATTATAATAACTCAGTAGTCTATACTCACTTTGAAAAATTGATATTAAAAAAATCTTTCAAAACAAAACACAGCCGTAAATTGTATATTAGGTTGTTACAAGCTAACAAAATTGTCCTCGCTAAATAATTTAATCAGCAAGGAAAATTCAAACTTTTTAATAAGTTGTTATAATAATCCTTATCGATTGGATTTATTTTCGATTTATTGAATTTATTTTTAATTAAATGTAAAATCCTCTTCGTTGGGTTCACGTATCCTCTTTTTTTTAAAATTTTTTAGTTATATAATTTTTTTTTCAAAGTAATATCCACTTTTTAATTGAAAAAAACACTTCTTTTTCCACTATTCCAAAAAATATCCTCAAAAAACATTCAATCACAATATCACTCAGTTTTAAGATTAAGTTATGATGGTTTAAGAATTGAACCCTTTTTAATTCGACATCTATTCGATTTGAACGACAACCGATAACTCGACAGTTTTCTAAAGAACACTTTAGTTTTAAGTCCTGAATGGTTTTTAAAATTCAAATTATATTTGTTTGAAAAAAAAAACAACAAAAAACAAAAAAACTTACACGCAAACCTAAGCTCTTTATCTAGATACAATATATGTTGTATGTTGAGATACTTTTTTTTCTGTAGGTACTCTGTGGTAGTCGTGAAGTTAGTTGTGTGCGATTGGCACAGCGAACTCTGATGGAGTATTTGAAAAAGTATCGATACAAGTGACAAAACAGCAACACCAATTCAACAAAGTATCTATCTATCTATCTATATCTATCTAAGTATCTAACAAATTCAAATCAAAATCCAAATAGACAATCCAGCATAGAAATTGTATGTATACCTATAAAAAAATTCATCACTATTATCTTCGTCAGCAACAGCAACAACAGCACGATCATATAGCTAAAGAGCGATAGAGCTAGAGCAGTGGCTTTAGTTTTGGGGGGCTTTTGGGAGTCACTCGCGTATAGCCCCGCTTGTCCCCTCTTAATGCGGAAAAAAAATAAATACCTACATATACCTGAAGCTTCGGAGATGGTTCAAGTTTAAATTGAAATTTATGTTTGTATTGCGGTATTTTGATGGTTTACCTTCAGATTTGTGTGTACCTAACTATATGTTTAGTCCTCAATCGCGTTTCTTCTTCATCTTTTGAAGTTTGTGGTATGGTCACTGGGCCTCACATAGGTACTTCTTTTTTTTTTCTTCAATGTGTGTGGATAAAGTTTTATGGATAATTTGAAAAAATTAACAAGCGTTTTTGTTAGTGTGTCTTGTGAATAAAATTTCATTAATAAACACACCGGCAATCAACAATGGGTCTGTAAAACGGGCTTTTGATGTGTGATTAGGTCGAACAAACTATGCTTGTGCATAATGCAGGAAATTATTAAAAAAAGTACCTACGTACTCCGTGGAATATATTTCACAGATATTTAGGTACATATGTATATCTACAAAAAGAAATAGATAATCGGTTATTGCATCCGATTTAATCATGGATGACGAAATTTTCGGTTTTTTCTATCCGGCAGTTTGTGGTTTTTTTTTCTTCGAAAATTAAATTCTACACTTTGCCAAAAGCCTTTGACTTGTTTCTAGTTTTTGTTGTTGTTGTTGTTGTAGGTTTATTTTATATTTTGGAGAATGGGGAGCTTATTTTTTTTGTGGTTAGGGTTATTTAAATAATTAAGAATCTATCTATTTTGTTCTTCCGCAATAATTTTTGATTAAAATAAAATACATATATAAGGAATTGATAATTAAAGACTTTTTTGTGTTCTTCTGGTATATTCTTTATATAAAAAAATATAACGTTTTTCATTTGGTTTATGTATTGTGAAATTGAAATTGAGGGGTAAGAGAATATTCTTTTTTTATTAATAAAATTGTTGAGATTCCAAGGTATCATCATTTCTTATCATTTAATACGAAGATCATATTATTTTAAATAAGTGAATGGAGATAAAATTTTCCACATGACTTTTATACTTATTAAACTAGATTTTCGAGCTAAAGTATTTTTGGATTTTTGCAAGTAGATAACTTAAAATTAATTCTTAACAAATTTTAATCTCCAGGAATTAGATTCCCTTTCTAAAAATCAAAAGTTTTATAATAAGCTTATGTTCACAACTTAAAGCGTTAAGCTAGTTTTATTGGCATTGCTTAAGCTTAAACTTTAATCTTGTAAGAACAAATGTTAAAGTGGTTCTGGAAATTGTATAACTACATGGTTTGATAATATACCTACATAATTATTTTTATGAGATTGACAAAAAAAAAAAAATTAATAAAATTAAAGATTTACCCACTTGGAAAAATAATCTGGTGTTTAGTATTATAGTCTCGCAACCTTGTCGTCTCATATAGGAAGAAGACCTTGCGTCAGATCCGGTAGTTTTGATTTTTTGCTGAGTTATGTATATAATGTTGGGCTATAGTGCCTAAGTTTTCAACCTCGAGCTCCAGACACAACATTGTCAAAAATACAAAAAAAAAACGTGAATTTGCGTTTTTTTTCAGTTACTGGCCATCTCTTCACAGTAACAAAATCTATAGGTATACATCATCGGCAAATCTACGTCAGTAGGAAATATATTGATTTTTATATATTTTAATACAATTTTAATATTAATTATTGTTAAATTCCTCAAATTTCTGTCCCAAATATCGCTAGAAAAAGTCGATCTGATTCAAAATTTCGCTAGACATTAACAGAACGGCAACACCGGTGATAATATTTTGATGTGAAAAGCTCCTTATTCTTCATCCATTGACATTTTATTGTGAAAAACGAATTAAAAAAAAAGCAATACAAAAAGCAAAATCCAGTACAAAACAGAGGTGAGCATTACTGCAGTACGCATCATGTGAAAGCAAAACTCAAGCATTGCTTTTGCAGTATTTTCGACAGCATTGCTCTTCGATACATTAAGATAATACGCTGTCGTGTGAATTCTTTAATATCATTCTTGAATGATGCAAAATTCTAACATCAACACTAGGGGCAAAATCTTGCAAGATTCCATCTAATTATTATCCATAATCTATTTACATAATCGGAAGAACGAAACATGTTGTTAATGGCGCTTTTGCGAATATTGAGACGGAAGTTTAGAAGAGAAGTTTAATGGTCAATGAGAACACGACAAAGTATATAATACTGTCATCAAGAAAAGACACACGCTTCTTGGACATGGACATATCTTTAACATATAGATAGATTAGATATGTTAATGTATAGCTATGAGGTAATTATAAACTTTGTCTTGTGATGCTTTTTTGTCGAGTCTTATGTAGCATCGTCGGAGTCTATATGTTTTTGTCCAAAAAAGGAACAAAATTTGGGTTAAAAGATTCCAAATTTCGAATGATAATATTTTTATATTTTTGTTTACAATTATTAACCAACTTATACAAATAAATACAACAGTATTTTGATATAATTCTTAAAAAATATTATCTTAACTAAATATCATAACTATATATATACTTACAGGATAAAGGCTTAGATTAAAAATATAAAAGTTAATTGGGATTTTATTTGGCAGCAAGTTAAAAGATAAACAAATCTGTACCCGGCTTACAGAAAGAATTTCAAGAATTGAGTTTTTGTTTTTGAATTGGGTTGTTGACAAATCAATGCAAGAAACAAGAAGTTATTACTCAATAATTAAAGCTTAAAATTTGTTTTAAATTAGTTCTAAAAATGAATTAAAACAACTTCAGGCAATTCCCTTTTCTACTGCTATTAATTATCTTTACAATTTTTCTTTTAATTTATATATTTCAAAAATAAGCAATTATTGACTCAAAACCAGGGCTGTCGTTTCAGTTTTTGAGAAAGCAGTGCTTGAAGAAAAAAAAGCAGTACACGTTAACACGGCATTAAACATTAAATTAATAAAAATAAAATGTAACTATACTTTTTACTTTTATTATTTTTTTTATGAAATATGCAGTGAACAAATAAGGATTTGTTTTTATTTATCAAATTCACAAATAACAAACAATTATTATTTAGCTGTACCTAAATCTTTGTAGGCTAGAGCTATGTAAATGTTAACTTAAAAAGTTAATTTGTAAAATTTATTGTATGTACACACCTACTTTTATTAAAAATAATTGTATAAAATACATTTTTTAGATGTATAGAACTTTAAGTTGGCAACACTATTTTAACTGGCAGCCATTTTATCAGCAGTCAAGTGTCAAGTGATTTATTTTTAGCTTGGTTTAGCATTTCAACATGAATAGACTGACGTCTGAACAAAGCTTCCAAATTGTGCAAATTTATTTTGAAAATCATGGTTCCCAATTTTCATAAGCGAATTTTGTTTAGCGATGAAGCTCACTTTTGGTAGAATTAGAATGGATACGTCAATAAACAAAACTGCCGTATTTGGAGTGGTGATAATCCTCAAGTGTATGATGAGACAGCGTTACATTCACAAAAACTGACTGTTTGGTGTGCTTTATGGGTTGGTGGAATAGTTGGTCCGTACTTCTTTAAAAACGATGCTGGCCAGAACGTTACAGTCGATGGTGACCGCTATAGAGGCATGATTACTGACTTTTTCGTTCATCAATTGAAAAACCATGATGTGCAAGAGCTGTGGTTTCAACAAGACGGCGCAACATGTCACACAGCTAGTGCCACAATTGATTTATTGAAGGAAACGTTTGGTACTCGTGAATTGGCCTCCAAGATCGTGCGATTTAACGCCACTTGACTATTTTCTGTGGGGATAAGTGAAGTCACTAGTCTACGCCGATAAGCCCGAAACGATTGACCACTTGGAGGACAACATTCGCCGCGTTATTCGCGATATACGGCCACAAATGTTGGATAAAGTCATCGAAAATTGGACCGTCCGAGCCAGCCGTGGCGGTCATATACCATAAAACATATTTAAATTATAATGCCAGAAGATTATCTTTCGAATAAAGTAAATTTCATGTCAATTTAAAAAAAATCATCTTTGTTTTATTCCATTTCAAAGTTCTACACCTCTAAAAAAAACACCCTTTACATAGGCTTTGGATTCAAATCAAAAAATAAAAATTAAAAAAAAAAACGAACAACATTCTTTCTTTAAAAAAAATTTATTTTAACATTTCGTTCATAGTTAAGTTAAAGTTAAGCTGAAGAACGTTTTTACTATTTCTTTTGAGTATTGATAATATTTGTACTTCAGAATATTTTTTGTACATCTTTAAAATAATTTATCAGTCTTGCAATTTACTAAAATGTAATTAAATACATTTATATATATAACTTTTTTTTAAATTTAAGTCTTCTTATATTGTTTCATTAAATTTGAAGATGGTTTCCATTCATATGTCTGGTAACTGTCCAACAATGAATTGGCTGAGAGGATACAACTTACAGTAGTCACATTTAATCAATTTCTGGTTTTTGTTTTGATCAAATTCACGCTTGAAAAGACTCGTAAGGATCCAATAAAAATTTTGATTTTAGGGAAACGATCTTCTTTCAAGCCATTTCTGGCTGAAAAGTCTCGTTTGATGTGGTAAAACGTTCTAATTCATGTTCTCTAGATAATTTTGAAAAATTGTGCCCGCTTGTAGCTTGGCTAATGACTTGTAGCTTTTCAATTTGAAGGGTGTATTCGTAGAAAAAATTTTGGTTGCGTTTAGAGAGCAGTACATCAATAATGAAAATTAATGATTTGGACTTTGAAGATTTAGTATGGAAAACGAAAAAAGCAGACTTGGGCCGTATTTGCAGTAGGGAGTTTCAAATTGCAGTACAAATACTGCAATTGCAGTACTTCGACAGCCCTGCTCACAACTCATGTCACTTTGACAGTTTATTTTTTATCTCAACTTGCCACAGCAAAAAACCTTGGTCTACTTCAGGGCGAACCTAAGTTGGAAAAACACAGAATTTTATTGTTAGGGTGAGTTCACCTAGTTCACTATTAGAAGAAGATGAAGTACCCAGCAAAATAATCTGGTTGGAATTCGCTGTCCCCGCTTTTATCAGAAAGCTAAAGGATACACATGGATCTGGCTTAGATTATGCGTCCACTGTGTACTTTGAAGAAGTATGCAGCAGAATTATCAATAGGATTATCAATCACCGTAATTCAATATAATTAATAAAACGCGGGTTTAGCCCAAAAAACAGGAAATTGTGTTAAAAACAAAGGTAAAGACACATATCGTTTTTCTAATGAATTTAATAAGTTCCAAACTAAATAAATTGGCATGGCTGCTTGGTTTTCTGCTACAGTACACTAAATTGGTACTAAAAAATCAACCCAGGGTTCGGGGTGTTAATTTAAATAAGGCTTCGGTACAGGGAATACAAACGAACATTTATTTTTTGGTTCAGCACAGAGTATTGAACTTCGTTGTAAAGAAAAAAAGCAATACGCTTTGTTACAGGCTTCGCTATACATTTAGACAACAGTTAACAGACAATCAGCGCTGATCAAAGAATCCTTGCTTCTGTTGCATGTTGCAGAGGCATGGATGAAAACGCTTCAGGTTCAGGATGTTTTGAGAGAAAGATTCTCCGGGTTAACCGAGAAGAGCTTAACCGCTTTCGATTAAATAAGAAACTATTGAAAAGTTTAAAAAGTCATCGTTGATTAAGGTACCAACGTTTTGTTTCAAAAATCAATATTTCGAAAATTTATCATTTGATTAGAAATCAAGCACATACCAGTTTTTGAATCCTATCCACACAATTTCTTAAACAAACATTTGCGTTTGGGATCAAAAATATGGGTATCGAATCAGGAAACACACTTGATCCACAAAAACCAAAATCTCAATCGGACGAAATCCCTAAAAAAATTAATTCCAATGACACAAAATCCCCATGGAAAAAGCTCCCTATGTACAAAGTTTCCAATAAATATTTTCTTTCGCTTGAATTTCCAAATATCTAAATGAAATGAAATATTTTGCATTATGTTTAATTTTTTTTTATTTGAGTTTATGTTGATGTGACTTATTTTAATTTATATACCTATATACAAATTCAAATTATTATGAAGTTAATTTATTTATTTATTTAAAAGTTAAAAGGACATTGCACAACAGTTTGAATTTATTTTATTATAGTAGATAATCTAGAATGCATACCTATAGAGGAAAAACCTATTTATATTTTTTTCCAAAAAGAAGATGTGCAAGTGATCGCGCTATTTTATTGCTTAATCGCTTGCAGATCTTCTTTTTGGGATTTTCTCTTAAAGAGATTTTATGTTGGGAATTTTGTCTTTACCTGATTTTAGTTTATGAATTTATGGCTTTTTCTTTTTCGGGATTATGGCTTTTTGGCAAATATCACTTGCAGATCTTCTTTTTGGGATTTTCTCTTAAAGAGATTTTATGTTGGGAATTTTGTCTTAACCTGATTTTAGTTTATGCATTTTTGCTTTGGGGTTTTCCTTTTTTGGGATTATGGATTTTTGGCAAATATCACTAACTCATTTAATTAATATTCAATAGAGAAAATAGTGATATTTTTATTTATTTATAAACAATATTTCTATTTGCTATTTATTATTCATAAATAAATAAAATCAATTAAATTTAAATTCTGATAAACAGTTTAACAAAACAAGAAAGGTAGGGGAAGTACTATAAAAAGTCCGTTTTTGCAAAAATGTAATTAGAAAAATAATCTTAAATTCATTAAAGGAGAATTTTATTAAATTCAAATTCAAATTTCAATTGAATTCAATTATTCGATTCTGTCACTTGAAAAAATAATTGATAAATCCTTATTGTTGCGAACGCAGGTGAAAGAGGACCTCAACCAATAAAGCGTGTAAAACCAAAAATCAACTAGTTACGGATCGTCCTGGGTAAACAAGGTATAAAAGCAAAAGCAAAAATTGAATTATTTATTAAAATTTGGACAAAAACCTGTTATAGGTATATTCAAGGCGAATTTACTATTAATTTATTATGTAAATTATTCACCTAACCTATACAAAAATTGTTAAACCTAGAAAATACACGTGTGAAAAAGTTTGTTGGTAAATATTTTGTTTAAAATAAATAAAAAATTATTTAGCCTTAAATGTCAAATGGAATAGATATTATAACCGTTAACAAAAAAAAAAAATAATAATTTGTTGACTAAAAAATCATTTACTGCTTTCTATAATCTACGTCAACGGATTTCAATATGATGTTTTTTTTTTTAATTCGCTAATTTAAATCAATTTTATGTATCACACAAATAAAATAACGGTATAGAGATATAGAAGCTTAACATAACCTTGTATTGTTGATTCTTGATTTTGACGATGACGATTTTGACTACTTGTATCATTCATATCTTTATATTTGAATATGGATAATATTAAATGTTTTTCATTTTAAGACAAAGAAATCTAAATAATTTGTTCAGATTTGTTTGCTTCTATAAAAATACAACGTATAAGATTCTTTTAATTCTATTAACGTTATGAGTCCTTATACTTGGTCATGATTTATTCAATGTACACATTTGATCTTTATGTAAATATAAGTCACTAATAATTAATATTCGTGTTTTTTAAACATTTAGTCTAGTCAAAATATTAAACAAACAAAATAATAAGGGTATTCATGCAACGTCGTAAGTTTACAAATTATGTAAAATTACAAGTTTACAGAAAAGTTAGCATGAACGTTCTTTTTAATTCATTTGGTTAAATGCTGTGTAAATGGTCGCGTTCGGGGATCAATCCAAAGCTATCCGGATAGGCTTGTGTTGTTGTAATCCTTTATGACAAAACAGCTGAGCAACAACAACCAAACGTATCTGAAAATTGTTGGGATAGGTGTATAGACTATCTGATAGTTCCTCGAACGCGAGGAAAGCATCAGTTGTTCGTTAAACGTCAAATGTTAATTTTCAAAATATGTATGTAGGTATACAAATTTACTTTTGTTTATCCATATTTTAACGGCGGCGTCTCTCTTTTGAGTTTCTTTCGGATTACAACATCCATTTAAACGCTGCAAATTTTAATAGCTGCATTTTTTGTTAAATGAGAAGGAAACATCTTTTCATACTCTTTACTCCGCTTATTTCTCAAACAATAGGAAAAAGCACAAAGAAGAGCGATAAATTTGCAATTATTTCAAACTCTGCAACTTTCAATATATTTGAATTAAGAAATAAAGTCACGAAAAAGGAATAATTACTCTGCAACTTTGTTTACCCCGGCCACAGCATACGTCCCCCGCACACGTGCTTAAAAATTGCAGGGGGTAATTGCAGCGTTTAAAAGCATTATTAGAGTTTTGACAGTAAAACTGAGAATTTTTCTGAGGAACTGCACATGTAACTGAGATTGCTAAGATCTCTGAGATCTCTTTTTCCTGAACACGCCTAATTTTGGTTAATTTTCCCCAACAACGTAGGATAAATTGTTTCGGTTCTCTCATTACCTTGTCAATCTGCAGACTAACTATAACAAGTTAATTTAAATAAGTAACTTAACTACCTATAAGTACTAAGATCACAGTACACAAATCTAAGGTAATATATAGCGCAGCTTGTCAAAGTTGAAAGTGTCAGAAATTAATAATGGTCGTTCAAGCGCCCGAACAAAAACTAACCACCGTATTACTAAAAAAAAACAACAAAATATTGAAATATAAGACAAAGGAAAAAAGGGCAGATCCAATATTTTTTTTTCGATTTTTGCAAATGCGTAGAACTGAAGAAAAATGAAAACCTTAATGATATTGGCACAAAGTTTTAGACAACTAAGTGCAATGTCAAAGCGTTTTTAGTATTATGTTAGGTTAAAATGAGGATTTTTAAATTTTTAATGAGTAAGCATCGTGCTATTTCTTAAACTTTTTTATTAAATTAAAAATCTCCAAAAGCCTATTTTAAATTTTTGGTATCATACTAACTTTTTTCAAAACATTGCTACAGATATTTTCAAGTTGAGTAATTTTAATTCTACATATTGTATACGCTACAAAAAAAGATTAAAAAAATTGTTTATTATCTAATGGTATCTTCCATAGAACACGTTTTTTAATTTTCAATTTTCTCGAAAACGGTTTAAATGATTTTGATCAAATTTTGAATGGATTGAAACATTTTCCATATAAAAAAATTTTAATAGATTTTTGAAAAAAGTTTCAAAATATATATATTTGAAAACTAACTACATATTTCGAAAACGACTTCGTCGATTTTCGTTAAACTTGATTCCGAGCGATTTCCTAACATTATCTAAAAAAAATGTCAAAATAATTTTTTGAAAATTCAATATTCTGAAACTAGGTTCTTTAAAAATTTTCGGAAAAGGTTCAATTTCGGCACCAAAAATCGGTTTGAATTATGTCTACAAATTAAATTTAAAATCAATTAAAACTAAATCTAAATATGACATAATCAAAATTTACTTCTATTAAACTTGTTCAATTTTTATTGGATAGTTCGATTTTATATACGAATGTATACATATTGCGATTGAATAACTTTTTTTATTATCGCAGCGATGAATGTCATTAACCGATGAATCTTTTGGATTGGTTTAGAAAATGACGTGCAAAGTTAATGTCTTTTATCAGCTTCATCATGTTATTCTAGATGAATCATTGTCCTGTTCTATGAGTTAAGATTAATTCTATACCTATTTGTGACGCACTAATCTTTGTCTACCTTTATTTATCTAATAATGACGCACTCTTCAAGTAAGACAATAAATGAATGATTTGATATAAATACCAACAGAAATACAATCAAATGTTTAGATAACAACAAAATAATACCAAGTGCACCTGAAAAGAAAGCCTTTTTCACCACCTTCCATAATATTGAAGAAGTCTCCAATTATTCAAATATATATAATACCTGTCGGGCATGCTTCCCCGATCAATAAATAAATACACATTACCTCTAATAATACTATGTGGGAATTTCTTTCAAGGTAAAGTTCATGGTTATGGTCTCTCTGTATGAATGGTTGTTTATGGTGATATGATGGTAGTGGTTAAGCTAGTAGGCTTTTTATTCAAGAAAGAGAGGCTTAAAAAAGCTTTTTTTTTTTTAATAAAACCAAAATAAATGTACACCAATACATTAATATTCACATCGTAATGATATAGTGAAATACCTACGTAAGCACGTGCAAAGCATCAAAATAAATAAAAAATGGAAGAAATTAATAAAGATCGTCAACCTGAATTTTGTTATAGTGATGATTGGTTAAGGTGCAAACTTTGACCAATATTTTTATTATCAATATTTTGAAGGTACATCTGTCAAGGCGAGTTTGCTAAGACCAAATCTTCTAGTCCAGCTAAGCCCCGGGCTATAGCCTTAGTCTATTATCAGGTTTATTGTACCTACATATACTGAAGATCAGTATTCTTATTAACCAGACGTTCAGGCTAGTGCCAGTTATGAATGAGAGAAAATAAAAAAAATAAATATGATATTAGGCCTCCTCCATAAGAGATTCATATTACATATGTATATAATTTAGCATATTTTTTGCTTGAATTACTGCCTTGACCTAGCCTATAGCATCACTAAACAGTGGTCTAGAGGACAAGACAATAAACACAGGAAATCAATTCGATCTCTCTCTCTCTCGGTCAACTTTATTTTACAATAAATTTTATATCACTGTCAAATTGCTGATAAAACAATTAACATCACCACCGGAAGCAGTCAACTGTGACCTGTGACACATTGTAGCATACATTTTTTTTGGTGAATTATGTGTCAAGTTTAAGAAATGCTAATAAGGTGCGCGGGTTAAAAAAGAAATAATAATAATAGTTGCTATGTTTTGATCTACACTTTGGTGACATTGAACTTGAGTTGTTGTCAAAGATGATTAGGAGGTTCAGAGGTGAAAAGAATTCAAGATTTGAACGATATTTGTGATTTTAAATTGCCTCAAGGGATTTATATATTCAGGTCAATATGGCAATGCTATTGTACAAGGTAAGTTTAATTTAGCGATGAGATATTGTATTCTTGTACAAGTTTCAATTTATACAAAAATATTTAGGTATGTACCTAACAAATGTTTTAAAAAATGTTGAATAACTTTAGAGAGGTTTTTCATTGCAGGGGTTGACATTGAAATTCGTTGCAATCGACATAAGAACAACGGATAATCTTATAGATTTACTTATAAATTTAAATAAATAAAATTATTGACTAACATTTGGTGGGTTTTCTTTGCAAGTTGACTTTTATATAGTTCGACAACCGAGTAGAGATGAGTAATGATCAGATCAGTAATGTCAGAAAAAATCGTTGTAGAGAGAAAAAATATCGATAATCGACTTTTAAATAAAATAAATAAAATAAATCGAAAAAAAAAAAATTAAAACTGATGGGGCCTAATAACGTAAACCGAAAACGATCGAACGACATCGAGAAAGAAAAGAACAGCTATCGTTTTCATCATATCATGTAATTGGGCCTCTGCTTAGATTATGGTCATACATATATCTGGTTAATGGCTGGAATAATTTTTAATGTCACTGACATTAAAAACATTAAAATGATCAAAAAGGAGGCGGCATATTGAAACGACACGTCTCAAAATCGAGTAACATTTTTTTGTATAAAATTTATCGTTTAAAAAAAATGTTTTATCATTTACCTAACCGTTTTAAAATTACAGCTATAGTCAGTTTTTAATGAACATACAATTTGGCGAAGGTTTTTTTTTTGTAATACAAATTCCATATACCTACAAACTGCTGAAATAAATCACCCAAGTAAATAGAAGACTTGGCACATTTTAATTGGACTTGTTGAATTATTGATTCATTGACCTTTTTGTAGATATTATAGTTAAAGTATCGAAACTTTATTTATTATTAAAAATAATAATAGTGCACACACAGCTAGCATCTTTTATCTCTTTATGTTGAGCTAACATTATTTACTTTTAGCTCTACTCATTTAGATAAGTTTTTCTTCTATTGATGCAATGATTGTGCATTATTTAAAAGACTATACCTAACCTATACTAATTTATTAGCAATTAGCTGTTGTAATTTCAGTTCAGACAATTAAAATAACCGTTGTTCATATGTAGAATGCATTTGTTACAAATTCTTTTCATAATGTTTTTTTTGAAAAAAGTTGTTGAAATCGAGTGTTTTAACGAGTTTCAGTTTGCAATAGCTTCTTAGTTTTGTTTTGTCTACAACTAGCGGTACTAGTCATATAATCTACAAATCGATTGAAATTTTGTTTTAATGGTCAAGTTTTAACTGAACAAAACAGATAAAAAGGTTTTTATTATTGTTAACAAAAAAAATGTATATATGTATATTTGATTTGCCACTGAACGCGTTCATGCGGATCGGTTATGAAAAGTGATTTGTGATAAATGAATGAATGATAGCTAATCTGTTTTTTTTTTTTTTTTGTTTACTTTTTCTATACTTATGTACATACACTCCGGGTTAATTTAATATGGTTGTAGTATTTTTAATCACGTTTAAGTTATTATTGAAAACCATAACTGAAAATTTGAATTGTTAATTTTGAAAAGTTTAGTAATTAAAATAAGTAGCTATACATAGTTGTTTTGTTGTCGAATATAAAGCTGATTGCTTTAATCGTTGTTTTAGTGAAAACAAAAATCATTCCAATACACATTACTTCATACAACCACTTTAAAAAAGTAAAATTAATTATTTTTTTACAATTAACTCTACATCCTAAATCACTAAATGTTTAACTGGAGCTGACCAATGTATTTTCCCTGATGTGATTAACGAAAATTGCCTAAGAAGTAAAACGTAAAAAAACATAACAACATAACATACAATTAACCACATATAACCATGCAAAAAAAAATTAGACCAATTAAAGTTAAACTAATAAAGGTTCAATATAATTATTTTTAACAGTCTGTTATAAAAAGCTTTTATTGAGAAATTCTTTTAACAGCTTGACGCTAACTAAAACTATTTCCGAAGTAAAGTATAGGAAAATGAAACGATTATCAGTTAGCAATTATTCGAACTTGTTGACATTTTCTTAAGTATTAGTTTTAATAAATTTGCGGCGTACATAGGTAGTTATAAAATAAACGACCAAACTATTTGAATGGATGCTTATTAGGACAAAATTAGTTTCTACATCAAAATAATTCAATATTATGTACATCCAACATTAAAGTTGTTCTCCCGAAAATTTTATAGGCAAATAGTAGGTAGGTAAGGAGAAATGGCGGCCATGAGCGCCTATCTACGTAGCAAAACTTATATAAATCCAGGATACAGAATTGCTGAGTGTGCAAGACATAAAGAGTGACTTTTAGACCTTCTGCACACGAATCATCTAGTTATCGACATTGACATTTCATTTCATATTGACATTTCACCAAAATGTTTAGTAAATACATAGTTCAAACTGTATACGCCCTGCAGTTTGTAGCTTATGTGGTGTGAAGAATATGTGCAGTTTGCGGTTGTTTATTGAAACACACGTGAGCCACACACAATCTGCACACAGGCCGCAAAAATTCAAAGTCTATGACGAGACGCTTCATATGCAGAAGGCCTAAGTTTGGCAACAGTTTGCTTTCTAAAGCGGCCTTTAGACGATACAATCGGTCGTACAACAGTGAGTTGAGGCGATATCAGTATAACCATTTTATGTACCCTACAAACTATAGAATCCACTCACAATTTGCTGCCGCCGCAGAATCATAGCATGCAATCGCATAAAGGTTGTCGGCTAAGCTCGTTCGACAAAGCGACATCGGCACAACCATCGCAAGCTCGCATACCTACACTCCATACAACATCAGTTGTACGGTTGTTACAGTAGGCAGAGAATTCTCCGGGCTTAACTTAAGCACACAGAAAAACTGTGTTACCGGCGTGAATTATATACTTGTTATCGATAGTTTGTATGATGAAAACTCCATTTTGTTTCTGTGATGCTGTTGCTAATCCCTGTGGTCGTTTTTTTCGTGCAATTCCCTCCGGGCTTGCAAAAAAAACATGCCTAATATCTGTGCCTACGCTCTGTAACTCTCGCATCGATAACGATGAAAAGTGGAACAAAACTCATACAACTTTCATTGTTTCTCGACTGATTTTATCGATGCGAGAGTTACAGAACGTAGCCACTGAACGTAGATTTTATCGTCGGCTTGAGGTCATTAAAAGTGGCTACAATAGACTTATACTACGTTTTCATTAGCGCCCAAATGAGGTAATTTTGTTAATTACAGAAAAAAAGTGTTTTCATTGCAAATTTGTAACATTACATATTTTATGTTTGCTTAAAAGCAATCTCAAAAGAAAATCCCCAAAGCCAAAGTGCCAAAACTAAAATATAGTAAAAGTAAAATCTCCAAGATAAAACCTCTTAAAGACCAAAAACCCAAAAGAAAATCCCAAAAAGATGTGCAAGTAGTGAATTCAGTAATAAAATCGCGCGAATTTATTTGGTTCTTTTGATTATAGATTTTGGTTTTTGGGGATTACGTATGTTTCCCAAATAATATATTATTAATAAACTAGCATCGAGAATCTATTATGCGACCTCGTGACAATTTTTGTCTCCAACTTTTATTTACAATTTCCTAAACGCAACTCGCATTAATAAATTGAATTTTTGATTTGATTGATTTTGAAGCTTATTTCGCTAAGAAGCCATAAAAAATAACATTTCAATAATTTTTATGAATATTAATACTACTTAAACACAAAACCACCATGAAATAATTCAATAAAACTAGTATTAAATATTTGAAATGTTGAATTTTTATAAACAATATTTAACTTATTGTTTGAATTTATGAAATATGGACTCATGGGGGTATGAAACAACGACATTTGTCTTAATTTATTGACGATGAGAAATTTTTTTATATTTGTTCATCAGCTATAATTATCATTATAATAAAAAGGCAAACGTGAAATTTGTGTTACACTTTGAACACGTTTTTAAAATTTATATCGTCAGAAATATTTTAATGAAAAAACGGAGATATTTTTTTTTCTGAATGAAATCTATTAATTTTTAAAAGATCATGGCAGGTAAGATGGTAATGGTAAGGTAGTACATTAGTACAATCATTGACATGTTTTTTGAAGTAATTTTGTAAGCGTGTGATGAAAAAAAGTGTAATTCTCTCATTTTTCTTATTTTTTAAAAAGAAAAGTGGAAGGCATGGATATATAAGAGAACGAGATGGGATTGAATTTGGCATTGTTTGTTCATATTCACCTTCTTTTTTTTTAAAGATTCACATCCAAATGAAGGCGTAAAAGAAATTAATTCATTTTTTTAGGTTGGGTTTCAAATCGGAGGGTGAAAAGTTTTCTTTTCATTTTTTCAAAACACCATCGGACAGCTGTGAGAACCTATCTTTTCTTTCACATTCATGTCATCCAATTCGGTCCAAAAGAAATAACTTATCATCGATCGGTAGTTGTTAGGTTATCTAGTAATATTTATTTGTTTAGGTACTTAGATTTATTTAGTTCATAAGATAAAAGTGGACGGCGACGCTGTGCCTCGATGACCTTTTTCATAGAAACAGTTTATGGTGTTATTTTATGACATACATCTGTGAACATTATGTTTTATGAACAAGGGATGCGTCGCATCGTCGTTATCCACTTTACAACCTAATGTTAGTTTAGTTTTATACTAGAGATAAGATAGGTTAAGAAATGTAAATGTAGTTGTAAGTTAGGTATAAGAAATTATGTAAGAGATTCATTCTATTTAATTCTAAAATTATAATATATTAAACACCCTGTAATTAAAATATTGACATTAGTTATATTATATTATATTATATAGTAAATAAAATATTCCAATATATATCCTAACTTCATTATTAAGTTCGATCGTACGATGTTACAGCTTGTTATAACATGAATATATTATATAAATACATTTTCGTATGTACATATATAGCTAATTGTAAATTATAAATTATTCATTTTTAGTCAGTTGCAATAAAACCATTATAATAGGAACATCGTTTTTGTCGTTTTTATTTTTACTTGGTCGCCTTTTCCACTCCGTGCCCCTTACAACCTCAGAAGTGGGATAAAAGTACAGTCGCGTAGTATTTTTTTTAAGTATTTTTATTAGTTAAATGCGCCAAAAACATTTTATGATTTTTTTGTGAGAGCTTATATTACGAAACTTATTTTCTAAACTCTTCTACAAAATATTTATTTGGCGATTTAAAATTAATTTGATAAGTACTGCGACAATGACTTCACGAGCTTCACAATTTATTGAAATCGCCACTGTGCAACAATTAAAGGACAAGCTAGCCGAAATGGGTCTGGCAACAAATGGGCTTAAGACGGCGTTGAAACTTCGTTTAGAGCAAAGAATCGAAGAACTTGAAGAGCCCCAAATCGAAGAACTTTTTCCGCCACGTGATGACCTCGATGACGAAAACTCAGAAGACCCCTCACAGCTGGAAGAAGAAAATAGATTGGTGTTGCAACAACTGGACAGTTTAAGGCAAATGGTGGCAAGAAAGGAGGAAATTCGTCTGCTTCAGAAAAAATTAAACGAATTAAGCCACCCTGGTGAGATAAATCATGCTGTCTTTTCTTTTAGAGATATCGAAGAGTCCCTTCAAACATTCTCTGGTGACGACAACTTTTTTGTCACGAGGTGGATTAAAAGCATTGAGGAATCAAAACTAATCTATAAATTTGATGACTCAAAATGTTTTATATATGCCCAACGTTTGCTAAAGGGAACAGCGAAACTCTTTCTAAGATCTGTGTCATGCCATTCTTGGAGTGAACTTAAAACAGCTCTTATCAACGAGTTCCAACAACATGCGACAGCGTCAGATGTTCACCATACCTTGCGAAATAGGAGAAAGCGCAAAGACGAAAATATCCAACAATATGTGCTCATCATGCAAGAGATTGCCAGCTCAGCTGACATCGAGGAGCAAGACATCATGAATTACATAATTAAAGGTATACCCGATACGATGTCTAACAAACAAATTTTGCTTACAGCGAACAGTATTGCGGATCTCAAGAGAATTCTAAGGAGATACGAAAAAATGAAGACGTCAGAATTCCAACCATCATATTCAGGTTACAAAATGACGACGAGTGAGCCCAAACCAGTTCCTAGCATTACTTCCAAAGTCAGAATCAGGTGCTTCAACTGCAATGACGTAGGCCACGTGCTCACCAACTGCCCAAAGCCACGCAGAGATAAGGGCTCATGTTTTCGATGCGGTCAAATGGGACACAGCATAAAAAATTGTCCACAATCAACCGTGTGTGTTCTAGAAGATGAAAACATTGCCAAACAACAGCATCAGACGACTTTTTTAGACGATTTCCATGGAATTTTTGACTACACATTCATCGGTGACGAGTCAGAACCTAAAACAAAACTGGAAGCCATGACAATGATTGACACTGGGAGTCCAATCAGCTTCGTTCAACAAAAATATATATCACCTTATTTGATGACATCGATAGACTCTTCATTGCATGACTACGTGGGAATCAATAGCAGTAAATTAATTATTTTTGGTAAGGTTTATTGCAACATTAAGATTAATAATTTAGATTTTATGAATTTATGTTTATATGTTGTCAAAAATGACACTATGAAAAATACAATTATTTTAGGAAGAGATTTCTTACAAAAAACTAATTTAAAATTTACTTTAGGAGATAAAACATTAAATTTTTGTCAAAATAATATCTCAAGAGAATGTGATTTTAGTGAAGAGATCTTAAATATTGATACGTTTGATGACCGTGACGATAAAATAACTTTAAAAATTAACGAAAATTTAAGCCTTGGTGAAAAAACAAAAATTAGAGATTTAGCTTTTGGAAATGTTTCTTTTACTAGAATTTTAAATGAACCGAATGAAAACGAAATTAAAATGCGAATCGCTTTAACTGATACGAACAGTGTTTTTAATTGCGCGCCTAGAAGATTACCGCATGCTCATAAAGTAGAACTTCAAAAAATTTTAGATGATCTTTTGCAAAAGAAAATAATTCGCGAAAGTAACTCACATTTTGCGTCGCCGATAGTTTTGGCCAAAAAGAAAACAGGAGAGCTGCGATTATGTATTGATTATCGACAACTAAACAAAATTACATTAAAAAATAATTTTCCGATTCCTTTAATCGAGGATTTGTTAGATGGACTGAGAGGTAAACATTTTTTTTCATTGCTTGATTTGAAAAGTGGTTTCCAACATGTTAAAATGTCAGAGGAATCCATAAAATATACTTCTTTTGTTACCCCCCTAGGCCAATACGAGTATCTTGTTGTTCCATGTGGGCTCAAGAACGGACCAGCTGTTTTCCAGCAATTTATAGAACAGAAATTCAAAAAGCTTATACGTTCTGGAAAACTACGAGTATATTTTGACGATTTATTGGTAGCGACGGAAACAAAAGAGGAACATTTTCAAATTTTGCATGATCTTTTTTCTATAGCGCATCAAAATAACTTAGAATTTCGATTTGATAAATGCATGTTTATGCATGAAAAAATAACTTATTTAGGCTATGAGGTTTCATTTAGTGGCATTAGTCCAAATGCTGATGGTAAGCGTGCTGTAATGGAATTTCCGGTACCTTCAAGCATTAAAGCTTTACATTCTTTTTTAGGATTATGTTCTTATTTTAGAAAATTTATACAAGATTTCTCAATCCTCGCTAAGCCTTTGTATGACATTTTGAAAAAAGAAACAAAATTTATTTTTGGTAAAGAAGAACTTCTTGTTTTTGAAAATCTAAAAGAAAAACTTATTGGCGCACCAGTTTTGAGTATTTATAATCCAAATTCAGAAACTGAACTGCACTGTGATGCGAGCAATCTTGGTTTTGGTGCAGTATTACTGCAACGCCAGGAAGACAAATTGTTTCATCCGATTTTCTTTTTTTCCAAACGTGCTACTTTGCAAGAGTCTAAATACCACTCATATGAGTTGGAGACTTTAGCAATAATATATGCATTAAGACGTTTTAGTATATACCTGACTGGGATTAAATTTAAGATTGTCACTGATTGTAAGTCACTTACCTTGACACTTAATAAAAAACTTTTGAATCCCAGAATATCGCGTTGGGCCTTAGAACTCCAAGAATACGATTATTCAATAGAGCACAGGGATGGTAGTAAAATGGGTCATGTGGATGCCCTAAGTAGAATGCATAACGTTTTGATGATCGTTGAAGCAGACTCTTTTGAACATGCATTAGCCGCATCACAGCAAAAGGATAAAACCATTCAGCGATTGGTTAAGATGTTAGAAGAAAGAGAAAGTTCATCTTATGAACTAATTAATGGACTCGTTTATCGAAAAATAAACCAAAAAATCTTTTTCTATGTACCATCGCAAATGGAAAGAAATGTCATTCAGACTCATCATGATGCGTTATGTCATGTGGGTGTTGAAAAATGCTACGATTTCTTAAAAAAGACTTATTGGTTTCCTTCGATGAAATCTAAAATAAAAAACTACATTAACTGTTGTCTGAAATGTATGCATTTTTCCCCACCCACTGGCAAAAAGGAAGGTGTTTTACACAATATTCCAAAAGGTAACAAGCCTTTTGATACCATCCATATCGACCATTATGGTCCATTGCCTTCTTCGGTACGCAACGTCAAAAAGCATGTGTTTTTAATTGTTGATGGTTTTTCAAAATTTTCAAAGTTATATCCAGTTAGAACAACCAACACTAACGAGGTAATAAAATGTTTAGAGTCTTATTTTTCATGCTATAGTAAACCTATACGCATTGTATCAGATCGGGGTAGCTGTTTCACCTCCGAGGAATTTTCAAATTTTTGTAGTAATAATTGTGTGCAGCATATTAAAATAGCAACAAGTTCTCCCCAATCAAACGGCCAGGTAGAGCGTATAAACAGGACTTTAACTCCAATGTTAGCTAAAGAGAGTGAATTGGAACCGGGTGATTGGACAAAACACTTAAGCAAAGTTGAATTTGCTCTTAACAATTTTGAGAATAAAAGTACAGGTTTCTCGCCAAGCACTTTGCTTTTTGGTATCCGGCAGAGGGGTGATATTCATGATAACATTCGTGAATATCTCGAAAAACATATATGCACTGAAGAAACTAGGAATTTTGAATCAATCAGACAGCAGGCATTTGAAAAGACTGTTCGTAGCCAAGAAGCTAACAAAGTTTATTTTGACAAGCATCACAAAAAGCCATATCCTTATAAAGTAGGAGATTACGTTTTAATTAAAAATGCTATTAATACACCTGGTATTAATAAAAAATTATTGCCAAAATTTAAAGGCCCATTCGAAATAGTAAAAGAACTTCCAAATGATAGATATCTAATTAAGGATCTAGAAAACTTGCAAATTTCAAGAAAACAGTATGAAGGAGTTGCATCTCCTGAAAATATGAAGCTATACTTAAAAGATTAAAGACTTTTAACGTATCAATGTTTTATTTAAAAAAAAAATGTATTACAGTAAATGTTTCAAAAATTATCATGAATTATGAAAACCTTCATGTTATCAAATTTATTTGTTAAATCAAATGTCAAGTATTTTGTGTACTATTCGGGAAAAGAGAAAAGAAGAACAAGATTTTATTTAAATATAATTTAACAAATGTTTTAAATTTATTCAAAATTATAAACTATAAAATTAATGAAAATATCAATATTTTACATCGCTGATAAAATAAAATTAAACTAAATGTAACATAAATATATCAAGCTGTTAAAAACAAAATATTCAAAGACGATTTCGTTTTTCAAAGAAGAGTGGAGTTGTAAGAGATTCATTCTATTTAATTCTAAAATTATAATATATTAAACACCCTGTAATTAAAATATTTACATTAGTTATATTATATTATATTATATAGTAAATAAAATATTCCAATATATATCCTAACTTCATTATTAAGTTCGATCGTACGATGTTACAGCTTGTTATAACATGAATATATTATATAAATACATTTTCGTATGTACATATATAGCTAATTGTAAATTATAAATTATTCATTTTTAGTCAGTTGCAATAAAACCATTATAATAGGAACATCGTTTTTGTCGTTTTTATTTTTACTTGGTCGCCTTTTCCACTCCGTGCCCCTTACAATTATAATTAGAATCTTAGTGTAGTTTATGGAAAATAAAGACAGAAGTTATTGTACCACGAAACAGTGCGGTTCGCAGTTTACTCTTTTAAACACTTTTACTTTGTGGCGGTTAAGTCTTTATTCAGTAGTAGTTAATCGTTCCTTGGTTGTGATGGCATTTTCGAAGAAGTGCGGAGCGATGATGCCGGAAGACCACAACCTACAACAAACATTAGGTAACTTCCTGTTAATGCATTTCCGCTTTGTGAACATCGTCCCTAATTTGGAAAATTTAGCTTGTTGACGCAACCGTTCATCCAAAAAATGTGCCTCGTCGCTGAAGATAATGTTTTCGCTGAAATCGGTGTTCACTTCTAACAGCTTCAGAACCCAATCAACATGCGAATTTTTTTAAATGTTTTAAAATCAGGAAAATTAACAGCAGATCATACAACATGGCCACCAGGAACTGTCAAAATATACTCGTCCTAATTGAAAGCCCTCTCAGCAGGGTCCGAAATAAATGTATGATGAAAACAAAGGATTTCGAAATTAAAAAAGGGAAGATCAATGTTAGGTGTGAGTTCACGGAATTGTATTTGGCAGCACATTGCACAATGAAGTGCAGCTTATATTTGTGTGTAGGTGTGTAGACTACTCTCTAATTCGTTTCGTCTACGTAATTACACTGAGAAAAACGTCTGATATGGTAAACGTCTGTTTAATAAGTTTTTTTTTTTATCAAATTTCTTAAAAAGAAAAGAAATTGTTTTCCTATGAGTTTTGACAGGAAATTGTAATTGTAAAATTCGCGAAAATTTCACGGTACCAAACAGACAAACACCAAATACATATTAATAATTGGCAGTGCAGCAGAGGTGGTGTTAAACAGGGTAAGGGAGATTGTTTATTATTTATATATGTATGTATGTATGTATGTATGTATATAATATATATTATGAATCACAAATATGAATAGAATTCCATTGGTGGAATACAGAGTTGACTACAAATTAAATTGAATACAAATATTAATACTTATATATCCTAACATAAACAATTGTACATATAACTAATAAGTATGTATGCAACAAATTGAAAAAAAGGAAACTAAATCCAATTCATATTCAAATCATTTTTCACATGTAGTAGATAAAATTTTTAATTTTCGGAAAAAAAAAATTAAAAATTCAAAATCTACAAAACAAGTCTGTCTCAGTCGCCTTAAGTGAAGAGCAAATAAAAAAAGAGATTGCAAATATATTTAATGAAATGAGGGAATAATAGAAAACGTAAATCATATATCAATTGGCCAAGGCCAATGTCCAATAGTTCCCATATTAGAAAGGGAGGGATAAATTTTGTTTCTGTAGAGGCTTGAAATTAAGTAAAAAATTGGTTGATCAGCATCCTCAGCCAAACAATACTTTGCTTCAATGAGCTTCACGTCGGAATAAAATTTATTGAATTAGATAAAACAAGAAAATGAGCTTATTTGCATTTGGAAGCTTGGTTCTGCGTATAAGCGCCCAAACTAGCCTTTATAGTCTAATAATTGGTCTAAAGTACGATGGAGATTTTTTGCATAATATTCCAGTATGTATATCTATTTATCGACGATATAAAAATAAGTGGGCCATTAAATCAAGTTAAAGGTTATAAAAAAAAATTATTCAAGTTTCACAAATTAAAAATGCTTTTTAAGAAGGGTTCACATGCTTAATTAGATTAATGATTATTGTTTGACATCAAGGTATATTTCTGTAGTCCTTAATTTGTTAAAACACATACATAGGTATTATGTATACTTCAAATACTGGCTGGTTAATCCAGAAAAGGGACTCTAGTCCAGTTCTATAAACTTGCGCAGAATCTAGCTTTGTGGAAATATAATAAACAACCAATTGACTATGGCCTAAATATGATATCGTTTTTAGTGTAAAAATTGACCATTGAAATTCAGACGCAATGTCAGGGTTATCATTCAAAGAGATGTAAGGTAGTATAACATGAATAAGGTAGGTAAAAGTAAAGTGGAATGCGTCATATAGACAGTGTTAATAAATCATCGATTGTTGGAGTTTTCGATAGAATCGATTGTTTAAAAAACAAAACAACGGCACTGGCTTAAGTTGATTTCCATCTGCATCTGCATCAGAGAAATCCTCACACTCTGCTTCTTTATTTATTTTCGTCTAATTCCCCCCGGATTTGCAAGAAAATGCACCTATTATTACAATGTTTTCTTATTAAGTGGACGTCTTCCCAGATTGTTAATATTCCTGGCCTCAAAAATTTCATTCGCAAAATGGACCTTTTTATTGAAAAAATTCTAAACCGACGCACGATTTGTTTTTTTTTTCTGTTCATATTATTTTATTTTAATAAATAAACAGGGAAACTGAAAATACCAACGAACACGAAAAAACTATATTGCAATAAAATACCGATGCGGGAATTTCCTTATTAAAGAGGTGAAGTAGAGTTAAACTGTCAAACACAGAACTGTCAACTGTGTTTATTGAGTAAAACCCTGTGTAGACTTTTCACTTCGCCATGACGGTGGTTTTGTTGATGAAATCGGGGAAGAGAACAAAGCTCCTCACCACTCTCATCCACAATTTCATGGTGTACTGAAAAGTAACAATCTTAATAGGGTCTAGGGTAAATTAAAGAACTTACTAAACTTACTCAGTTCAGAATTTTGTCATTCAAGGACAATTCTCAGTTGACAACTCAACTTTTTTTTTCCCAATAACAAAAACACATCAATTGGACGACTATTGATATTATTTCCAAATTATCGATAGGCTCGATAATTCAAAACAATCGATTAAACTATCGATGTTTTATAAACACTAGCTTCATAATGTTGTGGATTGCGTATTTACTTTCGAAGATCGAAGAAGAAGTTTAGTTGGTCGCGTAGAAAATATTTACAAAATTTTCCAATTTGAATTTATTAATTTTATACGCAGTATTTTCAATTTAAATTTATTCACTTTGTAGAAATTGCTTTAAAATGTTTACTTGTATTCGCAGACAAACTTTATTTGAATGTTAAAAAATCTAGCAATTTTATTCAAGGTCTTAGAATTTGGCAAACATTTTTGATTCACGCCAAAATAATATAGCGTCCGACCTTGTGGTTACAGTTTAATTACCCTACACCATTATTTGGTAATTTTGTCTTATTATAAGAATACAAAATAAAAAATTTTTAAAGGACTTGTGCAATTTGACAAAAAAACATCTGGTGGAGGGAGAGGGCCGTAGGCATGACCACGGAAAGGGATTCGACAAGAGTATCATAACTGTGGCGCCAAGAAATGATAACGGTTTTTTGTAGAACACTTTAATACAAGCATTTTTTACTATAGGGAGGGGGGGTCTATGTCCCCCCGTTTGGGCGGGAGGGGCAATTTCATGAAAAAAGTATTAAAAATGGAAAAAATTATAAATTATGAAGTATTATACCTTTTTTTAAAGCCAATACTCTGTCCTATTAGCCAGTTTTTAAATCAAGTGAAATCTATGCATAGTTTTTGAAAAAAAACGAGTTTCAAACTCAAAATTTGGAAAAAAAAACATAAAAAAATGTTTAAAGTAAAATTGTTCAATACTTTGAGATTTTATATTATTTCTTTTTTCTTACAACTCGTTGCTCTTATTAATTCTTAATCAAAAACTGAAAACTAGATTATTTTTTGTCTTCTAGTTTTCGAGAAAATTGTACTAATTTTTTGTATTTAATAAAATTTTGTTTTGCTTGAGTATTTACATTGTTTTAATTTGAAAGTAATAATAGAATATGTGATTAATTCTTATACAAATTGACTCTATGAGACACTCTATCATACCCTCCCCGCATCCAGCTTTACGTCGTATAAACAGTGAGGTATGTATGCTGCCCCTGCAACCCCCCTGCAATCCCCCTGTTTCGGCTCACTATAGGATTTGGGGTAGGTGCAAGGTTGGGTGTATGCAAAGTTTCTTTTGCAAACAAAAAATTAATTAAATATTGGCTTTAAAAAAAGGTATAATACTTAATTGTAGGTATAACCGTTATTTTTTAATATTTTTTTCCATTTTTAGTACCTTTTTCATGAAATTGCCCCTCTCGACCAAACGGGGGGAGATACACCCCCCTTCCATAGTAAAAAAATGCTTGTGTTAAAGTGTTCTACAAAAAACCGTTATCATTTCTTGGCGCCACAGTTATCATACTCTCCCCAGGGATTAGTTTTCATCTTAAACGACCTTAATTATTGTTTAATTAAACTTCGTAAATGCAATTTTGTTACAATCACTTTGGAAAATATAGGTTCGAAGTTTAACAGGAATTATTTTACAGAAATTTTTAAGAAAATAATAAAAAAGTCATTATTGTAAGATTTGAGTTACCCGTTATAGATGAGCTAACGTTAATATGTGTGTTCCTTTACATTGAAACTCTGTGATTTTGTGTCCAAAACTACTAATTTTATTTTTTTTTATATTAAATTTGACATGAATTTTTGTGTATTGTTGGGCAGAAAATCACAGAGTTTCAAAGTAAAGTAAAAGTCAAAAAATACAAAAAAAATAACAAATGAGTTTTTCTGATTTTTTTTTTGTTATGTCATGACTCATTGAAATTAATTAATTTTTAAAGGCAATATTACTTACCCTTTTTTAAGTACCGGACTGAAATTATATGAAAGTCATTCATGATATTTGGGAATAACCTAAAAAGTAAGGCAAGTTTTTAAAAACCTAAAAACCCTATTTCTGTTAAAAGAAAACCTGATTTGTTTGAATTATATGTACGAAGTTTAATTAAAATGTTTGTCGTCTTGTCTGCCATCGTATCTAATTATATTATTTTAATTCGTAACAAACAAGTTAGCGCAAAATTTTAAACGATTTAGTACGATGTTAAAGCCATTTTGTCATAGTAAAAATGCTTTATCATCGTACTAAATGGTTTAAAATTTTGCGCTATTATCTTTACGTTTTGTTCACTAATTCGTAACTACTTGCCCTATAGTGGCTTTAGTAAAAGTGTATATTCAGCAAGAAGTATGCAATATAATATAAGTACAGAAAAATCCATTCCACACTGGTACAGTCAAAATAAAAACTTTGACATGTTAGTAGGTAAGGTAGTTCTTATTTAAATTTGCTTGATGGGACAGTTATAAAAAATTATTTTTAATTTAATTTTTTTTTAAATATTTTTTCAGAGAGTCATTATTACAAAAAGAACATAAATTTGTGCATTTGTTTTATTGGCGTCTGCATCAAAAAAAAGTTTGTTTTCATTTTTAAACTTCCCCCGGATATTTCGATTGTACTTCGCAAGCTACTCGCTGATGTCTTATTGGAGAACATCACCACAAAATTTAGTTTCGCATGCGAAACTAAATTTTGTGGTGATGGTTAAAAAAATGGAAACAAAATTTGTAACGATTCTTTAATATTTCCAGTATTTTTTTTTCTTCTCTGAGAAATTTTTTGTTGAAATTTATGTTCTTGGCATATGTATCTCCTTATAATTTTTGTATTTATAATTTTTCGTTTTCTCATTTTTTGTAAGAAGAGTTTTCGTTCGCAGGGTTGAAATTCTTTTATTGCGAAGTTATTGTAATTGGTCCGATTTGTTGAATCGGATTTATTGAATTGAAAAATCGGACTTATGGCTAGGTCGCTACCATCTGAATCCATAGTTTTTATCACGATATTCTGTGTGTGTGTAGTGTACGTTGGTACTTTAATGATACCTTTTTTCGTTCACAATATTTTAAAAAAGAATAAACATATCGACATCGAATAAATTTTACTTTGCAAATAAATAAGGTTATAAAGTGCAGAACAGGGTTCTCAAGAAAAAAACTCATTTGAATTGAATTGTATTCTACATAATATAATTATGTAAAGAAGAATTGTTATTATACAACAAATCTAATATTTATTATTCTTTTTTTTTTTCTCTTAGCTTCCTTTTCTTTCTTAAGAATGCATGCATTTTCATATCCGCGGTGTATATTTCAAATAAATTTTGACAGTTTGAAGTTGTGGAAATATTTTCGAAAACAAAGGATAATTGTAGACCATGGGATCTATTTCGAGTTAAATTGAAAATCAATGTCAAATCTGCCTGGCAGTAGATTGATTTTCCCTATACAGGCTTCGTTTCAAGATTTGAAACATTTTTAGAGGTTACCTTTTCGTAAAACTTCCAAACCCACCCCTTTATATTTCATCGATCTCACGCTCTCCATGGTCCTTCTTTTTTCTTCCGAGAAGCCAAATAATATTATTTATTATAAGAACTATAAAAAAAAACATAAAATAATAAAATCATAAAAATACCCCCACAGCGTATGAATGTTTGTATATTATCTGGTCTTACTATTATGTAATACCTACGTAAAATCCCTGCTTAACTTAAGAACAGAAGCTTTACCAGTTTAAAGTCTCACGACTGCCAATAAACTGACATCATCTCGTTAACAATAGAGGAATGTACTTCCAGGAATAAGACGATATTCCATCTTACATTATTATGAAACGACCATGTAAACAAACGATGATGATGACGACAGCAAGAAAGACTCCACATAGGATATCTCCCCATGATGGTCAGCACACAACATACAATAGGTAGGTTCTTACATACGAACGTTTTCCAAAGTTGACTAACAAGATTTGTGGGATTTGAAAGCGCTTCCATATGTCCATATACTCAAATCCAGTACGATTATAAAATAAACCAGCAATTCCTACAAAAGCAAACCTCAATACAGCAGCAAAAGTGCGGTAGGTATACAGAAGAACAACTCTATACTATTTTAGCAAGAACAACGACATACGACTTGACTCGATCAGATTTACCAGAATAGGAAAATACTAGTTTCCATCTACAGGTAGCATGAATGAATGGAACAACCACTACACACCATCATGGATTGATCCGAACCCGAATTCCCCAAGAAGTGCCTTTTTTTTTTAATTGAAAGCCCTAAGTGGATGAATACACTTCGCAGAAATGATTCCCGCCATACTCTGAGATCATGGTTACCACTTTTATGAATTTAAGCTTAGATAATTTGTGTACAGTTTGTTTCTTTATTTATTCAAAATATTTACATTTGTTTTTAAAAACGATGTCTAATTTTAGACAACCGTCGAAGTTATAAACAAACATTTTTAATTATATAGTCTTACAGTTATCTAACTTAAAGCCAGTTAGACAACGTATTTCACTCTTGGGTCAACATTTAAACACACCCATTATATTGTGGATTAACTAAGGTTCAAGGCTGGTTTATATATAAAATTGGCTTTTTTCATAAACCACTGTTGAACTTCAGTTAATCCGCCGAAATCGGTTGGTTAAGATTAATGAACGATGGTTTAATATATTCGTACAACTGGCCGTTAGACAACGCAATCGGTTGTCTAAACCTAGACTAAATTGATATTTTATTTTATCAAATAATTCATACATACATATTCCAAATTTTTCGAACTAGATATTATTAAAGAATGTCTAAATCGGGTGAGAAAGTCTAATAAATACAGCTTATAAATATCAAATTTAATTTTCTTGTTTGTTTATTTTTGACGTTTGACAGACTTAAAAACATATTAAGTTAATTGTGTTTAAATGTTTAAGCCCAAGTTTATCACTCAGGCATGGGTTTATATTAAGTTTAAATAAAATAAACTCTATATTAATTTAACAAAGGCAAAATCAGAACTTATCACTTTGTCTTTTTTTATCCTTTCACACTTATAGATTTTCTAAGCCACTCCAGTGCGGTTTTAAAATTTTAAAAATCTAAAAATCATTTGATGTTAAATAAATAGTGTTTTTCTTTAAATGGCAACTATGATTGCGGTACCATGCGACTGGTAGCCGGTAGGTTAGGTTAAGTAACAACTTCTAAAACTAGCAACAAAAATACGGAAGTGTTGGCCGCTGCTGCATGTTGACGTGTGGTGCTGGTGCCTGTTGCTATTATAGCGCTCTTCATGCAGGCTCCGGGCATTATAGCGTTCATCTCCTATAGGTATGCGGTTAATTGCTTGAGCAGGTAGGTTCTAGGTTGTTCAACAGTTATATTCGTGTGCAGCGATTCTCGTGCGTTTTATTGTTTGCAATAAAAATTAATATAATGACTTAATTATGTTTAAATGTGGACTTATAGGTACGTTATATACAAAAGCTGTGTCATGAGAGTGCTGGAAGAATTTTACTGCATTTTTATGTGCATTTGAAGTGATAATCCACTATCTCAACGGTTGCGGTTTAGGATTGTTCTCTTAAAGGTGTTTACCCCAATTGAAATTGTCTGAAATTTAAAAAAAAAGATGACAGGCAATATAACAAAAATATGTAAACAAATAATTGCATTGTTTAATAGCTGGAACTTAAAGGGAACTGCTATTTTGATGGAAAGATACGGTTGTTAGGATGCTTTTTTATTGTCAAATACAGGGCGGCTAAAATACAAGTTTCTTTTTGAAAATGCAAATAAATGAACAAAATAAAATCTGTTCCATGTATTATGGCTTTATTATTAAGAACAAACTTTCCCATTAATTATGGAACGCAACGTCAACGTTCAAGTGGCTGCCTCGGCTGGCTTAGCAGTATAGCACATTCTGTCACTCCAATTTTCCAAGACCTTGTTGATGGTTTCGCTTAGAGGATATTGGCCTTAAGTACTTGAATCGTTTCCGGATTGTTGGCTTAACGTCGGTCCTTCACGGTTCCCCACAAAAAAAGTCCAAAGGGGTCAAATCGCAGCTCCAAGGTGGCCAATTGACAGTTCAAAACGGCTGATAATACGATTTGGGAGTTTGGTGCGCAAAACATCGATTGTGGCACCCACCGCAGGTGCCACTGATGGTGTCGCTTTCGTGCGTGGATTCATTTCGTTACTACATTATTGAAAGTGCTTTGAACTACTTTGACCACAGAGAAGAAGTGGTTGACTCCAGCCAGAAGTACATGGCAGTAGATACCGTAGGCCTATGGAACGCACCTATAATAAATTTCAACCACAAACAACTATGAGCTGTTTTCCAGAAGGTATATTATTGACTTAATTAAATTCTCATCTGTTGAATAGTTGAATTCTTTCATTAGAGATTTTGTAATCCACTTTCCTTTGTATTTCCGATGATTTATTTTCTTAAGTTAAGTACTATTTATATAACAAAAAACCATACCCACGAAAATGTCGTCAATATTATGTTTGTTCTGGAGTTAAAGGTATTTTTCATATTGCCTTGTTTAGCTTGGTTTGATTTAGTAGAAACAACTTAACGTGTGATTATTATAAATAAATTTGTTGGCGCAACAGCTCGTGTAGAACCAAGGCCTGTTGACGTACAACTCTCAACCATTCCTATGAGCATGTTATTGGCGAGATTTACAATTTTTTGCCAAATCCGAGATGCATTTTTTCATGACGAGAAATAACTTTGGAGGATTTGTTAATTCTCAGCTTCGGTTTTTTTTTTATAGACTGGGAATTGAACCCAAGACCATCGGTAGCGAAACAGAGATTAATTAAACCAAATATTATGATGTAAGAGAACTGGACAAAATTGGACGCCACTTCTGTCCTTATGTAAATTGTTGAAAAGATTGGGTCTGAATATTTTAAGGTGATTACCTATAAAGCAGTTGTTTTTTGACAGTTTGGAAACAATAAGCAAACATAAAAAAAAAAAAAACAAAATCAAAAATTAAGAAAGAAAGAGAAGCAAATTAAACTGGACTGGACTCCATTTTTGGTTTATGATGCTCGCTCCAATGATTTTTAAATTGAGATTTTTTTGAGAAATCAGATGGTGTACATCGGGTTGCTGTCAAAACAATTTTAGAGGTTGTTTATCAACTTATGTACATACTTTTGATTGGAATTTATTTTTTAAAATAATTTTTCAGTCTAAACTGTAAGTTTCAGCAATAGCAGCAGTAGAATCTCAAAAAGAGTCTATACGATGAATAGTTCGGAAAGATAAAAGAAATATTTTCACCCTGGAGTGCACAAAAAGTTAAACGAGTTGAACGAACTCAATTTTTTACTTTTTCTTTACCTTTGGTATCTCGTTTTATACATATTTATTTAACGTTATGCAGTTTTTTAAACGGAACTTTTGGGCTTGTTTTAACTTGCTATTTAAATTATATTTAATGTTTTTATTTATACATTCACTGAACAAAACTGATATTCCCAAAAGCGTAAGTTACAGGTTTTAGATGAAAATATCTATTATAATAAGTCAATTTCTTGTGAAATTATTGGTACCAAATAAAGTTATTTTAATTCTCAGTTTTTGAAAAAAATATCAGACTCATATTAATTATATAAAATTAAGTATTAATTATCTATTTTTAATATTCTGTGTTTTTATTAATCACGGTTTAAATTATTAAATAGCAAATGCACTAATACCCAAAAAAATATAATCATTTTTAATTTTCTCAAAAACAAAAGGATCTAAAACCGTCTGGTTTTAAATTTAACTAATTTAAACATTAAATAATTAAAACTGTGTACATTTTTTTAATAGATTTTGTTTTCAAAAACTGTTAATTTAAATAACTTTATTTGTAAAGAAAGTAAAAGAATGTTTTTGGCTTAAAAAAATGTAGCATAGTAGTGTTGCCGTTGCTATCTGATAAACGGGACACTACACCTCTCCTATAAAGTTTTTTTTTTCTTAAAATACCCAGGAATTATTTTTTTATGTTACAACATTTAACTTCGAAACACCCTGTATATTTGTATCTGTGGTTAATTTGAATATTTCACGTAGATATATCAAATTACCAATGTTGTTTAATTTTTTTTTTAATTGTATGAGCTTTTGGTTTAAGTTGATATTTTCTTCACATGTAAAATATAAAATCGCATATTTATAGGTTTTATTTAAATTAATTATTTTACCTTTAAATTTGGTTTGAAATTTAATATACCTAAATTGATAAGAAAACTCTAAGAATGCATACCTACACATATTTAAATAAATTAAAATTAATAAAATATGAATTCTGTAGAAAAAGAGGCGTACTTTTGTTTGTTTTATTTTTTAGGTAAATCGTTAAGTACTAGATAATTTACAGCAAAACATAGTGAATAACTTTTTTTTGTTAAATTATTTCCTTAGCTTAAATACACACAATTTATGCTTAATTCTACTTCATAATTATCTGCTTTAACTAGAATCACTTAAAATCTTAAATCATTATTATTTATAGGGCACCATAACAACATTTATTTTAAAATATCATTCATTGCAGAAGCATCCATCTCTCGAATTTTCATTTATCCATTTGAGATACTTTGTTACTCTTGTATAAACCCCGGGATAATGAGGTCGAGCACATCCGTTGCCCCACGACACAATTCCGATTTGTTCATAACGTTTATCTGGTCTCAACGCCACCAATGGACCACCAGAATCACCCTAATAAAATTTTATAATCAAATCATTTAAAATATACTTTCCGGTGAGAAATTTATATTTATCATTTATCTCACCTGGCATGAGTCACGTTTTCCAACGCCCGGATAACCTGCACACATCATATTCTGCGTGATCATTTTTTGTGTGTAGTTTGTATCTTTAACACAAATGTCATTGGCAATAACAGGCACTTCAACTTCCTGCAGCAAACAAGATGGCTTTCCGTCTTCCTTCAATGTTCCCCATCCGGTAGCCATAGCCTTTGTTCCAACATAGGTAACATCTTTTTACGATTTAAAAAAAAAAATCAATACTTAACTTTCTTGATCCAATTATACGTAAAATACGATTCCAGTTATTATTATTCTTACCTTCAATTGTTGGGAGACAGATCGGCCGGATGAAACTTGTTATAGGGACGCGATCATTCAATCGCAGCAGCGCTATGTCATTGTCGAAATTAGAGAAACTGAACTTCTGGCTAAAGGCACGCAATACAAAGCGAGTTTCAGGTCGAATGCCATCACTGCATCGGTCGTGCTCTCCAAATGTGACCTTGATCATGAACCACATGAACCTGAAATTAAAATTAAGTTTTTTTGTTATTGAATGATGATAACATTTTATATATTTTTTTTATTGAAGCTGATGATGAGGAGGTCATAAGGTATACAGAATATTAAAAGGTCTTGTATATTTTAAGGAATAAGGCAATTTGTGGGTAGGTTTGAAAATGATAATATGTAGGGTAAAAAGTATCTTAAGTTAAATTGATTTGTAAAATGTTAATACCTAAGGCAGTGTTTTCACGGTTAATATTTAAAATAATATTTGTATGTATATTAAGGGTTGTCCTAACTTATACGCGGAGAAACTTAATCCAGTTAGTCCAGTATATAGCAAATGATATACATAAATATGCCCTATCACGAATATCATCGTAATCGGAGACTTATTACGAATTCCGAAAGAAAACTATCACAGATTCCATCATAGTGAAAAATCTCGTATAAATAATCATTACGAAAGGATTCAGTGATAGTTTTTTCTGTATTCGGAAAAGTTTCCGATAACCATGGAAATCGTGATAGGGCTCATAATGTCATAGGTAAATTACTAAAATTGAAAGTTTGCTATATTAGTAATTTTTTCTAATAAAAAATTTAAATAAATTGAAAATAAATAGTAAACATTTTTTTATTGAATGATAATATTATATTAAAAAATGTTTACGAGATATTTTAACGAAGATTCTTACTCAAGATCAAAATTATAAATTAGAGAACATATATATCAGTAGCTATTGCGGTACAGTGGCGTGGGAAATTAGTTGCGCTTAGTTCATAAGATTCCAAGTCACGGTCTTTTATATTTCAGACAAAATAAACATACACAAAAATTTAACAGTTGTGCAAAAAATGTAAATTTGAGCATCTGTTTGATTTCATGGAAACGAAACAAAATTACTTGGACAAAAAAATTATCCTTTAGATTCCTGATAACCAATCAATAGTTGTTGTTTTACGTAAGTTTCTTTTTTATATTTTTTGTAAAAAATCCATTTTTGAATTTTTATTGAAAATTGAAATCATGCGATGCAGAACTGCGTATATTTTTTGTTTATCTGAAGAAGAAATCAATCGTATGGGAGGGTGGTTGTCTATATTTCCCCCTGCTTAGTCGAGATTGGTCATTTTCTAAAAAATAGAAGACAAAATAGGCCAATTAATGAATTGGTCTTGTGAATAAAAAAAAAAGTTTGAGCTTAAACTTGGGTTTTTAAGTAAAAGCTAGGTTTTTGGTGACTAAAAATAGACTTAAGCTAGTTGAACAACGATACGAAAATATCACGAATAAACGAACTTCTCCTCATACATATTCGAAGAAAATTAATCGAATTAAGGCTCGAGCCGGATATACAGTGGACGTACAGCCGCAGAGACTGACGGTATTTTTGTATCAGCAAACAATACTTGCCCTATAAAGCAGATAAAAAGTTTTGGCAAAAAAAATCTTAAAGCCGCCTGTTTTACGATTTGGTCTATATAAAACGGTTTTAGCCAAAGCTTCTAAGTCAAAACATGTGAATAAACAAAAGAAAACGTAAATTTCAAAGCTAAAGCTAAATCTTTTGAGCTCAAACTGTTTAGCGTAATCTTTTTTTTATTTACATAAAACAAAGCGTAATCTTGAACTTTCTGTTTCGAGCCTTTAGCTCTATCAAAAGCTATGACCATGACCAATGGCCATGTTTATACCCTAAAGAGCACCAATAAATACAAATACAAAGTAAATCACTTTTCAGGGGAATCTGTGCAGTGTGCACAGTGAACTTTGTTGAGAGCAACCGGGATTTCAGTTCGGTGCACTGTGCAGATGGGGAGTCAAAATTGGGTTACGGGAATAAACAAAAAACTTCAACACTCTATTTTCATTTTGTCAATTTTTTTTTCGAAAAACTAACACAGTTTTTTTTTTTAAATACAGCTTTAATTATTACAGGTACCAAGGATTTTTAAAGCCACTTTTGACAAAATTTAAAACTACCAAAATCGCTATATTGGAGCTGCGGGTTTTAGATGATTCGAATTTTTCTTCTAAAAAATGACAAAAAAAATTGTCTGTACCAAATTTGAAGCAGCAAATTGGTCAAATTATTTAGGCTCTAGCTCGAAATACATTGGATGCACAGGCCAACATGTATACAGTAAGTTTTGGTATAATAAAAATCAATACCCCTCCCATACGATTTTTTCTTGTTTCGACCCAACCTATACAAGTTCTAACGTTTTTTGTTTATGTAAATAAATTTGTGAATAAAATGTATGTAAAGTAGAACAAATAAACTAAACTTCTCCTTTACTCAAATTTTAAAATTTCAATACAATTTTCGAGTTTTTAATTTTGTTTGTTTAATAATTAAATATTTTTATTGAGCTTAATAAACAAAACAAATAAGCTATATCATGTGTGGTCAAGTTAATTTACATTTTTCCTCATGACAAAGCATGAAAGTAGACCAAAGAAAAAGTACTCAGTTCAAAAATTAATTAAACATACCTTCTCTACACATTTCTTGTATTTAAATAAAGTTACGTAAATTATCATGATTCATGAAGCAAACTTTCATTGAAACATGAAACAAGTATAAATAATGCACAGCGACGCGGCTTTGGCACGGCGGCGCTTAAACGTGAATTTTTTTTAATGTCCGTTTTATTGTTGTTGACAAAATTAAACGATTTTATATCTGATCGTAAAATTGAAACGAAAGTAACAAGTAGTGTGTAGTAAAGTATGTAGTTTCTTTTTGGTAAAGTGATATATTGGATTATATTGCCGAAATTTAACTGAATTAGGTTCATTAATGCGAGAATATCATTGTATAAAGCATGTTGTAAAATGTCTACATTATTTACTGAACAAAACTGATATTGTTGTATCGAAGTGGATTTATTTATAGGGTGTTTTTTCAGGTATGATACAATTTAATGATTTTAAAAATATATCAATATAATTTAAAATTTGAACATTCATATCATTAGACATATCTAAATAGAAAAAATTTCAAATTTAAGAAAGGTGGGTTTGGCAGTAGGCGGACTTAAAATAAAAACTACACTTGCCAATTGACGTCGCCAAAACGTAAAATTATGCGACCAGGAAATTCTTCACGCAATAAAGCCATAATTGGTCGTGTTGTGTGGCTTGTTGCACCGTCTTGTTGGAACCACATATCGTATCCAAGTAATGATCTTTAATCGCCGGCCAAAAAAAAAATCGGTTAATTGCTGCGAACGCCGGGAAATCAATAAATTCGGGTCATGCAGCAGCAATATTTTCGACTGAGCGGGCATTACAATGGTGCACCGGCCTTACGAGTACGACATCAGTAACACTTCCACTCTCTTCAATTTTGTTCACAACTGCTTGCGTAGTCGGTCGATTATGGCGACTTTTCATAATGCGTGAAAAGTGGCTACGTCTGAATCACCACTTTTGTAGTTAGTTTTAATAATTTTAACGCAATGTTCGAGTATTAAGTGGTCCATTATCGTAAATGGCAAACATTCAACTAATATTATGACACTTCAAATGACAGCTGAGTTTGACAGGTGTCAAATGCCAGCGCTACTAACTAATATTTTGTATGCCATTTAAAAAAAAACACCCATTATGAAATCTGGGTTTGTCAAAGACATCTCATTCCCAAAAACTAAGTACAATTCACATACGTTGTTCAATTACCACAAAAAGGCGCAATTATTTACGAACCAATAACAGCTAAATCAATGTTAAGCTTTTATTTACTTGTGGCAAACTTTTGCAACGTAATTAACTGCAGAAGAGGGCCTTTACAAATAAAACATCTTTCAGATATACACTTTCAGTTTGTCATCGATTGTCTAATTCTTGGAATGCCAATGTCACGTTTTGAACTTTGGAATAGATTTCCAACTGAATACCAATTGTCTATAAATGCCCAAAAATTAAGTTTTCTATCTAAAAGGCTATGGCACAAGAGCTTATGGAATTTTGTATTGATATAATATAAATGTAGGGCAGGTATATAATATTTAGTTAGTTATACTTTACTTACCCTTTAATACAATGAGCAGCAGTTAAGACATATCGATCGTTGATGAGAGTCCCGCCACAATAGAATCGATTAAAATAACTCAGACGTGCCATCCATGGGTATTCGTTGGTGCCACTGTTTGATCCACCTACAATACGTGTCTCGTCATTTGGTTCACCACACCCTGTTAAATGAATAAGACGTTAAATAAAAAAAAAACATTTTAAGTCCACAACAACTATAAAAAGAAATCAGAATATTTTTTTCATAATGTTTCTTTTTTTTTTGTTTTTGTTTTTAAATGGCATATTTAGTTTAAGCTTCAACAGATAAAAGTAATATTGTGACTGTGTGTCACATTTTTAAAGATTTAATTTATGGAGCGAGCAATATTTTGTCTTTTGTTGGTAATGAGGTCTTTCTTGATTTTTGGTTCAGTTTGTCAGAAGGTAAATAAATGAGCGAAATTTGTGTACACTTCATAGAAATTGCTTCTTTAATCGAGGTTATAAAATAAAAAAATTGTTGGTTTTTAATTTTTGAGTCATTCAGAAACTAAATAGTTGGGGTTATATGGGTTTTTGTTTTTTATTTAATAAACTGATTATTATGTAATTAACATAACTCGCACGCACGAATAATTGAGTTCTAGAAAACCCTAACTCCCATATTATTCACTCAATTAATCCAGACTAAAAGATCCGAATGTAAATTAATTGAATTTAAATTAATTTGCATCTGGATTTAAGGATAATCAAGTGAATAATATGACGGTTAAAAACAGTGACGATGATAGAATAGACAGAAAAATTGGGTCTTATCTACCTGTCTATATTCAAATACAGCGTATACAGAAATTTCTTAACCGTTGAGGACAATCTTATTTCTTTTCAAAAAGTGTTCCACAAAATAAAAAAAAATACAGTTAATTAATCATTCAGTTGATTATTTTTTTTTTATTATAAGTCACCCCCTAGCTAGTGAAAAAGCCAAACTTAAGCTATCATGCGGAGAGAGCAGGCGAAGGTCTATTGAAAAAAAAAACGAAAATTATATTCAAAAAATATAATTCAATTGTGGGGGAAATACAACAAAAAATTAGAATAAATAATTTTCTCTATTCGTGTATAAAAAAAGGATATTCTGTCAGTTTTTACTCCATTTGGAGCAATTTTCAATTTTTTTTTAAATTCGCTTTATTTGAAGTAAAAAATGCAAATAGGAAGAGCTTTCAATATTCAAATTTTTCATTTCACCGTGCCACGATACATTTTTCGTGTCGAAAAAGCACGATCATGCAACTTCGGTAAAGCTTAGCTAGAGTGCTCGTGGCCGCCAGTTCTTACTACCTACCTACAACAGCTAAAAAGCCGATTAGGGAAATCTTATGTTTATCGAAAACGGCTCCAGCAATTTGAGAAGAATTTTGTTTTCTCTTTCTACCAAATTTTATCAAAACGCCGTTGTCAACGCAGAACATCTCATAGCATCAATTCTTTTTATTTTATTTTTAACTTTCTCAATATCGACCAATTTAGATACAACAATTTAGCCGACTTTTAAAAAGTTTTAAGCATATTGGTTATAATGGCTATATCTCAATTTTTTACATTTTGAATCTTAAAAATTAATTCGAGAAGATGTTGACCCGTTGTTATAATAACTTTACGAAAATTAGTTTTCTTTATGACTTCCTTCAATATTTTGTTTATTTCAATGTTCCGCTTTCGAAAAATGTCAACTTTTGATATTCACAATTGATCCAGCTTAAAATTTCAATTTAGCAAAGTTCGCCATTTTGCTTGAATTCGTTCACAGCTAATTTGAACGAATCGGTTGGTACCATGAGAGCTATACTTTTTGTTTGAGTGATATTTACAGTGGATACATTTCGTTCCCAAATCATGTGAACGAGTTGATGTTGAAAGTTAAAAGTTAAAAGAGCTAGGCACTGGTGTTTATAGTCGTGTTTATTTTTTTTTTCTTTTAAATTGAGTGCATGAAAGTGATGCACGAGCAGGGTTGTCGTGTCAGTTTTTGAGAAAGCATCAGTACTTCAAGAAAAAAAAGCAGTACCCCGCAGTAAAAAAAATTTTTTTTCATATGATTGTTTTTATTTCAAAGATTGACGTTTAATAATATTTTTGCAGGGAAAAAAATATTTTTGATATTAGAGAAACGATCTTCTCCCAAGCCATTTCTGGCTGAAAAGACATCGCACCAGAAACTTTCTAATTCATTTCAGCTAGAGCGAATAGATTTGGAGATTCGCTTTTTCCAAAATTGGGGATTTCACCAGAGATCTATGGCATCCCGAAAATTTGTAAAACAATATGCTAGCATGCATGCACGATAAACGATCTATGATCAAAAGTTAAATAGGCACAGAGAAAAAGAATATCAGATTTTGCATTCAAATATAAAGTTTTTACAAAGCATTGTCTATTTGTTTGGATATAAAAAAAAACATAAAAAAAAACATTTTATTGTAAAATTATACAGGTAGGGAGAATTTCATGTTCCACCTTATTTGCAAAAAAAAAAAAAAAAAACAATTAAATAAATTTATATTTAAAAGAGGTTTTGTGTGATAATTGACTCACAATAAAGGTAGCTTTTTTTTAAATAAATAAAAATTAAACAAGAAATCAATAATTTAGTAGATACCTACTTTTATCTTTTTTTAACTTTTGTTCGTAGATACAAATATGTATAGATACATTTTAGTTGTTAGCCACAAAAGCAAGTTCATGCGATCCAGTCGTGCGTATAATTCTTTCTTTTTACGCATTATAAGACAAGATTGTACGGTGTCGGTAAGTGCTTCATAATTCTGATGGGAAGTGAATTAGTGAATCAGCTCAAGAATTAGCGATCTTTGAATTCTTATATCACAGGAACCAATAATGTTAAGGAGTTGAGACACCAGATTCGCAAATAGAGTGAATTTGAAATTTTTGACTCTATTGGTTATGAAGTTAAAGCTGGTCGAATTACGCTTGTAAAAAGAGCGTAGTGCCTTGCTTTAGAACTTGGCTGCACTGTGTTGTTCTTGTTTTTCAAACTATACTCAGATTCTTTCCTTTAAAGAATTAATTTTAAACTTTTTAGTCACACTGTTTATAACGTAATCTTTAATTTATTGCTACCTGACTACTGTTAAAATTTTTAAAAGTTGTATCACATAAATAAAAATAATCAAACGCCTTTTTTTTCTCGTCAGAATCCATTAACTGCATAATCAATTTTTCATACTTTTTCTTTCTTTTTTTAAATTCTAAATCTTAGCTGTAAATTATTTTTGAAAATCAATTACAAAAAGAAATTTGGCAAAGTGGTGTTTGTTTACATTTGGCCTTTATAGTCAGATGTTAATGTGTTCTTAATTGATGCGTGGATGCTATCACGATTTATTAACATTCTTTTTAAATATTACTTGATTTTAAAAGTTTTTTATACATATTCAAGATAAATAATACATATACATATGTTTATATTGATATAATAATAGTACTATATCTTTCTTTAAACTATAGAATGAAATTAATTAACAATATTGAATTTATTTGCATTGATTTGACAGAAAGAGACATACAATGAGCATGTAAATGTATATGTATTTGTTATTTTAATTTTAATAAATGTGTGTATTGTGTTCATCAAGGTCGTTATAATGGCAATGAACTCTTCTTTCAAGTTCAGATATAGGATAATCATTTTTAATATATTTTTAACAAAAACCAGATTTCTGCAAACAATTTAGAACATAAGCCTGTTTTTGTGTAGATATACATATGTACATATATATGAGCACAAGAAGGTGTCATTTCATTTTAAAATATTTTGAAAAAGGTATTAGGTCATAGATGGTGCTTTTAGATGTACAAACTACTCATAACCCGAGGAACCCCTTATGAATTTTATAAAATCTTAGTGGACAGTATTCTTTATGTATAAATATAATAAGTAGAGTGGCATTATTTTGTACGTTTTTTTTAATAATACAAATTATAAATATACAGTAGATGATGGATATAAGAAAGTCAAACAATCTAAAGAATTCCTTTCTAATATATTTGTGTTTTCTTATATAAACAAAATTTATATAAGAAAGAAAATTTCTTATATACAATTATTTCTTTCCTTAGACGACATTTTTAACAACCCACAACAAGCAATAAACTAAATTTATAAAATTTATCTAGCATTTACGAAGAGACATTATATCTGTCAATGTGTGTGCTTTATTTCGTTCTCGCTCATATTCAATTTGTCACTTCATTGACAATTTTATAAGGGTGGGTTCAGAAATTTTGCGCAAGTTAGACGGTGGCATCATTTGGAAGTTTACAATGGAAAATTCCTTATAAACGTTTAATTTTCTATGGAGTGAATGAGATTTTGTATCAGAATAAGTTTATCAGTGTTTTTCTTATAAAATGTTTCCTATATGAGGCAAATTAAACACGTATCTTTATGGTAATGTATTTTGGAGTGTCTGTCTTATAAGATCAAGAAGAAGACTTAGGAACTATTTATTTAAATTGGACTTGTTGAATTTTTGATTAAAAATAGGCACTTATTTTGGCATTATTGCTGAACTCAAAGCCGTCATCCTTTTTCCGATATCAGCCCAGGTTTGAAAATGATGTATTTCAGTAGTATATAGAATTTGTATTATTAAAAAACCTTCGTAAACCGATATTTCGTTATTTCGAAGTTATGTTACAGCAGACATAACACAACTTAACTGTCATGCGTAAACGGCAAAGATTGACTTCATCGAAACATACATTTTTAAATTTAGTTTTAGTTTTATAATAAAATATGAATTATTAACACAAAATTTTAATCAGCTTAAAAATCTTCTTAATTTAAAGCTCCTTACTATAAAATGTTCTTTTTATCATTATATTATCACACGAAATCTATGCTCTTAATAAACATATAGCTGAACACGTCTAAAACAGTGACAGTGCAAACAAATCATTTTCACATTTATAATTATTGTCAAAGTGACATTTAATGTCATTAAATCGCCTTAAAATTTTGTGCTATTATTTCTTAAAAACAAAATAAGCCAGTTCAGGTTTCTCAGGCTCACTGAGATCTCAGAGATTTCATCAATCTTAGAAATCTGACCGTAATTCCTCACTTTTGCTGTCAAAAAACTGAGACTTATATTTTTTGGATTCGTTTGCCCAATTATTTTTTGTCGCAGTCGCAGTTAATCAAATTATAAAAAAGAGATGGAGAGTAATTTTGACTTCTAGCGGAGAAATCTTGTTCAGGTTTCTTCTTCTTCTTCTCAGTTAAGCTGACAGAAGTTTGCCTAATGAGATCTCAGAAACGTGAACTGGCTAAATAACTATAAAAATGTCAGGTCAGAATCTTCATATTTGACCTGACATTTTTATAGTCCAGCTAACGATGGAAAAAAAAAATGTAAATGTAATAATTCCAAAAGTCGCCATCTCAGGGTAGAGAGAGAGGAAGGAGTGGGTTAAAGGTCCTCTGATTAGTTTTTCGTGAGCTTACTTAAGTTATTATGTTTTTTTGTGATTTCAACAAATACAAAAATTATAGAACCTTCACATTTTTTTTAACTAATTATTTTTATGAGAAATTAATTGATTTTAAATTTATAAGTCATTGTTTTAAATTTTGCTTTTTGAAATAGGTTCTAAGTGTTGAAGGTGATTTGCTGGAATGTTGAACAGTAGCCGTTTAGGCAAATAAAGAAACACAAATAAAATCATACACTTCGCCATTGTTTTTATTTTTACAAATAAGTCTGTAGAAACATTTTTAAAGTGCACGGACATAAAATAAATAATCTACTTTCACTGAATAAAACTTCCGTAATTGAAAATAAATCACGAAATGTCTTTATTGGTTGACAATTATTTTATTTGCTACCCACACAATATGTCTCAAATAAATTTAATCAGCTCAAATTGAAAGGTGTCAAATAGGTAAAGCAGTTTACAAGTCGTGCAGAACAAAGTGTGGTTTGCATATTAATACAATATTACCGTAAAATGAGTAGGCACAACATGTACATATTTACTCAAATAAAATAAAGTCTAAAAAAAGAAGTCAAAAGAAATTTATAGATTAGGCATTTTGTGGTCTAAATTGTATATTAAAAAACATAACATGCCAAAATAAGCAAGGAAGCTGATATGTATTTGGGAATTCCACCCCATCACTCAAACGCTCAGTGTTCCAGGACGTTTTCAAATTATTTTTAAAATAACCTGATAATTGTAATAAACAGCAAAAATGAACTAATTAAAGAAACATTTTTGTTTTAGAGCCAACATCTTATATTATAAACTTTGTTTAAACTTTGTAAAATGTTTTCATTAAAATTCGATTTTTTTTAAAATTTTTTGTACTTTATGCAAACATAAAATGTTGGTTTGATATATATAAAACATGGTTCGGCATTGAAGATAATACATACAATTTTTTGCAAAATAATCACACTAACAACTTTTCAATATTTTTGCTATAACTTAAAAACTAAACCGAATTTGAGACTTTTACTTTTAAACTTGTTGTATAGGAAATAAGATTTTCTATAAAAATATTTAGTTGAAAAAATTTATTAAAAAAAATTTAAGCAACAAAAGTTAAAAAAAAAAACAACCCTAAAAATAGAAAAATTAAAGATTTGCATCTGTCATGCATAAAAGAACTTATTTTTTTCTGATTTTACCGAATTTAATTAAATTTTCTACGTGGTATTTTAAAATTTTTTAAACCATATATTTTTATAGAAAACCTTATTTCTTATAAATTCGGCTTAGTTTTAAAATTATGTATATCAAAAATACCGAAACGTCACCATTCTCTCTGAAATAAAATGCACGACTGGGTCGCACGAACTTGATCTTATGTCCGATCACACTGTGGTTTTAAAGTCTGAATAGTTTGGATCTATTTATTTATTAATGCGAAATTTAAAAACCAATTTTGAAAAAAAATCAAATCGAAATATCGAATTTACAAAAATATTATTTTTATTATTATTAATTATTTTTTTTAAATCCAATTTTTTTTTTTTAATTTCGATATGCAATACTATTCAAACTTACTAGAAGCTATTGTGTAAAAAATTTCACTTAAATCAGTTTTACAGATGAGATATGTGAAAATTAGAAAAAAAGAGGTATTTAAATCGCCATATAATTTTTTTCCAATAATATGGTAGATTTCAATTTTTATGTGAACTAACAGTAGGTACGACTGTTAGTTCACATAAAAATTTAAATCAAAACTGTAGGAGACATTTTTGAGGAAAATGAGACTTTCTTTACCGGTTTTTAAACACTTGTTGAGGTACCGTTACTTTTCATAAGAAGGTCATAAGAATAATTTTTATTTCCAATATGTTAGTCAATGGTAAAAAACTGCTTAAATTTAATCAAAATCTACAAAGTCATTTTCGAATAATTAATTAAAAAAAAAAAAAATTGAAACTATTTTTTGGAGATCCAACAAAAATTTATTTAAACTTTGGAATACAATTCTTTTAAAGCTTTTTGAAAGATTTTCTATAAAAAAATTGGTCAAAATAAGTTGAGTCGTTTTTGAGAAAATAGAAGTTCAAAACAAATAGTTCTATTTATAGCCATTTTTTTGATTTTTTTTTAAACGCTAGTCTTTTTGTAAAAAAAATACTGATTTTTTTTAAGTTGTGGGCACGTTTTTGAGGAAAACAAGATTTTCATAATTTGGTAAAAAAAAAATTGTAAATCTGATTGTAAATCAGATGCAAATAAGGGTTCATCCGGATTTCAAGTTAAATTCTGATTTTTTTTGATCCATTTATTAGGAGAAACAGTGATAATGCCTGAAGGGAGATATGACAACTCAGAAGCTCAATTAAGACATGGAACTGCTGCCACTCCTTTTTTTTTTTTTTAATTTCGAGGATGAAGTTCATAATAAATAAATAAATAAACAACAAATGTAATAAAAAGCCGCACAAAAAGTAAATTCCATATCAACCACAATTACGTTTCAAACTTCCCGCCAAAAAAATAATCATCCATATGATTTGTTTCTTAATTGATCCCAACAAACAAAACGACGCTCTACATATGAGTTTTTGCTGCATTTTATGGAAAACACATATACTTTAGAAATTTTCCAGCAAAACTGAGGAAAAGTAAACTGCTTGAACACCGCCTTTCATTATACTAATTATAATTAGGAAGCTAACATTTCCTGCTGATAAGACAAATACTTTCAGCCCACAAAATGCAAACATGCATAAATAATTAGATATTTATGTAAATTTAAAATAATTGACGTGATACATTTTTAAAACATGACAACTTATGACCGCACGTTTTACATTTTAAAGATTTGACAGTTATCCATTCTTTTTTTTTTTAGATATTTATATTTTGAATAAGGTATATGTAGGTAGTTTTAATGACTTTAAAAAAGGTATTCTTGATTTAAAATGTCGAAGGTTAAATTATTTTTTAAACAATTTAAAAACTTACTGCATTGACAGACATTTTCAAAATTTTCATTAATTGGTTGTCTGTTTGAATTTCTGTTAAATACTCCAAGAAAATTCTTAATCGGAGTTGGCATCCTGGTTCTCGGCATTTCTAATCCTAATCCTTTTTGCTGTGGGTACGCTTCGAAGTCACCTCGAACATTATTCCCATTTGTTTGTTCACTTAAGCTTAATCCAATTAGGGCTGATAACAATATAAATAAATAAAAACACTGACACATGATGGCAGCACTTATTTCCTTTCAAGTAATAATAATAATTTTTTTCTTGTTTAATTTATAATAAACCGGAAACTTCTTTACTAAAAATAATTCTCACAAATCTAACACTGGTTTTGTTTTGTCAAGGAACAAAAATTAATTTCTGTATTCCATTGCACCATCCATTGAAGATTTTGTTTTTATTTTATTAAATTTTGAACGCAATCGAATTTTGCGTTTTTTTCTATATAACACTATACAATCGACAACGGCGAAAAGAACTCAACATTACCAGCGGAAGTTTTAAACGCCACTGAGCTGCGTTCGCACTTGATCTTGAATCGAGCCGGATGGTCTGCAGGAGGAGACAGCAAGACTTACCACACCATCATATTGTTGAATCGATACAAAACTGTCAACTTTTGTGTCGCGTTCGCGTCTACCACCACGGCTGGAACAAGAGCGAAATTCCAACAAGTTAACGGATACCAAAAAAAAAAAAAAACTTAAAGAGAAGACACAAAATATGTATATATTAATATATAACTCAGATGTGGATTGGATTTAAATAAAAGTATCGCATACGTAATAACGTAAGCCGTAAGCAAAACTGGAATAATATCTATATCACCCATCACGTACGAAAAACCAAACCAACGTACCTGTCTTGTATACACACGTTTGAGCCATTAGTTTTCTTTAGACACACGGTTAGTATGTTGCACTAACAAAACACTGGCATACGAGTAAATGCATGCCAGACGGTCATATGATGGGTTCAGTGCAATCCGTAACTTGCTACAGAATAGCTATATAGGGTGAATTTCTGGAGTTGAACTTATCGATTGTTGAAAAAACTTAAAAAAAAATTTCTCACTTAAAAGGTGAGCAGGTGAATCTAAGTATTTTTTTACTAAGAGTTTTGAGAGCAAAACTGAGAAATTTTGCTGAGGAATCCTGTTCTGTTCATGTAACTGAGATTGCTGAGATTTCTGAGGTCTCATTTTCCTGAACACGCCTTATCTCTTTTCATGAAAAAAGTGCTTTTCACCCCAGCCGTTCGGATTCGGCAGAAAATTGTAGGTCACGCACACAGGAATGGTTGAGAGTTGTAAGTCACTAGGCCCTGGTTCTATACGAGCTGTAGCGCCTACCAATTTAATTTAATAGATATTTTTCTGATGGATTTTTATTATGAAAGTAATTCTAATCCATCGAAACAATGTACATAGGTCATCCGCTAATTATTTGATGGAACGCATAGAGTTGGGAATTTAACAACTAAGTTTTAAATATTTACACATTCCTCTTGATAAAAATTTAAATTTTAAATTTAATAGCACAGTCTTCGTATTGCTTCCAAATTTCTTATTAATTATTTACGATTATTATTCCCTTCTGAAGAAATACTTATTTTCAAATTACCATTTAAAATATAATCGATGCTCAAGTAAACACAGTTTAGAATAAGAATCAGGAATTTAGAGGCTTGCGGTCTAAAAGAATTTACATCTACATACGATTATACTCGTATAGATGCCATAGACGCGGAAGCTGCATAATTTGCCACCGAATGCGTGCGCTTGTGCACTGTGCAGCATCAAGATGTGCGTTTTGAGTTTCGTGTTTGCATGCGAAATCAAGTTGCATGTTACGTCAAAGTTCAATGGTGTGGCTAGTTTAGCTAGCCATCAGGCAGCAGCGGGAAAGGTAAGGTGCGCCAAATGCTTAGCATAGAGTGTCACTTTACAAAAACATTAATTACTCACTGCAGAGAATCTAGCGTCATTATAAGTTTGCGATACGTCATTTTGCAAACCATGATGAGACTATATATATATCTGTATGTATGTACATTCGTGTTTAATTTGACATTGAGCCTTTAGGCGATGCGACAACGACGTGTTTTAAAAGGTTGTAGGTAGGTATACCTATAAACGCGTGCATAATGGTTTTCATGCGATTAGCAGTCTTAATAAAAAGTATTTTTTTTTTATTGTGCGGGGTTCGATATATTAGAAGAAAACTTTCTATTATTTTTGTGCTAATTATCATATGGTGATGCGGTGGAGGTTATTTTTCGAAAATAAATAAATAAATTCTTTTTGCTTGAATTAGTGTCTATAATAATAATCAAAAGGGTCTACTTATTAATTTGTTTTTCTGAAATGTATGACTATAAAAAAAATAATATTTTAGTGTTTTTTCGTAATAATGTCTTTTAAATTTAAAAGTGTAAAATTTAAAGTGTTCGATAATGGAACTGTAAACCTACTTCACATTTTTTTTCTGTGAATACTTATACTTAGAGGGTTTTTAATATTTTGTTTGTACAATTTCAAACAGGCACAAAAGGTGTTGTCAAAATATTTCCTAACAATTATCTAATTTTAAAGTAAAATTGTTAAATAGCTGTATTTGGCTGATAATTATTAAAAAGCATTGATTAATACTGAAGTAGTTCCGCACAACTAAAATAATAAAAAAAAAACTTAATATATTAAATTTGCTTCCTTAACTTTATAACTTTATTAATTTCAACACTTCGGTTAAGCGGCCTTGAAAATTTTGACATCACAATGTAGCGTGATTGGGCTGCGAAACACGTGATTTGGGCTGAGAGCTTCACCTTTTTACTATTGGATTTTTGGGCTCGGGATCTTAGAACCCCATAAGTGGGATATTCAAAAAAAAGTATTCCAATAACAAGGTCACTAATTGGTGGCAAAATGTTTGTTTCAGTAGTTGAATTTTTTCAGGGTCATAGAAGACCAATTATTTTTTATTTGAATATCCCAAAAATGAGTTGCTTTAAATTTCTACGATCTTGAAAAAAGATTTTTAAAATAAAATAGTCTTTAGATGACTTGGTGACTTATTGCCGAAACTGACTTCCCTTTTCTGTCCAATTACTAACTTTTCAGAGGAAACCTTTTTTGAATATCCCATAAATGATGTTGTTCTTAAAATAAAACTTTAAAAATTCATATAAAATACCTATGACTGACCAATTGCGGACGTTTAATGACCAATTAATTACTGACTTTTCACGTGGTATACAATTTTTTTAATATCCTACAAATGAGGTGCTTATATCCTCTAATGAGTGACCTTAAAAAAAAAAAATTGGTTGATCACTTACTGAAACCAACTAACCTTTTATGAAAAATCTTTATTTCCACAAAGGGGTTGCTTAGATCCATGAATTGGGTTAATGGAGTTTTCCCAAAGAAAATGCATACAAATTTTGGAAAATTTACATTTCGTTTATTTTGAATTAAGGAATTTCGTTTGGGAATTTTTTTTTGGCGCTAAGGAACCAAAACCTCGTGATTCTGGTATTACAGTCGTAGAAAAATGATAATGATGAGAGAATAAACAAAAAAAAAAAAGCTCAAACACCTTTAAAAAAACTATAAATTTAAATTTGTTTGGAGCACACTTCACAGATAAGTTTTTATTCAAGCTTTCAAAGCAATTAACCATTTATGCAGCCTTTTTCAATATCATTATGACTCTATCTCCCTTACTCCCTTTTCTTGTAAACCTTAGAAATAACATATGTTTTGTTAAGTTTCCTTATCAGAAACATATAGAACCCTTTTCAAATAAAAAATATTCATTGATGACCACGAAACCACGAAAAAGAAATAAAAAAGACTTCTTTTATATGTGACTTCAGATTTAATATATTTAAATTGACCCCATAAGAATGTAGTTCTCTGGAATGCATGTTTTTTCCAAGTGTATCATGCACACTCAACCTAATTAAAGTGAGGCGTCAATCCAATAACATGCAATATTTTATGACAGTTCATTAAAAATGTATCACGTGAGATCTTTTGAAGATATAAAATACTTAATTAATCACTAATTTCGTGGGATATGTAAATTTTGACTTTGATTTTCATTTGGAAATGGAAAATTAAAAGACAAAAAAAAAATGAACCACATTGTCGATTTGTGCATTCATCTACTTTTGTTGTAACTTATATAGAAAGTCTGCAGAAACATACTTTCAAAAAAACTTAGCTTTAATCGATTTCACTGTAATTTGATCATGATGTGGTCGTGGTGTGATATCATTGTTGCTGTCTGTTTGATGACTATTCTCTTCTCTTAAATAAAATAATTAAGATTACAGTTTGTTATTGCCATCTGGAGGTAAAGCTTTTATTAAGTGGACATAATACTTATTGATGGGAAATCACAGGAATAAATTGAAGACTTGTTTTTTTTTTTTTTTTGGTTGGTTGTTTGTGTTTCTTTTTTTGTTTTTATTTTATTTTATTGTTTTTTTTTTTTTTTTTTTTTTTTTTTTTTTTTTTTTTTTTTTTTTTAATGTATTAAAACCGGTGGGGTAGCCTTTTTAAATTTATTGTGATAGAATTAGTTTCGGTATACATTAACAGTCATCATTTATTTTACAATTCCGATATTTATTTTTTTGGGTTTGGTATTTTGTACGAATTGTCATCACAGATTCTAAACAAGTATAATGAAACTATGTCGACATTGGTTTATTTCGAATTATACCCTATGTTTTGATTAAAACTTGTGTATGGCTTTGACCATTAGAGAAATATTGAAAATATTATCGCAAAATTAAATTCGTTTTCAAGAATTTGTTTTAAAGTTCAGTTCAACCTTCAAGGTGTAATATTGATACTAACAAAATGAGTCTTCAAATATATAGAATTTTGTATTATTCATTAATTCTTTAAAATCTTTAAAAATATATGAATAATAATTAATATTAAAAAGTCAAAATTTATTTTATTTTACTAAATATAAACTAATATTAATGTAAATGTCTTGCAATTGAACTTTAATTTATTAATTTTGTTTTAAAATTTAAAATTCTTCTGAAGAATGATTATGAGACGCTAAATAAAATCAATTCATTGAAACAATATAGATTTGAAATTGATTAAGTCGTTTTCAAGGTTGTAGATTCAACAAATATCATTTCTCCTTTTTTATATGCATGTAGTTGTTAGAAAAAATTATTCATTAATTCATTACGTTCAAGAGATATCAACTTCAAAATTTAAGGTTTCATAGTGATGTTGGTAAAAATAAAATTCAAATATAAATACAAATATTTCGATTTAAATTTAAGAGATCACAATAGCAAAATTTAATATTTCTCTTTATGTCAAATATGTGTATATCGTATAAATTTAAAAGAAAAGTAGGCGTGGTGGTAGGCGGATTTTCAAAAAAATAATAAATCATATTATTTTGTATGTTAAAGAGATCTAGATAACAAAATATCAACTATCTATGATTGTTAAATGAAGAGGAAATTCAACAGTAATAAAATTGGGAGTAGTAGTGGGTGGGTTTTACACAGAACATTTTAAAAACAATATAAATCAGATATGAAAAAATGATTTACGCAAGACCATCGTTTAAATTGTGAATAAAGCGCTTTCAGTTTGTCCAAAATTTTCTTTCTTTAAAAAAATTTTTAAAACTTTTAATTTTATAAATACAAATGTTTTCCTTTTTATAATCAAACAGTAAAGACGTAATTTTGTAAGCTTTATTCTTAAATGTATAACTTAAATTAACTCTTTGATAAATTTTAACAAATTTATTAGATTACTTTTATATTTTTAAGATTTATATACATACATAATTTTGTTTTTCAATTTAATTTAAGAAAATTGGTATACCCTCTGAAAACTGGTGGAAATAGATTCCCCTAATTTTGTCTTCTATTGACCTATACAATATACATACATGCTTTTGTTTTGAATTGAATCTTTTGTAGATATATCATATAAGTAAACATTTTTTTTTTTCATAAGTAACTAGAAAATAATAAATAACTAACCCCAATGATACAAATTAACAATTGCATTGATAAATGTATGTGTTACTTATTTTGAGAGATCATAAATTATAACAACAGTCGAACGAAATCAAAATCAACTTGAACAAAAAACAAATAACACATATTACCATTAAGGAGCTTAAATAATCCCTTAATTTGTTTTTTTTTTTTAATTTTAAATCGGGCTATATAAAAAACGATAAAGAATTTAAATTCATTTTATACACGTTTTTCTTCATTTCCTGGTTCAAGAAGTCAATTCAGAAGGAGCTTAAGTAGGCATTTTGCATGGTCTGAGGTATTCCATCATGATGATGCGTCTATAAATCGATCACTCAATCGTATTTATTGAGCATTAAGTGGATAAAAGATATTACATTGCATTTCAATTTGTTTTGTTGTGTATCTAGATTCAAGCAAGAATTCCACTTAAACATGATGGTTTGCCATTCAATTTATACAGAAGTAATTTTCTATTTCTTTCCACACAAATAGTTATATAAAGATAAATCGTTTGCACTTCTCATTTCAACACATCTCATCATTATGTTCAGGTTATATTACAATACTATGTATTTATAGGTTGCTTCTCAGTCAACCACCTGCTGCACTAATTCTTAAGTAGTATTAAGTACCTATAGAATACAGATTGCGCAAATTTAACACCAGTGCTGCCGTTTCGGTAGGAGAAATTAATACAACAATATTAAAATTCACATGCACAGATGAGACAATTATTTTCTTTCTCTTACGGTGGTTTTTGTTATGAAGTAAAGTATTGGGACAATGACATAAGGAGAAAAATTGAATTACGCCTTACGCCTTACGCCTTACGCCTTACGCCTTACGCCTTACGCCTTACGCCTTACGCCTTACGCCTTACGCCTTACGCCTTACGCCTTACGCCTTACGCCTTACGCCTTACGCCTTACGCCTTACGCCTTACGCCTTACGCCTTACGCCTTACGCCTTACGCCTTACGCCTTACGCCTTACGCCTTACGCCTTACGCCTTACGCCTTACGCCTTACGCCTTACGCCTTACGCCTTACGCCTTACGCCTTACGCCTTACGCCTTACGCCTTACGCCTTACGCCTTACGCCTTACGCCTTACGCCTTACGCCTTACGCCTTACGCCTTACGCCTTACGCCTTACGCCTTACGCCTTACGCCTTACGCCTTACGCCTTACGCCTTACGCCTTACGCCTTACGCCTTACGCCTTACGCCTTACGCCTTACGCCTTACGCCTTACGCCTTACGCCTTACGCCTTACGCCTTACGCCTTACGCCTTACGCCTTACGCCTTACGCCTTACGCCTTACGCCTTACGCCTTACGCCTTACGCCTTACGCCTTACGCCTTACGCCTTACGCCTTACGCCTTACGCCTTACGCCTTACGCCTTACGCCTTACGCCTTACGCCTTACGCCTTACGCCTTACGCCTTACGCCTTACGCCTTACGCCTTACGCCTTACGCCTTACGCCTTACGCCTTACGCCTTACGCCTTACGCCTTACGCCTTACGCCTTACGCCTTACGCCTTACGCCTTACGCCTTACGCCTTACGCCTTACGCCTTACGCCTTACGCCTTACGCCTTACGCCTTACGCCTTACGCCTTACGCCTTACGCCTTACGCCTTACGCCTTACGCCTTACGCCTTACGCCTTACGCCTTACGCCTTACGCCTTACGCCTTACGCCTTACGCCTTACGCCTTACGCCTTACGCCTTACGCCTTACGCCTTACGCCTTACGCCTTACGCCTTACGCCTTACGCCTTACGCCTTACGCCTTACGCCTTACGCCTTACGCCTTACGCCTTACGCCTTACGCCTTACGCCTTACGCCTTACGCCTTACGCCTTACGCCTTACGCCTTACGCCTTACGCCTTACGCCTTACGCCTTACGCCTTACGCCTTACGCCTTACGCCTTACGCCTTACGCCTTACGCCTTACGCCTTACGCCTTACGCCTTACGCCTTACGCCTTACGCCTTACGCCTTACGCCTTACGCCTTACGCCTTACGCCTTACGCCTTACGCCTTACGCCTTACGCCTTACGCCTTACGCCTTATGGTTATATGTTACAGAACCTTGTACCTTATTAAAGATGGATGTGAATACTCAAGGTTGTTTTGAAAGGAAGATTATCCGCGTTTTTGGGTCCCGTCTGCATAACCGGGGAGTGGAGGAGAAGATACTACAATGAACTGTATGTGTGACAAAGAGTCTTTTAATCTGACCCCGAGGGACGGCGGCGAATTAGAGGAAGACCGGTGAATCAGGACCGGTGGATCAGGTGGGGCATGCAAGTGGAACAGGACCTCAACCAACTTGGCGTGCGAAACTGGAGACAGTTAGCTAGAGGGACCGACCTGGCTGAAAGAAGCTTGTTTATTGAGCCCCTGGTCCACTCCGGTGTGTAGCGCCACCTTTAGTAAGTAAGTAAGTATTAAAAATAAAACAATCGAAATTAGGTATGCTGCTAAAATAACGACAGCGCTGTTTCTTTTTGACGATCATTTGTGAATGTAAACTAAATAAAAAACACAAACACAATTTCTTGCGCAGATTCAGCAGCAATACCTCACCGTTCATCCGCTGCTTGATGCATGATTATTTTTTTCATGTGCAAGTTCAATGGCGCAATTTTTCGCATTTGTGACGGAAACTATATATTCTATAGTTAACCGTTATAGCTTGGTAAGTTATTCAAAAATATTGCATCTATACACACTTGGTCCTGAAGCTGGACAGAATTTGCGCCTGCTAAGCAGAGCAGTGTGCACCAACCAACCAACAACCACCTATAGGTGGAAACGAGGTATGTGCTGAACCGCACCGCTGCGGTTCCCGAGGGTGCCCTAACAAACATGCGCTAACGTCCCTGAGGTAAGCACTAGGTAAAGCAGCCATTCTGTGGCTTTACGGTCTTGATGGTTGCAATTCAGTTCGAATGGATTAAAAAGAGGCACGGTACAAACTATTATGACATGGAAGAGGTATTCAAGCCGAACATATTAGTGTTAGCAATGTGCTGCAATTGCCGGCTATATATGTGTAGATATGCACGGCATGCGCAATTTTGTTATTATAAATTGAATGCAAATCTGAGTTGTATGATGATGATGATGGTGCTGCAGAGCGTTTGCCGTAATTAAATTTGCATGCAAGTACTTTGGGAAAAAAGATGATTTTGCATGTTTACTAATTGAGGCAGCAAGCTGAAGGTGAGATTTATGCCTTCAAAATAAGAGGAAACAAATTACGCGGAAGTAGAGCGTTTTGCAGATTAAGATATCTTTTTTTTTTTTTTCTAAGAAATTTGAAGACGTACGTAGTTACTATACGTGTCGTTAAAAATATGATTTTGATTTTTTGTTTTTCATACAGACCGTGTTTGGGTTGGAATGATTAGTCAAAATAACATATAATTTTCTATGAATGTATTATTTTTAACTGAAAATAGATTATTGAATAAATTTTGTTTTGCATATCAGTATCTGTATATTTTAATAAAAAGTTTCTTTTTTAAGGTTTGCGTCTCAGCTCTTTCGCTTATCGACATTAATATATAAATAATATAATGCAATCATAATTTCTGTTGATTTCTTATGTATTTTATTATAATTAAGATAATTTTTTATCAAGAGCAGCCATGCAGATTTTGTAAACACATTTTCGAAAAAAAAATTCATTGAAAAAAAGAAAGTTTTGTACTTTTGCTAGTGGTTGTCAAATTCATTTTATTTATAAACAGACTTGTTCTTGATTTCGTGTAAATAATTAAATATTATAGAGCTTCTGGCATATAGATTTTGAATTAACTTAAATTGGCTCGAAAAAACAGTTCTTAAAATGCTGAAGATGATTCGAACCAGTTTTTCTGATATACGGCAACTGTGATAAGTTAGCTTAAACTGCCCTATGAATAAATACGGCTTAAAGGAATAATATTGATTTTGCAATCCATCTAGTATGGTGAAGGATTCCTTTCTGACGAACACCTCGAAGAACAAAATTTCAAGCATTGAATTTTTAGAAGCACCCTTAATACATACATATATTTTTTTTTTTTGATAGAAATAAAAATTCTTCGAAATTTTATTACAATAAGTTCTGTATAATCATTTTTGAATCAATAATAAAGACATAATGACATGGTATGTCGTAAATTGTTGTTCTACAAAAAGGCATCGTAGAGTTTTAAGGAAATTTGGACAAAATCTTTTTCTTTCATTATTTTTGGTTAATTTTATTGTTTCTTTTAAATTTGGTTTAATTTTATATTTTTAAAAATAAAATAGGTGTATAAGTTTAAGATGATTAACATCAAAATGTGGTTTCTAATCCTCAATTTTTTTTTTAAATTTCGGATCGTCTTTTTCCGTCCATAATCTGGAAAAAAAGAATATTGACTGTATTCAAAGTTTTCGTGGGTTAAATACGTAAAGATTTCACGGAAAAAGGCATGTCTTCGACGATCTTAAATTCGTATTTTTTAAAATAACTGCTTAAGCTTATGCCTTTAAGCTTATGGTAAGCTTTTCGAACATTTTACTGGAGATATTTTGACAAAATTCCGTTTACGACTTAATGTTTTTGTGCAAAATCTACAGAGTCTATAAAAATATTGAAGCGCTGCCGCTGTCTTTTTTTTAGTTTTTTTTTATCCATCCCGAGCCAATATATTATTAAATTTCCCCTCTTGTCTTAATGGGTAAAAATACACTTTCCCTGATATACAATTTTTGCTTAGAAACTTGTAATTAATGGACTTAAAGAAAAAAATCGAAAACACAAAAAGTGCAAAAAAAGGATTTTTTGATTCAGAGAATCACTGATCACTTGGCTTAAGACCATTGAAATAAAAGTTTATACAATTATTTATATCTACCAGATAATTGAAAAAAAATTCTTTATGCTTTGAAAAAATTACATGGATTCATTTAATATTAACTCGGTAAAGTTTCGGTGGAAACTTTGCATATTGCACCCTAATTCATAAAAAAAATAGCTAATCTACCCAACCCAACCTTTTTTGGCCATACCCAACCAGGACCTTTCCAAAATCCTCATGTCTCCAGGAAACTGAGATCTGTCTAGAACATGTTTCATATTCAATCAGGTGGTACATATTGTTATCCAGAGAAATTTAAATTTAGTAACGGTTTATCTATCAATGAATTGTTTCTTTATTTTCGGGAAATCGAAAATTTCGTTCCTTAATTTCTAAGAATCCTTAAAACTTTAAAATATTAATATTTCTTAAAGGTTTCTTAATAAAAATAGATTATTTTCCTTTATTGTGAAGTTTGAAATTATATAGGGTGGTGGGCAATCTAGTGGTTTATTTTTAAATCATAGGTTATTTTGACACTGACAACTGTTTCCTGGTCGAAATCCTGGTTGAAAGAAAGTCAGTATTATACCTCCGCGAAACGAAATAAGTCACTTTACGCTTGAACAACTTTGGGAAATATTGGGTCTTCGAGCAGCTTGAATTGGATGACAACGATTTTCGGCGAAAAAGCATCTTTTCTGACCAGGCACATTTTCATCTCCGCAGCTACGTTAACAAACAAAATTGCCGCATCTGGGACATAAACCGCACCATATTTTCGTGAAGCCAATGCATCCACAGAGAGTGACAGTTTGGTGCAGATTGTGGAGTGGTGACATCATTGGACCATGAGGCTGGGAACAACGTTTCGGTCAATGTCGGGTGTTACAGAGCCATGTTAACCGACTTTTTTTTTTACTGAAATTGAAGCCATGGATTTGGACGACTTTTAGTTCATGCAGGATGGTGCGCCATGCCACAATCAATTTTTTGCGCACCAAATTCCCAAATCGTGTTATCAGCCGTTTTGACGATGTCAATTGGCCGCCTCGGAGCTGCGATTTGACCCCTTTGGATTTTTTTTTGTGGGAAACCGTGAAGGACCGGTGTTATGCTAACAAACCGGTAACGATTCAAGCACTTAAGGCCAATATCATCCAAGCAATCCGTGAGCTACAGCCCGAAATTATCAACAAGTCTTGGAAAATTGGAGTGACAGATATTACATGTCACAAAGAAAAATGTAAATACAAAATAACAAATTATAAATTTAAAATTAATAAGTCGAATTCGTTAACTGTACTTCGTTCGCTGAAACAAATAAAAGGTGGAACGTTGATTCGTATACGTAAAATTCCCTTTACTTGAAATACAATTATTTGAATCAAATTAATATTTTGCATTTATTCTATTCCGCTTATCTATAAGTAATTCTTCTATTGGTTGATGAGAGCAATGTTGAATGGAACAAATTTTCCGAAGTTTACTTTACTTCGTATATCTAAAAAAAAATTCTGCAACTATTGGTGTTTCAATTAAGCGGAGTCGACTGTTTCTATTTTTAATAGTACATACTTACTCACTGCTGTTCGTGGTTTATCAATTTGGGGACTTATGAAATAATTCCCAGTTTTGCAGTCAAACATTATTATGTATGTCTCTCAGTTTTGTCCTCTTAAAGTAATTCTTGACCTTTGTTATATAAACACCAAATATTTTTTTTCTTACCATTCATTAATATTAACATAAATATAAACATTAAATACTTATATAAATTCACATAAAAAAAAACAAGCATCTTCCAGTCGCTATGTACATAAACAGGTGTTTTCCAAGTTCGCCTTGATCCATGGAATAAATTTACTGACTCTTGTATAAACTCCGGGATATCCATCGCGTCCACATCCAACACCCCACGACACAATGCCAACAATGTAATATTTGACTCCATTCGAAAGTAAAAGTGGTCCACCACTATCACCCTGGCATGAGTCCATTTTCGATTTACCAGCACACAGCATACTTGAGGTTATTCGGCTGCCTTTGTATCGCTGATTTCTGCATTCGGTTATGGTCAAAATTGGTACTTTAACTTGGTTAACTATCGCTGGTAGCTCACCACCTTCGGATGTACGTCCCCAGCCGACCACAGTTCCCGTCCTACCTGTTATCGAAGAAAACTAGATTGAAATTTATAAATTTTAGTTTTGATTTTTATTGATATTCACCAGCTGGGTCATAGTTGAGTCTTGGCAAGCAAATGGGCTTCATTATTTTCGAGAAGACGATGGGTTTTCTCAGACGCAATAGAGCAATGTCATTATTATAGGTATCTGGATCGAAACTTCGATGTTTTACAATTGTGGTAACTGCTCTTTGTATGGCTTTTGACTCGGTGGTTATGTGTTGATCATGATCACCGAAAATAACACGTATTTTTGATCTTTTAAGTTTCTTCACACAATGCGCTGCTGTTATGACGTAGTCTTTTGTGAGAAGTGAACCACCACAATGGAATTTACCATCGTAAACTATTCGAGCCATCCATGGGTATTGATTTACGCCTGTAGGCTTACCACCAACAATTCGTATTTCTTCATTCGAATATCCACAATCTGAAATTAATAAAAAAAGTTTGCTGTTAATTAAATGCCTCGAAATATGCAATGATTTTTTGTTTATATCTTGAACTTGGGTGGCTTTCATTGAAAGTCTCACTCAAAGCTTATAATGCACTCAGTTAAACTTTACAAAGACAACGATTAAAGTGAGTTATTGGTACAATGTTAATAAGTGTGGAACTCAACCATTCATGTCAATGTTAAATATATCATACAGTGTCGTGCAGAAAAATTTAATTTTAACTTGCTCTATACGTTGGTTTCGTGTAAAAATATGTTTATTTTTAATTTAACGTAACAGTATGATTTTGATGAAGTCTATTTAAAGAATATACTCTCATACTGTCCGTCAGTGTTTGCAACTGTTCTACAGTCTTTACGGATAGATGGTTTTGTTTTTATTGAGTTATATAGAGCATGTGTGTCGACTCTAGAGTGAGTTACATACTTGGTTTTAGCCCTTCTAGGATGGTTATCTCCAATAATAATGGTTTTGTTTTTTTTTTAATCTTTTTTTTTAAATATATGTTTGATTGTTACAAAACTGTGTTTCGGATTTTTGAATAAAAACTCAAATATCTAAAGAAAAATAGTATTTTCTTCTTTTTTAAATTTTATTTGTTTGTTTGTAACTTTAAAGACCTGCTTATTTTTTTTTATAAAAAATCAATTAATAAAAAAATACAAACATTTTTCCATTCCATCACTACGTGATAAATAGTTTCTTTTTTATAGATTAAAGGCAATTACTAAGTGATTGGAATTGAAAGAAAGATATTGATTTACCATTTACATAAATAACAGTTATTGAAATCTTAAATATTCATAAATTATAAAATAAAGCCATATTTTCCTAGAAAACGATTTTGGTGTTTAAAAAAATATTCTACACGACTACGTCATAGTTATACTTGTTTCTATGTATATTCATATTCTAAGTGCTTAAAAGAACTTTTAAGTTTTAAGTTTTCGTAAATGTCAAAACAAAAACGTGATCTTTCTTTATAGCGGCTTTATGGTTGTATGACAAAGATATCTTGTTTTTATTTTTACACATTCAACTGGGAAATGTTTGAAAAAAAATTAAAAAATATTATTGGAGATTTTATCTTAAATTGAATAATTTTTTTTTTTTAAATAAATTCTTTATAAACATTTTTATCAAAATCAGTTAAGTGGTTAATGTCAAAAATAAAAGAGACAATTGAATGTAAACTATTATTTGATATTTTAAAAATGTTTAAGACATGTTAAGTAATGATTTATTAATTATAAGGTACATATATTGTTAATGAGAAAGTGAGAAGAAAAATCAAAAGAAGTTGCTGTAAAAATCGATATTTCTTAAAATTTGTCATTAAAAGAAAAATTATTTGTAAAATTTGTTTTAATTTCAGAATTAGATAAAAAATGAACTGCATATAAACGTACTTTGAAATTCAAATCAGTAGGATTGAAAAATTAAAGCAAAATCGGTCAAGCTACAGAAGTACAGGAATAATCCGAAAGTAGTGGCAGTTTTCGAAAAAAAAATTGCGTTTTTTCTTTATGTTAAATTTATTTGAATAAAAACATGATACGTAGTTAAATTGGTTGTTGATTTATAGATCAAATATTCGAATATTAATCGAAATTAGAATTTAAAACAATAAAAACGAAAACGTAAGGTTAGATTTGATAAAACAAATGTACAAATTCATAAAACAAATAAAATACTTTATTAAATCAGGTCTGTCTGTCTTAGAAATATTTTTTTTTGTTTATATAACGTAACGAAAATTGGCCAAAAAGAGGATCTGAAGAGAAGAAAAATCTTGTAGATGCATAGAAAAACGAGACAACCTTGTAGTTTCAAGACAATTTTTTATTTTTAGATAATTTTTTTGGTTCCCGAGAGGATTTTTTTTTTTTTTTTGTCATTCTTCTTTTGCAAAATTGTCGCATCCCTAAAAAAACGCAAAGTTTCTTTTTGCCGCTTTAAGATCTGCCAAAAAAAAAAGATTTTCATTTTCGTTGCGTAACAATAATTTTATTTTTTAATAGATAAATATTTCACATCTTTTAAAACTTGTTTATAAATTTCTTATTTTAAAACTTATAAAATAACATCTGAAATTGCGTTGACTCTTACGCAATTTACGCCACCTGATTTCTTCAATAAGTCTGTGATTTTTGTGAACATAATATTTAAGTACCATAGATGCAATTTTTTTTTAAATTATTTTGTGTACACAAATGTTGTTAACATAAAAAAGAAATGAAATGTAAAAAATAATATACAAAAAGAAAAAAAGATCAATGAATCTTTTTCGAAATATGTATAATATTTTCAAATAAAAAAATCTAAAAAATCCAATTATAATAGTGCTAAGGGTTCTACTTGGCTGATGTATTTCAGTTGTATATAGAATTTGTATTTGCTTCGAGTTCGGTTTCGTTTAAGTATGGATTTATGCCGTATTGTTGACTGAACTTTTTTTTACTTAAATTTCTTCGTTATCAAGAACCTTTGGGAAATTTGTTTTCCATTACGTTTAAGGTAAATTTAAAAAAATCATTGCTTTGATTATTTCTATTGCACTGTCACAATGGAGTCCAGTCTATGTAAATATGCAGCACATATTTACTTTGGAGTTTTTTTTCAGGAAATGGTAATATGAACGAACATTCTGGAAGTGAAACTGTTTAAATTGCATAACTTCATTTTTGAGGTGGCAAGACCAGAATTTTGCTTCTATTTCAAATTTCTCTGACACCAATATATGTACATATGTTTATATACATATATATTTAATATTAATTAATTAAAAACACTTGAATACAGCCAAAAAAGTTTTATTACAGTAGGTACTTAAAAAAAAAAAAAAAACTAAGGTTCAAAATAAGTTAGTTTTGATTTGTATTCTTTGCACATACAATATTTATAAGTGCCATCTTTTTCACTAGTTCATGTCTTCGAATTAGAATTTGGGTGGCAGTGATCTTCAAATCCATGTAAAAAAAACTATTTTTTACCTTTTCTACGTTAAAGTAGGTAAAAAACACGTAAATAAGTGTAAACAACGTAAAAAACGTAAAAAACATGTAAAAAACGTAAAAAACTCGTAAAAAAGGTAAATAACTGAGAAAAAAGAGAGAAAATGAGAGACATTGTCATTATCTGTCAAAATCTAAATAAATAAAAAAACTTTTCGGTCGTTCAAGTGCCATGTGTTGAATTGTGTACTTTGAGATCAAATTCAATTATTGACATCGACAGAACCGTTCCACGTTTTTTTTTTTTTACTTTTTAACTTTTTTACGTTTCTTACATAAGCATAGTAAAAATAGAGCAGGTAAAAAACTAACGTAAAAAACTATGTAAAAAATTCGAACAACACTGTTGGGTGGTATGATTTAAAAATTAGATTACACGTTTAAAAAAAAAAAACGTTAATTATAATCTTAATTTTTCTTACTAATAAAATTTAATTAAGAACATTCAAATCGAATTATCATCGATTTCAGCTTTTAAATCAAATTGAAAACATTACAATCTTTACTTACTCACCACAATCACAAGTCTTTACAAGACTCTCAACATTGACATCCTCATCACCATCCGTTGTCTCATATCCTAATGCACTGCTTATTCCTGCTCCAATTCCAAAAATCGAATCGAACAAAAAACGTCCGGATCTATTTGTTTCCGATGCTTTTTGTGTATCATATTCCAATTCATAAGTACCATTGAATGCCGATATCACAGAAAACTTACATATAACTAAGAAAACAATTAACAAACAACACCAGTTTACACTGCAATTAATAGTACTCATCATTTTCTTCCAATTAAATTGATATTAATTCTTTATTTCGTTTCTGATTTCGAATAAATTTAAGAAAATTATGTAACTGCTATAAAATTCACATGGAAATACCGTTAGGTAGTTATAAGCACCATTAATCTTGACATTCACGTTGGATAGATGCATTACAGCTTAAATTAGACATGCACTCTAGTGCATCTTTTTTTTATTTCTTTTAATGTATTTTTGTATTATAAAATTATCTATTTACAAAACGAACCACAAATTTTCAATATAAGTTTGAAAAAGAAACCGAAGGCAGAAGAATAAACAAATGTGTGTAATGAGGTACCGAAACAAATATAAAAACAATTCTACGCACTAAAACACTTTGTCCGAGTATTTCGGTAGCTACCACCAAACTGGGAACGCTTGGTCAACGAAACAAAAGCGTTAACATTCAGTAAAACTTTTTAGCTCAATTGGTTGACCAACGACGACGACGATGATAATGACTGAGGACTAGTGGTTCCGCTTATGAATATGGACTATGTTTTTGCTTGTTTATCACAAAACCGCAACGAGCTACATAAATGCGCAATATTTAATTTCACTTTCGTTTACACCGGTAACTAACTTGATTTGTTCGCTTTGACAATGTTAAAAAAAAAAAAAATTAAAAATTGCAGCAAGACTTAATGCCCATAACAACCACAACCTGTTAATGTTGAGTAATCTCTCAAAGGCACAACTTCACTTTTCACTTTTTTCAACTTTGTGTGCAACAACAACACTTCGCTGCAGTAATAAATTTTTTATTGCATTCAATGGTTCATTCAACTATTTTTCATAATTTAATTTAAATTTGCACAAAATTCAGTTTACACTAGTAGTATCCTTTACCAACTTCTAAAACAAAAGAGCTGATAAGCGAACTTGATTTTGTGATAAATTCACATTTGATCGGTTCGTATCCATTTTGTCACTGAAATTTCAACTAAATTCACAACATATACAATTTCTCTTTCTCCCTTTAGTTTTATATATGCAAATATGACCGAATTCAAACTTAAAATTTTCACTTTTATTTAATGACTCAACGAAAGTAGCGCGACACGAGATGAGTTAAGGTTTGGTTTTTTTTTTAATTTAGTTTGATGTTTTTTAAATGAAAAAAAAAATTATATTTTGTATTTAATTTATTTAACAGTAATTTTTCTTCTTAAAACAATAAAAATAAAAATATGAAAGACCTTGACCGAGGTCTATACACTGCACAAGTCGAGATATATCTTGTAACTGAATTTGAAGTCAAATTTCAAAATCAGCTGATGAAAGAAAATCTCACGATGGTGATGATAATGTTAATATAGTCTTCCAACTTTACTTTAATACAAAATTTGATCATTTTTAAAGTGGAGGGAAATAAAAATATGTTTAAGTGCCTAAAGAAGAAAGACCTTTGATACCTTTTTGTAGCACGCGCTCTTTGGTGTTTGGTTTGTTTTCGTGTGAAGATTTCTTTTTGAATATTTAATCAACTGTTTAGTAGAACGAACAAATTGTTTATTTAAAAAAAAAACATTAACGTGGTTGTCATAAATCATATTCAAAGTTATGAAAACAATTTAGAAGACTTAATACACCCCACTTATCTCTTCATTCCAATATATTTAATTTATGGATGTAGCCAAAATTACCCATGAGTAGTTCTTGTTTCATTTTTTTTTAAATAAATAAACCAATTTGTATATAAATGAATAAAAGAAAAAAAAAACTTTCATTTACTCTTTCATGAACACATAATATGGGGACCTTGCTGGGGAGTGAAAGTAAAGTTGTTGCTTCAAAAAAAAAAAATATATATAATTCACATACCATTCAGGAGAATAAGATTTAATTATCGTTCAAATGTAAACGCAGCAGTTTAAAAAGTTTTTTGTTGTTGGGGCAAGACATGTTATTATAGTATTTGTTTTTTTTTTAAATATTTATTCACGTACGTTGGTGGGGATTATATATTGTATGATTTAAGAGAGTAATGTTTGTTTTAAGGTTTGGGTGTCTTTTCCGGTGAATAAGTAAACGTGCTGTAACATATAATTTTGGGAGAGGTGTTTGTTGATTTTCTTTAAGTTAATGAGCGGAGAAATATACGTGTGAGGTCTTGAAAATTTTATAGTTTATTTATGTTTGACATAGATTAGTTAGAAATGGTGTGGTTAATCGTTATAAGTGTTGAAGTGATGTGAAGTAAACGTAAAATAAGTTAAAACTTCTTGTGCATGGTTTTGGAGTTTTCTGTCACATAGTTCCAATGTCTGTTACGGAAAGTAGGTACTGGTAGGACTTCAATTTGTACCTTTTAGATTTAAAAAGGGGAGGGGGGAATTTACGTGTGATTTAAGTTGTTTGTTTTTAAAAATGTTTCTGGACAAAAAAATTGATACACTTATAGTTTGTTACTATCCATGTTGTACTATAGTACTTTTGAATAAGGCTCAGTTTGTATGTATTAGGGGCTAGTTATAGCTTCCAATGAAAACTATAATTAGAATTTTTGTTTTTAAGTTTTGAGGCACCTTACCATTGATCACTGTAAACCTAGAAGTCATTTTACGTGGAAGATTCGGCCAAAATGAATTTTTTTGACTAGAAATAATAAATAAGTCAAAAGCTTTATCTTGGCATCAAAATAATCAGTGATTTCGCCTTTAAAGTGTCTCAAAATAATAAATTAAAATTTTCAATGATGAGTTTCGATGAAAACTATAACTGGCCTCTTAGACAAAATATTAAATATTAAAGTATTTTCGAGTAGAAAATAAATTGAATGACTAGAACGCAAGTAGAATTTGCTCTTGTTTTTTTTTTTTTTTTTTTTTTTAAATACTTTATTTGTAACATTTTTTAAATCAACATTAATTGAAAAGTATCATAACGCAAAATTAACATGAACATCTATGTACAGTCAATAAGAAATTTTGTTTAATACGAAAAATATAGAACAAGTCGAATTTGATTAAATTTTTAAAAATGTGTCTCTAGATTTGATCTATATCCACTTAAATCGGTTGCTATACAACTTTATTAAAAAAGAATGTTTTATACTTTTTGTTATTTATTTAAAATCAACTTAATTTTGTTGAAAATAATATAATATTTTTTAAGAAAGTTAATTCATTTTTCATTTTTATTTTGTTTGGTTTTTATTAAAATCTTCTTTCTACAATTTAACAATTGCATGCGTCAGCGGTATTTTTACGGATCCAAGATATGTAATTTGATACTTTTGTATAGACTCCAGGACGTTTGGGACCACCACAACCAATTCCCCAAGAAACAATACCTAAAATAAAAAAAAAATAAAAATTAAAAACAAAAATTGATCTGTCACAATTCATACCGGCTTGAGTTAATTTTGAATTACTCACAACATGCAATGGACCACCACTGTCACCCTAAATGATTAAAAAGAAAAATGATTGTCAAATTTTATTTAAACGATTTGCGTTATAATATTTTACTTGACATGAATCCTTTCCTCCTTGTTGGATACCAGCACATATCATTCCCCCTGTTACTTTCAATCCATAATCTCGACATTGTTTATTAGTTATTATTGGTACTGAGACTTCTTGTATTTGTTGTGATACTTTTCCGTTTTCTTGAAGGGCACCCCAGCCAACAATGATTGCCTTTAAAATTATTTTTTTAAAGGAATTTAATTAAATTATTGAGAGATATGTATATTCTTAACCTAACATTCTGTCCAGTGTATGAACTTATTCCTGCTGGAAGACAAACTGGTCGGATTTTATCATCAAATTGAATTGATTGATCAAGCTTAAGTAGGGCAATGTCATTCTCCAAAGTCTTCGGATTATAATTCGGATGCATGATTACTTGGTTTATCTGGAAGAATGTCAAAGTTTATTAATACGCATTTAATATAAATTTACAAATAATTTTAAATAACCTTTCGAATAATTGTATCAGTGGTTTGTGTATCGATTCGGTTTTGTAAAAAATGAACTTCATAATTTGCTGCTTCTGAAGGATTTGAACAGTGACTGGCAGTAAGAACATATTTATTATTAATCAAAGATCCACCGCATCGAAAATTTCCTTTCGAAAAGAACATTGCAGTCCAAGGATATTTATTTATTTCTGAATTAACACCTCCGACAATTCTATTGTTGTTTGATACTCCACATGCTATTTTTATTTAAAAAACAAATAAATAGATAAAAAAAAATTAGCAAAATATTATGAATAAATCTCACAACATGATTGACAATCTTCAGCTTTGCTTACAATTCGTCGTAAAATTGGACGAATAAGTCCATCGTTGGAAGTAAAGTTAAATGCCTTAAAATAATAAATATGCTGTTGTTAATATTTCTTTTATTAAATATTTTTAAAGGCTTACATTTATTGAACTTGCCAGAGATATCAGATATAGTGCTTGTACCCATGGTATTTGTATCATGATTTACAAGTGAACAGTCTATACAGAAACTAGTAACTGAAATTGGCAAAAAAAAACACTAAGTAAATAAATAAAATATTAATTTCCTCATATTAAATGCAATTTGTGAAATTGGATTTCCATAACAAAGCCGACAGAAATTATTGAAATGTGGAAACTAAAATAAATCGGAACAATTATTCTATGCCTATTTTATGAAAAAACTCGCCTTAAATTGGTCGCATACATGAATGTGTATTTTGTGAATAGTTTGAATGCAACGAATTTAACGATGGGTGTTTTTTAAAGAAATGTGACTGATGCCTGTCTATTAAATTAATATTATTTTAGAACATCATTCCAATTTGTCATAATTCTGTGTTTGCAAAAATTTGATTTTCAAATAGTTCGAAGGACAAAGTTTCGAAAAAAAAGCTCTGGAATTTAGGTTTGTTTCGGTACTTTTTGGTATACAAAAAAACAATCTTTTAAATTTTGAGGAGTGGGGAAGAAATTCTATTAGAGTAAGTTAAACTATCCAAAAATACACCAACGCTTTAAACCAAAAATGTCTACCACTATTTAAACGTCAAGAAAAAGTAATTGGTGCCGTGACATAAGGGCATGCGTCATAAGGCTTTATTTTAAATGGCTGTATTAAGCTTTCACGAAGTGACACAAGGTCATATTCGAACATATGTGTGAAAATTAAATATTCGTTCGAATCATCCTTCTAAAAATGATCTTATAATTTTTGCGGCAGCACTTTCCGCGAATAAAAATTCCAACACAACGTTTAACGCAAAGTATTGCATGCGAATATTATCCAGGGTTCCATTATAAAGTTTATTAATCAAGTTAATTTTTAAAATATGCCTTTAAATTAGAGTATGCGTAGCGGAAAATATTTTGAACAAGAGAAAATTAATTTGTGGTAAAAAAATTTTGTTTCGTTACGTTTTGCGCGAATTTTAAAACATTATTCTAAAATTTAACTCAAACGGATAATTGTAAATTGTTTCTTGTTTATTTTTTTTAACTAGGAACAGAACTTATAATTTTTAATAAATTTAGAGTTGAAACTTGAAACGTATAAATTTTGAGTAGCTTATTAATTTTAGCAACCAAAATTGAAATTAATTGCGGTGAGAATAGGCGAAGAAATTTTTTGTTCATCAACAGCACTGTACCATACAAAACTATATTTTTCGAATAGTGAGAACAAAATTTTTTAGAATTATGGTGTTATGTCTTTAAACGAAAGTTTTATGAGGCCATATTTAGAAATGACATTAAGTTGCAAAAAATATGGCATCATGACACTTCATCAAAGCATCAAAAGTGACTCTGTTCGAATATGTCTTTATGTCACTTTGCGAAAGCGTCATAAGACCATATTTTGTAATATGGCCTTATGATGCTTGGCCTTATGTCACTGAGCCATGATATTCTTTATTAAATTTGGTAAGACAACAAACCAACGTGTTAAAATTATTAAAACTTGCTATACAAAAGTGGTGATTCAAACGTAGCCACTTTTCGCGCATTGCGTGATGATTATGGTCGTCATAATAGAAAAACTTCGCAAGCAAAAATTATGAAAAAGTAAAATTGTGAAAAAATTTGAAGAAAGTGGAAGCGTTGTTGATGTCGGAAGGCCTGTGCATCATGGTGCAAGTGTTGCTGATGATCCGAATTTATCCATTTCCCGACGTTCGCAGCATTTTTTTTTGGGCGGTGGCGATTAAAGATCATAACTTGGAGGATATGTAGTTCCAACAAGACTGGTCAACAAGCCACACAACACGACCAATTAAGGCTTTATTGTGGGAGAAGTTTCCTGGTCGCGTAATTTCACGTTTTGGCGACGTTCATAGGGCACCAAGATTACGATTACGTGATTTGACACCGTTAGATTTTTTTATGTTTGGCTACACAATATATCGTGTTTACGAGAATAATCCCCAAACTCTAGACACATTAAAAACCAACATTACTCAAGTTATGGCAAAGATACCGCCTGAAATGTGCGCAAAAAATGGTTAAAAATTACCTCAAAAGAATCGAGGTGGCGCCATTTGAATGATATTGTTTTTCACACATAATGGCAAAGTCCAAACTTTATAATGAAATATAATTTTAATCAAAAATGTATCGCTGTGTGTGTTTTCTTTAGTTTTTTTTTCGAAACCGAAAAATGAATGACCCTTTACACCCATGCTTTACGTATAGCACGTATAATGTGTCATACGTACCTACATTGTACATAATATGTTAACCGAAATCTGGCACTCGGGCGAACGTTTATCTTTACACATCTTAACGGTGGGTTCTGGGCATTCGCACATTTTTTTTATTATAAAAATTTATGATCTTGTTTATAAACGTTGTGTAACTTTAGACAACTGTCCATCTTTGGAAAATGTGTTCAAAAACCTTGTTTATTTATGTCTTATAGCTGCCTAACTATAGACACAAGAGTAAATATTTATTTTTATTAAATAAAGCATATTTCCACCAATTTTTAAATAGTTAGACAGTGCCTAAGTAGACAAAAATCTAATAAATACGACTGTTATTGTCTTGAAGATGTTAGAAGAATTTTATGAAATTATACTCTTTATACTGATTTGCAAAAATACATGCTTAAAATTATATTGAATTTTTTTTATAATTGCTTAGTTTTTTTCCATTTAAATTTCTTTTAGAAGATTACTTCTACATTCATTGTTTTGTTTTTTCTACGTTGGCGTTGTGGTAAAATGAAACAAATATTTTTGTTTTGATTTGACCTTGAATGTATTTCAGATATTTTATTTAATCAATTCATTGTTCAGTTCATATTAAATTTCCTTTGAAGATCATTGAAAAAACTGTACAAGTGTACCTACATTCTTATCATATATGTAGAACACAACAAAAATATGTTTTAAGTTCATTTAACTGCCTTTTTACAAAGAATACAAAATTTTTATCTTTTTTCAACAATAATTAATTTATTTTGAACAAACAAGTAAAATGAAGGTAATCAGTTGACATTACATTTCTGACAATAAATGACTATCTAACCCTATCTATCGGTCATGTATACTCTATTGAACCCTCAGATTCGAAAACTCTATATATTAATGTTCAATGAGGGAACTATATATTTATTACGAAAAAAAATACCAACAAACCTATACTCAGCTCTGATGCGTCAGTTTAAAAAGCTTTGAAAATGCCAATGCTCCTATAGTACGAATGTTATCGACCTAAAGCGGGCCAAGTGCAGATCAATGATATATTTTTTGGCGTCGCACAGTGGGACAATATATATGTCATTATCGGAATAAATTATTTTTTTTCCAAGGGTTTGCAATGCAAATAACCAAATTCTCAAAATTATAATTTATTACGAATGAGTTTGGGAGAAATTGATGAACCAGCTAAAGTTTCTTTCAAAATAAATCAAAGAAATTTAAGTATTTTTTTTCCAATTTTGTATGCCTTGATGTCTCACTGTGCACAATACACATTTAGACTGGAATTTTTAAATAAATTGTTGTTGTTTGTTTTTTTTTTTAAAGTTCAGATGAATGAGCCATACAGGGCTATATGTTGTCTAGGTTAACCAAAATGCTCTCGACTTCAAGCTTTGTCACAACACAGCATGAGTTTCGTATAAGGTTGTCTCGTAAAATAGATTTTAATGAACAATCTATACGTGCCCCATCACATCAGCACTATATTATACCGAGATGAAAATGTATATCCCATCATGAAATAATTTTTAGGGGGAGCCCCTATTGTTGACGAGACGCGACGGCTTTGGCTATTATGAGTCGTTTATTTCAATTGCCATATTTAAAACATTTATTTGAATGACGCGAGACGCGGGTGGCGGTAATATGCTCTGTTTTCATTGTCATGGTTATTTCCGAAATGTGTTCTATGTTTGATGATTTTATGTAAATTAACATGTTTTTTTTTTCTTAAATTCTATCTTCAAAAGGAAAATAATTGGCAACCTTCTACACCACAAATACAACTTGTATACATACGGAAGTTAAAGCCAGTAGTATATTTGGCCAAATTGTTTTTTTTTTTAATTTTGTTTATTATACATATTTTATCAGGACAGATAATGAATATATTTCATTATTTACATAAAATTGTTGTTTAAAGTGCGCTATTCGGTACTTTGAGTTTTATAAAACAAATCAATTGATTGATCAATGTGATAAATGCAAATACAGATTTAACATTATGTTGTCTTTGTTAAATATTTGATTGATTTGATTTCTATAATTGAATGAAATTGTTTAGAGAAATAATGAAAATGTTTCAAGTTTTAGTTAAAAAGATATTCAGGCATTTCTTTACTTACTGTTACAAATTAAACATTCTAATACAAACTTTTTGTTCACAAAAAAAAATAGCAAATTAATAAAATAAGAATTTCTGGTTTAGTTTCCAAAAACTCAAATCAAAGTTATGGTGAAAAAACTTTTGTCCAGCTAAATTTCTATGTATAAAAATTAAAATCCTATGAAATAAGTTCAAGTGAATTTAATTAAATGGGAGGAGTTTGAAGTGTTCTTGAACTTCACTATAGAGCAGAAAACTCAGTTAAAACATAACCAACAAACATTTCTATTCTACTAAAAAGTACTCAGCATATTTTCACAATCAAGTCTCGAATACCACTTACTAGCTGGGGATTTGCCTCCTTGTTAATAAAACAATCCCTCGCAAATTCATAAACATTAAATTATTAATTCTTGACAATCACTGTTGAAATTGAATTGAAATACAAATTAACTATCATTTATATTTTATATTCCAACATCAAAAATTTGTAGTAACTCGTTGCGTAATTGTAGGACTGTTAAGCCAAAGGTCTTGGGTTCGAAAAAAAAAAAAAAAAAAATGTTCTCACGGGGTACTGGCTCTTGCGAGAAACTGACAAATCCTCCAAGAGTATCTCTTGTCATGAAAAAGTACTTCTCACTTTAGGCGTTCGGATTCGGAAAAAAATTGTAGGTACCCCATTCCTGCCAATAACACCCACTCAGGAATGATTGGGAGTTATAAGTCACTAGGCTAGGCCCTGGTTCTATACAAGCCGTGTCAGCACCCTTTTTTTATCAATATCACAAAAATCTAGGAAACTTTCTTCCTACTCGTTGAACCGCCTATAGAGCTTCTTAAAAAACACGTGAGAATATTAATTCCATGATTTACCAGATTACTAGAATCATTGTAGTAGAATTCTTCTAGGTGAAACCTTCGTTTTTGAGATAGAGCAGGATATGTACAGAGAAGGTGAGGAATCGATTCTTCCTCTTCTTCATCCATACAACTTCTGTGGAAATCGTTAAAGAATAATCCAAGCCACATTGCGTGCTATGCCTATTAGACAGTGTCCACTAATGACACCTATAACGGAGCTAATGTGCAATCTGCTTAGAGATATCAAACTCTTCTGCTTAGGCCAGATATGTTTTGTGGTCTGACATGTGGCGATATTGTTCCACCTAAAGCTTATTCTCTCTATTGCATCTTGCTTAAGCATAAGTAGCGATCATGAGTATACCAAAACTTTTCCGATTTGACAATATACATAGGTAGCATTGTACAACTTTTGGCGAGTTCGGCTGCTCTCCTATTACCTATGGCCCAGCATGTACCCAGTAAAGGTAAATGTTGAGCTGCTGTGCCATCTCCACGAGAGATGATCGGCAGTTAAGAAGGGCTGTTTTTTAATTCGTAGAAAGAGAATTCAGGCAGTTAATGCTGGCTTGGCTATCTGAGAAGTGGGGATATCTGTGCTTGATATCACGTTTTTCTCAAGACAGTTCCACCCTAAACACGCTACAGTGATTTAGAAGACGAAAGGGGAGACTTTCCGCCAAATTATTCACTCTATTAATCTGAATTAAAACTTTAATCCGGTGTAATCTGTAATACTTTGAAGGGATCTGAATGAGTTCAGAATGATGGAGTGGCCAATTTCGTTGTTGGTCCATTATGAGAAAGCTTAAAGACGTTTATTAGCTTATTAAGCGGGTTTTGTAAGAGTTCACTCAAAGTGTTAAATAGTTTTCCTGATACGGCAACAGCAACGTCAACCGCATAAGCAAACGCTCTCCTAATCAAGTCGTATCAGAAGTTCATTAACGACCAAGTTCTAAAGAAGGAGAGATAGAACGACGCTTTATAGCGTACCTCTACTGACAGCAGAAAAGCCACCTAGTTTTGAATTGATAATCCTGCTAGTCAGCATTTTCAACTCAACCATATTCTCTTGAAAAATGGGTTTAAAAGATTAAAAGAGCCATGTCTCACTTGAGCATCTTCGATATCTGTGTCACTATTGGTAAACCACAACTCAATTCCGCTCATTTTTAAATGTTAATAAACTATTTTAATTTATATTAAAAAAGGAAAACCAGAAAAAACAAATAATGATTTCACAAAACTTTCAAATATGAAATATTCACAACATTCTTTGGGTTCAGTCACAATAGCGCATTATTCGATCAATTGAGTTACACAATAAAACATTTGAAAACCAATCGAAAAGTTTCGATTCGATTGATAATCGACAACGGCAATCGGGGATTGAATAAACGAGTGGAGTCCAAATTAAGGATTCTATAAACAATTTACTTCACAACTGTTACTATGTAACTATTTTAAAATGACAATGAATACACCACAATGCTTCATACTTAAAATTTAACCGTTAACTCAATTAAAAAGTCTAGCTTTGGATCCCATTTTCGACTCTCATATTACACCGATTTTGACAAATGAGATTTCAAACAAAGCGGAATTACCTGCTGATTTGTTGTTAAATATTATTCCAATAAAACTGAACTCTAAAATGAATACTTCCACTTTCCAATTGGTAATATTTTGGCATGTGACATTAGATCGATTCAATTTATAAGGTCCGTTCATTATAAAGTAATTTATTATTATTTTTATGCATATTGTGAGAATTCTCGCACGGGTAGGCTAGTCTTTACTTAATTTCGGAAATGTGTGTAGTGAAAAGAGATATATATATTCCTTTTATATCTTTTAATAAATTTATGCACCAAAACATACAACGTGCTTGTTACTGATAAATGGAATCTTCCTAAGGCGGGTTAAAACTAGTTTAAAATATGTATTGCATCAGACGAAAAATTATAGTAAATAAACCACACCTACCGTCCCGTTTTTATTCAAAATGTTCTAATTACATAAATTTAATAATAATAGTGACCCACTAATTTTGTCAAACCTTATATCAAACTAACAAAAACTATAACTGCAATATGTCATAATTCAAATGCATCCCAATTAAAATTAAACAAATAAAATACAAAACTATGTCACAGTTGATTATTATGATGGCTTGCGATGCGTATTATAGCAGTCCCAGACAGCTGTGAGAAAACTTAACACGCCATTTCTGAACTTTGTCAGAAAAAAAATAAAATACCGGATTGTCAATAAATTGACTGGCAAGCCTCTTTATTGGTATGCAAATTACAAACACACATATAACCAAAATTTTATTCAAATGTAAATATTTCATTTCCTAAAAAGCCTGATTTGGAAACAATGTAGTGTCAGCTAATAACGGGAAGTATACAATAACTTAAAAAGTTTAAACAATTTATTTATAAAATTTATTGATTCGTCATTAGTATTAGGTTATGGCAATAAAACATAAAATTGAACGACTTTTTTGATACAAATAGTTAAGGTTAAAGTTAAATGTGGACAAAATTAAAGTCGAGAAGTAAAGCTACGCAGACGGTATCAAATAGGTATGTACATACCTATGGAAAATTTTACCAACGCATACAAATTTTTTGAATGTCACACAAAATTGCATTGACTGTGATAATATTTGCATAAAAATTGCATCATTCACGTGCATTCAGAACATTCATAGTGCTGGTTTTGTGATCGGATTAGCTTAAGTCGGAGGCTTTTAGTGTGGATGGCGGCGGCGGCGGCAGCGCGGCGGTGGCATGGGGAAGAGCAACTGAGCAATGATTGATAGGTTTTTATATATGTAGATAAAGGTAATTTTTGCGACGCAACTCTTTTAAAGGTTACAGAATAACAGAATATGTACAATGGAAATTATTTCGATAATTCATGAAGGGATTTAGTTTTCAAAATATACTGATTTGATAATCTGATTAACATTTATGCAGATATATATGTAAATATTTAAAAACGAATTTATTGCTTATTGTCTCTTTATAGTCTGAGATGAGATGTTGTAAATATATTTATATAAAATAAATTTTTGCAAAAAAAAATCAATTTTTTTTAAATATGCAAGGTGAACAAGCTGATACTTGTGATAGACGAGTTTATGACCTCTCAGAATTTAATAACTTATCAATACCCAATCAAACCGGTTTTCGATTAAAGGCCTTTTGATGTTTTTAATGACTGAAAACCAGATTAAACTTTCGAAAATTTGCCATGTTCTAAAACAAATAAAAATAAATCTTCCTTTAAATTACAAATATTTTATTAATTTTAATTTTTACTGTTGGCTCAAATTTTGTTCATTTAATTTATAAAACTTGTTCAAAACTGCACCATTTAGCACTTGTACAAGCCCGACGTCGTTACCATTGTTTGGCAAAATTCATTTAGCATTTCTTTGTTTCGCTTTAGTCGTTTAATATTTCGTTTAATTCGCAATTCTTAATTGGCAATTTATGTTTTGTTTTTTATTCACTATGTTTTTCAATAACTACGCAATAAACATTCGATGTTCTTATGTATCGCTTTTTTCAAAAATATTTTCAATCATTTCGCAAAAATCATTTGGCAATTTGTTGTTCCTTTTTTTTTACATTGTTTAATATTTGGCCAAGTTTTTTTTTTCGTGAAATAACTTTTCTTCGTTTGATTATTTCGCAAAATATAGCCAAGCTGTTTTTTTTTTTATTTCGCTTATATGTATATAAATTATTTCGCCGTTTAGTTATTTTAATAATTAAAAATTCTGAATATTTTCGTTATTTTTTTACTAAGTATTTCTCATATTGTTTTTCCTTCGTTCGTAGTATTTTCACATTTTACTCCTCTAATCAATTTTTAACATTAAATATGGGTTTTTGATTATTTTTTTTTTTATTTGGAATTCAATTATTTTGCTTTTTTTTTGGCTTCCATTAAAATACATGTCTTAAAATTTCGCGCGAAATGGAATGCCAAATAAAAAACTACCGAACTTCAAACACCCAATCTAACAAATAACCAAATTTAAATAGCGAAATGAAAAATGCGAAATGATAATTTGTCATATCATTTAAAAAACGAAACGTAGAAACAAAATGCTTAACAATAGAAATGTAAAACAAAAAATGACGAAATAAATCCCCGCAGTAAGAGTCAGACGTTAGTTTGTCAAACAATTCTTTCTTAGAACTTATCAGTTATATGGATAACCTACTTTGTCTTAGAATTATAAAATTTTGTAGAGCGTTAAAACTGCAGTGTAATGAAATTTAAAATTGAAAATTTAAGATTTTAAAATTGAAAATTTAAGATCTTAAATTCGAGGGACCTGGCTGCCAAAACGTACCTGACAAAAGAAAACTTGCAAAAAGTGAAATCACACCAAAAACATATAAATGTTAAAAAGAAAAAAAAAAAGAGCCAAGTTCTTCTATGCAAACAATCTATGTATGTGTAATAAGTCAGCCTTAAAAAATATAATGAGGTTTTTAAGTACGTATGCCAAGTTCTAAGTTAATGAAGGCTTAATATCAAATTAAAACTAAAGTTTAATAAAACTTTCGGTTTCTCTTTAACCCTAAATCCTGAGGTATCAATTTTGAAGCAAATATAGCTTTTACAACATTCACCATATGCTGGTCGAGCTTATTGAAAGCAACTGTTACTACTTATCATAAATCACTTCAGTCGATTCCAATTTCATGTTCCTTTACGTAAAACTTCTTTAATGGCAGTCCAAGTTTAAAGTTCAATGAATCACTTTTGTTATGAATTGTACAATGAAAAACTTATCTTAATTATTATTATTTTGTATTTTTATTTTAGGTACATAATATGTACAACTTGTCCTACTTAAATTCATCAAATTGTGCAACACCTTCCACAAAACAACTACGATGCATCGCGAAGTTAGTGTTGTAGTTATATGCAAAAAAAAAAAAAAAAACAACAACACAAAAACGCAATTAAAACGAAATGACATAATTTCCGGATAATCAAAACAACCTAAATCCACGTGTGAACAATAATATACTGGTTGGTATTTCCACAGTTACATACAATACACCTATATAATTCTCTGATGGGTGTTTCGCACTTTATCAGACTTCACAAAACTGATGTAATACCCTTTTGAAATTGGGTCCAGAGATCATCTTCGTATTGCGCTCCAGATGTGCATTATGTAATATAAAATCTCAATTAAAAAGGCTTAGTACCACACAAATAATAAATAAAAACACACTTTTTATCTCTTAACACTTTCACCTGGATATGCATTTTTTTTTGTGACAAAAATCATAAAATAAGCAAAAAATCTGAACTCCTTGAGAATATTATACTCCCTGACCTAAATTCCCGCACTTCAATCCATGCAGAACTATATTTTATGTTTTTTTGTTCTGAAGTATCTACACATGGCCATGATATGGGAAAAAAATATTATTTAAAAAAATAATTATGTCAAAGTCGAGTTGAAAATTGCATTTCCCTATAACAACTTGCAACCCTCAATGATGGACAAATTAAACACAAAACCAATTAAACCATCATACCAAACCATATAGTGTGAACACTCAAACCTCAAACGTCCTTCAAATAGTTTTTGTTTATAACAATTTTGACCGAATGACAATTATTATACACACCTACTCCACCTACCCCAACAATTTTGTATTGTATATTCATCATCAACGTCAACGCTGCTAAAAAGCTTCATTTAATAAAACAAAACAACAAATGAAACAAAATAAAAACCACCATGAGGGAGTAAGGTGACACACAATTACATATATATATATATATAATAGTCGTCGTTGCTTGTATCTATAAATGTATCTTTAAAAAAAGTACAAGTCTCTATAGAATATAAACAAAACAAAGTTCATCGCTTATAGTGGGCTGCTTATCAAGTCGAGGCGGTGCGCGGTCGTGTTAAGTTGAAAAAAGCGACTCCAAAAAGCCAAGGACATACTAATTCTCTAACACTATCTCACAGATACGCGCTTTTTGAATTTTTCTATCTCTCACTCTCTCGCAGAATTATAGTGCAACGCAAGTTACTTCGAGCAAGAGTGCGACAGATAGGTATCCGAGAGATACCACAATTTATTGGCTTGTTTTTTTTTTATTATTTTTTTTTTGTTTTTGTTTTTCGCTATAGGTAAATGCGCGTATGTATTGGAAAATTGTTGGATTTTAAATGTTTTAACCGCCAAATTCCGTCGAACATAAGTAGCAATTTTTAATTCATATAAATGTCAATTCGATTTGTGATTTTAGACAGTGAGGATCTCATTGCACATTCGTTCTATAATTATTTAAAAATTACCTATTTATAGTCGTTACGATTCTTAGATCCTTAAATAAATTTGAAAAAAATATATCAAAACATCTTTATAAATAATTAAAAATTGTAACGAGAAAACCGCATCCCTTTTGAAATACTCGTAGTGTTTTTCATTTCGTTGAAAAATATTTGTGAATCTTTTTTTTTTTTTTGAAAATTAAATCAATATAACTTATATCATTTTTAAGACTTACTGTGAGAAAATAAACCTGTGAAATGCTTACCAAACTAATGATCACTCTTATATTTCTAATCTTTGGTGTTATAAGCGCGTTCGCGATACCGTCTTCACGTCTGGTGAACCCTTGCAATTGTGGTACGTTTTTAGTTTTTAGTTTTTGTCATTTTTTTGTTGTTTATTAAATATTCATAAAATATAAATATTTATCTCATATAATGTTAATATTTTAGTAATTTGTCATTTATCATTCAGTTTTGATAAGTTTTTGAAGTTATAGCGAAGAGCGAGGGTTTTTTTTTTTTTGTTTTTTGATGAAGACATTAAAAAGTAATTATTATCTATTGGAACTTGTTTAACATATGAAATGAACCGAACCTATCAAAAATGTTTATCAAGGTGAAGAAGGTGTTTTTGTTTTTGAAATGTAAACATATAGTGTTATGCGTGTTGTGGCATGTGGGTGACACAGTAATGAACTTGTGGGAAATTATCTAATTAATTCTTAGATCTGGTTTCTGATTATATGTATGTATAAGTATACGGAAATGTACCTTCAAAAAATGTTATTATTTTTTTGTTTACATAATATTTTGTCGGTACATTGCATTTTAATTTTGTTTTCTTAAGATGACGCAGAAATTTCAAAGTATAGTTGATGAGGCATCATTGATTGTACCTAAAGGTTAATCAGGTTGAATAAATATATTTTGAACGGCATTCATGCATGTCAAATTCAATAGATATTATGAAAACTGGAGCAGATTCTAAGATTATTTTAACTTAGGTACTTTGGGTAACTAACAATCTATAGCCATACTTACCTGAAAAATCTGGAATATAGTATGTTTAAAGTGCTCAAAACAAGTTCCTATGTTTTAAAGTATTTCAATTTAAGACAATATTTATTTACTTTTATTCAATTGTTTGAAAAAAAAAAAAACTACTACAGCTTATAAATAAACATAAAAAAATAATATACTTATGCCGTATTCATTCGTACCAACGAAGTTGTCATTTTAATAGTTGCAATTTTTAATAATATGTACATTCGCAACGCACTCTTAAAAGCGCAAGTTTAATTGCTAATAACATTTTTAGTATTTCATTTTTTCATTATGGGCTTAAGATTAATAAATGAAATTCAATTTCTGATTTTTTTTTTCAATCTCTGGATTTTTGCAAAATTTTCTGCAATTTTCTTCTGAAAACAACTGAAAAATTGCATTCGCAGTTTTTCAAAAATGATTCAACTGGTGAAATTTTTTTTTTAAGAAGCGTAAAGAAAATTCAAATAGCTAATATTGCATTATAGAAATTTAAAAAAAAAAAAAAAATTTTTAATTTGAAAAAATAAATTAAAAATATTATATATGTATACTAGCTGATAGTCTCTGGTAGCTAGGCTGTATACTATACTATTGTCATTTGTAATTAATTTACTTGATAATAAAATTATAATAATAATAATAATAATAATAATAATAATAATAATAATAATAATAATAATAATAATAATAATAATAATAATAATAATAATAATAATAATAATAATAATAATAATAATAATAATAAAATTATTTTTTGAAAATTGGAGATTTCAAAAATGTTTTTATATTTTTTTTAAACTAAATTATTCGAATACGTTAATAAGTGTACCTAACAAAACATTTTCTGAAAAATAATTTAAATATATCCTGTGAAAAAATTATCAAAAAAGGTTTTATTTCAGGTACCATTAGTAATAGTTTTTGTTTCCAAAATACAGATATTAAAGCGATTTTGTTTACATCGAAATCATTATAACAATTTCCATGATAAATAATCACTTTGAAATGGTTGTATGGACGGTAAAAAATTATTATTGGGGTCTTTGACCACCCGTTAGATCATAAAAACAGCTCATATCGATATGAATTTTTTTACAATTTCTTTATAATATCAAAATACACCAAAATGAAAGTATACATTTATGAAAAACTAATTACGTCCTTAAATTGACCTCACCCCTTCCCCTCCAAAATTGTAAGCACCGCTCATATTAATACGAAATTTTTACAGATCCTTAAAAACCTCAAATTAAAGTAATACATACAAATTCGGAGATATATTCGCGTAATACTGATTAAGCGTCCTTTAACCCCCTTTTAAGTTTTAAGCACCTATCATATTGCTACGAAATTCTTATAGTTTCTTAAGAAAACCTAAATGAAAAAATACACAAAAATTCAACTTATTCAAAATTTTACCGGAGTTAACCCGTCTTAAATGTATCTGAATTTGAAAAGAAAAATTCCATTGGGATTTTTGGACCCTTTGTAAAAATAATTTAACTTAGTTTTACCCCTTTATTTTCCACATTGCAACACATGGTCGTTTCCCATACCATATTGAGTCTTATTTATAGTTTAAGGGTACATTTGACAATTTTTGACATCATTTTTTTTCTTTTAAACAATATCAATGGAGATAATTGACTACACGCTTAAAAATCATAAAATTCAAAATGATAAACACATTTTAATGTGTTAAGCATTTCCTACTAAAATTTATTTTTTTGAAAATACCTTCAAAACTTTCTGTTTTTTGAAACAAATGTAAATGCAAAAATTCTATCTTATAGAATTTTACACTAAAAATACATATAAATTTAGTTTTCACTAGAGCATTAGACGTTAAAATATCAGTTGTTTGATTGAACGTTCGTTTCTCCATATTACGGCAGTGTGAGGTATTGGGCTATTGCTCTTACGGATAAAATATTTGTTACAGTAATTGATAGCAATTTTCAAAAAACTATTTTTTTTTAGAAAATGTTTAACACATCAAAATAAGAACTCCATCAAAATTCAGCTTTGTCGATATTCTTTCGAAGTAAAAGTCCAATTTGTATGGCCTATATTTATTAGAAAACAAGAATTTGAATTGAATTTTATTACATCGGTTGTTTTATCCCCTTTTAATTTTAACCCTTGTCCAAATTTCGGGTTCTTTTTAGGAAAGAAATGCGTAAGACAAACAAATTTATTTCTTAACCAAAATTTAGCTTTGTGAATTTTTTTTGAAGTTTGACCTTCGTTAAGTTAATTTTCTTGGGCTAAATAGCCTATTAACGAAACACAAAAAAATCATTAAACTATGCCTTTAGCTCAAAACAACTTTAAGAACATATGCAACAATTTCGAAAATTGTATGACATAGAGCCATAAGAAGTTACCAAACATTATTTTAGTTTTATTTATGAACTCCGACAACACATTTATCTTATGAATAAAGTACAGAACAATAATAAATTCCTCTGCATCATTAGAATAGAAAAAGTGCTAACAACTACGAACAATGTTCGTTCTCATTAAGGTTACACAAAGGGTATGAATAAGTTCACCGTAATGTATAACTCTATAGATGAAATCAACCATTTCTCTTCCTATAGTAATTATCAAACTCATTTAAGATATTGTGAAATTATTGGGTATAATTATTAATTTCTCTTTGAAGTTAATTCTCTTCATATTGAAGGCGAAATTATTTAGTACACTAATATTTATCATTCGTTTAAATTGTACATATAATGCTCGGCTATCGGCTTTATTGCTCTCAAAAAAAAAAGAAACTGGTCATTTTCGGTTATATCTTTACAAACATCACATTATTTTAAGAGTCTGAGATTCCTTTTCCAAGTCTCATAATACACCGATTTTGACAAATGAGGTGTCAAACGAAGCGGAATTACCTGCTAATTTGAAAATTTATAACTTTATTTTAAAAATATTAATAATTGGTTCAAAAACTGCATTATTTTTTTTTGGGTTTTTTTTTATGTAATTTATTATTTTTATGAAATTCTCGCAAGCCTAGTTATTTCTTATTTTGGTTTTAGCATTTTTCAACTGAAAGCAAATTTAAAACATTGTCCAAATTTTAAATTACTGAGAAAAAACACATTCTTCACCGAGTTCAGAAAAGGGAATTGAGTTGTACAAAAAAATATACCATGTAATATCTTTGATGGATAAATGTACAGTATTCCCCATCACCAACCATTTTGACTGATTTTTTCGATTTATTGATTTTATTGTCAAAATTACCGTACTTCACCACATTACCGTATTATCGCAGTAAGCACTGGAAATAATAGGAAGCTATAAGTTTTGGAAATTTCAATACAAAATCCATAATTCCGAATAACAACATTGTGTTTTGTAAAAAAAAAAATTAATCGCTATCAGTTTTTTAAGTAAGAATAAACGAATATTTTGCATAAAAGATAAGTGTAACCAAAAAAGCCTAAAAAACTCATAAATCATTTAACATCCAAAGAATTTGTCAATCAATAATATTTTATACGAAAAATTCAATTAAGCGGATTCTAATTAACCGTACAAAAATGTTTAGCTTATAATATAAGAAATATTCAAACCTTACAAGTTCAATAAAATGGATCTATTGTAGTAACATTTAGTCATATGGCTTCATAATTTATGACAACTACTTTATCCACATAAACTTTTGAGTTTTAAAGAAATACTTGAACTAAGTCTGACTAAGGGTGAAGGGCATAATAATAGACGGGACTTAAGGAAACTCTTTTGTAGCCCCAAAAACGGATTGAATAGAATTCTTAAGAGAAACTTGATCCACATCTCTTTCAAACTCTTCCTTTTTCCGTTCTGCACAGCTGCAAAATATATAAAATATATTGAATTGCCTTTTACACTACTTTACCTAACCTATTTATCTTTACGTTACAAAAGCTGTAAAAATGTAAATCAATCCAGATTTAACAGCTTGGGCGGTTGTTTTAACCTTTGGGTTCTTATAGCTTTCTCTTTAGCTTCCATTTAATAGTCTACACTACGATTCACATTCGAATCGTTTTCAATGTCTTCTGTTGTTGAAAGGAATTTCTTATTACTGTTGTGATTGTGTGTATGATACTTGACAGCTGCAATTTTGAAACAAAATAGGTTGGCCAATTGGTCTACATCGTGACGTGTGAATTCTTGTGAAATGGAGTTCTTTTCCAAAAATTCCAGAACAATTGTCTTTAAAATTTAAATTCGTTGCAACCAAAAATACAATTTGTCTTTCTAAACCAAAGCGAAATTCAATTTAATATTTTAGAAATGTCAAATCTTGCTAGTGTGTGTGCAAATCAGTGTCTTTCTGAAATCTTGCAAAAGATTTGTTTTGGCAGAAACAATTCGATTTTGTTAAGAAAAAATTCTAAACAGAATTAATTCTTAAATTGAAAGATATAAAGTGCTTAAATAGCTGATTCGTTGTTTGTTATGTTTTTTCTTTAGAGGTTATGGTCGATAGAATGTACACACAGTTAAAAATACTTAAGAGTTGCACTGAAAGCTTTGTTTTAGCGCAGAATATTACGAATTCCTTTAATCTTGCCCCAATGAACCAATTGTTATACAAAGTTGAAATCATTTGCTCCAAGATTAAAAAATGAGTTAAAATAAATTTAATCATAATTATTTACACACTTGTATAATTTTGTTGAAATGTTAAATTAAAATCTCGATTTTTTTTAAACTTTACTTAACTTTACCAAAAATGTTATTTGTTTAGTTTGTTGCAATGTGTATCATTTAATTTTAGGCTACGCCGCGGCGCCGCGCCGCCGTCTCTGTGCTCTCTGCTCATGGCTATGACCTATGTATATTACAAAATCAACTACTTAAATAAAATTTACAAAAAAAAAAAATGATGCCATCCCATTCAATACTTCAAAAAAGACTTTTTCATTCAATTCAAAAAGACATGCAAAGCTCGACCCTGATTAAAACCAAATTATTAAACTCCACCTGTCAACGTACCTACATAATCAATCAATCATATAGATTCATATATGGTTTATGATTCATTACGTTTTCCCATCCGATTACAATGTATCTTTTTTTTCGAAATCAATAACGGAAATTCCTTTTTTTGAACTTCATTGAACTTACAAGATCTCAACTATCACATAAATATTTTAAAAGGTCAAAAACTTTGCACTTGTCGCAGCAGGCAATCACCTCTTTCAAAAAATGCGGCACAGTCTGACTCATTCTGCCAAATACAATGCGTCTGTCCGATTATTTTTTTTATTGAAAAAAAACTATAAGCTTTTTTATCTACACTATTATTCAATAAACTTCAATATCAAAAAAAAAAAAAAAAAACACAACACTTCTATGAATCGAAGATAAACACGGCTATTGTATATAGTGACAATTTGAATTGAACAATCTTCGATGCCTATTTTTTATAACCTTAAACTTGACTCTTTCGAATGTGGAAACATTCAGGCAGCACATTGTGTTACTGTGACAATGTTTTGCCATGAACGTAAATATAACTCGCAGTATCTATTGTTTCGCACTTATAAAGCTTTGACAAACTTGCAACCATTCAATGTACTTTGCTAACTTTTTCTAAAAAAAAATACATATGTATATATAATTATTATTTCTTGTTATAAATTATCTTTCACAGTTTGCGGAGTTCAGGGCCGTTCAAATCGAATCGTAGGTGGAAAAGTTTCAGCACCGCATGCACAACCTTGGCTTGCCGGACTATGGCGTCAGGGAAAACTTTATTGTGGTGCCACATTAATTTCGCGTAACTTCCTAGTAACTGCAGCTCATTGTGTATATAGTTTTAGTCCGAATGAGATTCGTGTCTACCTTGGAGGACATGAAATATCCAAGGATTACACAGAAATCCGTCGCATCAAGGCTATCCATGATCATGAGTATTTTGATGTTGTGTCATTTAATAATGATGTTGCGCTTATTGAATTGGATAGGCCTGTTCAATTTGGACCAAAAGTGCAGCCAGCTTGCTTGCCAAATGGTGGTAAGTATAATAAATTATGAAGTATTGTTTCTTTTAATTTTTATTTGGTTAACCTAACTCTGAGACGTTTCGCAAAATTTGTTCTTGGTCATAAAAGTTGCAGATATGCGAATCGTTTGCATTTTTTCGGGTCATAGGCTCATAAACTGAGCACAAAACAGCACCACTTTGAATTTTAAGAAAATCGTAATTAAAAAAACAAAAACCGTAAAAATTGCGAAATTTGCGAATTTTTTTTTAAATATTTTTATAAAAAATAAATATTTTTATAAATATGAATTAGTTTTTATAGATATTTACAGCACAACGGTATTTTTTTATAAAATGGCAGTGGTAACTTGAGTCTAAAAGCCACTTCGCAAAATTTATTTTCGGCCGTAAAAGCTGCAAAAATGCGAATTTCTCTTGGCGAGTATTCTTTGCAAATTTGTGAATTTTGTTTATATTTTCGGTTTCGGCTCTTAGCCTCATAAACTGAGCACGAAGCAGCACCCTTTTAAATTTTAAGAAAATTATAGTTTTGAAAAAAAAAAAATAAAAAATGAACCGTCAGGTTTCCAAATTTGCGAATTTTGTATAAATATTTTGTATAAATAGCAGCTAGAGTTGAGCACAACCTAATTTTTTCTGAAATCCGAAAATTCGGGTGCTACCTTCAGGCTTATAAGTTTTGCAAAATTTATTTTTTTGGTCCATAAAAGTTGCAAATATGCAAATTTCTCTTGGCGAGTATTTCTTCGGCTCATAAAAGAAAAAACAGAACACAAAACAGCTCAACTTTAAGACTTCAGAAAATCGTAATTTTGAAAAATTTGTTATGTAATCATCTGTAAAACTTGCAAACTTGCAAATATGTTTTTATTTTCTACGGCAGATGACAGCACAAGTAGGGAAAAACATGATTTTTTGGAAAACGCAAAATGGAGGTGCTAATTGCGAAGCGTGCAAATTTTATTTTTGTCCCTGAAACGTGCAAATATGAGAACGTTTTATTTATCTTTTCGTTGCATGAGAGCACAAACTAAACACAAATCTTTATAATTTCTTTGAAAATCGTTCTTATGAAAAAAATTGCAAATTTTGAACTTATTGACATAAATAACGAAACTTTTGTGTCTTTTTTTTATTACAGGTGAGTCTGATTACTCAGGAGTTGTTGGATTAGTTGCTGGTTGGGGTAAGACTGGAGAAAAAGAAAAAACATCACCAATCTTACAATCTGTTTCTGTGCCAGTTTGGTCTCAAGAACAATGTAAGGATGCTGGTTATGGCAAAAAACGCATAACTGACAACATGATGTGTGCTGGTTATCATGATGGAAAAATTGATGCCTGCCAAGTAATTTGATATTCTGAAATTATGTTAATATTAATTTTTAATGATTATAAATTTTTTTTCAGGGAGACAGTGGTGGCCCAATGTTGAGAGAAGCTGAAGCTGGCAGCACTGAAATTATTGGTGTTGTGTCATGGGGTCGAGGTTGTGCCAGACCTAATTTCCCAGGTATCTATACAAAGCTGTCTAATTACGTGCCATGGATGCAGCGTAAATTATCAAATGAATGTCTATGCACACCAAAGAGTTCTCAAAATAATTACATTGATTATATTATGCAACAATAGTTGTGAATTAATTCATTTTGTTATAGAATTTAGCCAAAAAAATAGATTAAGGACATAATTATAAAAAAATCATGTCAAAACTATACTTGCATTCTAGTCAAACTTCTTCAATATTTTATATTGAAAAAAAAAACATTAATTTTAGATACAACTGTCATTTATTCTAATTCTATTTTCCTAAAAATAAAACATAAAAGTGCGTTTGATCTCTAGTATCAAAAAAGGTTTAACAAATAAGTACCTATATATAGTCTTAAAATATTATAAATAATATAAAAAAATCAAACTATTGTTATATTAATTTTAAGAACAAAGAAAATTTTAGGAAAAAAGGGAAATATTATCCTAACCAAATTGATTTGTTGTTATATTGTTTTAAGATATAAGTAAATATACGCACCAACACATATAATTCTTGAAATTTTTATTTTTGTTTTGCTTTGCATTTTCAAACTTACACCTATCAATTATACCTCTTGCACTGAATTATCGCGACGGATGTCTAAAATGTAATTAAGTAAGTTAAATATGACATCCAATTTTATTTTATAATGCTTTAAATTAATTAAATAATTAATAATTCAGCTGTAGATGGTGCTGCAAGAGTTCACCAACTTTTAACTTCACTTACAGCACTTTTGACGTTTCAATTTGTATGAAGAAAAAAAGAGCCAGCTCCAGTTGCTGCGTTCTATTGTACTGTATATTGCCCACAATGCGCTGTATAGCATTTTCGTATTTAAAGAAAAAAAAAAACAATCACGTTCTCATTATTTACTTTTTTTATTTCCGATAATTTTTTTTTAATTCATAATATCTTTCGCGGAGCAAACAATCACAAATATTTTGTTCTGGCTCTTTTTTTCTTCATACAAATTGAAACGCCAAAAGTTCTGCACGTGAAAAGTTAACAGTTGGTGAACTCTTGCAGTACCGACTGCAGTTGTGTTGTGTTGTGTTGTGTTGTGTTGTGTTGTGTTGTGTTGTGTTGTGTTGTGTTGTGTTGTGTTGTGTTGTGTTGTGTTGTGTTGTGTTGTGTTGTGTTGTGTTGTGTTGTGTTGTGTTGTGTTGTGTTGTGTTGTGTTGTGTTGTGTTGTGTTGTGTTGTGTTGTGTTGTGTTGTGTTGTGTTGTGTTGTGTTGTGTTGTGTTGTGTTGTGTTGTGTTGTGTTGTGTTGTGTTGTGTTGTGTTGTGTTGTGTTGTGTTGTGTTGTGTTGTGTTGTGTTGTGTTGTGTTGTGTTGTGTTGTGTTGTGTTGTGTTGTGTTGTGTTGTGTTGTGTTGTGTTGTGTTGTGTTGTGTTGTGTTGTGTTGTGTTGTGTTGTGTTGTGTTGTGTTCGCAATAATGAATTTGTGTGTATTGAATATTTTGACAGCTAGCTCCAGTTGCAGCTCCGTATCCATTGTGTTCAGACAATAAGCCATCAATATTAAAATGAGCCTGAAAATAATTTTATTTGGAAAATCACCCCCAAACCTTCAGTATTTTTCAAACTGTTGAAATGAATTTTTATAAAAATGTTAATATTTTGCTATTTAATTTAATTAACTTAACATTTACATTCTCGCACATTCCAAAGTTTATTTACTTGCGATAAATACATATGTATGATGTAGTGTAGGTACTACATATATGGATTTGTAAAAAAAATCGAACTCAAGATTATGATCAAAGTTGACATTACGATGATATCGAAGTCGAAAAAGTGGGTCTATATCTGTCTGTCTGTCATTTCAGCTGTAGGCTAAACGGGTGTATTGATTTTCATTAAACTCGGTACCTATCGTTTTTTGGGCATTCCCCAACACGTTTTTTTCATTTTTCTTAAGACCAAAAAATAACAATATCTGCCGTAATTTTTTTTTTTTTGCAAAAAATTAAAACCTTATTTTTCTCAAAAATGCTTAAAAAAATCCAGTAATTTTTTTTACAAAAACAATTCCGAAAAATGGTTATAATATCTACCTCCCACAGAACCATTTTTTTTTATTTTCGATTTTTTCAAAAATGGTTCAACTGTATTTGATCAGTTTTTTTATAGAGAATTTTTCAAAAAGTTTAAAAAGTATTGCATACTAAAATAAAAAAAAAAAAAAATTGGATTTTTAAAAAAGTTTAAATTTTTTTTTTCAGAACTTAATAATTCGAAAACGACTTTATCGATTTTTATTAAAATTGGTATCCAGCAGTTTTTTGACATTATCTACCTGATTTTAAATACAAATTATTCCTACAGCCAAAAATAACGGTACCTTCCATACAAATGTTATGAAATCGGTATGGAAAATTCTATTTTTTCTCAAAAACGACTACTACGATTTTGACTAAAATTTTTGTGTGAGCTAATGTCAGTACAATCTATCATTATTATTGAAAAGAAAATTAGCATTTTTATTTAGTCAAACACATTATACAATATACATAGTATACCAGGTACAACTTGAATCATATCCCGCACTGCATTTCTCAACAAAATATTTCATACACTTTGTCAGTGGCAATTGCCTAAAATGCTTAAAGTATGCAATAAATCTTACTGTATCTAAATGTTTAAGTCGTTCTACAGAAAGCCTAGAGATTCTACAGAATACCTGCTGTCACAGATTGCCGATAATATATCTATACCAATAATCCCAATGGACTTGTTCTCCATTGACCTAGATGTGGGTGTATGTTGTGGATGGTCAGTTGTCGTAATTGTTTATGTTAAACATTGCTTGTCAACCACTGATTCATATACAACTAATTTTATTTTATTTATTTTTTTTTGGTTTTTGCGACCATTCTTAAATGTGTCATAGTGGCTTGAAACTCTGAAATGTTTTAAACAAAAACTGTGAATATTGCTGCTCTCTACCTTTTTTTGGAGATTACTTAATTGCAGAGAGGAGGTGAACTCCTACTGAGACAAGTAATTTTAAGAATTTCAAGTTCAACGAGAGAGTCGACTAAAGTAGCATTAATAGTTTAAAATGTTTGCCTGCGGCTAGCAACTTGCAAGTTGTTTGTGATTTTGTCTTGAAATATTTTTTTAAGAGCGCCGAAAGTACATTCATTAAACTAACACGATAATACAAAAAATGAGGGGGTGCTCCCCCTGTGAGGAAGAATTTACTTTATAGATGTGTAAACATCTATATGCTGATGGTGACGGCAGTAAGGTAAAAACGTGGAAATTTTTTTAGCACATGACGTTGTGCTGTTACACGTTACGATACGTTGAAGTATATTAGATACGTTCAATATTGGGCAGGTTCCTTCGTAGCTCAAACTAAATTGAAAGGTCGAGTTGAGTTTGGGTTCAAATTTGGTTGAACAGTTCGAACTCGCCACGTTCTGTGATGAAAAACCAACAATTTAATATTTGGTTTGATGTTTACACATCTTAACCGTGAATTCCGGCACTCACCCTTATTTTTCTTGTACGGCACCAAGTAAATTTAAGTATATCCTGTTTGTAATTAACCCCTGATAGAAAACACGATAAAATGGTTACCGCAATTCTGCCTATTTACAACCATAAACCACCAAAAAGGTTTTACAAAAATGTTTATTTTTTCCTAAACCGAGTAAAGATTATCTTCAGCTGTGGATTAATTTTTTTTCGTTTTGAGATTATGGTTTTCCAAAGGCAGACAGATGAGACGTGCTTCGAATTTATTCCCCTATGTATAAAAGTACACTTTCAAATTCCTCACAGACACTAGCATGTCTTGCATTATTATTTTGAATGCACTCATTTCCAACAATCAAGTTTAAAATTTGTTCGGAAATGCAATTATTATACCACTGCAGTGGACGCCTTCTGGTTCGACCACCTTTCTGTCATAAATTGCGAAATCCTATTAATTTTGCATCCACTTAATTGGGATATTTCTTGTTGTTCTTCTTCGTATAATAGCTACTTTACTTGAATAAAGTCTACCTACCTACTATCATCGATTGATCGACAGGAGCATTTAGTTGTGGAATCAACGTTATGTGGGCCTGCTTGATTTATCTAGGTTAACTTCATACACCTCACGCCACTTGAATGAGCTCTAATTTTTGTGCAGTAGGTTTTTGTGAAATTTAATTGTTGCAGTTTTTGTTATTAGCTGAAATATAGACTTATATTTATAAAAATTATGGTAAGTCAAAATAGAATATAGAAAAAAACCGCGAAAGATGACAACTTTTAACAAAACAAAATTAAAAAGCAAAAGTAATTTACTTAGTCAAAATGATTTTATTTAATTTTGTATGCATTTCGAGTCAAATTCGACTCGTCCTCAGCAATACACTATTTAGTTTAATAAGAAAAACATAATCAAAACAAAATAAAAAACATACTATAAATAAGAAATGTCAGAAAAACAAATTGATAGATTTATACAGTGAGTAGACAGAAAGAATTTTGAGCCCACTTTTTTCATGTTTTTTATCATCACAAAATGTCAGGTTTGTTTAAAATTTGCATTCCCCCCGTTTCATTTCTTTACGAATCATAAACTGTCCCTATATAGTAATTTTATTGCAAGTAAAAAAAATTATGTGACAACAATCATCCTACACAGAGTGTACTCTATTTCTCATTTGTAGGCATTGCAGTCAACCAGTTGACTTTAAGTTCTTCTCTATCCATTCGATAAATTTAATTGATATTGCATTCAAACTTATACACCGATCGTGCGTGAAAGTTGTTGCCGCAGCGCAGAACATTTTGTATTAGCACAAATATGTACGTGTCTTCAATGTGAGAAAAAGAAGCAAATAATTTCATTTACATAAATGTACATAGGAAAAGAGTATGCTAACTTAAACTTTCCCAATGATTTATTTCTTTAAATCGATGGCTTGAGACATCCATTGAAAGCGCGTCACACATCAGTCGGTTAAGAAGGCTCATTCTATCGCGTCATTCTTGAAAATTATCGGTCGGGTTAATTTGTTTTAGTTTAAAAAATAAAAAATACACTTTTTTTTAAATATGTGTACCTTGGTTAAATTAACTACCTTCAGTGTTTTTGCTATAATCTTATTTCATGCAGCAATATCCGCAGAGGTATATGCTTAAAAAAATTATAAATTTAGTTTTGAGTATGTCCAATGATAATATGTACATATTATTTATTTCAAAAACGAATATTTAAAATATTTTGTTTAGCATGAAATAATATAAAAGGAATATAATTTCAAACTTGCATTTTTAGTGTAACTAGATTTTTATTTATAAGCTTAACAATGCATACCTAATGTTTAGTGAACAAAGTTTGCATATCAGCTCTTTTGTTTGGTGACCCTAAGTCATTTAAAGTATTAATGTGAATCTTAAAATGGAGCGTTATTGTATTCGCTTATCCTTTTTGGATTTATTTAATAAAAAATCATCAAAATTTGTGAATAAATAAATAAAATAATATTAAAAAAACAATTATTGATAAAGATATGTATGTAAATATGTAAAGCAATAAACTTTCAAAAAGATTCTTAGAACCTTAGAAGGCAATATCAATGTGAACTCTTTCTCAAAAAAATTTGTTTAATTTGAATTGCTTTCTATATTATGAAATATTAATCAAAATCTAAGCACAATAAATGTTAATATCGAAATTGTTTTAATCTGAGTTTAATTTTTAATTCAACGTTTAATGCAAATTAAAGTGCAACGTTTCGATACAATTTATATTAAAAAAAACTATTCCTGTCGTTTTCCTTATTTAAAAAAAAATATCTTATTGAATACCTATGAACTTCGTCTATTCTGTTTTTAATTAATTTATATTAAAAAAAAATAATAATATAAACCTATCTACAGTCCAAAGGACAATAGAATAAATGATGATGGAACTGATTTTTAAAAAGAACTTTAATCCATATTTTAAATGATAATTTTCTTTTGTCATAGCCTAAAAGGACTTTAAGTTTAATAATAACATGAGATCTCCAAAATATAGGTTTTATTAAAAAATCTTAATAGTAATACAAATTTTTTATTTTGATTTTGGGCTTTGTGTAAAATAATTAGTAAAAAATTGCCTATTTCTCTCTAGATTTATATAATTTGGATCATCAAGTTTAAAGTCCTTTCCTTAGAAAAAAAAATTGTATTTTCTATTTCATATAATTATGAATTAAAGTAGTTAATATTTCAGGCAAAGCTGGTAAAAAGAATCTGTCAAACTTTCAATTGGATATTGATATCATGTACATATACACACGTGTGTTTGTAAATTTTGATTACTCATTTACTCCCAAAATTTTTTAGTAGGCTCTTGATCTATTAACTTCTAGCATATCCAAAAGAATTAAATTTTTAAATTACATGTATTTATTCGAAGATCAAAATAAATAACGGATGAATTTAGAAAGACTTCTTTTTCTGGTACATAATTGAAAGGTTAAAGGTTTTTGAGAAATAATTTTCAATAAGAAAAAATTCAGTTTTCAATTTCATAAATTAAATTAAAATCTTTTTATATTTAATATGTTTATAATTTAATTTTAATATTAAATTCCATCGTCAATTTCTTACATTCTTCATTATATTTTTTATTTTATTTTTTTTTTTTTAGATTGAGTATTTAATTTTGTTCACGGTTTGCCATCTGGCTAAGCTGTTATTCAAATGAAATTTGTTGGAAATACATTCACTTCTTTTTTGTGAAAACCTATACAAATTCAGATCATTCAATTAAGAAAGATTCAGTATAAAATGAAATCGCGTGACTTTAGTTGTTTAAGCTTCCGTTAAATTTTTTGGAAATGCAAATATGTATAATGTACATTTATTGATATTTGCTTTGCTTTTATCAGTTGAATTTCTTGCTTATACTATTTTCCATCTCAATTTTTTAAAATTTTAAATGTCATATGATTATGAATCTTTCAAATGAATAAATGAATGAATAATTATGAATCTGTCAAGCATGAAAATTGTGTGAATTTGGTCGCGCTCAGCTTTTTATATGTACTTAGGGTTTATACGGGTCTGGATTCGAGCACTGCTCTAGGCAGCATTCATTTGATTATGTCCCCAGCTTGAAATTATAAAAAAAACACAAATCCAAACTAAAAATTTTTAACTGACTGACAACATACATACATACATATGTACATACAATAAAGTCTGTTAAGTTAGTATAACAACTTTTACTAATAGACCAATGAAACAACGACATGAATTTGCAGTAATCAGTAATTAGGTTGAAAATAATTATAAATGTATCGCTGAAGGATATTTCATTTAGCAGAATATGTTTTAAATCTTTTCACCTCCTTTGTGTGTTAAATTGCAAGATTAAAATTCAAATCCAGTGAAAATATTCTTTGGTTTAAATGTAGGAATTTATAAAATTTGTTTAATCACACCGGGAAACATTATTTTTTGTATGTACATACATACATAATGCATATGAAATGTAAAAGTAAAAATAACACATTGTTTACATAATTTCAACATTTCTGTTCGAATGAATTTCAAATGAATGACATCTACTCATCCCATTGATTTGCTACGAATCGAATATATTACATGAAACAAATTTACATTACGATTGTTAATCTGAGGACATGTTGACAACTTTGACAGCTATTGCAGTCACTGTCTATCGAACATCATTGTTGACATTTACATTGTCGAAATTATATACGCAATTGTTAACGTTGACAAAATAAACAAAGAGAAGACTTTATTCTTCCTCTATCTAGACTTTTAAAATTATTTCTTTTAACTTAAAAAAAAAGGTGCATACTTCTAGGTGTGTGTACACTCATTGAAGTTTTTCTTAAATTCTCTTTTTACTGTTAATAATTCAAAGATTTCCACAACACATCATGATGGAGAAACAAAACCACCAGACCACCCAATACGTGCCTCACAACGGCAATTCATAGAGTGGGTGCTGTCGCTCATAAGCCAACGACCACCTTTTGGGGGTACAACTACCACCACAACCACCACAGAAACCACAAGTACCAGTATGTCAACAGTCGCTCCAGAGAAAAATTGTGCAGATTGTGGTGAGTACTTCTTGACATTATTATATCTTTGATAGCATCATCATAATATGCATCTACTTTATTGTGAACATAAATGCTTTGTGAATAAAATGTTGTAGTTTGTGGTTTGGCGAATAAAAAGAAACGGATCGTTGGCGGCCAGGAGACGGAAGTTAACCAATATCCCTGGATGGCATTGCTAATGTATAAGACACGATTTTACTGTGCGGCTACTTTGATAAATGACCGCTATGTAATGACAGCTTCCCATTGTATCCATGGATTTAAGGCAGATCAAATTACTGTCCGCCTGCTGGACCATAGTCGTAGTATGAATCATCCAAATAAGATTGACAGAAAGGTTGATGAATTCGAATGAATTATTGAAGAATTTGTGACATTGCTGATTTTGCACTTTATATAAATGTAGGTGGCAGAGGCTTTTGTCCATCCAAAGTATAATTCAAGAACCTTTGACAGCGATATTGCTCTTTTGAAACTCGATGAACCTATTGAAATTAAGGATAGGTTACGGCCGGTATGCATGCCATCAGTTGGAAAAGATTTTTCTGGAGAAACTGTAAGCCATTTGAAAAAAATTCTAAGTTAGCTACAGTGGGTGGGGAATTAACGAGACTTTTATTTTATAGGCTATTGTGACAGGTTGGGGGGCTACAACTGAAGGTGGTGCCATATCGGATACATTACAAGAAGTACATGTTCCGATTTTATCACACGAAGAATGCATGAAAAGTAAATATGGATCATCAAGGATTACCGAGAATATGCTTTGTGCTGGATTTGCAGAAGGCAAAAAGGACTCATGCCAAGTATAAATAATAACATCAATAAATTAATACTAAGGCTAAGAAATTATCAATAATCTTCCTTTCTTTCATCTCTTTAGGGTGACAGTGGTGGTCCTCTTCATGTTGTTGAAGGTGAACAACATCAACTTGCGGGTAAGTTTGTTTTTTTTTTTTTTAATTTTATTTGGCAGGAAGAAACATTGATGGATTTTTGAATCACTTATACAGGTGTTGTATCTTGGGGCGAAGGATGTGCCAAACCAAATTATCCTGGTGTTTATGCCCGAGTCAATCGTTTTGGATCATGGGTGAAGAGTAAGACAGAAGACGCTTGCACATGTAATGCAGAGGTTAAGAAGTTTAAGAACATATGATTTTAAAATTTATATTTTTAAATTGAATTTAAGATATTTATTTATTATTTAAGACAAACATCTTTAATTTAATAAACCAATTTAAAAAGAATATATATATAGTCCTTTATAGTCCTTTAAATCTTTTCTTAAATTGGAACGTAACGTTGAATGAACAAAGATTACTAAACAAGTCGATGGCAAAATCTGAGGGTTTCCTTATAGTTTAAGGTCTCAGCGACTTAAAATAATAAAACTAAATAATAAAGTGTCATTGTACTGCAATAATAAAAAACACCTTTTTTTTTGTTTCATAAATACATAAATAAATAATATTTTTATTATTAGAATAATTTTTATTTGTTACAATAGCATGCATCAGCAGTATTCTTGCTAATCCAGTCCAAGTATTTAGACACTCGAGTATATACTCCAGGAGCATTTGGCTTAGCACAGCCATAACCAAATGAAACAATTCCTGCAAAGAACATAAATAAATATTATTGTGTAAAACAAAAAAAAAACAAAAAACAATTTGTATTACCGGCAAGTTTTAAAGTTCTATCCATGACTGCTAATGGACCACCGCTGTCTCCCTATTAAATTAAAAAAAACAAAATTTAAATGTAATATTCAATCTACCTTATGTACATTGTACAAGTTATATAGAAGGATATTTACCTGGCACGCATCCTTTCCGCCAGTTGATACAACACCAGCACACAACATGGTTTCTAAGATCTTTGAATTATATTGAGTAGCCCTACATTGAGTATTGGTAATAATTGGCACAGAAACTTCATTCAAAATTGTAGAAACTCGTCCATTTTCTCTAGTTAAACCCCAACCGGCAACAATACCCTAAGAAATTAAAAATGATTTTACAAATACATAAATGTAGTTAAAAAATTAAGTAAAAAGAAAGTTTAAAAAATAAAAATAAATTGGTCGGCGTGACAGCTCGTGTAGAACCAGGGCCTTTTAGTGACTTATAACTCTTAACCATTCCTGTGTGCGTATTATTGGCAGGAATAGAGGGGACCTACAATTTTATGCCGAATCCAAACGGCTAGGATGAGAAACAATTTTTCATGACAAGAATTACTCTTGGAGGATTTTTCAATTCCCCGCAAGAGGCAGTAACCCGTGAAAAACATTTCTGTTTTAAGGTGGCATGGGATGGGAATCGAACCCAAGACCTTCGGCGTAACAGTCCAAATTTGTGTCTATTTAATTTACATTTATAATATAATATAAATATTTCGTAATTTCATGTAATAATTTCCAAGAATTTTTGGAGACATTTTTCAAAATAAAATTGAACATTTCGTAGGCAAAGATCTAAAAAGGAATTAGCAGCAAGGGATTTTTATCGCCAATTGGCTTTATCAAACTTATCATTAGATCTTTCAAATTTCGATTTGCAAATTTTATACAATTTGGTATATTTTGAAAATTAAGAATTTTTATCAGTATAGGTATATTTTTTTTTTTAAGTCTATTGTGAACAAACCTTTTTTTATTTCGATGTTGCTTGTAAGCTTGTTAATTCAGTTTTTAAAAAACCATTAACTATAGGTATACAAGTTGCATGATTTAAGTTTAAGCAAGAACACCCATGCTCAGCAGGAAACTGTATTATATTTTAAATTTAAAATATTGAAAAATGGAAAGAAGTAAAGTATCTTGCAGGACCGTAGCTTGAGCTGGTTGGGCCACGGTGCAAAATAAAATAAAGGGCCCTATTTATCTCAATTAAATGTTGTTTTATGAAACTCCATAATATTTCTTAATGTATGTATGTAAATATTTCTATTAAAAAAACGATAAAATTATTTTCTACACACTTTGAACACAAAATGAAAATTCCCTATCTTTTTACTCCTAACACAGCATTCATTTCATTATGATGCAACTTAAGCGTCCATATGTATCTAGAGGTCTGCTTATAAGGAAATCTTTTTTGGTGGCGCAGAACTTTGTGCCATTTTCTCCGATGGGTGTTACGGCCCTGGTTTCTTACTTCTTATTATTTTATTTATTTATTTATTTTTTCATTTTGAAGCACGTTTCATAATTTTTGCTTTAAGCTTTTTTTTCCATCAATTGTTTAGCTAAATGGGACGAGATGGTGTAGTCATCAACAGAAAGATATTTGGTTGGCAGTAAGAAAGCGAAATATTTATAATTTGAAGAATATTGAATTTTTACTTTAAGCTTTTGGAGCAAAGAACTAAAATGGTAGGTTTTTATTGAGCAAAAAATTTAACGTGGCATCATAGTCATCCATTAAAGTTTGGCATTTGTTCTTTGACAGATAGGAAACAAACTATATTTTGACATAATATAAAATATTGAATTCGAAACTGTCACGACAAATTTAAGTGATTTATGTATTTTATTTTGACGTAAATAAAATATTAAGTGAAGGAAAAGAACTTAAATGGGGGTATTTCTGAGTAAATAATTATGTAAAAGACATCCTTAAATAAAATTTGGCACTTTGTTGTTTGAAGGGCAAAAGAAAGAATATATTTTGACATATCGACAGTAAAAGTGCAGGACCTCGTAACAAGTAGAAACAATAAAAATAAAAATTATTATTAATGCAAGAAAAGGAGAATTACAGACACTTTTCGGCAATTTCAATTGTTTTGAACATTTTACAGAAAAAGGGCAGAATTCAAATCCTCTTACTTAAAGATCGCATACATTTTTTTTTTAATTTCTGAAAAACAAGCAGAAAATCGACTTACGAGGTTATGGACTTTAACGATCAATACATATATAATTTTAAACTCGAAATGTGAGCGGAAAGTAATAAAATTGAGGTTAAAGCCCATTAACATACTGTACACAACCTCCAGTGGAATTTGGCAATTAATGATTTGACAGATAGGGGACGAATTATAATATTTAGTTCAAGCCAAAAAGATGTTTCGATCATGTATATAAGCTTAAAATAGTCAAGTGCTGGTTTGACATCACAGAACGTATTTGGCAGCTAAGAGTTTTACTTGCACCGCCCTATCACGTTGTTATAAGGGACTTTAGTTCGAACTGTAAATCGAATTCCAACCCTTACCCTTTTTAATACAAAAAACGTAGAATTTTTGTTATTGAACGTACCTAATATAATGCAATCCATAGTAACATGTTTGCGTGAAACGTGGATAATGTGTGACACGTAACGTATTATACGGAAAGTATCAGACGTAACGCTCTGTACGTAAGATCTAAGATTTTAGTTTACTTTTTGATTGTTTCATAAACTTCAGAAAATTTTAGCAAAATCGGTAGAGCTATATGTATGTATAAGATATAATATACTTTATGAGAACAAACCAACATTGAAACAATTTTGTCAATTTTTTGTTTTCAAATTAATATCTATACATATATCTACAAACCAACCAGAACGTTGGATTAAAAGCTTGAAAAGGCTTTTTATTTCCTTTTCAAGAAATTCCCTACCATTGCGATTGGGTCCTGCCGGACCGGATAGTGACATAAATCTCTTATTTGAAGATTGGTGTTGGTGGGGATTTTTATGGGTGGATTGAATATATTATATAGGTATTTAAATAAATTCTCACCTGTTTCAAATCAGTGTTTTCATTGAACGATGGTAAGCAAATTGGTCTAAGAGGTTCAGTTAATGGGATCGGTGAATCCAAACGTAATAGTGCAATATCATTTTCTACAGTTGTTGGATTATATTTTTCATGTACAATAGCATTTGACACCTAGAAAAAAAATAAATATATCATTAGAAAAATATTAAAACATTATTTTAAACAATTTTAAGGACTTAACTCTTCGTGTTATTCCACTTGATATTGCTGTACTACGGTCAAATTGTTGCAAGCGAACTGTTATTGTTCGCCAAGTATTCTTGTCGATACAATGAGCAGCTGTTGCAATATAACGATCATTAATCAGAGCTCCACCACAGAAGAGATTCCTCGAACCCCTTAGGAGTTGAGCCATCCATGGATATTTGTTATGACGGACTTGAGTACCACCAACAATTCTGTTACCATTCTGAACTCCACAAGCTGAGTTGGTAATGAAGTTTTTTTTTCTATTAAAATTCGAATTTATTGAACTATTTATACTTACAGCATTGAGCACATGTGTTAAAAGATGCTTTTGGAGAAAATGCCGAAAAGATGTTTTGCTTCTGGTTTGTTATGAATTCATCAATGGAAAAGTCACTTTGGACTCCTTCAGGTACTTCTGTCCTCTTGATAGGTTGCTCGTAGACGTATCCATTGCCCTATTTTGAAATGCAATCTATTAAAAAAACAATGTTCTTCCAGGGCTTTTAAAAAATTCTTACCGCAGCGACGCACTGATAAAAAGCACAAACGCTCAATCCTAAGATAATCCAACAATTCATATTGCAATAAACGGACACAAGGACTATTTTGAATATATATTTAGCTGAAGAAGGATTCACAGAGCTCCTTAAGACAACTGGAATGTCTAAAGTCTCGGGCGTTACTGATTACCACAGTCTCCGAGCAACCGATACTTATTCTGTTTAGTAAAAGAATTTCTAAAATCAAAATATATCTTATCTCAAAATATTGGGGGCAAAAGTTTGTAAGATCATCATCAAAAAAAAAAAAAAAATATTATTCGCCCAAAATTGATTTTATTATTAAATTTAAATGTTATCCATTCTACATAATGTACCAATACTACTTCTTTTGTTTCTCTTTTTGGATAAAATTAAAATAATTTTTATAGCCCTACTGGCTTGGTGAGTTTAATTAAAATACACTCTCGCCGCCTGTGTTGTAAGAAAAAAATAAAAAAAAGTGAATAATTTTTGCCAGAATTATCATTTTGCTTGCTTAGGGTTCTAAAAAAAGTGACTCGTTTCTCCCTATACTTTTAATAAATGCGAACAAAAGTTTCAGTTTATTGCCTTCTGTGATTTTTTATATTCCTTTTTCTTTATTTTTTTATTACATTTTTTTTTTTTGGCTTAAGTGACACCGAGAACGCAATTGTTTCTTTGGGGAGCAGACTTAAATATATTTATTTGGGTCAATGACGGAAATATCTTAAATGATCATTAGTGTGGTGGGATTAACCTTCTTTGGGTCAAAGAATGAAGCTACATTGGTTTTATGGGTTTTTTGTGTTCTGGTTGACCAGATAATCCACTTTTTTTGTTCAATACTAAGATATTAAGTGTGATGTGAAGGCGATGATGTGTGATATTAGGTCTATGAAAGAAAATCTTTTTTTTTTTTGATTCTGTGGACAACAAGAGATTGAAGTTGTTAATGCGTTGGCTAAGTGATTTTTAATGGGAATATTGTCATGATGCGCGTTAGTTATGATATTTGATGTATATGTTGAATACTAATCACCTAAATGGGAGAATTTTTCTGGATTAAGGAAGTGTATTTTTTGAAAAGTATAGCAAGTAGCGTTATTATACCAATTTATCCATGTATGTATGTGTAATGTTTCAAAAGTTGGGGGATAAAGAAGACCGGACAAATGCTGTTTTTAAGACAACTGGATAAAAACTAAAATATAAATATATACAGATGAATAAGCTTACGTAGTCATTTTTCTACCATGGAAGTATAAATTTCTTAAGAAAAATGGGGGAATTATTCAATGCCACAGCGAATTTTTTTATTTCAAGATCTTTTATAATAAACTTGTTGTTGTAATGAACATTTTCTTTTTCAGTTCGTTAACTTCAACTATAAGTTTAACCATAGTTTACTTACCCTGCATAATGTGGATAGTGAAATAATCCGGTTAGAGAAGACTTAAGTGTTGTTAAAAGGTGCGCCATAAGTTTAGATTGTGACTTTTCATTAAAACATGCCAATATTTTTGTAAGTGAGATGGGCAAGTGTAATAAAGAAGATTCACTAAAAAAAACACTTTAAAACACAAAAAGTGTAAACAAAATCAGCAGAATTTTTTTTAGTTATTTCTGCACAGTTTGGTATCACTTTTTTAGTTTCTAAAAGTTCGTAAATAGAATATAAAAAAATTTCGCCGTTTCCGACTCATGCAGTAGAAAAGTTGTAGCTAATTATTTTATTAATGATTTTGAAGCATTTTGAACAGAATTTTGACAACGGAAATAAATTTAAGTAATCAGAAACCATCTTAGACATCTCAATACTCTATTAATTTTGGTAAATGAGTTGTTCAAAAGAAATTAAATTTTTGTGGGTTTACCTAATTATTTTTCGCTTATAATATTTTATTTTGAATTTTTTTATTCACTCAGCAAAAATTACTTAACATAAGCGGAGTAACGAACGAAGTTAATATCTATTACAAATCGCAGTTTAAAAGCATCTTTACAACCGAAAGAGAACCAAAGAAAAAAACGGTACAAAATTGCTTTGGTAAAATCTGATCAAATTCATGGTTCTGAGAACTTACAAATTTCCTTTTATCAAAGAAAACTCTTTATTTCTTTTCTTCTACTTTGATTTCGTGTGACAGAAAATCATAAGTAGATAAAATTTCATTCTTAATTTTTGATAGCAAAAGTGAGAAATCTGAGATCTTAGAAATAAAAACTGACCAAAAAATATCAAAAAGATCGATTTGTTTGTCCAATGGAAAATTACATTTATAACAACTCCAAGAACACATCCATCGAGATACAATTAAATTCTCAATCGCACCAACATCAAAGAACCAAACTAAAAAAATTTAATTGGAGAAAATATATATAAAATATATGTTTTTTTTTTTTTGGGACAAATTCATTCGTAATTCGAATAAACTTGACACACCCATCCGCAGTAGGATCCGACCTCTGCTTTTATTAGTAGTAATTCCAAATTAACCTGGGTTCGTAAAATATCGCTCGCGAATCATAAAATACGGATCTTAAAGCCTTTAACCAATTTTCTATGTTACATTACATGTAAAGAGTAATTCATTTCGTGGTTTCAAGTTGGTACCGCTGGCATTTTATCATTTTATACCAGTCAAACTCAGCTGTCATTTGAAGTGTCATAATATTAGTTGAATGTTTGCCATTTACAATAATGAATCTCTTAACAATCGAACAACGCGTTAAAATTATTAAAACTAAGGTACTACAAAAGTCACGTTTGGCGACATCAATTGGCCACAATGATCATGCGATCAAAAGAATCGCATGCTGCGAATCTTCCCGAGGCGTCCATTTGAATGATATTGGGCCCTATCGCGAACGACATTTCCCGGGAAATATTTCCCACGTTCGAAAAATTCGTATCGTGAATGGTGTTCGAAATTCCCCTCGGAATTTATTGCTATCGTGAACAATATTTCCATGGGAAATTTGTTGTAATTTCTCTGGAATTTTTTCCCATTTATTTTGGTGGAGAAATTAAGGCGAGACGGAGGAATTGAAACTTTTTTGATAAATAAACACAATTTTTTAATTTTATTATGGGACGAACTCAACAAATCAAATCATAATAGAACCAGTATTATGGAATAGAATACTATAGAGACTGGATTTACTACCTACAAGGTAAATAAGATTTGGCAAAATTTGGCCGAAATGCATCTTCATTTTGATTACCTTCTTGCAGCAAAAAACGAAAAATGCAAAACCAAGAAAAAGATCACTCAGTTTATATTTTACGAAAAAATATAAATTTTTCTTTCTTTGCTATTCCGCGGTTTGAATTTTGATCTATTCTGGACAAAGCTTTTCCTCGAAAATGTTAAGGAAGTTCGACAAAACTTCACAGAATGTTGACTGGGCAAGACCTCCATCGTGGTCCTTGCCGACTCCTCTTTGGTACCCACCTTCAGCAAAAAAAACGCAGACATGCACTAAGCCTGACGATGTGTGGACACTGGACAGTGTTTTCAGATAGAGGAATTTTGTTCTTCTGCGAAATTTAACACCTCGTTCAAACGGAAAAATATAATTGGCAACATGAAAAATTCAATTATTTTGTTTGTTGTACCCTAGCAAGGTATCGAAGAGGACAATTTTATGCAATTTTATACAATTCAGTTGAAATGATCGCACCCAATATTTCTTTCTTCACATGGATGGGGAATTTGTTTGGGATATTTTATTTTATTGTAAAGGGAATTTCAACTTAAATTTTATTTTTTTTAATTATGATCCTTTGATAACACTGCACACAATTCGAAATTGATCTCCGAAAATAATTTTGTTTTTTGAATGTTGGTAGTTTTTTCCCTGGGAAAAATTTATTCCGAGGGAAGTTCACGATAACTAGAAATATTTCTTGGGAATGAAACTTTCCGTGGGAACTAAAATTCCCCGGGAGATTCCCGATAGGGCCCATTGTTTTTCACACTTACTGGCAAAGTCCAAACTTTATAATGAAATAAAATTTTCATCAAAAGTGTATCGCTGTGTATGTTTTATTTAGCTATCGAAAACGAAAAATGAATGACCCGTTTTCGTGGTTTTCAAAATAAACTTCTCATATAATGGTTTTTTGTTAAAGATATTTTAATTTCAATTTCAAATAAGAAGAAAATATGTATGAAGAAATGGACAAGACTGAAACCGGATTTTCGAAAAAAAATCTTTAGCCTGCATTTAAAGTTATAGTTATACATTTAAAATTTAATTTCAACTCTTTGAAAATTTGGCGTGATGGCAGTAAGCTACTTTCCAAACTCATTATAAAATATAGAATATTAAAGATTATAGAAGCTTATTAAAAAATTTTAGAATTCTAGGATAGTGACATAAAAATGCGCTAAGAATTTAAAAATGGGCGTGTTTCGAACAAACTTTCACATTATTAATTTCTTTAGGTCCAAGATATTTTAATTACAGAAGTACCCTATACAACTTCTTTTATAACAATAATGTATGTTAAACTTAAATAGAAATTTTTAAATTCCTATGGACGTTACGGAGAATATTCATACAAATACTAATAATGGCCGTGTTTTTGTGAAAGTGTTTAGCAACTCACCAAAATTTGTATACGCAAACTATAACAAATCGTTTTTTGTTTTGTGTACAAAACAATAACAAAGTATTCATAATCATTTTTTTGTTGTTATTATTTACCTGTAAAAAAAAATTTCTGACTAGTTATATACTTTCACAAAAACACGGTTAGTATAAAAAAATGGGCGTGGTAGTTAGTAGAAAAAATTACACAAATAATATCATGTCTTAAGTTTGAGATAAAATTTGACTTTTTTTTACTTTGTAAGAATGTAGGGAGAATATATATATATATCAGATATAAGATAAGTGGGCATATAGAAAAGTTTTTTAATGTTTTCATTACCGTTTTATATGCATAGATGAACGTGGAATTCGACGGGTGAAATTATGCATGTTATTCCATAGTTTCTAGAGAGCCCAGTTAAACTAATTTGGGTTTCAAGTAACGCTGTTAAAAGAACTCAAAGAATCCAAAAAATAATAATAATATGCTTTAGGATTAAGAGAGCTCAATTACAAAATGTCAGATATCTATTGATGTTAAATACGAATACATTTTATAGGAAAGTGGACGTAGTGGTTGGCGTATTTTTAAACAAATTAAATATATCATGCTTCATATTTTCCTCAAAAATCTTATCTTGTCTTAACGATAATTTAAAAAAATAAAAGAACTAAAGAGGTCCAGCACTTAATACCGAACAGTGTTTCAATGTTAATAAATACTTTTCACCTATAATATTATAAGAGTAAGTAAGCCATGCTATTTTAAGATTTTGTTTATCATTTATTTAATTTATTTTTAATTGTTAAATACAAATAAAATCTTTTCTAATCTAAAAAAAAAAATCTATAATTGTTAGTTCTTAGCTGATCATCTTTAATCAAGTTCTATTACAACTATACTAAATCATCGAATGTGCATGGTTACCAAAATATACATAAAGGAATCTATAATTTGAGTCCTTAATCATGGAAATCGCTAATCAGACGATTTTTTGTTTGATTAGAGCTATTTAATTGGAACCTATGAAAGTACCGGCCCAGATTTACCCCACTGTGAACAAAGTGCCCCTAAGAGGTGTTATCTACATATTTGATTGAAAAGCTATGTCATGACAATCATTGGTAAAAGTGCCATGTCTTCCATGACAATCAATAGTAAAATTGCCAATAATTGGGTTCACAACTTTCCTTATAAAGGCATTCCTACACTTTTCTATAAATCAATTACATTCTCATCTCGGCCTAAAAATTTACGATAGCACGAAAAATTTATTTTAATTTTTATAATTTATTAATAAATTTTAACTTCAATAAAGCTTAAAAAGCTATAAAAATAAATATGCCAATTGTTGCGTTAACCTATGCCAAACTATGGTAATCACAGCCATAAATATTTATGTGGGGTTTTTATTTGTTTTAAATGTTTTATCAATAAATTAACTCTGTTTGAATTGATTTTAGCTCCCAAAAGTACCTACATAGATTGTTCTTTGTTCTTGTTTAATAGGTTCATTGATTTTGTCTCTTCATTCGATTAATAACTAAACCATTCGTTTATAATTTATATTTTTACAAATCAAAGTGTAACGATAAAGGAATAAAAATGTTAGGTTTGTTTTTGTAGAAAATAATTTATGACAAAACTTGGTAACTTCCTAACTTTATCAATCGGATTACTTCTAACCACAACGAATAATCGTTAAAAGAAGTAGTAGGAAGGCTTTCTAGCCCACCAATTCGATAATTTATATTTGAAAAAGTTACTTTGAGGACCTTTGACCATTAAAATTTGATTGAACATTAATATTCACGGCTTGTTTGTATTTCTTTTTTCTAAGGTAAAACAAAATTCGAAAAAAAGTTTGGTTATTTTTTGGTAAGATCCTAATTGGACTTTTTTCGAAGTATAGCTACATATACCTACTAATAATCTTACAATAGAAGCCAGTGGCCCGGAAGATACAACATGAAATTAATTTCGCAAATACTTACTTTACCTTTATTATTTCTTTCTTTTTTTTTTGGTTTGTGGCTTTGTGGTGTTTTTGTCTCTGTTGAGAAAATTATATTAAAAATGAGATGTATTGAAACCTGAAATATACTTCATTAAAATTAATACCATGCCCCTGCCACCGTATACGCTTTTAAAGAAAACCAATTTTTAACTAATTAGTGAGTTTTTTTGTTTATTTTCATTTATGCAAAAATATTTAACTACATTTACACGATCTAGTTGATTGTCTTTTAATCCATGGCAAGTATTTTGTTATACTAGTGTAAATACCAGGTTTCATTGGCCTAGCGCATCCATCTCCCCAAGATATAACACCTTAATTAAATATGATATTGATGCAAATTGAATTCAAATCCCATTCAAAAATAAAATACATACCTGCTAATAAGTACCGCTTGTTCCTGATGACCATAAGAGGACCTCCGCTATCACCTTGGCAAGAATCAATTCCTCCATCTAGCAGACGTCCAGCACAAAGCATATCATTTGTAATTTTCATTCCAACCAAAAGGCATTGTTGATTGCTTATAATTGGAACTTCAGCTGTTTGTATATTCGATGAATTGTCTCCTTCCGTTGTAGTTCCCCATCCGGCAATAATTCCCTATAAACATAAATTGGTTTATGAAAATTCAAACAAATTATAACTACTTTAAATGAAGTTTAATTTTGTAAAAGCTTACGGTTTCGCCAGTTAAATCCATTGCATGTGGTGGTAGACAAATTGGGCGAACTGTTGTGGTTTCAAAATCAATTGGTCGTGACAGTCTTAGTATGGCTATATCATTTTCACTAGTTCTAGCAACGTAAGATTTAAGTGAATACATTCGAGAAATCTAAAATAGTTGTTATAAAATAAAATAAAAAAGAATAAAATAAAATAAAATAAAATAAAATAAAATAAAATAAAATAAAATAAAATAAAATAAAATAAAATAAAATAAAATAAAATAAAATAAAATACAATACAATACAATACAATACAATAAAATAAAATAAAATAAAATAAAATAAAATAAAATAAAATAAAATAAAATAAAATAAAATAAAATAAAATAAAATAAAATAAAATAAAATAAAATAAAATAAAATAAAATAAAATAAAATAAAATAAAATAAAATAAAATAAAATAAAATAAAATAAAATAAAATAAAATAAAATAAAATAAAATAAAATAAAATAAAATAAAATAAAATAAAATAAAATAAAATAAAATAAAATAAAATAAAATAAAATAAAATAAAATAAAATAAAATAAAATAAAATAAAATAAAATAAAATAAAATAAAATAAAATAAAATAAAATAAAATAAAATAAAATAAAATAAAATAAAATAAAATAAAATAAAATAAAATAAAATAAAATAAAATAAAATAAAATAAAATAAAATAAAATAAAATAAAATAAAATAAAATAAAATAAAATAAAATAAAATAAAATAAAATAAAATAAAATAAAATAAAATAAAATAAAATAAAATAAAATAAAATAAAATAAAATAAAATAAAATAAAATAAAATAAAATAAAATAAAATAAAATAAAATAAAATAAAATAAAATAAAATAAAATAAAATAAAATAAAATAAAATAAAATAAAATAAAATAAAATAAAATAAAATAAAATAAAATAAAATAAAATAAAATAAAATAAAATAAAATAAAATAAAATAAAATAAAATAAAATAAAATAAAATAAAATAAAATAAAATAAAATAAAATAAAATAAAATAAAATAAAATAAAATAAAATAAAATAAAATAAAATAAAATAAAATAAAATAAAATAAAATAAAATAAAATAAAATAAAATAAAATAAAATAAAATAAAATAAAATAAAATAAAATAAAATAAAATAAAATAAAATAAAATAAAATAAAATAAAATAAAATAAAATAAAATAAAATAAAATAAAATAAAATAAAATAAAATAAAATAAAATAAAATAAAATAAAATAAAATAAAATAAAATAAAATAAAATAAAATAAAATAAAATAAAATAAAATAAAATAAAATAAAATAAAATAAAATAAAATAAAATAAAATAAAATAAAATAAAATAAAATAAAATAAAATAAAATAAAATAAAATAAAATAAAATAAAATAAAATAAAATAAAATAAAATAAAATAAAATAAAATAAAATAAAATAAAATAAAATAAAATAAAATAAAATAAAATAAAATAAAATAAAATAAAATAAAATAAAATAAAATAAAATAAAATAAAATAAAATAAAATAAAATAAAATAAAATAAAATAAAATAAAATAAAATAAAATAAAATAAAATAAAATAAAATAAAATAAAATAAAATAAAATAAAATAAAATAAAATAAAATAAAATAAAATAAAATAAAATAAAATAAAATAAAATAAAATAAAATAAAATAAAATAAAATAAAATAAAATAAAATAAAATAAAATAAAATAAAATAAAATAAAATAAAATAAAATAAAATAAAATAAAATAAAATAAAATAAAATAAAATAAAATAAAATAAAATAAAATAAAATAAAATAAAATAAAATAAAATAAAATAAAATAAAATAAAATAAAATAAAATAAAATAAAATAAAATAAAATAAAATAAAATAAAATAAAATAAAATAAAATAAAATAAAATAAAATAAAATAAAATAAAATAAAATAAAATAAAATAAAATAAAATAAAATAAAATAAAATAAAATAAAATAAAATAAAATAAAATAAAATAAAATAAAATAAAATAAAATAAAATAAAATAAAATAAAATAAAATAAAATAAAATAAAATAAAATAAAATAAAATAAAATAAAATAAAATAAAATAAAATAAAATAAAATAAAATAAAATAAAATAAAATAAAATAAAATAAAATAAAATAAAATAAAATAAAATAAAATAAAATAAAATAAAATAAAATAAAATAAAATAAATAAAATAAAATAAAATAAAATAAAATAAAATAAAATAAAATAAAATAAAATAAAATAAAATAAAATAAAATAAAATAAAATAAAATAAAATAAAATAAAATAAAATAAAATAAAATAAAATAAAATAAAATAAAATAAAATAAAATAAAATAAAATAAAATAAAATAAAATAAAATAAAATAAAATAAAATAAAATAAAATAAAATAAAATAAAATAAAATAAAATAAAATAAAATAAAATAAAATAAAATAAAATAAAATAAAATAAAATAAAATAAAATAAAATAAAATAAAATAAAATAAAATAAAATAAAATAAAATAAAATAAAATAAAATAAAACAAAATAAAATCAAATAAAAAAAATAATATTGCTGTTTAATTGCGCTCAATACGAACCGTTCTTAAAACCGAAATAGTTTCCATTGAACTGTTAGTATTGTATTCGAAAAATTGAAGCTGAAATAATTCAATATCGAAACCGCGAACACAATGAGCAGCTGTTAAAACTAATTGATCATTAATCAATGTACCACCGCATTGAATTGTATCATTGTAGGTAATCAAAGCCAACCAAGGAAGTTCATTTACTGCAGCAACTTGACCGCCTACAATGCGACGTGTTGTTGTAACTCCACATTCTGAAAATATAAAAAAAAAAAATAGTTACAAATTTTTGTTGTCTAAAGGACATTATTTTTTTAACGCGGGTTGAGAGACATAACGCCAAATGTTCCTTTCTATCGAAACAATTAAATTAATGAATAAATCGTTTGTATCCATTCTGTTATATTGTGCTTCTTAAATCTTATTTTTAATGAATTGGAACGAAGTTAAAAATTCATTCGTCATTATCATTAAGATATACAATAAACGAAAAAAAAAACAAAAATGTATAAACAAGGAACGAGGTTTGCAATTTGGATATAATTTAATTGAACTACTGATTTTAGATTTGATTACGATAAGCAATCAGATTATGTATTCGATGTAAATAAAATATTTAACAGCTAACAATCTTTTCAGGCTTCATCTACTATATTATATTAGACATCCAATAGTATAGTAAAACCCGCTTAAGAGAAACGGTAAAATGTCAGATTTCTTTCACTTAAGCGAGTTTTTCACTAAACCGAACGAACAAAATTTCACTTAAGCGGATTTAAAAATTCCATTGAGCAGAAATGTAAAGCTAGAAAAAATTGATTTTATCTTTTGGAGTTGCCTAGAAAAAATTAAAATAAAATAGATAATAGATAGTAGATTGTGACATATCAGAAATTCAAATATCATTTTTGTCGTGGAGTTAAAAAATAAAAACAGGAGTGAAATCGTTCAGTAATTTTTTTTCTGTTCGATTAAATTTTTTTTTTTTCACTTAAGATAGTTTTTTTTTCAATGATAAATATAAAATTAAAATATATTTCAGATAAGCGGGTTTTTCTCTTAAGCGGGTTTTCCTGTGTTACAAAAGGACATGAAAGAAATAAACGAAACTGAAAAACACTCCATTTCATATCTCTCGGTGACAATGTTTCACTCAGTGAAAATATGTAAATATGTATAAGCTTTTGACGAAGAACAATGTGTAGTGAAATCTTTGGACGAAGAACCAACTGCAATTAGTTCAATAAGACCATAATATACGAAATGACTCAATGATCTTCGACACCAACCAGTAAAAGTGGTTGTGTGGTTTGTAAATGGTAGCGTTCGGTAGTGTGTGTTAAAAGCTGGTAATTTTCAAGAAAATTACAAAAGTCTCATCTCTCAAGTTGATTTGGTTAGCTTCAAATATTATGGCTTCTCTTTAAATGGCCGGTTCTTCAATACTTAAATACAGCTTAAGGTTTTCCAATGTGTGAATTAACTCTGCGTTGAACCAGAATTAGTTAATCTATATAAATAAATTGAACCTGAGTTAACTCAGGAGTATGTAACGAGACATGTACTATCTACCGGCATCTGCAAGATTCCATCTCTACCGAATAAATACAAGGAGACGAAACACGCATGAATGCGTCGCCGTCGTCTCCTTGTGTTCGGTCTTCAAAAATCAAATCGTCTTTACGTAGTCGCTATATGCGATTATATATGCTTCAGTACTGGAAATAATATTTCTCTCTAAATCGAACAGCTGATTGTTAGTTTTACCAATCAGTAATCACCAAATCTATGGTAAGGGTGATTTACATAGTGGATGTGGGGCCATCTCTATTAAGGTAGTGTTTTGGAATACTTCTGTCAGAAATATCTATTCAGTGAAACAAGAGGTAACTCAGCAAATTTGATCACTAAACTTCGGAGTTTACTAGGGATCTAAATTAACTTAAAAACTATTTTTTTAGTGTTTGCCAGTAGGTGAAACTTGATAGTTTATGTCTACAGCAATGACTTTGTTTGACGTTTACTATCCAAGTAATCGCCTTAATACAGACTCCTAATTAAACGAAAACTGTCAGAAGTTCTATAACTTTGCATACCTCAAAGGGATATAATGGAACAAATAACATTGCATACATTATAGGGGTTATTCTCTTTATATGTACATATGTATGTATGTACATATTATGTGGTTTTTTAATTAAAATCTTTCACAAATAAATAACCATTCTTAAACACAATAAGGGTATTCAGCTGCTCGTTAAACGTCAAATACTAATTTTAAAAACATGTATGTATGTGTTCAGATTTCGAAGTTAATTTTAAATAGAGAACCTCTCCCACACCAACTTAAAATCGGAGCCGAATGTCTCAGAACGGATATAAGATACACCTCAGAAGTCACGTTTTTTTTAAGGCCCGACGGGAATTAAAAGATTAAACGCTTTCGGGGCTAAATATAGAACTGTAATAGTCGAAAACTCACGGCACTGATAGAAGTAAAATGAGCGAATACAAGAAAAATCATATGGCGCGCCCATAATGGTGGATATCTACTCTTCCTTCAGTAAAGTTCACTTTTGGTTTCTTTAGTAAAAGTTGTCCCGAGCTTAACTCAACTGAAATTTGGTGAAAGAGCAATCATTAAAACAAATGGTTCCTTTCACTTCGATGACAATTCGGAAAGTATAACAAATACAAGTAAAAGCATTTACTTTTGTTTATCCAGATGGTCCAATTATATGAATTTTTGTAAATAAACAATGCCGAACATAGTTAGAAAATGTAGATGTCCGTATTTTGTTTTGAATAAACTACGTTTTGAAGGTTTGAATGAAACAACAACAATTGGGTGGGCTACCACCAAGATTTAGGCTGGAGTTATAGCTGTTTCACGACTGCCAGGCCGATCATCAGACTCCTTTAGTGGTGCTTGGTCATTGTTCAATTTTATTTGAAAAACTTTTTGCCCCAGCTGGGGATCCAGCCTAAATCTTGGTGGTAGTCCACCCAATTGTTGTTGTTTCATTCAAACCTTCAATATTAATATGATGGTGCGAAAGCTTGGCAGCCTAACTGCAAGTGTGTTATCACACAAAAACCCCTTATAAACTACGTTTTTATTTACAACTATTTATCGCCAACTTATCTCAAGTTACAGAACACGGGCAGAGTTTATTTTAGTTCTCATATTTTTGAACACAACTAGTTCTAAAATTCACAATGACGTTTGTATAAGTTTATTCAAATAAATTTTTATAAGTTTTCGCAGCAAAATCCTTAGATGATTTTATTAGATTTGCGTAAACCATTTCCCATATAAAATTTGACAGTTCATTTACCAAAAGATAAACTTCTCCAAAAGATAAACTTATCTAGTATTTTACGACGTTGCATGAATCTCCTTAATATATTTTGGTTTTAATATTTAGAAGCACCAAAAAGCAATATTGTATTGTGATTGTGAATAACTCAAACATAAGAATTTTTTTCTAAAAAAAAAAACGTAAAAACCCTATTTCCCTAAAGCGAATTTTTTGGGAAAAATTAATTTTTCTTACAATTAGTTCAATCATTACGGGAAGTTTGAATAAAATCGTTAAAGCCGTTTTCGAGAAAATTTAAAAAAGAATCAAAAATCTTTGTAAGAGAGTTGCTCTTTTTTTTAGCTTAAATAAAAATTCTAAACATTCCTGTAGAGAATAAAATAAAAATAATATGCTCTGCCAAATTTGAAGAAAATCGGTTCACCCGTTTAGGCTTAAATTGCAGTGTAGGCTCGGATGCCAGATGGTATGACGAAATCCACTTTTTTGAACTTCTCCATCGTCGTAGTATTAATTTTCATTACAAGTTCTAATTTTTTTCTACAAAAAGCAATACACGCCTTATAGAGCAAGTAAAACACGAAGTTGAAGTAAATTGTCATCTCTGACAGGGGCTATGAAAATTCAATTTTTTTTAACTTTACTACAATGTAATATATAAATAATTTTAAATATTAAAAAAATTAAAAAAAAAGGAGACAGGTACTTACGACAGTTTCCACATGAACTTGATTCAGAACTTGAACCTGAACTAGTACGACGACGAAAGAATCCATTGGGTTTCTTCTTTTGGTTACCATTTCGAATGCGCTGGCCAATATTTTGTCGCCTTTTGTAATTACCCCTCCTCCTAATAATTCTGATTCGTTTCTTAAAACCCTTATGCGGTTTGCGTCTTCTATTTAGATTCTCCTGTGGTTGCTCTTGCTCATCTTGTTGTGGTTTTTGAACAGGTTTTTTGCTTGGCTTGGGTTTTGAATTCCCCAATTGTGTTGCTTTTAAAGGCCATTTACTGCTTGGTCTGTGTATAGGATGGACAAATGCTGGAATAATTTTTTCTGGCACATCAGTTGTTGTACTCGAACTGTTGTGATAAGTTTCAAGATCAATTGTATACTCTGTGTTTTCTTCACTGGCCATTGGTTTTTCAGTATTTGATTCTTCTTCTGAAGAAATAGTTTGATTAACTTTGACTCCTACATTTGATTGATTTTCATTTCCCTTATTATCATGGTCTTTTTCAGAAACTTCTCCTTCGGTATCTTCATCATCCTCATCATCATCATCGGGTGAAGCTTCATCTTCGGGATTTGATTCTCCATCATAAGAGGCGGGATTAACATCATAAGGCATCATCGAAGAACCAATTTCTTCATCATGTGCAATTTCTACGAAGCCATTGTTGTTATAAGAAAAGTTCTCCAAGTTTTCCTCATTATCCTCATTCGGAGCATCTACCTCTCCATGATTTAAATTATAGTCTCGAACTGGTGGTTGTTGCGGTGAGCTACCCAGATAATCAACAGCATAATACTGGCGCCCAGTTGCATTAAAATGTCCACCAAATGGTGTGCGAAAGACCTTAAATTGATTTAAAAAAAAAACTCCAATTCAAAAGTTTAATCGTTAGAGTGAACTTATTTTGCAAACTACCTGTGGCTTGCCGTTTGCAGCAGCCATTAAAATTACACAAACCACAAGGAAAAAGCGCACACTCTCCATTTCTATCATCTTTTTTTTCTCTCCTTTGAAAATAAACTTCAATGGACAAACTTTTCAACAAAAAACAAAACTTTTTCACTTCAACACGTCTTTACTTCAACAGAAATCAAATTGAACTAATGGGTTAGAAGTTCAAAAAGTTCATTTCTGAATTTAATTGAAACATTTTCGGACTTTGGGCTATTTCCTGAGGCATTTATGTATAAAAAGATGAATTTGTTTGCGATATTGTTAAACATGACCCTAAGCTCAGTCAATGACCGGACCGTTGCTTTGAGTACCTATAATACCCAAGAATTATTCAAATTAAATTTTCAGCTTCTAAATACATTTTCGCACAAAAAAGGGGAAGATTAATAGCTTTGCTTGGGAGATGGAGATGTTTATACCTACCTACCTGATGCCTAAGGGTATTAAAAAGTTCATAAGTGTAGAATATTTGAGGTGATTTGAGATGCTTGAAATAAGAAAGTTAGCATTAGTGTTTGATTGTAATTTGATTGACATCTATTGGACTCTCAATAATTAAATAAAATAATAAAACATTATGTCAACAGATCGTCTAAACTTATTCAAAAAGTTCTCAAGACTTTGTCGTGTGCTGTCAATATTATCAGTTAAGGTGTAATATTTTTATTAGATGTCTTATATAAAATATATCTACATCCCAGAAATTTTAACTAGATTTATTATTAACACGTTCATATTTGTATCTTTGTCACTGTCAAATATTTGTGTGTTCTTTTTTATTTTAAGTTTAGGGTGGCTTGTTTTGTTTTTTTTTTGATGAATTTTTGGATGCAAAATGTGTCTTTTATATCGATTGGGAATGATGATGTGTATTGGGTATTATATTTAATTTTAAATAGGAAAAGTTACCAAAAACAAAACTCAAAAAAAATCGAAAAATCATAGATTTTTAAATATTTATATATAAAAGTGGACAAAGATACTCAAATTTTTAAGATGAAGATGGCACTGTTGATAAGTAATAGTAAACGTGTTTTATTATCTCTATAGACCTGGATCAAGATAATTTTTTAAAACGTAAAACAACAACATCATGGAATCCTGCTCTCTAAATATGAATCTATTTTAAAAATCCAAAAAATAAATTCTTACTCTGGCGGGTAGATGGCTTTTCAGTTTTAAAATATGATAAGGAAGTGTAAACATAAGGAAGAAAGAGATGAGCATATACCTAAAATACTCTCCTGTCACTAAGATCCGTATCGTTTCATTTTCATGAGATGATCCATATGGATCTTCGTTGATAATGGGTGTTTTCATAAATGCAGGGTTGTGAAAGTCTGACGAATGCATAACTTTCATAAATGCAAATGATAAATGTCAGATTTTCATAAAAGCAAAACGCAAATATTTGCAGCGCAAATGTGCAACTATAAAAACTCACATGCAATCTGAGTTTCTTTCTTAAAGAAAGAGACAGGTATAATATAAACGATTTCCTTTCCTTTATTGTTTCTTTATTGTTTTTGACATATGACGTAAATCAGATAAAGTGTTCATAAATGCAGAGTAAAACACATTCGCAAATATTTTGTATGACGTTAATATGATTGCAATTGATCGCATATAAACAAAGCAGCCATGCATTTATGAAAGCACCCAATATAACCCCGCTACAACACACACTGCGAACTAGACAGTGTCAGCAATTTTTTGTCGTATATAAAACAAAAATGTGTCAGCACAGAAGTTAGAATTCTCAGTATCGGTGTGCTGCGTAGAAGAGGGCATAATTATGTTGAAAAACGATTAAAGCACTTCGTCGACACAAGGCGTTTTTTTTTTGTTCAGAGCAGAGCCTAAACTGTCAAAAAAATAATTGTGTTTCTTTTTTAGCTCTGATCGTTCAAATTTGTGTTTCTTTTTTAGTTCTGAGAATGTTCAGAACGCACTCTGTGAGCTCAGAATAAAATACTTAAGTAAACGGAGTAAAATGCTGACCACAACCAAGTTTTGACATTTGAAAGTTGGGAAATAAATCATCGTCAAAACAATAAAAATGGCGGAAGAGAATGAAGGAAAAATAATTTAGAAAAAAATAAGGCCGGTATTCACCGAGTACCTAATGAGTCTCATAAACCTACATAATATTCACCAAGCAATAATATGAGTGGATATTTACGAGCGCTTATAAAAGTTATTAGTGTTCCCAACCACTCTCTCTCTTTTCGAAAAATAATCCCACATTTTCGAAACTACTTCCACAACTGTCAATTTGTCACTGTCACAGTTTTTTTTTTTGATTGCGCTTTTTTATTCGGGCAGCTGCTACATTATTTAATTCGATGATGATAATTCTTCGGATCGAAGCAAAATTTAGTGAATATTATGAGCACTATGAACAATTAAAAATATTAATGTAATATTTTCTATTTAATTATAAAACACCGACCAGCGACCAATAAAAGTATCTAACGATTTGCGTTTGACAAACAGCTGATTAGTAATCATGACAGTTCAGTGCTCAAGTTGCTTCGTATTTAAAACAAAGTTGTTTCATAATTAAATCAAAGAGCTCTTAACTTTACTCTGTTCGCTCAGACTCTGCTCATTGCTCAGCTCTGAACTAAAAAAGAAAAACGCCTACAGTTTTATTTTTCTGTTGCTATTTTCTACAAAAACACAATTATTTTGACGTATTTAATTTTCCTAGATGAGTTAGCGTGTTGAAGAGTTTGTTTCACGTTGCATATGTAAGGGATGCTCGAATGCCAGAAACGATAAATTATTTATTTAATCTATCAGGCATAAAATTAAAATTAATAAATTATTATTTTCAATGAGAGCTATACCTGGCACCTAATACGTTGAAGCCGCATATATGTAGGTATAATTCGTACCAAGGTCGAAAACAATGATTCGCATACTTCTGTACCTGACGGGAAAGTTTGGATTGTTGCAAAAAGGTTGTACACATTTTCCATTGCTTTTCCCACCTTATAATATTTTTGGAAACTATCTCCTATTCTTATTTTTTTGACCGTTCAATATAAAGGACTCTATAATGAGTGCCATTAAATCTTTGAATTTCATCACTCGACACTGGAGTGCTTTTGTTACTGGTTCAATTGTTTTCGGGCCAGAATACTCACTATAGATCTCGTAGCTTATCCATCTTAATTCCTAAAATAATGCCTAAGTATGGTGTCGAAAAAAAAAAGTAAAAGTTTCTTCTCGAGTTGTTTTATACTCTTCCCAGGTGCGTACCTTAACTTCTGCAAATCTATTTAATTACTTTGGCTCAGCAATTTTAAACATCTATATGCAGAATCTGTAAATGAAGTACTTAAAGGGCCATATAAAGTAAACATATTGCCCAATGCAATGGTTAAAAATCTTCAAAGCATTTTCATACATTATTTTGTGCTTAAAATTTATATTTAAACATATTAAACATTTACAGAAATAGAGTATATTAAACATATATTATGCACTTTATTTATAATAACATCAAAAATTTCCCTAAACAGTTTAACTTATTTTCAAATAAAATACATCTAATTTTGCTCAGCAACTTCATCTGGTCCGGCAAGAAGCCAAAATGTTTCCATTTCTCCTTTTCCCTGTTTTGAAAAAAAAAGAAAAACGAGAAAACTTGATTACCTACTTTATCTGCAGAAAAACTACCGGGTAACCCTTCCCCCAGTAGCAAACAACTTACTTTAACTTTAACATATCCACGTGATTCTACAATATATCCATGTGGCCGAATCTTACTGGCCGTATAATTGGAAACTTGAATTTTATACGGCTCGCCACTGCTTTCCATTCGCGAAGCTGTATTAACAGCATCTCCAAACAAACAATACCTCGGTACTTTAAGTCCAACCACACCAGCTACCACTGGGCCCGAATGGATTCCTTAATCGAAGATACAACATTTAAAATTGAGTAATTCAAAAGTTATATATTTATGCATAAAAATAAAAAAAACATTAATTTGTATGTAGAAATAAATTTACCAGTTTTTATGGCAACCTCCGGCAAACCTAAACCTTTAATTTTCTTTGTTACCCTCAGGGCTAAATCTGCGGCATGCTGCGCATGCAATGGATTTATGTCTGGAGCTCCACTCACAGCCATATAAACCTATGGCCACAAAGATAAAACAAACAAAAAAATAAAGTCCCCAGAAGTAAAATCATTTGCAATAAAAATAGCCGATCCGGCTATATGATTGTAAATGGCTCACCATTCCTACTGTTTCCACTTTGTACACCAATGGCGAAATTATTTCCTCATCAAATGCCGAGAATACGGTATTCAGGGTATTTACAGCCGACATTGCATCTTGGATTTTATTTGAATTCGAATAGACGTTCTATAATGAGATTATTTGCGAATAAGTGATTTCGAATTTGTTATCAATTATCATAAAAATAGAAATGGATTTTGTTAAAATTGTTCATATTATTGATGACATTTTGGTTAGTATCTGTTTCATTCCTTGAAATAAGAAAAAAATTGGAATAGAAAGGGTGACAAAATATTTTCATATACCTATGTATTTGATCGCAATGGAAAACTCCCAACATCCAACCGAAAAATATGTACATTTTTGAGACTTTTTGAAGCCTTAATGATTTAAGGACATTTATAAGAGTATTTGTATTTTTTTATTTTCAATTACTCAAAGTATTGTGCGCAGCCGAAGCGAAACGAACATTTCCATGCAAAAATGACACAACGAAATCATAAACGAAAAATTTCGTTCTGCTCTACGCTTTGTAGTACGCTGTTCAACGATAGATTACAGCAGATTATTTGGAGAAGTCTCCACTCCTTTTTCGCACTGAATTACTTGCACAAACCATTTATTGTGTGCGGAAAAGTGAGACCACAAATAAATTTCATAACGCATCATCTGATAAAATTCTCCAATAATGTTATTGTCCGTGGTCTTTTCGTTTCGTTTACATTTTCGCTGTTAATTTAGAGACCATAGAAAATTTCTCAGCTGCAAAAATATACAAAAATGCGATACAACGAAAATTTTGCTTGTACTTTTAGTTTTGCAGTACGCTGTTCAACGAACAAAATTTATAATATTTGAATAAGTGACAATTTCAATGGGTATTTTTTTGCCGTAATTTCCGTTAGCATTTTGCTACCATATTGGAGACCACAAAAAAATTTAGTAACACAATACCTGACAGAGGTTAGGTTAGGTTGAAGTGGCTGTCAGCGGAAAACCGACACACTTAGACCAATTGTTAGTCCATTGTGATACCACCTCGATCTGGAAAAGCTTTTCCTTACTCAATTAAACCATTTTGAGCTCCTTATGAAGCGTGCAAGATTACTTATAGAAGTATTTGCTAGATCACTTGTATCGTTGTAGTAGAAGTCTCCCAGATAAAGTCTACGTCTCTGTAACAGAGCAGAACAGGTACAAGGAAGGTGAGGAATTGTTTCCTCCTCTTCCTCATTCATGCTGCTTCTGCAGAAATCATTTGAGTATAGACGCCTAGTCGTCTGGCGTCCCTACCTATTAGATTAGATTAGATTAGATTAGATTAGAATCTTTATTGTATATTAAAACAAAATAATACATATGCAACTACAATTTCTATAAGATTTTAAAGCATGGCTATAAGCCGTCTGCCGTTTTCTTAACTTTGCTTAAAGAGATACAATTTTTTTAAATTATGTACTTTGGTTTTAAGATAAACAAAAAAAAGTAATAAAATTATATAAAAATAAGTATTAAAAATTGGTTTTATTTTAAGAAAAAAGTAATATAATATGTAATTTATTTAAAGGAAAACATTGTTTTTTATCTAGGTTTTAAACAAAAAGGTATTTAAAAACAACAAGTTTACAATTTTTTTTTGAAAATAAAAATTTCACACATGTTCTGTTTAAAATAAAATAAAAATAAAAACAAAACTGCAACATCTCCAATAAATAGGCTTTTAGTTTAGCTAAAACAAAAAAAAAGGTTTTGATTAATTGTGAAAATGGGCTTTTAGTTTAGCTAAAACGAAAAAAATGGGTTGTAAAAGATTGTGAAAAGGGCTTTTAGTTTAGCTAAAACAAAATTAAATTTGTGTATTACTCACAACAAGTTCAAATATGTGTTTCGATAGTTCTTTGCGTAGGAAATATATTGTACCAACAACTTCCAACCAAATTCACCGTTCAGAACACAGACACATTCTTCGAATGTCAGATAACTCTTTCTAAAATACAACCTACGTATTTCTTGTAAAATAGGACATAGTGCTATGAAATGAAAGACGTCTTCATCTTGGTTTAAATTGCACAGAGAACACACAGGGTTAATGTCGGTGCGATATGGTCTGAAATTAAGTTCGAGGGTTTCCGTTCTGATTTTAAAGATAAGACTCATGTCTGAGACAGAGTAATCATTTCTAAAGTAGTTGTTATCGCCTAAATTCAAACTTAAACTCCTGTATATAGCCCTAGAGGTTGACTCCCTCGCTCTATTAAGGTTGATCTGATATAAACTTTCGTCTACTATCGAAATACAGTCATAAAAAATATTTTGCCAATCCGAAACATTGTTGGTATTCAAATTCAATGGAACTCCATGTTCCAGGGCGAGTTCCTGCCAGTTCTTAAAGGGTGTATAACCACATTGAAGAGAGACTAGTAATATTCTTTTATGTAAATTATTATCAGGTCTTTTCATAACTTTAGACAAGAAATCAGCATTAGCTTTTAAATTTCTAATATAAATTTGCGGTAAACCAGACTCAACATAAATTGCGTAGTTGGGAGTGTTCGACGGCAATCTAAATATTCTTTTAAAAAAAGTATCTTTGAACGGTTTCAAGCTCCTTCATCCATTGGTATCCGTAAACTTCGTTACCATAACAAAAACAACTGTTTACGGTGGCATCAAATACTTTAAACTTTGACGTTGGGTCCACAAGATAGTTTGCAAAGAATGGTGCCCACATTGTATTTATTGCTGCTTTGGCTAACGCCAATTTTTCTTTTATATGAGCCCTGATACATAGATTGTGGGAAATAACGAAACCGAGGTACTTAAAATCATTAACGACTTCAATATTGGTGCCATCCAATGTCCAGTTCCTTAAATTTCTTCCACAACGACTCTGGGTTCTAAAGATCATGATCTTAGATTTGGTAGTGTTGATTTTGAGATCCCATAAATCACAGAAAGTTTTCAACTTATTTATTTGAAGCTGAAGTGTAGTTGGGTTATCAGCAAAAATAACAAGATCATCTGCATATAATAGGAGTTTTATAGGTATATTCCCAAAGGAAACTCCCCCTGGCAGATGAGTCTCGATATCGTTGATAAACAACGCAAACATTAACGGACTCAAAACACATCCTTGCGGGACACCTGTTTCTGATCTAAACGATTTTGACTGGCTGTTACCACTGCAAACTACTGCAGACATATCAAGTAAGAGCTGTTCATAAACCCGAATAAATTTAGTTGAAACACCAATTAATGCGAGTTTATATAACAGTGATCTTCTATTGATGGTGTCAAATGCAGCTTTAAAGTCAACAAACAGTGTAAATAAGGGTTTTTTCTTTTCAATGAATCGCCTAGCTATGGTAGTTAATGCGAAAATTTGATCTACAGTTGAAAGATTAGCTTGAAAACCAGCTTGAAAGCAACTAATTAAGTTGTTACATTGCACCCATCTTGCTAGCCTGAGGTAGAGGATTTGAGTGAACAATTTTCTCAGGGAGCTTAGCACTGAAATGCCTCTATAACTTTCAGCTTCATTTGGGTTACCTTTTTTAAAAATGGCAGATATCTTCGCCAAGCGAAAATTGGTCGGAAAAGTTTCCTCACTGAACATTTTATTCAAAAGATCAAGAATATATTCCAGAAATTCAGGAGTTGAATTCTTGTAGAATTCAATTGGAATCCCATCGGAACCTGGAGCTTTGTTGTTTTTCATTTTGTTGAGTGATGTTAATAGCTCAGACATTGTAAAACTTGAATCTAGCTCTGGAACCGAAACGTTAGGGAGTGCAAAGCTTATTGAATTTTGATTTGGGTTCGGTAACAGAAGCTTTTCAAAATATAATGCGAGCTCATCAACACTAATGCTCAAAGAAACCGATTTACTGCGCCCTCCCAATATCCGCACATTGCACCAAAATGATTTAGAGTCTCTACAGCTATTACACCTATTACGTCCGCGTATTACACCTATTACGGAGCTAATGTGAAATCTGCTTAAAGATATCAATTGCTTAGAGCGTTTCAGATCCATTTGTTTTGTCGCCAAGAAACTAGCAAGTGGTGAGGTTGTTCCACCTAAGGTTTGTGTTCTTTATAGCATCTTGCTTTAGCATATGTTTAAATGTATCGATAGGTATACCACCTGATAAAACTCTTTATTAATATTTTTCGTTTATTTTTTCGCTGTTGATTTGGAGACAACACAAACCAAATGTTCGTTTAGCTTCAGCTGCGTATAGAGCTTTGCGAATGAATTCATTTTCAATATATTATTTATTTGGAGAGTTTTTACATTTTAAAGTGTTAAAATGTACCTTAATTTTTTTGTTTTAAATTTTAGAAAAATATTTACCATAACTTCAACGAATATGACAGATACTTCTTCGAAACTTTGACATGAGGCCATTGGATCAATACCGCGTCGCATGCGTTCGGCAACAGGTCGAGGTATCATTGAATAGAGAAGTTCATCGCCTTGTCGTTTCCAAGAATCAGCCAACTCGAGAGATTTTTCTAACTCATCTGAACGTTGTTCTTCTTTCTCAAACATAATTTCTAATTTCGAACAGTGCTGCCAGCCTGCCATTACTAATTCTCTACTCAAGCCATGTGGATTCAAATCATTCAAGTAAAGACCAACACCATGCAGTTCATCTAGATTTTCAATGCTTTAGAAAAAAATGTAAAATATTTATAAAAATTTTATAATTTTATTTAAGAAATTGTTTTTGAATATTATGTATTGAAATCAAAAAATTAACCACTTTTTGGCTAATTTATTTGTGTACCCAAACAAATTGTTACCCATCACATCTTCCCGAAAACCACGTTTAAAGTTGGTTTATTATACTCACAGTGGACTGCAAAGGTAAATTAGCGAGTCCATATCAGTTATATAAAACATCTGTCCTTTCAACAAAATACCCCTTGTACCTTGTGAAGCTTTTCGATCACCTGACGGATCATCCTCATCGTCATCTTCTTCCTCGGCACCTCTCATATAATTGTAGATCTCATCATACATGCCAGATTCGGCATTCAATACAGCTGCTTGCAGATCTGCAGTCTTGCTTTTTCCCGTCCGAATTAACATCAATTCAAACAACACTGTTCTCATCTGCCGAATAACCTTCCATTCGAAGGGTGTTCCCTTGGGCCGACGACAAGTAAAGTGTTCTGTTATTTTTGAACCAATAAAGCTTTTCGGTGGCTTCCCGGGGTTATGAAGAATCCACATTTCAATAACCTATTGAGTCAAAGGGGAAATCAAAATGTATAAGCAACAAAATAGGTAACTAATGTCTATGTTTGTATTATAACCTTTTCACCAGCATGGGTTATCTCCATTTGGGGATTTAAAACCAATGTGAAGGGAAAGAGCTCCAGAAAGATGTTCAAATCAACATGTGGCAGACACAATTGAGAAGGATGTGCCATAACATTTACCCTTGTTGCCATCTAAAGTTAAACAAAAAAAAACTTATAACATTGATACTTTTTTACGTCACATTCTTTGTCTCACATAGTCAGCATTATCAAAATCGATTCTATATTTGACAATAACTGTCTTGGGAGTATCGGTCAGTTTAATTGGCCCAGCTGTGCCACCAGTTATGTCGTTTTGACTTTCAGTTACGTATGCCTTTATCTTCAATCCATAGAATTCCTCAGCTACTTCTGTCATTTGCCCAATAAGATACTTTGATAATCCTGTCCTTGAACTTCGATAAACAATCATGGCTCCCCTTTCGTCCATATGAGTCAGCTGCATAGAAGGACTCTTCATTTTTGGATAAGTGAATCGCATCTGCAGATGAATATTGTCAATTGATTGCAAGAAATCGCAGAAAAATCGTCCTGTTGCACGTATCATTTTGTCATATCTGAAAAACAAATAAACCTGTTGAAATAAAATTATAGCTGTGATTGTAGCCAATCTGGATATCCTTACCCAAAATTACTGAAGAATCTTACAAAGCATCTTCCATAGAAATTCATGCATGAGTCAAAAGATTCTCCTGTACAAGCAGAAAGGGCTGAAGCAAGGTCTGGCATAAGATGATCAGGATACAACTTTAATTTTATAAAAAAAAAAAAACAAAAAAATATTGTGTAAAATGTTACGAATATTCTACGCTATGATAACAGAAATGAATTCCTTCAATATTTCTTTAATTTTAAAGGGTCAAGATTTTTTAATTACCTGATGAGTTTTGAATGAACTGTGCTTACAATCAACAATTTGGCATACTTGCTTCCAAATATCCGGTCCATATTCAGCCTAGAAATACAGACAATTTAAAAGTTTTAATAATTGTAAATAAGCTGGAATAGGATCGGCTCATTGTATTGTATTTCAAATTAATGTTCTTTTAAAATTTTAATTACTATGATGTCCTAAAATTTTCAAATCTAATCTTGAACTTTAACCAATTAAAAATTAAATGCACGACTGGGTCGCTAGAACTTAGTCTTACGTGCGATCAAACTGTGGTTACAAAGTCTGAATAGTTTAAAAAGATCTATTCACCTTATTTCAAAAGAAATAAATTAGTTATGGAAGCCTTTATTTTATGCTGCTTTCCAAAAACATTGTCTAGTTTAAAGAAGTTTTATAGCACCGTGCTGTCTTGCACTTCGCACATATGCATGGAATTTACAGTTTATACTAAAAAATATTTTAAAAAATCAATAAATTTATTAAAATATATCTGAAATTGATGTGAAACCAACGTAATGTACACCAAGTGATTTCTTACACAAATCTCAATTTATGAGAACATTTTTTTAAAAATCATTGGAGCGGTTTTTAGAAAAAAATAATTTTTTATACAAAAATTGGTACGCCAATTTTTAGTACTTATTTATGTGGAGTTTAAAAATTAATTTAAAAAAAAAATCATCCACCCATTATCAAAATATCGAATTTTCAAAAAATAATTTTGAAATTTTGTTTAAACATCCAAAATTTGATTTTTTTCAACTTTTAGTAGCTTTTATGTAAAAAAATAAATTAAAATTTTTATCAGATAATCAGATAGTCGAAAACCCCAAAAAAATGGTTCTTTGGCAGGTGCCATTTTTAAACAATAGATAATTGTCTTTTTCCAAAAAAAATGGTAGATCATTCTAATATTAGTTCATACAAAAATTTTAATCAAAATCGAGGGAGCCGTTTTTGAGAAAAATGAGATTTTTAATAACGGTTTTTAAACATTTGGGAGATACCGTTATTTTTGGTTATAAGAAAAAAAATTATTTAAAATTTCGTAGATAATGTCAAGAAACTACTTGATGCTAAGTATAATAATAATAAAAATCGACCAAGTCGTTTTCGAATTGTTAAGTTCTCACAAATAAAATTTAAACATTTTTTTTTGAAAATCCAAAAAAAAAAAATTATTTTTGGTACACAATATTATTCAGATTATTGTAAAATTTCGCTACAAAAAAAATTATCAAAATCAGTTGAACCGTTTTTGAGAAAATCGAAAATCAAAACAATGGTTCTATGGGAGGTACCATTGAAAACCATTTTTCCAAAAAGTTTTTTTATTAAATGGTAGCGTTCTTGTGAACAAAATTACTGATTTTTTTTTTAAGTTGTTGGCACGTTTTTGAGAAAAAAAAAGATTTTCCAAATTTGGTACAAAAATTTATACGACAGGTACCGTTATTTTTGGTCTTAAAAAAAAAAATTAAAATATTTGAGGCGAATTCCCAAAAAACTTATACATATGTATATCGGAAGTAGAAAAGGTATAGGTATTAAAGTTGACAAAAAAGTACGTTTAGGATTTAAAAGAAATTTAAAAATTCATTGTAAGTATTTCAAATACGAATTAGTACATTTTTTCTTAAAAATACTTCAAAATAATTTCATTCATATATACAAAATTTTATTTTTATTTTAGATTTATTAAAGAATCAGATGGTTTACTACATCGCGTTGGTACCAAAACAATTCCAGAAGTTGGTAAATCAATTTTTCAGATTAAACTGTGATATCCATGCTCGGTAAAATTGCCAATACAACCCCAAATTTAAATATGTTTATGATATGTGTCATCAAATATATATTTGCATAACTAATTGTTTTCTTTTAAATATGCTAGATAAATTAGGTTCATGCTCAGACCTTAAAACTACTGTGTAATCGTTCATAAGAGAAGGTAGGTGCATAAGGCCCAGTTATAGACTTTATTTTTTATTAGTTGTATTAGTTGAGTACTGACAACTTGAGCTATACAATTTTATTAAAAAGTATACAAGATCCTACACTAAAAAAAAATTATTTGTTCTGAATTACCAACGTAAAATAAAAAGTGTATATAAAAACGTTTTATGCAGTTTATATAAATTTTCACAATTTAAACACAATTTAGAATTTTTAAGTTTTGATGTTCGTAAAATGAACACATTCAATTTTATGGTCCGTCCATTATTTCAAATTATTTTTTGTTTCTTTTAAGCAAGTTTTTAATATGCATAGAAAAAAAGGCCGGAAATAGAAATGTCGTTTTATAAAAGCTATAAAAAATAAAATTCAATGTAACAATTTTCTGAAATTTCCACCATCACCATCTATGTACTTACATTTCCTGTTATATATTCCCATTTCGGAATCACTTTATTTTTCCTAAGTGTCACAATGTATCTAGTCTCAGAACAATTTCCGATTCATCATCCAGATGGGATCGAAAATTTTACGAAAGTGAATTTGATTTGAGTGGAGTAGAATACACCACCTCCTAACTGATGTTGAATTAAATGATTCAGATGGGATATTTGAAGCTCTCAAAAGAGAAAATTAAAACGAATTACACGCATCTCGGTTAGACTAGGTATATTTATTACTGACTTTTTCTTGTAGTTGACAATTTAAATGCTGCTACATTTTAACGACAAAATATTAAAAAAATCAAACGTACTAAGAGAATTGGATTTTTTCTTTAAAAAAATATTTTAAAAATTTTTAGATGCAATATTCTACTACTATGCTTTTCAGAAGCACCCGACATGCTAAATAGTAATAAAATTGATCAGGCCATTAAAAAGCTATACCTATACGTCAATAACTAAAAAATAAGACAATTTACTCAAAAAACCTCTACATCCTACTTTCGTTAAAGCGATTTTTTTGGCAAGAACTTGAAAAGCAGTTTTCTTAAAATTACATTACTTCGTACGTTTAATCAAAATCGTTAGATCCGCTTTTGAGAAAATTCAGAAAAACCAAAACATTTTAATGCAAGCTTCCTGATGTTAAGAATTTGTTTCTTACTTACTAATATCATAATTATATGGATTTTCCAATATTTTAAAGTCACCGCAATCTGTATATGATGTAACCTATTTATTTCATAACTATAACCTTTCCATCTCTCACAATTTTATTGTTGCGTGTTTTCAATTGAAATCACTCACTCCAAACCTAAACATATATATACTCAAATTCAATTGACATCATTTATTATATAAATGACTGCCAATACACTTCCGAACAAATACAATAAAACCCGCTTACAATCAAGTTGCTTTTTACAATGGAATAAAAAAAACGCTTATAAGTTTAAAAGTAATGCTGACTGCAAGAAAAATAGACTTTTGTAGATCATCTCGTCTCGTTCTCGTAAGTATAAAAAAATCAGGATCGCCTCGGTAACAGTTCCGTATAACTAGATATTCTCTTTGTCTAAACGCGTTTTTTTGTATTTTTTTGGAAGAAATATCGAACAATCTCAATTAAAATCTAGAAGCTGTTAAAAAAGATGTATTTTAGTCTCAAAGTCTAGGAAAATTAGACTTTCATTTTCAATTTTGAAAAATCCGCAAAATCTGAATTTTGGTGTAGAAAACTAGAAACCTCTATTTTTATGTGTTAATCAATATTATTAAAAAGTATCTTAATTTTGAACCAGGATTTTTGATTTTCTAAGTTTTGTAAATTTGTAACTTGACTGAGAACTATTAGTTTTTTGAAAGACATTTTAAAGGCAAAACTTAAAGGCTAAACAAAAAAGCTTATTACACTTTTTTGTGAAGCCAATAGATTAAGTTTTTTTTTTTCAAAATTTATTGTTCTTACTAAAAAAGTGCAATAACCTTTTTTTGTATAAAATTTTATAAAATACATTTTTTGCCTTGAATTTTTTTCATAATTGCTCATAGTTTTCGTGATATATATATTCCTAAAAAAATGTCCTTATTTTACCTCACAAAATCATTGGTTTGAATTTAGGGTTACTACCTACCCTATACTCTGTTCAACAAAAATTGTCAGTACCTACAGGGAAGATAGGACGTTTTGTCTCTCACTCTGGTTTCATGGGCTTTCATAAACGTGTTCCTAATTAAAGATGTCACAGGGTTTCCGTAGTTTAAATCACAAATCGCAGGAGATCGGTGTTTCTTCGAAAGCTTCAAAAAGCTACAAAACGCGAAGAACGTCTTTGATACAAACCATTGAAAGAATTTACTTTCAATAAAGAATGGCAAATCTGTTTGGATATGCAAATTTTCAGCACACACAGCGATCAGTGTGACTATTGGCAGTGATGCAGAACAGAATTACAACAACAATTCCCGTACGTAATTCAGTGGGTTGGTAATATAATTTTCAGTGGCATTTTTTTTTAATTCAATAACATGATAATATACACAGGCACCACTGTTTTGAAAAAATCTTTCCCATAAGTCCTGTACTGACAATTTTTGTTGAACAGAGTATAGTGGCAACTTTTATGGTCATATTGTTTACCTGTCATCTCGGTGTGAAATTAAGCAGGTTTTACTGTATTTGCAGAAAACTTAAACCTCGCACTCCATAAACTTCTACATTTATTGATTGTGATTGCCATATTCATTATCCCCATCCATGTCATATATATATTTATTGTTTTCTCAAATAATATTAACGTTTATTATAACGACTTATCTACAAGCAAAGCATCCCCAAAAAAGGTCTTAGTAGGTAGGTAAATAAGCTAATTTGCATTCCCTTTAACCAAACAAAAACAATAGTTGGATAATTTATCTTCATTCTAAAACTAAATTACAGGTAACTCGTCATTATTATGAAATATTGTTTGGCCTTAATCATTTGTAGGTAGGTATAGAACCATTTCTATAAAAAACACACGCAAATAAAAAAAAAAATAAATTTCAAAGACAAATAAATTTATTTATCCACCAGTCACTCATCATTTTGAATTTCAAGACAATTTCAATTGTCGCGTGCTTACCTGCACGTAATGCTGAACACTTTCCAATAGCATTCCATACATCTTGAAAACGCGCTGTTTAACTTCTCTTATATACTTTTTTGTCTCACCCTCTCCGGGTGTTGATTCGGTGAAGTTTTTCTGTTTTGTTAAATTAATTCGATTAAAACATTAAATTCAACACGAAAGTAATTTAGATCGACACTGATATGCTGCAGGGGGAATATCCTGAAAAGATAAAGAAAACAAAACAAAATTCAGATAATTCAACAAACCCCATTAACAACAACTTCATTAGAAAAAAACAACAATTAAAAGTAAATTAAAGTCAAAAAAAGATAGATTAACAGATCAGTGAAACCCAAACAGATACACATCGATATAAAAGAGGTTTAAATATTTTAATCACGAAAAAGGGATATCCTTTTTTCAAATATACGAAAATGAATCAACAGCAAATAAACGTGGCAATTTAAAAATAAGAACGAAAAAATTAAACCAATTAAAATGGAATCATTGGATCAAACGCTATCCATCCGGCATTCACCCAGTCAGAGAGAAGACTTGGTTTAACATTTCAAATAGTATAGAAAAAATGCATTATTATCCTCCTTGCAGTGACCGGATTATGACTGCTTTCACATCATCATCCCGCAATAATAATGTGAAGTTATTGCATCCTTCCGTTTAGGATATTATTTATAGCATTCCAAGAAATCCAAGAGGATATCAGAAATAAAATTGGAATAAATATTAATGGTATGTTCTTGTTCATATCCCCATTCTCTTTGACGTATATACGAGTCGACGTATATAAGAGTCGAATTCATATACATACAAACATTACATAGTTACATTCATTCAGCATTTTATATTTTTAAAAATCCGGTAAATTGGTCTCTTATTATTTTTATTTTAGGGTGAACCCATACCCACAGCGGATAGAACAAAACTGATTGAAACAAACAAAACTGTTTTTTATGTTTTATGTATATTGTATATATTTAAATCCACACCGACACTATTTAAATAAGTTTTCCCACACTAAATAAAGCAAATCAATCTCTTTAAATACAAAATTAAACAAACAAAACGGTTCGCTCATATGAATCATGAACATGCTCAAAATTGTATTTTTTCTTGATTGACTAGGTCGGTGTGGACGCTCTCATTTTTTGCATTGTTTTTCCCTTTATTATAATTAATAATATTATGATTAATAACAAAGGCAAAAACAATGCAATGAGAGCGCCCACGCCGAGCTAGTCAATAAAAAAAAATACAGTTTGGAGCATTGTTCATAATGAGCGATGACTGTTGGTATTCGAGTTTCGTTCATTCATTTTCGGATTTAGAGGATTAGTTAAGGTTTAACCATGGTTAAATTTCAATTGGCTGTTATTAATTAATATTTAAACCTTGAGCAATCGTTGAACCTCAGTTAATCTGCCGAAATCGATGAGTTAAAACTTCTGAATAACAGATCAAGAATTTTAACTTCGTTTTGTACAGTAAACATATAAAACGGCGCAGGGTTATAAGTCCATAATGAACTTTAAATCACCAAAGTGGGTGGGATACAAGAACACAAAAAAGTGGGTCAATATTCCGTAATTTTAGAAAGGAAGTGGGTCATAACTCCACAAATATTTTCTTGAGTTTTTTAAAATCATACTCAAGTGACCTACTGTTTATTTAGAAAACTGTTGACATTAGCAACGGAGTTTCGTGAGCGGTATAGAGGATCCGAAATAGGAGTTTAAATCCTTTGAACCAGCGAAGCGGCCCCCCGATGTACTGGTTTTCCAAGAAAATGTGTCGGGCACATTAGCTTTGATCGGTTTACTATGATTTAAGAAGGATGCAAATATTATTCCCTATTGAACTCTTAAGACGCATCTTAAGCTTAAAAAAAGCTAAATGAATTCTTTGTTTTTTTTTTTTAAATCACCAAAGTGAGTCGAAAAACCACAATCGATGGGCCAAAAGTCTACAAGAATTTCCTGTGGGTTTCTGGCCCAATAAGATGGGTTAGAAATCCACAACAGATTTGTGGACTAAAAACCCACCTAAGTGGGTCAAAAATCCATTATGAACTTTTGGCCTGTGGACTTTAGACCCCTTCGCCTATACATACCCTTTCCTTAGTAAACTAAACTCGAGTTAAATCAGACGATTTTTTCAGTGAAGGATTAAATTATATATTAACTGCCAGAACACAATAGAATGCTCCAACTGGAACTGGAGCTGCAACAGCTGTGAACAATGTCGTATATGCTATTTTGTACGTGCCCACTGTCCAGAATGCAACTGTACCTACAACTTTGTCTACATTCAAAAAAAAAACAATCACGGGGTTATTATTCGCTTTTTTATTTCCGATGTTTTTCTTTTAATTAATGATTTTTTTTCGCGGAACCAATAAGCACAAAAAGTTTCAATTTTGTCTGGCTCTTTTTTTCTTCATTCAAATTGAAACGTCAAAAGTGCTGCACGTGAAAACACAAAAGTAGGTGAACTCTCGCAGCATCGAGTGAAGCCTCGTGTGAAGCTGCGTTGTGTTGTGTTTATAACATTGAATTTGTGTGTATTAAATATTTGTACAGCTATTCTAGATGCAGCTAAAGTTGCAGCTCCGTCTCCATTGTGTTTAGACAGTAAGTTGTCAAAAATACACTTTAAAATTTGGCTGGATTTTAACTCTACTCTCGACTCTCGAGTCGTCTGATGTCCTTCGTTGCTCCGCTAAGGGTACTGTTTACCAAAAAAAAAATGTTGACAAAGGTGCATGCCTGACGACAAATGCATGGTGTGGTTCTAAGTTTTACCCGAAAATTCTAGAATTTCTATATTTTGGATTTTATTTTCCAGCCCAAGAAAATTAAACTTTCACTTTGAATGAATTTTCACAAAGCTAAATTTGAGCGGTGAAAGTGGTAAAATTTAGTTTGTTGTATAAATTGCTCAAAAAATATCAGTTTTTTAGAAGAAATATTAAATTGAAACTTGTGAAATTTTACTTTAAAAAAAAAAAAGATTTGATCATATTCAGGAAATAAATAGTTAATATATAGACATAGCTTTCCACCAAAATTCAAATTAATTTTTAATTCAATTACATTTTATTTAATTTTTAGAGGTTTGACCTTATTTTGTCTATATTTTCATGGATTATATAACATTCTCAAAAAACTTAAAGAAAAGAAGTTATCTTAACTTTAGATTTTTAAATACACTCACAGTCAGGTAAATAATGATCGGATTGATATAAACCCTTCCCTGGGAGACTTTGTTACAATTTAAAAAAAAAAATTTAAGATATTAATTAGATATTATTAAACATTGATTTTAAAATTTAAAATCTAGAGTTTGGGTCATTAGAATAGACATATCATTTTTGTTTTTATATAGTATATGCTTGTTTCTTTTTTGTATTTATAAGCAAATAATTGCATTTATAGGAAAGACTTTATTTATTCACCAACTGCCATAATTCAATACGCTTTTTTCTTCCGACTTCCGAAAATGCAAATGTTAAATTATTGCCTTAGCAACCATAATCCCCCGACTTAATATGTATTGTTGGGGATGGCTGATCTGTCAAATTTGAGAAAAAGGCAAACTTGACCTATAGAGCAAATAAAAATATAAAAAAACCTTCATTTGATAGAAAAAATGGTGTGTGGTGTGTGTGTATTCCCAAATGAACTGAACTGTATTCCCAGTTGTATATAAAAAAAAAAAAAAACAAAAAGACTTCAAGCGATTATTTCTGAAGTGACCCCGAAAACTGGATCAAAGTTTAAGTATCCCCGTTAAACGGTAAGTGTTTTGTTTTGTCTCTTTTTTTGTAAATTTAAAACGTATAATCACTTGAAAATAAATATAAAATCAAACATAAATTATCTACAAGTACATAATATTTTATTATCAAACTTTGTGCACAAGAAGATTTCCGAAAAAAAATATTATTCATCAACTATAAGTTAATATGTAGTTTTACAATCGGCTTTTTATTACCTACATTAATAAAAGTAATTTTTTACCGCAACAACTGACATCACGACATGACGACTCGTTGAGGAGCCCACTCAACGTACATATTCTCAAAAAAAAAACAAAAATAATAATAATCACATAATCTGCCAATTTTTATCCCAAAACACTTTATTTCTTGTCATAACTCATTAAGTTATTATTTTATTTTTAAAAAAATAATCCATTTGTGTTAACACTTTATTGTTGCTTAACGAAAATTCAAAGATAATTAATAATAAATCAATATAAATGCAAGAGATGTCATCGGATTTTGTTTGAAATCATAAAAACAAATTTTTCTAAAGATGGTTTGTGTAACTACTTAATTTATTTATTTCGGAAGGTGTGTACCTACTTATGGAAGTTATTTTTATCTTCAATGTCAATGTCCAAGTTAAAATAATTATAATTACTAATTATAATCAAGAAAACGAAACCGATAGCTAAGTGTTTTTTGTATATACATACACTTACAGGTAGACAGTGGTAGTGAATTAAGGGGCACAATAATGGTGGAGGGATGCATTAACCAAGATGTTTTTAAATTTACCATTTTTTTGTCCAAATATAAGTGATTTTAGTACACGTGGATAACATTGAAAAAATAAAATAGACGAGTGCGTTCGCTCTTATGTGCAATTACATCTGTGTTTTAAATGGCTGAATATAGTTTAGATTTATTTATCTAATTTAAAAGAAATAAATTAGATATGGGAGCCTATATTTTATGCCGGTTGCCAAAAACATAGTTAAGTTTCTACCTTAAACTTAACTATGTTTTTGGCATTATATGAGTAGGTACATAAATATAAACAATATAGCACCATTTTATTCACATAATATGCATGGAACTAAGACTTTAGACTGAAAAATTATTTAAAAAAAATCAATGTTTGTAATTAGAAATAAATTGATGAAACAACTTCCGAAATTGTTTTGACACCAACGCGATGTACACCATCTGATTTCTTACACAAATCTCAATTTATGGAAACAATTTTTTTTTTTTTAAATCATTGGAGCGGTTTTTACAAAAATATTTTTTGTATATAAAATTTTGCAAACATTTTTAGAAAAAAAATTGGAAGGCCATTTTTAAGTATTTATTAATGCGGAGTTTAAAAATTAATTTTGAAAATAAAAAATAATGTACCCCTTTTCGGAATATCGAATTTTAAAAAATAATTTTGATTTTTTTTTTAAATCCAAAATGCCTTTTTATGAAAATTTTGATATGCAATAATATTTAAACTTATTAGAGGCTCTTGTGAAAAAAATTCATTAAAATCGGTTCAACAGGAAATCAGATACCTAGTCGAAAAATAAAAAAATGATTCTATGAGAGATACCATTCTTAATCGAAAGATACAATTTTTTTTTTCAATAAAAATTAGATTTGCCTTACTGGTTTTTAAAAATTTGTATGGGATGTACCGTTATTTTTGGTTATCTGAATAATTTTTATTTAAAATCTACAAGATAATGTTAAAAAAATGCTAAATACAAAGTTTAATACAAATCGACCGACCCGTTTTGCCTACAGCCGAAGGGACAGACGGAAATGCGAATCTGTTCAAAAACTGCATTTGTCTGTTAAATATTATGCCAATAAAAATGAACTCTTAAATGACACACCAATTTTCCATCTGTTCCAACTGTCTGTTATAATTATTAACTTATTTTTCATAAGAATCCTTAACCATACAATAACTAATATTCACTCTCTACTTGTTGAAGGGACCTACCCTGCCTTTACTTCACAAAATTAACCCAACCGAATCGCATAAATATTTAAATATTCTCTTTTACTTTGTTTCTAATCTATGGAATATTAATCAAGCAAAAATCCTACATCAGATCACACTCAAGCACACTTATCTAGTCCTTTCTTATTTGTCCATAAAATAAATTCAAAAGAAATTTTTTAACACTTTGTTCGTGTAAAACCCCATCTCTTTTTGTTGTGTTAAATATAAAACAACACATTTAAGCTGAAGCTTTTTTTTCATTTATCATTCATTTCATGTCCTTTCGCACGTGGAAAAAGATCCCAATACAAAATAATTGACTTTCCACCCTCGGCTAAGTTTTTAAATAAAACTGAAAGCAACAGTAAACAACAATCTTTAGATCCCATCTCTCTCTTTCCACTAAAAAAAAAAATATACGACCCAATTACAGGAATCAAAAATGAATATTCTTAAATTTTTCAATTTAAGCGTGAGCACAATATGCCTTATGTTCAAACCAATCATCAAATACCCTCGACAAATTTTTCGTGTCGTGAGCGTCGTCGTCGTCGTGTAGATGGGTCGAATTGTAACTTCCTCGCGAAGGGAAACAAAACACTTGAACGCAATTAGGTAGTTAGGTAGGGGTTACTGCTTTATAGAGAACCGATTTTCCTTGTAATTTTTAATGGACCATAGGATCTATATAAATATAGAGGCATTTTATGCTTTAAATCAATTTTTAAGTCATTTAACCGAAGAGAGGACTTTTTAAAATTTAGGAACTTTTGTTTCTTTTTGGTTAGGGACATTTTCGTCAATGAATAAATCTATTTGAAATAATTAATTTCCAATAGATTTAATTTGCAAACAATGATGGCAGAGCTGAAATAGCACTTGAAATAAATAGAATTTTGTTTTGTATCTTTAAAGTTATCTCCTCGAATTTCCTTACGAATTGAAAAAGTTTTCAGTAATTTATTTAGCAGGAAGAGATAATTGTTTTTTTTTTGTTTAGAATTATCAATTTTATTCGCAGCAGGAAGACTCATAAATATATCCTTTATTTATAATAGCAAAACAAAAAGGAAATAAAGAGCTCCCCAACTTAAGGCCTTCCATATAACTGCAGCTGCAGAAACACAAACTGTGTCTTAAACATTCTGTTTTTGTTTTTTTTTTTTTGTACTTAATAGGACATGTCGAAAATTTTTCCCCAAAAAGGTTTTCAATTAAACATCTGCACGCTGTTGATTTTCAGATGTGTCAAGAGTATTATGTGAGTAAGTTTAATATATCTTTCTCAGAAAACCATTAACGAAATTGATGATAAAAAAGATGTGAAAATCAACTTCATCGTAATAATTACAAACTTCATGCACCAGACAACATTTTATAAAATTTTGTTGGCTGGGGAAATATTAATACACATAATATATCTACTTCGAAAACTTTTCCAATAAACTTTTTGCGCGAGGCATAAATATATATTTATTTTTTAAATCTTACTCGCAATAATAATCGATAAAATTTTTATAACTTTGATGGAAACAATCTCAACCCACATCCACTTCCATATATACCGCCTTGAATTTAAATTGAGAACAACTTCATTTATGGACTTGAACTCGAGTTTGTTGTAAAGTATTTATATAAAGTCAGATAGCTTTTATTTTTATTCATATTTAAAATACAAGATCTTGAGTATGACAACAGATAATAATAATAATAATAATAATAAACCAAAGAGATGTACTCCTTTGCACACAACCAAAGGGACAACAATCATGAATGAAATAAAAACACAATGAAAAATAGGACTTTTGTGAATTTTCGGGAAATTAATTTTATTTTCAAGAAAATGAAATTTATTTCTTTTTGTTTTTATGTTAATTTATTGTTAAATTAGATTATTTGGAACCACTTAATATTATTTTAAGATCTTCAATAGCTGACCTTACAAGAAAATGTAACTTAGGTTATAAAAATCATTCCACATCCTCTTTCTTAATTTAGCCATCAAGGTGAGAAGTTGTATCATAAATTATATTATAATAAAATTGAATTATTGAAACTGCTGCCGTCATTCATTAAATCCTTCCATTACAACAATTTTGTTTCTTTATTTATATACAATAACTTTATCTCACACAAAACAAGAAAGAGAGATAGTAGCTGCTTTCCATTATGTATTTTTTTTTGTGAGGTAGGTATGAAAATTATAAAATGGACAAAACAGCTGTTTCCTTTTTAGGATAATGGAGTCTGTAGTGTCTTCCCACAGGTAGACAAATATTAGTTTTGTAAAGAAATAATAAAAGTTTTATAACAATTTTATACCTATGTAGTATAACATACCAAAGGCATGCAATATGTTAACATTTTTAAAGTCAAAATTTTATTTTATTTCTTTTTCCTGCTATCCCCAGCTTTTTGGGTCCCTTGCAACGGTTTTGTGTTATAAAAAATATATCATACGACCTAACTGATTAAAGGACAACTGTTGGTAGGATAAGAATTTATTTGCATAGCAATTTCAAGTTAAAAGTTTACAGGACAGCTTGGCGTTCTGATAGTTATAACAACAGAGCTTGCTCACAGAAATATCAGATACATATTATGTATATAAAAATAGGAAGTTTTTTTTTATAAATCTTTTTTTTCTCAATCTTTTTGTTTTTTTAATTCACCCGATATTAAAAAAACCTCTTTTAATAAAAACCTCATATTATTCTTCTCTATTATTTATATGATGCGCCCATAATTATGGATTGTTACTTTAGTCCAGTTTTTGTTCACTTTCTCTAGAAAAAAATTTTAGTCTGAGCCCCAAAATAACTACGGTTAAAAAATAATTTAAAATAAATCTAGTCATAATGTGGTTAGAAATGAGTTATTAAATTACTCTGGTTAACTATGCGGTATAAATAAACCCAATATTACCCTAAGGTTTGTTTTGGGTAGATATTTCTCTCCAAAACAACTTTTAAGTCATATATTGGTTACAATTTGGTACATTTTCAACGTATTCCTAACCACTTGATTGTTATTTATTGGTTGCAAAAAAAAATCAAAGGTTACTTTCAAAAAAATAAAATTATAGGGTAAACTAAAATGCGGGAATTTCCGTAGCACATTACGTTGTGCTGTTACTACGTTACAATACGTTGATGTATATTGAATACGTTCAATATTGGGTACGTTCCTTTTAGCTCAAACTTAATTGAAAGGTCGAGTTGAGTTTGGGTTGAAATTTGGTTGACAGATCGAACTCGCCGCGTGATGTAAAATTCACCCTGCGAAGTAAAACCTGCACTTGAATATTAAATTTGTTGTTTGCACATCTTAACCGTGAGTCCCGGCACTCACACTTTTTTTTATAAATGTTTTTGTTAGAAAAATTATTTTCAAAATCTTTTAAAACAATATTGTTTGAACATTTAGAAACCATCAGATTCTAAAATTCTAATAAAATCAGTCAAGCCTAGAAGTGAATAACTCAAAAATAAGGCAATTTTCTCAAAAAACGTCAAAATCCTATTTCCACAGGTAATGTAATTTTATTTGACAAAAACCTGAAACGCGAGGGTTAAATCTGTAATTGAAAAGCTAATTTTATTTACTACAATAAAGTCTAAAGCTAATTTTATTTACTACAATAAAGTCACTATCCCATCAGCTCATTTCAAATTAATGTGCGAAAAAAGTTATTCCCTAACTAAGGGCCATATACGTATGTATATATTACATATTTATGTCTTGTCATAATGTATAACGGTCTTATAGACCGTTTTGTCACATCAGGTAAAAACATCATGTTCCTAAATTATTATTTACTTTTTATCATCAATTAATTTTGTAACATCACATTAACGCATAGATACCTTTGTATCTGAAAAACAAATTAATTCCAAGATTATCTTTCAAGGACTTCTTGTAGGAATTTTCATGTTTTATAGCTACTTCACGTCCCGAACTCATAATTAACACAAATCTTAGGAATTTAACGTATGGAATAGGTATGGCAAGATGTAGAAGACTTATGATGTCACATCCGATAGGGTGATAATTTTAAGTTGAATTTTAAGGGTTAGAATAGCAAACAGAAGTTTGGGTGTTTTTCGATAATTTACCAAGTTAGGTGTATACATTTATACGAGTATTTTAGAAACTTCTAAATTAGTCCCGTAAAATTAACTTTGAAACAAAAAAAGGTAAAACATTAAAAAGGATACCCAATATTTATAAACAAACACATAATTATTTGGTATCCTTTTTTCCATTTTACATCTATTGGGAATATGCGATGTATCATTTGATTATCATTTTTAAAACCTTATTATAAAGCTAAGTAAACTTTCTCTTGTGGTTACCAAATTCAAAAGGAATGACAGCAACACTACGGATTTGACAATCGGATTATTTTGTCCCTTAAGAAATTAGAATCGACAATAGATGGCACTAGCTTCTCACACTGCTTCGTTTGTTTATGAAAATTATTGGAGCGTGCCAAAAAATTAATTGCAAATAGTTTTTTGAAGCCCCTTATAAATTTTCAGTTTTTAAAATGCTAAAATCGATAAAAAAAAATTCCGCGTGAAGCCAGTTGGACCAACTAAGCTAAGAAATAAATATATTCCTGTTTCCCACAACTTTTGCTTTCAAAATATTTATTCAAACAAAGAAAGTCCTTGAATCAATAGTTTTGAAATTGACATCTGTATCCTCTTTTATGAAAAATAATATTTATTGAATTGTACAGCAAATACTCTAGAAATATTGTTTGGAGGTATACAAATATTATGTTTAACGTTAAAAAAACATTTGTATATAACGTAAACACATAGTATGTGTGTTACATTAGGTTATCAATTTGGGGAGTAAAAATAACACCAATGTGACCACCACATCCAGAAAAACATCAAGTAGGTACCCTTCAAGTATCTTTTTTTTTCATTAAATGTGATGCTTTTAGCGTAAACAATGTATCTTTTAACAAAATCGTTCTTTAATGGAATGATGATATGATCCTGACAATTTGTCAGTCAATCTTTTATTTTTCATCAATCACTCAATAGAGTTAAGATAACGACTTAGAGTCCTGTAAAAAGTAGTATCTATGTGATAACAGTTACTTCCTCTATTATTTATCATCGGCTAAATGACAATTTTATAAAATACATGCAAAGACATTTCTTGAGACCGAAAAATACCAAATGTTCACTTGCAGTAAATTCAATTAAAATCTTAGAAGATGCCAATTTGCAAATATATTTTATATTTGCCTTTCCTTTGTTTCTCGGAATTTTCGATAGAAAACAAATTAGATTATATTATTAAAGAACGGATGGAATATAATTTAAATCTTGTTATTCTTTTGCATGAAACAATTCTTAAGAAAATTGCTTTTATTGAAATGATATTAGACTTACTGCTTTCTTGGAAACACTTTTGAAGACGTTAAGCTCGGGTATTTTTACTTGCAATTGGTTAGCTTAGGGTATTTTTTTGATTTTTAAAATAAATCGACGTCGGGATTTTAGTAAAAGTTAACATTACAATGATAGGTAAAGAGAATATGAACAAAATGGTTCCCTCAATTATTTCTGTCTGCATCTCGGCTAAGGGGATTTTCTTAACAATTTGAACTTAGGATTTTTTTTTTGTGATTTCCAGAGTAGAAGTTCTATTTTTTTTTTAGCTGAAAGAATAACGGGACTTGGCATACAATCTTTATGAAGGATATCTATCCCCAAAACTACACTTACAATTTTGATAACCATGTGGTTACTACTTTTGTAAAAAAAAAAAAAAAACTAAAACAGTTGCCTGCAATAGAATCGATTTTTTTTTTAATTTCGTCTTTCTCATTAACAGAAAAATATAACCGGCTTCAATCAAAAATTTTATTCAAGAGGTTCTTTTAAGTCAAAATAATGTTGCATACAAAAATTTTCAAAAATTGGTTTTTGATTAAAAAAAATAACTAAGAGGTTTCTTAAAATGAATTAATGATTTTTTTTTAAATTAAGTTTAAAGGCATATATTATTTAAAGCAAAAAATGACATACAGATTAATTTTGCAAGCTAACGAAATTTTATATATAAAATTAAGTTAACCGATCTAAAGATTTTTATTTTATTTTTTTACAAAATTCCTATTTTTTACGAATTTATAGACAGGGTTCTTAATTTTGAGCTCCGTAGCTTTTTAGGAATTGTCTTACCAAATTCTAAAGAACAAATTTCGTGTTTTCTTTTCATAATTATGTTTACTTTATTATAAGGATGTTTTAACCATTAATTTTAAAAAATGGCTTTAACAAATGTGCTGGAACAAAAGTTAGATCTTTTTTCATTTACAATTTTATGGCATATACTGTCATGCATGTTTATAATTAAATAAACAAATTCAGCCCTTCGGCTCTCTGAAAAAAAAAAATATTTTTTTTTTTAAATATAATCCCAAAATAAAGAAACCCACTCCTTCAAAAATTAAAAATTTACAGATTTCACTCATAGAGTAACTATGTGGACATTGAAAATGACTTGTATTACGTCGATAAAACAAAAACATGTCTAATCTTTGTAATTTTTATTTTGTATACTATTGTTGCATTATAATTTCACAAACTGTCTTAGAAACCATTCTAAAGTCTGAAGTTCCAATTTTCATCCGCACCGGTACAGCACTTATACACGAAATTAAAGTTACATACCATCTATCTTAACGTATATCTAGGTATTTAACATTTTTGCATAGCTAAGCATTGCAGAAAGGTAACTGAATTATTACAGATCAATTAAAGCATACATATAATACGGTTCAACTTAGTTCTCGACTCAGTCGGTTGTTGTTCAAATCAACCGGTGTCTTGGATCAAATAACAAGATCAATTTGACGGTTGATGAGAAAATCAAAAGATTTTGAATTTTTTCAAATTGATTTACAAGTATTTCAAATCATTGAACTATGTATATTGTATAAAGCCAAGACATTTGATTTACTGTACTTTTTTAAATCGAGACAAAATTTACAAAGAACCTCACTGCTAATTGTTTTTATTCTATAATATTTTATTTTAAAATATTTTGAACCCTTCTTTTAATCAATTTAACAATATCGAGTCGCGTAATTTTTTTTAGACAAAAATAATGTTTTTGACACTTGGAGCTGTATTCTTTTAACTGAGTTTATGAAATGTGTGGCCGAGCGGCAAGATCAATTTAGTTAACAACCAAATTGAATAGTTTATGGACTACTTTAAGATAAAGCCAAAATTTTATTTGCATTTGAGGACCTTAACCATGAAGATCTGACCATTAGGGCTTAAGTTATAAGTTTATTAAAGAGGTTCGAGTAGGTACCTATGCACCTAGGTTAAACAATCAAACTGATTTAGAAGTTAGTAAAGTCTTTACCCAAACGTTGTCTAGCATATTCTAGGTTCTTTAGGTTGACTTAGAAAAAAATCAACTTTGGTCATATTTTACCTTAATTTTGAGACTTTAACCTCAAAGATCCGATGATTAGAACAGAATATATCAGCTTACAAATCGACCCTTTTTGATTATAATATTTTAATTGTTTAGCTAAGTTAATTCTAAGAAGTTATAGGCTAACCAAGACCTTAACCTTGATGTTTTTTTCTTAGAACTTAAGTTATAATTTTATATAAGAAGTTCAAGTAAATACTTATGCATATTCTAGGTTAAACAATCAAACTGATTCAGAAATAAGTCAAGTTTTGTCAAAAGCATTTTCGAGTCTGACATTTTACCTTCATTTTCAGGCCGTAACCTCAAAGATCCGATGATTAGAACAGAATATATAAGCTTACAAAATTGACCCTTTTCGATTATACATAATATTTGAGTTGTTTAGCTAAGTTAATTCTACCTCTTGCCTGATTTACCTAAACATATCTTAACCTTGAGCATCTGGCCCTTAGAACTTAAGTTATAATTTTGTGTAAGAGGTTCAAGTAGGTACCTATACATATTCTAGGTTAAACAATTAACTGATTCAAAAGTAAGTTAAGTTTTGTCAAATAGATAATTAGATCAGAATATATCAACTTACAACATCGACCCTTTTTGAATATACTATTTAAGTTGCTTAGCTAAGTTGATTTTTCCTCTAGCCTGATTTACCTTAGTTTAAATACCTTAACCTCGCGCATCTGGCCCTTAGAACTAAAGTTATAAGTTTATTAAAGAGGTTCAAGTAGGTACCTATTATGCATATTATAGGTTCAACAATGGATTGATTTAAAAGAAAGTCAACTTTTGTAATAATAATAATTTCTTTAGACTGACATTTTACCTTAATTTTAAGACTTTAACCTCAAACATCCGATTATTAGAACAGAAGTTATAATCCAAACAAACCAACCAAATCCAAACTTTACGATTTTATTATTTGTAAAATACCTACTAAAAATAATGTTCATGCACATACCTACATACCTACATGTGTACATACATGCATATCTACATACCTACATAATGTATATCATTTTTGTGCCCGATGCAAAGCCAGTTTTGTTTGCCACGTGGTGTTTTTTTTATTATTGCACACACTCCACCGTCTTCTCCCTTCTATCAATATCTTCTTTGTAGGTACGTACGTACCTACCTACTCACATACATATTTTGTTTGTTTTTTTTTCTTTTGCCGTGATGAAATTTGTTCTAAAAAGACAATTTTTCAAGTTTCTAGTATGAATTTTTTTACGCCTTTGCAAAATTTTTTATGCAGATTTGTAGCTTGCCATTTAAGCTTTAATTATCTAGCTTAATATCGAACATCCAATAATTTTAACTAAAGTTATAGGCTTCTAAGTGGGCTCAAATCGAGCATTTTTCGAATTTTACATTCCTCCACTGAATCTCGTCCGTTGGCGATGATCAAAATTTATGTACGCTGGCTGAAATTCATCACTTGTGTTTTTTTCTTCATTTTATTCATTTTGTTAGTTTCTTTGGTAACACCAACCAAAAATTCAATCGTTCTCCCCCTATACGCTAGAGTTCATTCTATATCTTTGTTCATTTTGGTAACACCATACTTTTATCAAAACGAGCCTATAAACATTTTCAATGTTAAAAAAGAAAATTAACGCTCCTAAGTCTTGTATATCTGTCCCAGATAATAATATTTTATTTTTCTTTTGTTTGTCTTGATTTTCTTTTGCATTTCCTTAACACAAAAAAGTTTCTTCTGAATACATAATATGCATATTATGATGCTTATAAAATCACATTTATTTAAGAAGCTTTTCTTTTGCACGAAAATTTACGAGTATACGAAATTCTATTATACGCTCAAAAAGGTATTTTATGTCACATGAGTGTAAAAGGGGGAAATCTTTGAATTTATTATATTTTTGGTATTATTGTTATCATTTCCTTTATAATACTCAAAATGTTATATGAGCATGTATTTAACATATATTTTCCTGAAATACGAAAATAAATTGTCAAAGGCTTTTATAAGTTACATACATGTACGTATAATATGATAAAGTAAGAATAAATTCGATTTTAACAAATGAAACTAAATCATTCTACTTAATCAAAATACAATTTTATTTAAAAATTGTGACTTTGTAGGTAAAGAAGATTTATTTGTTTAGGAATAAGTTTTTTTTTTTAATTTTTTGTTATGTCTGTTTTACATATTTATACAACTCGCCATGAGACGAGATAAGACAAGACTTTTGTAAGTTTCGCCTCGGTTTCGAATATTGCAGAAATAAGTGGTCAGGTAATCACAAAATTAATTCACTAAATTTGTTGAGTTAACTCGGAGTTTAATTGCGATTTTAGTTGATTCCGGGTTTAATTTGGGGTTAAACCCGGATTAAATCTTTAAACGTTTTTTTGCAATTAACTAAGATCGCAACTCGGGTTTAATTTGGGGTTAAACCCAGGTGAATTCTTTGAACATATTTTTTTGCAATTAAATAAGATCGCAATTACACTTCGAGAAAATCTCGTACTTAAAAGATGGGTTCACAACTAGTGAATTAATAGAAAACTTAATGGAGTATTCTAATGACATCAGAAGATTAAAATAGCAAAATCCAGTTTTTAATGGGAGATTGGATAAATCGCCCTTTAATCTTTTTTCTTTAATTTTTTATTATAATATCCTTAATTTATGAACCGTTTCTTCATAAATCACTGCATTAAGTACCTATAATGAATTAAAATATAAATAAAAATCTTAATTGTTTCAATTAAGCATACAGCTATTCTCTAGCTTTATTGTCATCAGAAATATAAAGTTAATGCTTTTGCAAATATTTCAACATATTTAAACATAATAATTACACCAGACTTTTGATATAAATTTATTTTTGTTTATGCATTGTCTTTCTTAAAACACAAATAAAATAACATAAACTTATTTAGGCAACGACTTCTTTTACATATTATATTACACATACATATAGGCAATGAGAATGAAAATAGAGAAATAACGTTGACACATATCTCATTAACTTTATATCACGTAGGCTTAGTATAGAAATGTAATTATTTTCATGTATAGCACTTTTGGAAACTGAATTATTGTATGTGCATTTGAATGTGTATTGTATATGATGAGAGGAAATAAATGAATAGGAAAAAGGAATAAATTTAATGTCAATACACAAAAAGAAATAATATATTATTTGACTGAAAACAAAATTCTTAGAAAACTCAGTTGTTCTTGTTGCGCGTTGCGCCATAAGCCGTAGATCAGTATGTCATGTATTCAGATACAATGGATTTACATATCGTTTACTTTCGGAGTAAATGGTATATATTTTAACGAGTGCACCTAGTATATACTTAGGTAGCTACATGACGAACTAAATTAACGTTTGCACTAAAATTAAGCTGCAGTAGTAGAGAACTTAACTTTGAAGATCAATACCATTTTATCTGAAAGGCTTTTTAAAGCAGTTTTAAAATTATATCTGGAGTTAAACTAAGTAAGCAATTGTCATTTATTTTGCTTATTACAAGAGAAAACCATTAAAAATAGATGAAGATATTTTTGCTTAATATTTGAAATAACTGTAAAATGTAATTATCTTCCATTAATTTTTTTTCGGAATGTAAATTTTATGCTAAAAAGATTTTTAAAACTACTAGCAATTGACCCAAGATATGTATGTGTGTTTTCTTTTTCTTAATTCACCTAATTCATTGTGAATTACTTTTCAAAAGTGCATATTTTACAATTTTTGACATAATGTATTTACATTTATATCTGGATTTGAAGCTTTTCCTTAATTTTTTTTTCGGAGATTTTTTTTTGACAGAGCCCCCTGCTGGCCGGTGGTAATAATTTAGGCACCCCGACTTTTTTCCAAGCACCTCAAAGCAGTGAATTTTTCATACTTCTAATCTTTTAATTGCTTTACTTTTACTTTTAATGGCTTTATAATCGTAGAGGTTTTCTTATGATTATTTTTTGCTATCATGCTTACAATTTAAACACTTGTAGTTCATTGTTTTTATTAATTTTTAAGCTCAAAAATTAAATTGGTAGAACTTAAGACAGAACCTAACCTATCCAACAAAAATTCAAAATTTTGAGACAAATTCCGTCTTGACAGTTTTCTTCTCTCATCAATAAATGTTACATTGACCTCGCATTTAGTATAGGAACCAAGTTTTTTTCTTTAAATGTGTAGGGTACATCAGTGTGCGTGTACGAGATGATTTTCGGAGCTGTAACCCCCCTCCTTCCATTTGGCGGCTGGTGGATAAATGTTTACTCGCCATATCTAGAGAACCATAACTTTCACCTTAGTTTTGTAGAGATTTGAACTCTCTACAATTTAGCTATACAAAGTTTTACCGAAAAATATGAAATAAAAAAGTTTCAACTAAACATAGACCAACGTTTTTAAAAAAACATTGGCATTTAACTTTTGTTGATTGAAAAAATTACAAAAAGTTTGTATACTTTTAACTATAACTTTTTTATTTTTGTTTTCTTGGTAAAAGTCAAAATTGTAGAAGATTAAATTTTCTACAAAACTGAGTTAAAATTCTGTTTGTGGAACTTATGGCTCCAAAAAAATTGGGGTGTTACGGACTCTAAAATTATATCGTATACGCACACAGACGCACCCTACACATTTAAAGAAAAAAAAACCTTGTCGGGCAGAATTTTGTAACATTTCAATGGACTTTATAGCCTCCCCATTGTGTTCTTAAGAAACTGTAAAACGTCCCAATCGATATGAGCACCGCTAACGATTTTACTGAGCTTAAAAGCCCCCAAAAATGTTTTGTCATGAATATATCCCTAATGGTTAGTTGTACAGAAAAAATTCAAAGCCTTATTTGTAGCTTTGAACATTTTCTACAAAAAACATTCTGACACTTTTTTTTCATAAAAATAACGGTTTTCGAAGTAAACCAATCTGAAGAGTTAGGTGTTTTACTTTTCTATACATAGTGTAGCGGCTTAGTTAAAAAATTGGTCATTCTGTTGTAAAAGCATAAAGTTTTTTTTCATTCTTGGTACATTATATAAACATGATTTTAAGATAGTGGTCCACTGTATATGTCCACCCGTTTATGTGGGAAGGGCAAATTAAAAAAATGACATAAAATAAAAATCAATATTAAAAAACAACGGCAACACCAACAATATTATGTGACAGCTTTTTTTTAAAGCCAGGAACTCATTCTGTTTTTAAATTAAGTTATTTTGGTGCTTAGTTTTTTGAATAAATTATTCTTAAACTCCAAATTTTAAAAATAATATTCGAAAAATAAAAATAATTAATTATTCAAAAACTTGAGAGTTAGGAAAATTAAAGTAAAGACTTTTAAAGTTGAAAGTTGTCATTTGAAATCATCACTCAACAGGAATTTTATATTAAAATTCTATACATACATTTTATACATACATTATATACAAAATTTAAAAATCGATGTATGCACTCCTTATGAAAAATGTATACCAAACAAACGTCATAATAATAGCACACGGAAATTCTTTTGTCAAAATCGCTAAAGGCATTTCCGACGAACAAAAGGTTTCCTTTCACTTTTCGGAATCTGAAACTGTCTCGATGTCTTGGGAAAAGATTTTAAAGACTTTCGCTTATGTGCGGGTTAAGTTACAGATAGAAAAATTTGCAGGTCCTTTAATTTTATATATACATACAAAATGTATACATGTGTTTATATATAAAGAAGTTATGACCTACACCATACAAATAGATTTTTTTCAATTAATATATCTTTTTCAGTCCATGGAGTAAATACATCTTTACTCTCTCTTCAAAAAAATAATGATCTTTGGGGAATATTTTTATTGTTTATTATTCCAGGCCTTAAAATAAGTCACGATTTTCGTGACTTTGAAATGTACACGTGTCCAATGTCCATGTGCAGAAAAAATGAATGAAAAAAAAATAAAAAATATAAAATAAATCAAACATTTTCTCCAGATTCAACAAACGATGGTAAAAGAAAAAAAAATTAAAAGAACAAATTGATGTTGAAAATGTCAGAGCTTATTTTACGGTTTCATTGTTTTGAACTAAGAGGATATTAAATAAATTCGAGTTCTTTCAACTTAGGTATCTTAAAAAACATCAACTTCAAAATTCTATTATTGAAAGAAAAAAGCGTGAATTTCAAAAATGTGAGAGTAGGTATACAAAATAAATTTAAGGGCTGTTATGAAATGTGTATATAGTGCAAGTAAATATTGTAAGTTATGATTCCTACGGGAGTTTCACGTTGGGTAAGATATTTTTTTTCCTATATAATAGTTAGAGTACCAAAGCAAGCTTAAATGCCTTGGAGGGTTTCCGGCATTTTGATTTAAAGAAAGATCTCTTTTTTGGCCTTATTTATTATAAACGGGAGGACGAGGAAGGGAGAGAAATTTTTATTAATTTTATGAATTATAAGAAATTCGTAGAACTACATAAATATAACGAAAAAAGTCGAAAACGGGAAGTAGTTAGAGGTTTAAAAAATAATATTCCATAAATCACAACGTTGCTTGGAGGTATAGTGAATTTTTTTATTGTTGGAAAGAGAATAGCAAAATATCTAAAAACTACTTGTGGATTTTTTGTATTTATGTCTTTTTTGATGTTCTCTACGTAATTTTGAGAAACACACATTTTTCGGGATCAAATTTTAGTAGTTTAGTTTTTGATACAAATTTGTGTGTTTCTTATATGGAATATCACACATATCTCGTCGTAGGGGTGTTTTATGTTGTATCGCCGACTGTGCACAAAATTCACACAAAAATGGCTCTACGCATATAACGGGTCATTTATTTCGTGGTTTGAAGTTGGTATAGCTGTCAAACTCAGCTGTCATTTAAAGTGTCAACAACGCGTTAAAATTTTAAAAACTTACTACAGAAGTGGTGATTCAAACGTAGCCACTTTTCGCGCTTTACGCGATGTTTATGGTCGTCATAATCGACCGACTACGCAGACAATCGGTAAAACTGTGAAGAAATTTGAAGAGAGTGAAAGCGTTAATGATGTCGTAAGGCCTGTGCATCATTGTAATGCACGCTCAGTCGAAAATATTGCTGCTGCTTGTACAAGTGTTGCTGATGATCCGACTTTATCGATTTCCCGGCGTTTTTTTTTTTGACCGGCGATTGAAAATCATGATTTGGACGATATGTGGTTCCAACAAGACGGGGCAACAACACGACTAACTATGGCTTTATTGCGTGAGAAGTTTCCTGGTCGCGTAATATCACGTTTTGGCGACGTCAATGGACCACCAAAATCATGCGATTTGAAACCGTTACATTTTTTCTGTGGGGCTACGCAAAAGACCGTGTTTATGCGAATAATTCCCGAACTCTAGACGAACAACATTTCTCAGATTATGGCCAAGATACCGGTCGAAATGTGCGAAAAAGTAATTAAAAATTACCTCAAAAGAATCGCATGTTGCCATTTGAATAATATTCTTTTTCACACTTAATGGCAAAGTCCAAACTTTATAATGAAATAAATTTTTTATTAAAAATGTATCGCTGTGTGTGTTTTATTTAGCTTTACTTTCGAAACCGAAAAATGAATGACCCCCTGACATTAGGGTGTTTTTAATTGTCTCATTTCAACCTACCATGCCCTTACTTTTTATGATATTCTAAGCGAATCACCTTCTATTCAATTAAATTATAGGTTAATTTACTATCCGCTTACAGTGCCAGTAGCGGATAAAATAATTATCTGAAAAGATTACGGAGTTGATTTTTTTTCATTTGTAGCTGATTTAGACCTAATTCAAGATGAACTTTTTTTAACGACCACCCTAATATGGCAGAATTAATTCATCTCCAATCCCTTCCTTAGATATTCCCACACTTCTGAACATTTAATTTCGGAGATGCGACCTGTACTTTAATTTAACTATTTTAAAATTGAATTATTTCTATCAGGTCACCCTGTATAATACATAATATCAATCAATTTGTTTCAAAAGTGGTAATTCTGTTCTGCAGTACAAACCATCAAATCCGTATAATTTCAATCATTCTGCAAGGAAAATAAAAAAAAAAGAAACATTTACATCCCCTTTAAGGTTCACAGTTCAGTTCACTGTACATAGTGTGTATATCTTTTAAAAACATTTAAGGCTAAAAGAATATCCCAATCCCTTCGTTTGAGATTTTTTCTGCAGTACTTACATATTACAGAACCAACTACATCTAAAACCCTATATTTTAATCAAACCTGAAATCTTTATTTGCTCTACTGATACTGACATAAGACCACACAAAAAGGTTATTTTTTTCGATATGGGTAGATATTTCTAAATAATTGGAAGAAGGTATTGTATGAAGGATACATTTAGGACGGGTGCGGGCGGGCGGTTTGAATTATTTTTCTTGAAATCATGAAAAGTTAGGTGCTTAGGGCTGTATAAAGAAGGTTCTAGGACAAGAGCTCAAACTTTAAGCCTTTTTTTTTTCTTTTACCAAAAAAACGTGTTACAAATTTGGCATCATTAATAACTCGCCGTGCCCGTCGATCTAGAAAGAAATGTATTAACATATAGTTTAGTTTAGTTAAAGTTATTATTGTCCGAGTACAACAAAATAAACAATAGAGCACCTTCTTATACAAATAGTTTAAACAACAAACAGTTTCTTGCACAAACAGTTTAAACAACAAATCAACATAATTAGGAAGAACTTAACCTTCTGTAAATGTTTTAACCTCAACGCGAGGTAAACTATTAGATTTCTTTAATAAATCTATCTTAATTAACGAGAAAAAAATCTAAAAAATCCTTAGACTGATTTTAAAAATAAATAAATATTTGTTTTCATATCAAAATTTTGTAAACACTTTTAAGAAAATAAAATTGGTACGCAATTTTTTAATAATTTTATTAATGCAGAATTAAAAAAATGATTTTTAGAAAAAATCTTCTTCTAATTTTTGAAATATTGAATTTTCTGGAATAATTTTCTCTCTAGCCTAAAATTGCAAAATACATTCCGCCTCATATAATTTATTTTTATTTTATTTAATGTCTTGCAAATCAAGACAAATTATTGATTAAACTTAATACACCCTAGCACTTTATGCAAATCACCCCGTATCCTTACAAGCTTGCTATTGACGACTAAAACATCTAAAACTATTCCTTTTAAGTATAATTTTCGTCATACAATCAATCAAAATGCGTGTTTTAAGGCGAAAATTAAGTAAATGACCACTTTTATTTCCACTTTCAAGACTGAATTATGAAGGAATTATTATGAGGGAAACGGAGTTTAGGACTGGGGTTTTTGTATTTGAGTAAACAGTTACCTCAATGAAGTTAAAAAGACATGCTTGAACTGAAAAAAAATATTACCAAAATGGTTTCGTAGATTAAAAAAAAAACAATAGTGATGTGTAATGTGTGTTACAACAAATGGAGTATTCTTTTAAGATGTTACAAAATAAAATTATAAATGAATAAAAATCGTTTGTTTATAATTTTACAATTCCTACTTGTTTGACATTTTAAATTTTATCAATGACAGTTATAACTGACCTCACTCATAGTCCTACAACATAAAAAGAAATTTATATTTTAATTTTACAATGTTTGTTTAAGTTCAAATATGTTATGAATATAACGGGTGGGCCATCTATAGTGGTTTCATTTTAAATCATAGGTTGTTTTGACACTGACAGCTGTTTACCGCTCGAAATCTTAACAGAAAGTCAGTATCATACCTCCACGGAACAAAATAAGTCGCTTTACGCTTGACCAACGTTGAAAAATATGGAAAACTTATTTTCAAAGTGAGTGCTGCGTAGCCCAAAAAGAGAAGTCAATGCATCCACAGAGAGTGACAGTTTGGTGCGGATTGTGGAGTGGTGGCATCATTTGAGCATTTTTCATTGAAAATGAGGCTGGGAACAACGTTTCGGTAAATGGTGGGCCTTACAGAGCCATGTTAACCAACTTTTTTAATTGAAATTGAAGATTTGGATTTAAACGACCTCTTGTTCATACAGGATGGCCATATGCCACGCAGTCCTTGCCAGCCGAGACAGCCACGATGTTTTCGATAATTAATGCGAATGTTTGCTCTTACTAATAAAACCATAATACATAGAAAAAATTTAATTTTGTTAATTTTATTGCATTTTTAAAAAGAAACTTGTATTTGGCCCACTCTGTAGATATAAAATCTCAAAAAATATTTAATATAAATCCTTTTATAAAATCTACAGTACAGTACATACTCATATGTGTTAAGGCGACATTATTTTCAAAGGAAAGTAAACATTGTTAAATTTGAAAAAAAATATCCTGCAAAATAAAATCAACATGTTTATGATCTCCAATTCTGTTGAAGCGATTTTTGTATTGGATTTTCCTTGAAAAAAAAAAAAAAATTACCATGCAAACACAGAATAAACTTGCAAAACATACAAAGGCAGAATCATGTCCTGCAAAATTGTCCGTGTCAGTGAGTTAAATGCTATCTTTTTAGATATACACATATGTAAACAGACTTGCTGAAAAATATTAGACGACTTATAAAATATTTCTATTTTATTTTTATGATAATTAAAAAATTGATTTAAGGAATTACTTTTTCTACAAATTGTTAAAAACAAAATAACATGACGTTAATAAAACTTGCTTGATGGTAAATATATGTAATTTAAGTGGTTAGTATTTATAATTGCATTTTTCGTGCATCGGTATCTCCTTTCTAATCCTATCCTACTTCCCTAATTGCTCGCACTGTGTTTAACATTAAAAGGGCATTCATATATATTTTCCGATATATTTTTTTTTAATTTGTATGTCCGAAAACAATGGTACCTATCTGGGCATACAGATTTTTTTAATTGTTTAGGAATATTATATATTTTTCTCGAAAATGATTCCCAAGATTTTGATGAAAAAACTCAGCTCTTTAAATGCGATACTTTTTGTCAAATTTTGGATGTGTAAACATCTAAGACGGTGGCGGCGGTAGGGGAAACTAAAAACGTGGAAATTTCTGTAGCACATTATACGTTGTGCTGTTACCACGTTACGATACATTGATGTATATTGAATACGTTTAATATTGGGTACGTTCCCTCGTAGCTCAAACTAAATCGAAAGGTCGAGTTGAGATTGGGTTGAAATTTGGTTGACAGTTCGAACTTACCGCGTTCTGTTATGCAAAACCACAGTCTCCGACTAGCTTTCAAGCAGCAAACATCTCGTTTATTCGCTTGTATTTTCTTTCGTTCTCTTGCGTACTCTTACGCTCTCCTCCCTATTCCAATTTACCTTCCATACCGTTCATTCCCCTTGTGTTTCTTATACTCCTTATAGCGCGTGTGTTATACATCGCGAGTGAAGTGATCCAAACCTATAAAACAATGGCCCCAGGGCCAAAATTGAGGCCTGGCAACATGTTTGACGGCCTCATAGTTGACCCTCCTCCCGAACCCTTACCTAAAAAAATTAAAATAGGAAATTCCTCTTCCAACGATTTCCCTGCTCTCAAAAAAACCACCATCATACCGAAAAATCCCCGCTTTGTCCTCATTTCTCCAAAGAATCCAGATAAACCTATTTCTTCAGTGAGTGTTTTCTTGCTAAGGAAAGCTATCGATGCTATCAGCACCAAGTATGAAAGTATATCCCAACTAAGAGACGGTAAACTCCTCATCTTAACAAAAGATCAAACAGTCGCCGATAGATTCTTAACTGTTACAAACCTCTCCAACCTTTGCCCTGTCACTGTATCACTTCACGAGCGTCTTAATTCCTCTAAGGGAATTGTTTACGCTCCATGGTTAATTAATGTTGAAGAAACTGAAATTGTCTCGGAGATGAAATCACAAGGAGTGACACAAGTATACAAATTCACTAAACTACACGAAGGCAAGCAACGAGCGACAGGCTTAATGTTGTTCACGTTTGACCTTTTCCAACCACCTGAAACCGTTTTAATAGGCTGGTACAATGCTAAAGTCAGTGAATACGTCCCCAATCCCATGAGGTGCAAAACATGCCAGCTTCTTGGACACACAACAAAAAGATGTACAGCTAACCCAACTTGTGATACATGTAGCCTTCCTCCTCATGTACCAAGTCCATGTACTCGCACAATGTGTGCCAACTGTAGTGAACCTCATCGATCCTCAGAAAAAACTTGTCCTAAATACCTCCAAATGAAAGAAATCTTAACTATTCAAACTAGAAACAAATGTACAATATCGGAAGCTAAACGCTTGTACAAGGAAAGTAATCCAATTTTACCACAAATCTCCACCGGCTCTTTCGCTAAAATCACTAAACAAACACAACTCCCAAATTATTCATCAGCAAACATTCCAAGCACTACCAATCAAAATCCTATCCTTAATATTCAGAAAATAACTTCACTCCCAACTGAACATAACACAAATCCAGAATCAAATAGCACCCAAGATCAAAATGAAAATAAAACCGAACAAACTAATCAAAAAGACAATCATATTAAAAAAGTTAACCCCTCACTTCACTCAACTTCATCCTCCCCACTACCCCCCATTCCTTCTCGCAAAATAAGTTTATCAAATATTAATAATCAAACTGTTCAAATTATACCACCATCAAACATCTCTTTACCCGTTAACCCTAACGAAATTACCAATAATAACTCAATCTCTTCGATCTTTCAACAACAAAACAACTCTTCTCAAATAATCTCTGAAAAACTAAACAACTCTTCTGCCGATATGAATGTTGATGACGATATTTAAATAAACTCTCTTTTCTTCGCCCAATGTCTCCATCAGTGGAGGGGTTCGTTTCGCTGTCTTTTTGTTTCCCGCGTAGATTTTGGTGCTTGGGGGGTGAGCGGTGCAATCAACTTATTTGGTTGCATCGATTGTCTCTTGGGCTCCATCTGTCTCATGCGGGGGCAGCGGACGGCGGGATGTAGCTTCTCTGCTGATGGAGACGAACGGTGACAAATGTTTTTTACTGCAGCCCAAATCTTTACTCAATATTTAAGTATATTGCTTTTGAGTTTTTTTTATTATATGGTTATGTTCAAGGTTTTGCAATGGAATTTGAACGGATATTTTAATAACTACCACGAACTGCAGTTAATTATAAATGATCTTAAACCTTCAATCATCTCATTACAAGAAACTCATTTACACAACAACGCCAATTTCTACTCACCAAAACAATATTCTTCATTTTTTCACAATTTACCTATAAATCTGACAGCCAAACAGGGTACTGGTATTTTAGTCCATAAGTCAATTCCCCACAAACACCTTCAAATTAATTCTACGATTTCTACTGTTGCAGTTGAAATCGATCTAACAAGTAAAATTACTATTTTATCTGTATATATTCCACCTGATCAATGTTTTTCCGCAACAGACTTAGAAAACATACTTAATGACATTCATACTCCCGTGTTGTTAACTGGCGACTTAAACTCTTGGAGTCCTTTATGGGGATCACCAATAACTAATACAAGGGGTAAAATCGTTGAACAATTCGTATATTCTTCAAATCTTGCTATATTGAACGACGGTTCCCCCACTCACTATTCAACACACGGTACTTTTACACATGTCGACCTTTCTTTAATTTCTCCCCAGCTCTATCCAATTTCAACATGGCAAGTACTTCCGGATTTACATGGTAGTGATCACTTTCCAATTCTAACGACTATAAACCTCAGACCTAGGTCTAACATACAAAAATACATGCCAAAGTATCAGATTGACAGAGCGGACTGGGATATCTTTCAAACTAAAATCAACGATCGCTTAGCTTCTTCCGTACCATCTCTCAATATAAACCATGAAGCAGCTATCATCAATAAATGTATCAGAAGCGCTGCTAATTCAGCCATTCCTCAAACCCACCCCGTCTCAAAAAAGAATCTACCTTGGTTTAATAACGAAATAAAAAATCTCCGGCAGATCAAGCAAAAAGCTTGGCAAACTTTTAAAAAATTCCCAACCCAAGACAACCTTATAGCATATCGTAAATCCAATGCAGCTTTTCGCAGATCAGCAAAAATATCTAAAAAAGAATGTTATGAAAGATTTACATCCAGCATCAACCCTCAAACAACATCAAAACAGCTTTGGTCCGGCATACGAACTTTAACCGGCAACTTTATAAGTCACTCTGTGAACTCTATTAAAACTGAAACCACAACACTCACTACGCCACTTGATATAGCCAATGAATTTGCAAAAACATGGGCTTCTTATGCCGAAAATTCAAATTTTTCTGCAGACTTTATAAATGCCAAATACTCATCTCTCTCAATCACTCTACCAACTTACAGATTATCTGCCTCGGCTCGATCCATAGAACTCCCAATAAATATTCTTGAGCTTGAAAGTGCTCTTGCCACAGCAAAAGGCAAAACTCCTGGATTTGATAGAATATCATACCCTATGCTAATAAACTCACCTAAATCATTAAAATTACGTTTAATTTCACTTTTTAACCAAATCTTTGATAAAGGAATTATTCCACAAACATGGAAGACTGCAAGCATTATCCCTATTCAAAAACCTGGCAAAGCCATTAATGAAGTGAGTAGTAACCGCCTCTTCCCTCTCTTCTAAGAACCATGTATCAATACTATCAATTGACTTTGAGAAAGCATTTGATAGGATTGGAATACATATCGTTATAAAAAAACGTATCGACTGGAAAATCGGTCCAAAGATGCTTAAGTATGTAACCGCCTTCTTAACAAATAGAAAGTTTCGTATTAAATTAAACAATGTCTATTCATCTGTAAATAACAACAAGAATGGTATCCCACAAGGATCTCCACTCTCGGTCACTATATTCATAATTGCTTTTAATGAATTAAGTGAAATCTTATCAAAATTTAGTACCCTTCGTCATTCTCTGTACGCCGATGACTTGGTTATCATGACCAAATCCAAAGAAATTTCACAAGTAACTAACATTTTCTTAAATGTCCTTACAGATATTGACGAATGGTCTAAACTTTCCGGATCCTCAATCTCTTTTGATAAAACTAAAATTCTACACATTTGTAAAAAAACAAGTTGTTCTAAAATAATAACACTTAACTTTAATAACATATGTATAAATAATGTTGATTCTCTAAATATTTTAGGTATATTTTTTGATAATAAATTTAGTTTTAAGAACCACTGTTTATTGATTAAAAAAAGTCTAGTTACCAGATTGAATATTGTTAAGTATTTATCTTCAAACAGAAGTTTTTCTCACATGAATGCAGTCATCAGAGTCATCAAATCAATAATCTTAGCTAAGATCGACTATGGTCTAGTTGTCTACGGAAAATGTGCTAATAGTTCACTTCAAACAATAAAACCTCAATACCACTCAGCTGTCAGATGTTGCCTCAAAGCATTTAGGACCACCCCAACAAAAAACATTCTCGTAGAAGCTGGCCTACCGTCTATCGAAGAAAGATTTGACCACTTAACCTCTCTTCTAATCCCGAAGCTAATGTTTTCTCCTAAATCTCCCGTTACTGATGATGCCAAACGAACTTTATCACGGAAAAAAATACCAAAAATACCATCAACAATCTACAACGCATTAAATATTGCACGTTCTATGGACATACCACTTGAAATCCGTAGTCAAAAAGCTACAACTCATCCTCCCTGGTTACTCTCCGAATCAACATTAAACATTGACCTCAACAGGTGGCCTAAAGGTTCTACAAATAACCAAGCTTTCCAAGCGTTATATAAAGATATAGTACAAAAATATAAAACTGAAAATTGGAGCCTCGTATTTACAGATGGGTCTAAATTTGATGACTCTACTACATTCGCAATAGTCGATGAACACAAAAATCTAATCCAGAAAGGATTTCTGCCACAATTTTGCTCAGTGTTTTCGGTCGAAGCTCTTGCCATATACCAAGCTACAAAAATAAAATGTTTTAAAAAAATGATCATCTGTACTGACAGTCTATCCACTATTTCCGCTATCAAAAATATAAACAACAAAGCTCCAATAGTAGACCTTATCCGAGATTCCTTGATAAAAAATTCATCGCCACGTAGGAATCACTGGAAACGAAGCAGCTGATGAGGCTGCTAAAACAGCAGCTAATGAACCACTGCTTTCATTTTACGTTCACAGTAACAAAGATTTAAAATCATTAATACATAAAATCTCATACAATAAAAAAATAGACCAATGGAGAGATTATATTCATCACTACTCTAGTATAAACCCATTTGCAGAATCAGTACTCTACCCGTTAAATTGTCCAAAAGCTATGATAAGATGTTTTCTGCGCCTTCGCATGGGCCACACAAACCTAACACACAGTCATCTCTTCACGAAATCCTTACCCCCAGCTTGCCATCTCTGCGATTCAAACTCCACACTCACTATTAATCACCTCCTGTTATGTCAGAAGATAAACGAGACAGCAAACTTACTAAAAAAATGCTCACTGGCTGATTTGCTTACAAACCCAACCGAAATAAATATAAAAACCGTTTTCAAGATACTAAAATCATTAAAAATTGAACACTTAATTTAAGTTATCCAAATAATATTAATTTATGTACTGTTTATATTTTACAATTATTTTTTTACTTTTAAGTTTTTTATGTATCTAGCTGATAGTCTCTGGTAGCTAGGCTGTATACTATACTATTGTCATTTGTAATTAATTTACTTGATAATAAAATTATAATAATAATAATAATAAATATGCAAAACCAGCACTTGAATATTTAACTTGATGTTTACACATCTTAACCGTGAGCCCCGACACTCACGCTTTTTTTTCTCACTGTAACGGATACTACCGTTACCTTCTATAAAACGAATTTTTTAAAATTTCAATTTTCTATAAAACGATTTAAACGATTTTGATTAAATTTTGTACACAAACTTTAAATTGCGTTTTCAAAAGAAAAAAAAAATTCTTAGAACCTGACATTCAGCAGTTTGCAAATACTATTCAGAGGATTTTTTAAAATTTACATAAATAACGGCCCCTTCTTATCTTAAATATAAATTTTGGTAGTAAATAATTTTAGAAAAAAAACATAAATAACAATACCTGCAACAGAAGCGTTGTATTTTTTTGACCCAGACTTTAAGTAAATCAAAAAAAAAAACATAGGGAATACACAAATGACAATCAGTATATTCAGAAACTACATACATACATCAAAATCGATATTGCATACAGCATTCCATCTCAGTGGGATGATATACGGGGAAATATTGATTGATATGTGATGTGAGCCCAAGAAACCTTGCAGGTTACGTGAATTGTGGGCGAAATCCAATTTCCTGTTTACTCAGATTCTTCCGAAGGGATTATTAGCTCTACGTACATATAATTGGCAAAAGGATATTTACTTTGTCTGCATTTTTACGAAGAAAAATATAAAATTTCTCAGTTGATATATTACGTTGAAGGTATAAGTGAATGTGTAAACAGAGGATTTCGGTGGACAAGCATACTAGGGGAATATTCAATTTTTGTATTATTTTTGCAATACCAATGTGATATAGAGGTGAACTATACAGAATTATTGTTAGGATCTTGGGAATGGAAATTGAATGAGATTTGTATAGGTAACATAACTAGACAAACAATTCTCACCGAAAAAAAGGTGAAAATGCTATCAAAACTCTCATCTTATAGATAAAGCTTCTAACGAATGTAAGGGTGTCTTTAAAACAATTTGAACGGGAAAAAAGGATGACTACGTGCTTTCTCATAGCTGGTTTGAAAAAATTAATTTAAAAATATGCAATTGAAACCATAATTGAAATAAACTCTGAAAGTAAACTTGAAACAGACAGACGAATGAAACGCACAAATAAAATTTAGATATTTCACTTGAAATTTTAAAGATTGTTGTAAGCAAATGAAAAATTTTTAAATTAATTCTTGGAACAGATATGACAAGCAATCTTAAAAACAAATTATACTGCAAGATTCCATATGTTTAACAAAGCCATTAAAGGCTTAGGTCTCATTGTCTTGTTCTTTTTTAGGTATTTTGTATTTTTGAAAGTAACGACATGTATTTAAAAAAAAAATAGATAAAGGATTTTAGACCTGTACTACCTCATTTATGTAATTTGATAATTTTGCAAGGCAATTCATATAGTCTGTATAATATAACACATTTCACAGTACCATTACATTGTTTTGAAATGACACTGGCGACGACGTCTTAATTAATTTGATATTTTTTTTTTTTTGAAAATTGTTCCCCATGCATTTAATAATTCCTGGTTGAATATAAATTTAAGGGTATCTGTCCTTGCTCTGAGGTATATGGAATCTAAGATAGTGGAGAGTTACAACTGTTTTTCCCTTCCAAATTCAAGTAAATCGCCTTTGAAGTTGTTTTATAGCTCATAGAGCTTATATGCGTTAGAAGATGTAATCATAGCTACATATATAAATACTTTCACTATCATTTTTTCGCTCGAATTTCAATAGGTCATTGAAGTTTATTATGCACTTCTTTGGATGATAATGTTTGGAATAATAGGGCCTAAAGGAATATTGACGCATTTTGTCAGTTGGTCTTGGTAGTAGTTTGTGACTATACCATTATAAATATGATTCTACTTAAAAAAAGGGGATTTGTTTGTATCATGAAATTAGAGGAAAAGAATAATTATTTTTTTTGCAAATTATCAAGAATTTTTTTTCTCAGGAGTTGTCGAACCAAAATTAAGCAAATAAGGCAAGATCTTGAGTTTAGTCTTCAATGAGATAGAGACTGTAACGGTAATGCTCACAAAAAAAAGCTTAATATAACCGCATCATGTGTCAAATTTATACTGACTAATAATCATCCTAGCTGCAAAGTATCAAATTTATAAAACAAAAATTGAAAATGAAAGATTTTCCTCATGGTTTTTCGAATTTCAACTGAAATTCATCCATCACTTGATAAATCAATAAAACAAAATTAAGTACATTATATTGCGATTAAAATAAAATATATAAGTTTTTATTGTTTAAACAAAAATTATTAAAAATAACTGTTAACATAAAGTTATTATTAAAAGAAAACAAATAATCACTGTGGCGTATACGTGTTTTTTTTTAAGATTTACAATAGGGCAAATTTTTAATTCATAATAATTTCGAATTTGAGATTTTTATAAAAGTGGTCCCTAAGACACTTCCGTTGCAAGCCATAAACTAGGGATCAAAAATTTTATAACCTCACCCAAAAAAAAAATGAGATATTTTAAAATTTTTTGCTGAATCGTCAAGTTACATAAAAATTATTCGCGCACTGAAAAAATAATACAAAAGTCTTGCGAACTGATGATTAAACTATATCAATAAAATTTTAATGATAAATGTAGCCTTTTTAAAACTAGAATAATGGTTCACTAGAAATATAAAATAAATTATGGTTTTTTGTAGAGGTTTTTTTGATCAATTCGATCAATTTTTTTATAAAGAATTTTTCAAAAAGTTTAAAAAGTATTGCATACCAACATTTTCATTTTTTTTTTTAGATTTTAAAATAAAGTCTCAAAATTTTGTTTGAGAACTTAATAATTCGAAAACGACTTTATTGATTTTTATTAAACTTGGCATCCGAACGCATCATGGTAAAAAATCGAAAAAACGCGAAATTTTCGCGTTTTTTATAGTTATTGGCGATTTTAACCCTAAAGGACTAGTTTTCGATTTTCACTTTGTTCTACGATTTCAAACTCACTAAATTTTCTTTAATTTGAGCTATGAATCATGTCTATAGACCCAACAGTCTCCAAAATACAGCTTCTCAAAAATTAGCAAAAATTGTAGCAAAAAAAAAAACAGAATTATAACAAATTTATGGTCTTTGACATAATATGCATCAAACTACTCATAGAACCATTTTTTTGGTTTCCGACTATCTCATTATTTGTGAAAAACAGTTTTAATGAAATTTTTTACAAAAGAGCTGTTAATTAACAAACATTTTTTTTGAAAATTCGATATTTCGAAAATGGATACATGATAATTTTTTTTTTGTAACTCCGCATAAATAAAAATGGCGTACCAATTTTGTTTCTTAAAAATGTTTTCAAAATATTATATAAAGCATATCCGATTTTTAATTTTTTTTCTCATAAATTGAGATTTGTGTAAGAAATCATATGGTGTACATTACGTAGGTGTCAAAACAGTTTCAGAAGTTGTTTAATCAATTTATTTATAATTATATATATTTTTTAACAATTTTGCAGTCTAAAGTGTAATTACTATGTATACCTACTTTCAAACCACAGTGTAAACGCACATAAGAGCAAGTTCGTGCGACCCAGTCGTGCATTTTATTTTTTTATAAAAATTACAGATTTTTTTTAAGGAAAAAGTTGTGGGTAAGTTTTTGAGAAAAATAAGATTTTCATAATTTGGTAACACACAGTTTTTTCGGCACAAACCGTTATTTTTAGTCTTAACAAACGTGTCAGGGGAACGCCCAAAAAATGAAAGGTAACGAAATTAAAAGAAAATTAACCCACCCATTTAGTCTGCAGCCGCAAGGACAGGACATACAGACAGACGGACAGAATTGCGAGACCCACTTTTTTCGTAAGTACTGAATCCATTACTTCATACACATTACACATACATATTTATTATATCGCAAGTAAAAAAAAACTGTTTCAAGAAAAATTTCTTATTTTTTAAAATGTGTGTAGTTAATTTAAAACCAATGAATTTCTGGCTTTAAAAAAATTATATATAGCATACCACTTTAAGTAAATATTGCTATTATTTGTTTAAAAGTTTTAACATGTCTAAGTGTAAGGCTTAACTCCTAAGTGGATTTTAAGTCTTTTCTTAAAATTATGTAAATTTATCGTTTCGTACGTGGTCAACAAAAATAATCCATATAAAGATAGATATATATTTGGCTGTCGCTGTCACTGCGGTTTGCTTTAAAGCTCAAAAAATCATATGAAATAATTTTTTTTCTAAGCAATGTATGCGTGAAAACACTGGTAAGATTATTGTTGGTTTTCACATTTATTCATGCGAATAAAATGAAACTATACAACAGTCGTTATTCTAGTGTACAGTTCTATATAATTAAAAATAAATATCTGAAGCTAATTCAAGAGTGCAATTTTTTTTTATTTTAAAAATGTATTTTTTGGTATAAGTATTATATTAAGAACTAAAAAAAAGTAATTAAACCAAACATAATTGAATTTTAAAAATACAAAATTGGTTAAACGTTTTACGTGAATATCTCCACAAAAAACCATTTAGTACCTTTAAAAGATTTCTTATGAGGCTTCTTATGCTTTTTAGTCGAAAAACAATTAATTTATTAAGGTAGATATTATGAAAATGAGTCTCTTTTTCATTCATATTTTGGTTTCTTTAATACCACCCACACATAATTAACTTTCTTTAATTATTATAATTTATTATTGTCTGAGAAACTAGAAATAGCAATGAAATTTAATTATTTTCATCTTCATTGTCAAATTGGTACTAGCTACTACTCGTCTATACGAAACCTTTCAAATCAATTTTGCTTGCTAAATAGGTCACAGTCACACCACAAACCACAATGTAGATACCTATATTATAAATCCTCCCAAATGTTTACTTAATTAGTGAATCAATCAGGTTAAAATTTATTCCTAACTTGTTTATCCCTATTTCGTAGAATAAAGCCATTTATTCGTATATGTATTTTAATTAAAACATCTGGCAACTGACACAGGTGCAAATCCCAAATTATTCCAGGATATAATTTTAAACAAGATTAGTAATAAATTTTGAAATTATCATTCCAATTCAAGACAAATTCCACTCAAAACCCTTCCAAAAAATATAAATATTCATTCTTAATTTGATACTATAGTGTCGTATCAAATTTGAAATGTAATTTATTTTAAGGATTGTTAATTTGATCTTACTTACTGTTAGTCTATCGCATGTGATTTAAGGTCATATTCATTTCTTAAACACACACGTGAACTTTTTTTAAGTAGACCCTAACTCTTATTTAAATTCCTCTCAGAGATATATTGAATTCACGTGTAAATTTCAAAAACAAAAAACATACTTAACGGTACTTACAGAATATTAAGTATTTCCGACCTTGATGGTTATCGCACCTTTGCTATCCTGAAAAAAAATTAATCCGTTTTATGCGAAATATTCACAATAACTCCTTGATATGGGACAACACAATTTATCCAACACGCGACAATATAATTGTTTTTCTTTTAAAATTCTTTAGTAGTCGGTATCAGAAATTTTGTATATTAAAAAAAAAAACTTAAAGACATTAAGCACAGAAAAATGCTTTCGGAAACACTTAGCTCAGATTCAAGGAAAAAATATTTTGATGAAATTCACGTACGTACTATTAAGTTGGTGCGAAATACATGTAATCTCAAAGAGCTGATAATGTCAGTACCATTGGAGATACCGTAGGGAACTGTTTAGTTTATGACCAAAGCATGTTTCTTATATCCTTTGGAAATTTATTTAGGATATCACAAGATTCTCACAGTTAAACGTTTGGTCTGGAAAGATAAGTTTACTTCACGCGAACCGAACGATAACAGAAGCGCTTCGGTAAAAACATCCACTTTTATAATTCAGAAGTTGTTGCTGCCATTACCTTACCACCCCCAACGGAAGCACTCACATTGGATTGCTCTTTGGTTGGCATCGAGCTTCAGTCGAAAAAGAGAGCACATTGATAACGTTTACATTTTTGTGCTCTTTTTATATGATAGAACCACAAAGAGCACACTTTGAAATATTTTGGTTGGATTGGAATAAAAAAAAATATTTATAAATCTATGAATGAAAATATAAAAAAATTATATGAATATCAGTATAGTCTCAACGAGCTTTAACTTCAAAGAGTTTAGTTATTGTTTGGCTTTGATTAGTTCATAAATTACCTATATAGTGAAAGTTATTTCTTCAGAATTTTTTATTAAATTGTGTCTACTTAGCATAAAAACTCTCTCTTCATCTTCGTGAGAGTGTATTGTTACTCAATTTACTTCCGGGTTAACTAAACCTCTCCTGCTTAACACAACACAAACCATATTTGTATGAATGAACCACTTTGAACTGACTCAACTGTACTGTATCTACATTATCGACTTCAAACAACTAAACAACAACAACCGTTTTTAACTTGTTGATTGTTGCATATGTTAAGGCTTTGTTATCATTATACTTAAAGAGCAACAGCCTAAAAGTATGAAAAGAGTTTGAGTGAGATGAATATTTTTTTTATTATTCAACAAAATGTTATCACAAGGGTTTGAAGGTGTTAAAGTTTTGCTTTTGATGGTTCATAAATTCAATTTGTTGGGTTTGCTTTAAGTGAAAAATAAAAATAAGGTAAAAATGTGGAAAATTACCATTGTCATGGCTATATCCTTGATTCAGTTGCGAACAAAAGAAGTGTTACATATACAAACAAAAAAAAGATTCCGTGGAAGCCCAGTTAAGTGTTACAAATATGTTGATCGATTCGAAATATTATGACTTTGAATTTTTGTATTATTTGATATCAAATTAACACAAAAAAGAAAATCAAAAGAGATTGGGATAAAGGCAGAAAAATGGTTAAAAAGATACCGAAACGGTCCTAAGCGGGTCATGAAGGTAAAAATCGATTTTCGGTTTGGTCTACAATCCAACACTTTGAAATACATAAAAAAAATAACAAAATTTAGCCATGAATGACCATGATTTGTTGAAGCGTTGCTTGGGCAAAGGAGTTTGGTCAGTGCTGCAAAATTTATTCTTATGACAAGTTCAAGAATTATTTTTAAAATCGATGTTAAAATAGATAAAGCGCAATCTATTTTAAGCACATTTTCTTGGAAATAAAAAAAAAAAACTATAAGTTGTTATTGTACTAAGAGAAAGTTAGCCTATTGGTCTGTTGGCCTAAAGGTATTCTTATTGGATATTTAAAAAACAATAATAAAAAAAAAAATAAAACAAAAATCTTGAAAGTACAAAGTTACAAAAACCTCAAATGCAAAAATCTAGAATTATTATAATATTTGTTGTGTTTTGAGTAATAAGATTTGAGAACGATAAAAAATTAAAATTCTCCCGAAAGGTGTATGTATGTCATAATGCCCAAATTCAAGGACAAGAAATCTTGACAAATATTTTCGTTTTAGGCGTTAGAACATTTGAAAAGTAATTTGGACATAATGGCATTTATCGTTTTGGACTCTATTGAACTTCTCTGTTTGTGGACTAACGTGTTTTGGTTTTTGGGCATAATAAAATTTTTCAATTTGAGCGTTATTCATAAGTGGAGTTGTGTTTTACATTGCAATTATTTTTGCAATGAATATATACAAAGTGATTCATATAAGGTGTGAAAAAAGGCTAGAGCGTTAAGGTTGGATCGATGAAAGAAAAAAATTTCATAGGAGAGGGTCTCTTCCCCCAGTTTAGCCAGAATTTCAATTCAAATAAAACATAAAACAAAAAAAAATTATTTAAAAACAACGGTAACACTTTCAATGCCATTTTATACTTTTTTGTGCGACCAGAAATCTTTTCCTTCATTTTATTTTGAAATAAAGTTATTTTAGTAAACAGTTTTTGAAAAAATAATTTTCAAACTCATAATTTAAAAAATTTAAATTCAAAATAATTATTTTTTTAAATATTACGTAAATAAGTACTACTTTTGTACTTGCTCTTATTAATTTTTAGTCAAATACTAATAACCAGATTCTAAAATTTCTTCTATAGTTTTTGAGAAAATTGAAAATTTCTGGCTTTAATTGTTGCCGTTGTTTTTTAATATACGTATTTTTTTTTTTAAGTAGAATTTGAATCTCAAAAATCTGTTCTTGTCTCTTGAAATAATTTAATGAAATAATCATTTTTAACATTTTTAATGTTTACGTGTTAAGTAAAGAGTTTTTAGTGTGAAAATTCTTTACTTATTGGACATCCAGTATAACGAATGCCGATATAACTGTTGATAGTACCAACAGGAACAGCAACAAAAGCTATATTGAGTATAAGCAATATTTGGTAGATTTCGAAATAAATAGGAAATTAAATTATAAGCAATATGTTGGATTTAAAATAAAGTAAGACTAAGCATAAAACATAGTATAAATAGACTTAAGTTTCAGACGATAAATCAGAATTATTTGCTTCGATCCCCCACCCGTGGTAAGGTCGATTCAAAGTCAACATGTCCAGTATAACGAATGACAATATAACGAATGTCCAGTATAACGAATCACCATTTTTGTCCATTGTTTTGTTATCTGTTTACTGTGTACAGGTTATTTTTTTAAACGTTACGTTGACTAAATATGCAATATAAAAGTAAGTCGGAAGCAGCTGCCTATAGGTGATATGAACAAATAAAAACCTTCAGACAAAGTGCAATATGTGAGTTTTTTTTTAAGTTGATATAATTAAAACTTTAAAACGAATGATATATTCGTTATACTGGATTTCCAATGTTTTAAAAATTGTAAAAAATGATACAATTTATAGGAAAACTAGGTAAATTTAAATTAAGAAGAAAACAGTATTAACAACAACTTAAGCCATGGTATGACATTTTAAAGAATTTGTTGTGTTTTTAGATGTGGTTAATTTTGTATTACGGTTGTGGATATTACATCTATCTCTTTCAGTTTGGTTGCCTGGTTTGATAATTTATTGCTGTTTTGTAGAGTGTATTTGTTTTAACAGTTCATTTGTGGTTGAGTATTTTTTTTTTCAGTCTTATAACCTCTGTATATTGCGTATTCTTCTAATGCTTCTAGTTTTGTCCCTTTTTTGCACGAACTTAACGCCCCGACATAAATATGTAATGTATGTCGGGGCGTTAAGTTCGTGTCAAAATCTATGTGTTTTTACTACAAACAATGTGCGAATTCAGATTAAGTATTGTGTTTTGGTTTGTGTTCTAAAAATCTATCGTGAAATTATTTACCTGTCTGTCCAAAGTAGTAGCTGTCAAAATCATCATAATTTATTTTTTAGACATCTGCAGCCGTATTTATTAAATTTTTGACTAGTTAGACAGTGTCTAAAAGTGTCTTCAGTATTTGATATATTATGTAGTTTTAATTTGGAAATATGCATTATTTAATTAAATAAAATGTCACATTAGTCAAGATTTAAACAAGCGATTCTGTTGTCTAAGTTAAGTAGATAAGTCTTAAGCTAAGTACAGACGATTGTCAGATCTTACCATATTGTCAGAACTGTCAATGGTCTGACAATAGCTGACAATTAGCTGACAATTGAAATATTTCTTACAATGAAAAATTGTCCGTTCACACGGTTGGTAGATTTCACCCAAAAGTCTGACAATTTGATTGTCAGCTCTTGTCTGACAATTTTCGGACAATAATATGTATATCTGAAAAAATTGTCAGCTTGAAAATTTTCTGTTCAAACGGTTGGCAGAACTATACAAAATTTTGTTGATTGTTTACATCTTTTTGGGGGAGGCATCATTACTTGGCGGATGTTCTGCAGCATTCTTATCGATTTCCTCTGCATTAAATAAAGAATCTTTTTCTTCTCTCCTTTTAATATAATATGTAATATTTTCGACCATTGATGCCTCCTCCATTGTTAGATTTTTTATCTATTTTTATTCAGAAATGCGACAAAAAATCAACAACATGCAAAAAAGAATTAATAAAAGACAAATGGCAGCTGAGCATGAGCACTTCATTTATTCCGAATAAAACTACACAACACAAAGAATTGATATAAAATGTAATTGAAGTGAACTGAATAAATAAACTCAAAAAGAAAATATTTATAAAGCAATCTAGATATTTTCTTTTTGAGTTTATTTATTCAGTTGTGCAAAAATTAAAAATTTCCAACACAAATGTTTTTTTTTTATATCTTTTCTCTCACTGACATTTCGAAGAAATTGTCAGCAATTGTAAGATGTTTTCAATGAAAACATCTGACAATGACCAATGAGTCTGACAATGTCCTAATCGTCTGACAATGATAAAATTGTGTGTTCATACGATTGTAAGATACCTGACAATTTTTTGTTAGATTGTCGTCTGACAATGACCTGACAATGACGTATCTGACAATATTGTCAGACAAAATTGTGTGTTCAGACGATTGTGTGTTCAGACGATTGTAAGTTTTTTCACTGACAGATCTGACAATATTGTAAGATCTGACAATCGTCTGTGCTTTAGACAACTACTGAAAATGTTTATTTATAACCTGGACGCCTGTCCAAAGTTAGACAAGGTTTATAAATAAGACCACTTGTGTTCACAACTGACTTATTATCATTTATTGATTTGTGTTGAAAAATTTTTAGGTAATAATTGTTGTTCGAAATTGAGATGTTTATATTTATTTTTCTGAATTCGTGTTGTAAAATATGTGGGACTAAATTAGTGTAATCTATTGAAATATATTTATTATTTATTATCTTTGGTTTTGTTGTAAAATACAGCACGTACGACACTTTTTCACAGCTGTTATTTATATTTTTCTTACCGTCTAATAGTTCACAATAAGTTGTAGCGAAAAATATAAGTAGAAGTAAGAAATTTGTGTAATTCGAAGTTTATCGACTGGTGATTTTTCTGATTCTCGAATTAGAAGATTAAAGATTAAGTTTCCGGCTGTGTACAGTAAAGATTGTAGCATCTGGTATAGTCTCAGGTACAGGTTCCTTTTTTGAGTACATTCGTGTATCATTAAAGTCAAACCTTTATGACTTAAAACGCTGATTTAGTTATTCCCTTGGACTAGCCTTGGACTGGAATTATATTCTTACCGTTCATACCCTCTTACTTGTAAGCAGCGGCCTTTGACAAGCCCTGGGCTGGAAGTAGATTCCTACTCCTCCCCTCTTACTTGTAAGCAGCGAGCTCACTTGTTACTCCCAGATCTCAGATATCTGCAGATCTTCCCCGGTTCTCTTCTTCGAAGCGAATCTCGTGGGCCGAGTTTTCTCTTGTTACTCGAAATAAAATTGTATGGAGTTATATGAAATAACGTGTTATTTATTTAAAGTTCTAACAAAATTGCAAGAAAAACCTTTAATGAAATAAAAACAACATATAAAACTGGTAAACTAGAGTTTCTTTCCTTCATAACCCGAGTTTTATTTGCTTTCTTCAGGAATACCCTCGACTTCGCCTACCTACCTCAACTGGAAACAAAAAAAAACATCACAAAGCAATCAACTACTAATTAACGTACGTAAATAGCAAATCTCAACGAAAATCTAATACATTAAATAAGACCTCTGTTGTCACTAAATTGGAATGTACACTTTACACTTTCCCACAAAATGGGAACTTTTCCACAAATACTTTCTCATTTTTTAGCTTGTAATTAAAATAATGTGTTACTAGAGTTTTTTGTTTTATATTTAGTCATTGGCAAAAATATCTTTTATGTTATTAATTTAATTACTCATTAATGCACCCACTTGGGTAAATTATAAAATTAACATGAATTCACTGCAATTTTGTTAAATTAATAACATTTAGCACTTAACTCATTGATTAAAGATAATTCATATTTCAGTTTAGTTATAAGGTTCAAGTATTTATTTAATTTAATATACGGATTTAAAATAATAATACAAATTTTAAGTTAGGACACTTACTAAATTCTAAACGTTGTGTCGCGTCGTCGAATCAAAAATTAGAAGACATGAAGCCTACTTAAGATTCAAATTATTAAATTTGAGTATGTTTAATTCAATGTAAAAGCCGATGTGGATATCATTATTTTTTTTATTTGATTAAACCAATATTAATACAAATTTAAAAAAAAATCCAATAGAAGCCTACTTGCCAGACAACCCATATAAATGAAAAATTATAACATTCAAATCCCGATGCGATTTTTGTTTCATTTTATATATTTGTATATTTAATACTCAATACTCTTAAATCTAAAAAAATACAATGCATGTATGTAGGTAAATATTTTACAATAAGGCAAACAAAAAATAAAGACAAAAAAATAGTATACAGCAAAATAAAATTTGAAAAATAAAATCTAGGATGACAAAAATAAAATTTAAAAAAAATAATAATTAATTAAAACAGTGCACTAATATTATTAATAATAAAAATAATATTATATAATTTGTATCACAGCTTGCAATGTTCAACGTTCAATGTAGGTAAATCTTTAACAATAGCTATAGTCTCTTGAAGAATTTTACACTCCGAACTATTATTTTGATCTTTATCAGAATCCATCACCTTCGGAGTTTTGTTATCAGCGTCGCCGCCGTCAGCGGTGGTGGTATTCTCAGTTGTATCTGCATCGAATCCTTTATTATCAATTCCATTTTGAGGAGTTTTTTGATTATCGATTGTTGATAATGCAGCAGTCTTTTCGGTATTGCCAATCTCATTTACATCCTGAGACAATTTTGTGAATTTTCCAGCGCCCATAATAGATAGACCATTTATTTTTGTCGATTCGTCCATCGAGCCAAGAGTAATGGCGGCATTATTTGCTCCAACTAAACTTCCATTTGTATGTTTGGCCAAGTCCTGATGATTTGATTTTCCATTTTGTTCTTCTTTAATTGAATTGCGTAGGCGGTCACGTCGATTGACATTGTACATCCAGCTAAAAAGGACGAAAATATAAAAAGAAATTGTAATGATTTAATTTAAAAATGAATTTAAGTTATTTTTATTTTATTTGCTCCTGTCAAAGAATTTACACTTTTTTTCCACGAAATTTATATGGAACAAAAAAATATTGCGGTGAGGGATCTTTTCGTAAAGAGGCTTTTATTTAGATTCAGAGCACTTAACTTTGGCTTTCAGAATTTTTGTTGACCCATCCTCACATCATTTTTATAGAACGATGCATTGACCACCAAAAAACTAAGCAAAACTAAACTAGAAAATAACAGCCTTACTTTACTGCCGAAAACTAAAACCACAAATAAGCTTCCAAAGTCTAACCAGAAATAAATAAAAATAAAACCAAATGACTAAGTTAACTCTCATTAAGTGAAAGATGAATAGGAACACTAAGTACCTATCCACAAATCCCAACTTTTATCACAGCCATGGTGTGTTTATGGTGATACAACAAGAAAGACACCACACAGGCATTTAACGTCCGAGTCTACAGTATAGGTATATAAGGTATACCATGGACCGACCACAAATCTTATGTTGGCAATAATTCTTTATCGACGAGGATGGAAACGGCCGAATGGCAGTTAAGGGCAGATTCTCCTCTGCCCCGTTTCAGGTTCACGTTAGACAAATAAAACACACAATCAAGAGCAGGAAAATTCTTCTCTATTTTATAGCCCCACATATTTATAAATATAGGTACATAGGTAGGTAGGTTTGTTTTTGGTATGTTATATTATGCTTCCTTATGCCTTTAACTGTATAGCTATGCCCTGTAGTCTTCCAGATGTGTTTACTTTAACTTATACCTATACCGTAGGGATCAAGATATCTCATAAAAAATTCTACTTCCAGGTAAAATAAAACCTCAACCGATAAGAACCTTCGCTTTTCATGCAAAGAACACAGCCCACCTGCTGACCTTCCTTGATTTCACAAAAAAAAATAAACAAAGACATACCTCTATCTTTGCTATATAATATCTATGTATGTGTAAGATACTTACAAGAAAATTATTACGGCCGGTGTAGTTAATGCTCCTCCAAGCAGGAAAAATGCCCCAGGCATCGTCTTCAATGTGGCAGCATACAACGTCGTGTACATTGGCCCATAGACAAGCGGCATAAGCGCTTCCGCCACACCAAACAACGAATTCACTTTGCCAAGTTCATCTTTGTTGACCAATTTTGTGGCTATGGAACGCATCGCAATAAAAGACGTCCCATTAAATATTTCCACTACGGATGCGACGTACATGTGCCATGGTTGAATTGCAAATGCATAGACAATGCTAGAGAGGATTTTTGACATACTCGACAGAACACCAACCAAAGCATCGTCGACTTTGAGTAAATGCGAGAGGACTCCAACACAGAATAGAACTCCTATATTATATATAAGTATAAGGAAGAAAAGTTGATTGGTATCCATTTCATAGATATTAGATTATAAGTTATGTATGTATGTTTGTAGGGAATGTGTTTTGTGTATGCCCGTCTGTCTAATAATTTTTGATTGGAATAATAATGAAGTGTGTTGTGTAGGTATAAAGCTTACCTACGAGACCGGTTAACATGGCGTATGTTGAGAATAAGCTGAATTCTACCTCACTCCAGTTGAAGCGGTATCGTGCAAACAAATACAGCACTGACATTTCACCTGAAAATAAAAACAGAGGTAGTTTAGTAAAAAGTTTTAAAAATCATAGAAATTAGACTAATTCAAATCGCATAATCTTGGTGGCCAATTGACGTCGCCAAAACGGGAAATTACGCGACCAGGAATAGGAAACTTCTCACGCAATAAAACCATAATTGGTCGTATTGTGTGACTTGTTGTCCCGTCTTGTTGGAACCATATATCGTCCAAAAAAATACGCAATAGTGAGGTGTACGACACGTTCAATTGCTGCGAACTCCGGGAAATCGATAAATTCGGATCATCAACAACAATTGCAATTGCAGCAGCAATATTTTCGACTGAGCGTGCATTACAATGATGCACAGGCCTTACGACATCAGTAACGCTTCGACTCCCTTCTAATTTCTTCAGAATTTTACCAATTGCTTGCATAGTCGGTCGATTATGGCGGCCAAAATCATCGCGTAATGCGCGAAAAGTGGCTACGTTTCAATCACCACTTTTGTAGTAAGTTTTAATAATTTTAACGCATTGTTCGATTATTAAGCGATCCAATATCGTAAATGGTAAACATTCAACTAATGTTATGACACTTCAAATGAAAGATGAGTTTGACAGATGTCAAATGCCAGCGCTATTAACTTGAAACCACGAAATTAATGACCCGTTACATACATATTTGAGGTTTTGTTATATCAGAAAGTTTTTTTTTGGTCTGGTCTGGTCCATGTTTTATAAATTGACAAGTGACATTGACAAGTGTGACAGATGACAATTTGTAAATTGAAAAGTTGAATATGTACATAATGTACGAGTGACTTTTTTAACTGTAAAACAGCTATACATATGTATATACTATTTTAAAATATAATGGTTCCATATTTCTTATTTCTTCGTTTTTCTAAAAACGGATGCGTTGTACGAGTTTTATTTTGTTACACTGTGTGTATATAATTTGACAATTTCATAGAATTTTCGATCATACAAATTTAAATTGTTAAGAATTTTCAAATAATTGTCATGAATTCTCTAACAAATTTGTACTGACAATTTTTTTTACGAGACAAACAAAAATTTACAACTTTCATATGTACATATTTGTCAGTATTTATAGTTGGCAATTATAGTGACAGACAATTTAGTTTCTGTAAATTGTTGGCAGTGAATAAGTGACAAGTTTTCAAGTCAAAATGTTTCAATTGAAAATTTTAAAGAAAATTCGTGGACAATTACTTATTTTGTTCATTTCGCTGGCATTGTAAATGGTTCTTCAATAAAAGAGCCCTGACAATCATTAAACTCTCTTTGTTGAAATTATCCTTGAATTTAATTGACAATTATTTAACCTGGCAATATTTTATAAGCTGAACATTTTTCAGACCACTGTGAAATTTGGAGAATTGTAACCTAAGAAATTTTTTATGAAATAGGACCATAAACTGACCTGACCGTATTCGGATTTGGAACAGTCAAAATTTTCGGATTAGTATACCACACCTCCTATACTCAATCATTTTTAGGGTTAAGGGTTTATTTAAATTCTGGTCTGAGTTATAAGTTAGCAATTTGTCGTTTTCCCGACATATATTTGTTGATTAAAATTGATTCAACTTTGAGTAAAATTTTGCTATTTAGCCAATTATATGTTATTATTTATTTCAATGAGTCTATCCGCATGACAAAGCATCTGACTTGCAAAAAAAGTAAAGATCTAATCTGTAGGTAGTTTTTTTTTTTGACAAAACGGCAGATGATTACAATTATCTATTTTGGTCACCCTGATCGTGTAACTAACTTTGACCAATTATATAAAATTAAAAGAAGATTAGGACAAAACCGATTATGTACTAATTTGGTGCGTATTTTTTCATCAACGACATCATGCTTTAAATGGAAAAAAACTCAGAGCCTATTTATAACTTTGGAAGAAGGAGTATACATAGGTATGTATAGTCCTTCTCCCTTGTCGCTGGCAGGTGAATTAGCTATTTAAATCAAACAGGATAATGAATTTTTCCAATGTAAATTATTTTCTGTTTTCAAAATTGTCATGATGATGATCAAAATGCACAATTAGCAATAGCATGTAAAATCACAAAAAGAACCGCAACAGAAAATACAATCAAACAAACACACAAAAAGTAAATTAATTAACTTATTGCTCTCGACCTAATGGCGGTCATTGTCTCGCGTCTTTTCATACACAAAAAAAAAATTAAATGAATCTACGAAATTAACTGTGGGATGATGACTTCAAAATCCTTATGATTATCGAGAGCAGACTGCGCATTATATGTATAGTATCATCATAGTAGATAATTGTAGATTTTGCTCAATTAAACACCAGTTAGAAAGAAGACGAGAATTCAATGTCGATTTGATTTCCTGTTTAAAGCTTTAAAATAGACGAATGCTTTTTCTAGTTTATTTTTTTTTTTGTGTATTTCACGCTTGAACTCAGATTTGTCTATATACTTTGGTGCATGCTTAACCACCCACCTTGTTTAAAATAATAAGTTTTACAAAAGAATAGCAAAGTGAGCGTAAAAACCACACTTAACTTCCATTAAGGTATAACTTCAAACATTTAAAGCCAAACTACTAAAATTATTAAAAAGTTTTCAACTTTAAAATTCAAATGCTTTTTCCACCTTTAGGAGTTGTGTCCACCCTTCATTAAAGTTACTTCTTACACTAGCTCTAACTTGATGAAAAATTTAAATTTCTTATGATTGCCCTCAAAATGTTGACAGACAGATTTTCTAAAATTTGAACTTTTTATATAGAAACTAGCTGGCCTGGCAAACGTTGTTTTGTCCTTTTCGACACGTTTCGCAATTGGGTTAGCAAACAATTCAACCATTTAACGAACCCTAATGGTATTCTTTAAAATAGTTTTTAACGGCTTTTAGCCCAGAAAAAAACATCAAATTTTTGTGGACTAAAGGCTGTATTTCAGTAGTATATATAGAATTCGTATTATTAAAAGAAACCCTTCGTAATGGTATGCAACAATCCACCATGAATCACGAAAAGTGGCAGATCATAGTTCTAACATTTTTTTTGATACTTGCAGTCGTATTTATTACATTTTTGTCTACTTCGACACTGTCTAACTATTTTCAAATTGGCGGAAGGAAATATTCTTTATTTAATAAAAATAATTATCACATTATTCAAGGTTAAGATAATCTACTCTACTGTGTCTAAGTTAGGCAGCTAAAAGACAACAATAAACGAGGTTTTTGAACACATTTTCTAAAGTTGGACAGTTGTCTAAAGTAAGACAACGTTTATAAATAAAACCATTGATCTACAGCCTACAGGGAAAGAATTGTTTTCGTTTGGACACACATTTCCAAGTTTAATCAAAATTAACACTACTATTTATGGATGATGGAGCAACAAAATGCATGAATTTAGAAAAGTTAGCATGATTGCAATTTTTTTTGATACCAAACGAATGGAGATTGCATTTTGAAGGCGAAATCTTAAAGTAAAGTTAATGAATGCAATCTTTGAATTGAATTCAATTAATGATTTCAAAAGATTAATTTCACAAAACTTGTATTTTACAATCGTGGCGTGAGTTAGTTCGAAAAAAGAACACAATCGTATGGAAGGGGTGCCTGTTTCTAACATTTTTAGTTTCAAAATAAAAAAAAATCTATAGCATGACATTCTAAATGTTTCCGTTGTTTTTTTTTTTATATATATTTCTCTTATTGAAGAAAGTTTTTTAGGAAAATGACCCCCCCCCCCCTCAACTAACAATATTGCTATCGATATAAAAAGCAACATTTGGACGTGCTTTCGAAAAAGCCTGCATTTCTGTTGAATTTCTACAATCACAATGTCATATGGGTTTAACAAGTTACTAAAGGTTAAAGTTGCAATTTTGTGATTTTAACTTTCTATTGCAGCATCATTTACCCAGAATGTTGACTATTGAATTGTTTCCTCTGCTAGTATTTTTGGAAGCCGGTTACTCAGATAACTAAATACTTAGAATATAATCATAATGTAAAATGAGATTATATACATATAAACATTTTAATAATCCCAATTTCAAGATGCAACATGTAATTGTGACTGTTTATGGGTAGAAATAGCATTTTTTTAAGGGATGAGCAAAAAAAGTTTTTCAACCTCATCATGTTCACACTGACCCCAAACAAGTGCTGCGTAATACATGACAGATCTCGAAGCTGCCTTAAAATTTTTTAACTTATTGCTTTAAAATATATTCTGATTACTAATAAAAGAAGATTATGTGTAATTGATTGCCTTTTTTGAACTAATTTGCTTTTTTTCAAGGTGTTTCTTGTATTGACTTTAGGTTATGGATTAAAAGTACACCGAGGTATTGGTATTTATTTACTATTTAAATTTCGAACTTCGGATTCATTTGGATACCAGTTTTGTTCAGGTGAATGGCGACCTGCGCCCTTTCGGAAAACTATACATCTGCATGAATATAGGAGTAAAATTGTTAGTTGGGCCTCCTGCCTTAACAAGCGGATCCTTTCTTATTTTGGCCCAACCAAAATGCGGTCTTGTCTTCAGTCGCTTCTTATGCAAAACAGAATTTATTTAGAGAACTTAAATCTAAACTTTTTTGCCATTAGCCCATTTCAGGGTTTCAACTCACTTAATTAAGAGTGGACTTTTTTTTAGCGAAAATAACAAACATATTTTATATTTAAATTGTGTTTTACGGTTTGTCATTATTAATGTATGATAACTCATTTTTCTTGTCAAAAATAATAAAGATGTTTTTTTGTTTTTGATCAAAATATGGAAAAACGAATTTAAGTTTAAATTAAAATAACGGCAACCCTGTAAAAAGTTTAAGATCAAAAATCAAAAAAATGTTTAGAATTTCAAGCAATCCTAAAAATACTAAATTAGCTTTTTGGAAGTTAAACAATTTAATTTTTAAAGGACAACCTTGTATGTAGGTATTTGACATCATGTTGTCATTTGAAAAACCTTAAATTTAATTGAATCAAGTTTAATCACCGCACTCAAATGAAAAATTCAATAACATTCACATTTTATAATAGATAATAATGTGACTATCGTTGATCACTTAAGCCACTTCCACTTCATCCAGGTGTTTGCAGTTTTTCAAAATCTTAAGGTTAATTGTTATTTTTGCACTTGAGTATAATTTTAATGGTCACGTGCGATTATTTAATTATATATGCGATGTGTGGAGTTTAGGTTTGTTATGGCTTTTGTTAGCTAGATGTTTATACTATGATATTTGTGTCATTTTTTTTGTTATTGTTGTTGTTTAATGTGACAGAAACCGACATTTTATGCAGTTAGAATATTTATTGTTTGTTTAAAATTCGGAACTAAAGAACAATTTGTAGTCGGAAATGAAGCAGAAACCAATTTTGGCAATAATATCACCTTTGAATATGTAATTGTGATTTTAATTCAAGGAAGTTTTTTTTTGTCAGTGTCGCAGTAAGTTCATGGCTTATCATCATAATATATATATGGCTTATTATTTCATAGGCAAAATATTATAACAAAAAAACAAATGAAAATGATATACATTATTAATATTTATTTATAGCTTTTAACTATATATCTGAATAATCAAGTGGGTGATTATGAATATGTTGAAAGTATCTTATCTTTGAATTAAAAAAAAAAAACTTTCCAAATGAAAGCAAACATAAATAGTTTTTTTTTTTTATTTGTATCGAACTTTTTTTTAAAAGATAAAATAGCAACTTGAATGGAAGTTATATATGGGTGACTGGTAATTGTAATTAACATTTTTTTATGCCTTAGGCTTTTAAAAAAAAACAGTTTTAGAAAAAAAAATGTTTTAAATCAACCTAATGTACGTAGATTAGATATACCAAATACAATTGTAATAAACGTGTTGAGTAAAATCATGTTTTGATTAAAATTACAAGTTCCATTTTTATGAATGCAAATCTTGTCCTAAATACTGACCTGCTTTCGAAACAAAATTAATATGTAAACACAGAAAAATAAAATGATTCAATTGTAGGAACTTCCTCTTGAAGTTTATAACTCCCTTAAAGTATTTTTAAAATATAATTTATAAAATATAAAAAAATACATACAAAATGAATATAAAAATATACACGACTGAATTGCAAGTACTTTCTCTAAAGGCTAACAACTAAATTGTGGCTACATATTTCATCTTTTACAACAAAAAAAATATTTAAAAAGTCAAAAGAACTTAATAAATTGAGTTTTTGTTTAATTTTTTTTATTGTTGTTTTGGAAAATATTTTTTAGATTTTTAAATGCAATATTTTTTTTAAATATTTAGAAGCAACAGATTACAAAATTGTAACAAAATCCTAAAATGCATTTTTCTTACAATTGCTTTTGTCATTACATGAAATCAAAATTTAATCAAAATCATTAGATTCGTTTTCGAGAAATTTTGAAAAAAGCTGAGATCATTTAAAAGCGGCTCCTCCTTTTAAATGAGCTAAAACATAAAATTGCTCGGTATCAAATTTAAAAAAAAAAACAGTCCACCATCTAGATCAAATAACAGTGGACGCACAGACCGACGACGAACGTCAAGACGGTATTACGAAAATCATTTCTAAACGTCGAGGTTTGTATTATAATTATAAAAAAATCGATTTTTTTACTCGAAACTTGCTCTATACATGGAAAATAATGTACGTCATCTGATATAATATTTGATAAATTTGAATGTGTTGCAAAAAAATTAAAAATCGTTACAAAAGTTTTTAACATTATTAATTTTTAAAATTTTGTAAACATTAATTAAATTAGGTATGCCAATTTTTATTTGCGATATATATTTACATTTATAGGTAAAGTTATGGATTCGTAAAAAAAATTGAACTCGAGATTTTGATCAAAGTTGACATTGCTATAATAGCGAAGTCAAAAAAAGTGTCTGTCCTTTAGGCTGTAGCCTAAAAGGGTGGATCGATTTTCTTTAAACTTGATACCTAGCTTTTTGTGGGCATTCCTCCCACACGTTTTTGTCATGTTTTTAGACCAAACATAACGCTACCTGCCGTGCAATTTTTTTAGTTAAAAAATTAAAAAAATTTTTTCTCAAACACGTGCACACAATTAAAAAAATCCACTAATTTTTTTACAAAAAGGAAACAAAATTGAAAAATGGTTATAAATTTTACCTCCCATAGAACCCATATTTTCGATTTTCTCAAAAAGGGTTCAACTGAATTTGATCAATTTTTTAAGGAGAATTTTTCAAAAAGTTTAAGAAGTATTGCATACCAAAATTTTCAAATTTTTTTTTTTTTTTTTTTTGATTTTTAAAACATGATTCAAAACTTTTTTTGGGAACTTAATAATTCGAAAACGACTTTAGTTAATTTTTATTAAACTTGGCATCCAACAGCTTTTTGACATTATCTAGCAGATTTTAAATACAAATTATTTTTATAGCTAAAAATAACGGTGCCTCCCATACAAATGTTATAAAACTGGTATGGAAAATCGCATTTTTATCAAAAACGACTCCTACGATTTTGATTAAAAATTTTATATGAGCCAATGTCAATACGATATATCATATTACTGATTATTAATCGTCTAAAAATGGTATCTCTTACTGAACCATTTCCTTGGTTTTCGACTCTCTCATTATCTGCTCAAGTAATTTTAATGAAATTTTTACACATAAGCTTCTGATAAGATCAAATAATATTACATATCAAAATTTTCGAATAACCAAATTTTGGATATTAAAAAAATTTCAAAAATAATTTTAGAAAATTCTATATTTTAAAAATGGGTGGTTAATTTTTTTCTTTTAAAATTAATTTTTAACTCTAAAAATGGCATAAATTTAAAAAATGGCGTAATTAATTTTTTTTGAAGGGAACTTAATATTTTAAAAACGACTTAGTCAATTTTTTCTAAACTTGGTACCAAGCGGTTTTCAAATATAACAATCAGATTTTTTAAAAAAATAATTTAAAAAAATTAAATTAATACTATTTTCCATACAACTGTTTAAAAGCCGTTAGAAAAAACCTTGATATTTTCGAAAACATCTTCTAAGATTTTTATTAAAAATTTGTTTGTGTACTAATATTTCGATTTTCTCAAAAACTAGAAGACATTTAACCATCTGGTTTTTATTGACTGATAAGATCATTGCATATTAAAAACAAATAAATACTACTTAATAACGTAAATTTTTTTTAAGAAAATAAATTTAAACAAATTTTATATCACATTTTTTTTTCAAAATTTTTGGGTTCGAAAATAAATTGCCAGTATTGCTGTTGGTTTTATTGATTTTTTTTTTCAATTTCAAGTTGATTTTTCGAGCCGGTACTAGTCATTTGATTCATTCTATGTGAATTTTAATGTTTAAGCCAATTTTTTGTTTAGTTAAAGTAAAAGTTAAACATTATGAAGGAAATCTATTACATCGCATTCCCATTTAATTTTACAAATTTTATAGTTTGAATTAAAATAAAAATATTTCTTATCTTATTTTAAAACTTAATTTTAATTAAACATTATTGACTTCATGTAAAATCTTAGAACATTCATATACTCGTAAGAAAAGAATAAAAAGGATTCTGTAATCAAAGATTATTTTACATTCGTACATAAGTCTCTTTATTCTACAACAAAGATTATTCATATAATGCGAATTTTTACCCGCGCTAGTTTCTTAGTAATCTCTTAGTAAGTTAATTAAATACAATATAATCAAATCAAATCAAAGTACAAGTTTACTTCCCCGTCTCATTAAAATAAAGATAATACTAAATGTGAAAAGTGCGTTGAATCTAAAATTAAATCAACGCAACTACATATAAATACATACTTACGTATTTTTTCTTTAGTTAATATACAAGTTCAATATTACTCACCATGCATGGGTCCAATGACAACCATAACAACAATCATCAACATGATAACACGAAGTCGACGTTGATTTGCACCCTTTTTGAAAGCAACTCGGAATGTTTCAACAACATGCTTCTTATCGAAGAAGTCGGAAAGTAAATTTTTTTGTGTTGTTTTCTGAAGTTCTTCCTTGGTCTTTCGTTGAGGTTCTTTTAATATAAAGCATCCATAAAGAAACGAAATCAAGTATAATGTAGCTGAAGTAGAAAAGACGCCATAGAATCCGATTTTCCTGTAGGTATAGAAATAAATAGTGTTAGAAAATTATCCATCGATTTATAGATTTTTATTCTCCATTCATTCGCATTAACATTATATTGTATACAGGGTGTCTCAGAATGATGACTTGCAACTAATAATTAGAAACCTAAATTCATATTTTTTGGGTGGTGGTTTTTTATGTTTTATATAATGTATATGAGTTTAACTTAAACAACAATGAAAATACAATATGGGAATAAGGCAAATAAAGAAGGCAAAGAAGAAACTTGATGCTTTATAGCCTTATCTCAAATATCGCACATAGAATAAGCAAATTAATCTCTTAAGGTAAAAACTTGAATAAACAAACCAAACTGTTTATGGCTAATAAAGCACAAATCACATGTAATATAATGAGACCGCTTTATAGTTTATGGACTGTTTAGAACATGTAAATAGGTGAATAAATATTGGTATTATTGTTTCACTAATTCATTCATTCATTCATTTTCTGTGTAGTGCTGTTGTAACAACAGTTGGGGCAAACAAACAATGACAAAAGTTTGGCAATCAATCATTAATTTGCTATTTTTCTTCAAACTTCAAATTTTAAAACGATTCCTAGAAAGAAAATGATTATTTTGTATTTAGGTCCAAAAATAAAGGTACAAAATGGGAATGTCTTTTAAAGGCTACTGCCTTTTTCCAATAGTTTCTCTTGTCATGAAAAAGTCCTTCTCACCTTAGTCCTTTCGATTCGGCAGAAAATTGTAGGTCCGCTTTATTCTTGCCAATAACACGCACACAGGAATGGTTCAGAATTCTAACTCTCTAGGCCCTGGTTCTATACGAGCTGTTGCGCCACCCATTTTACATATTTTTTTTATATTTATCTCGAAACCGACTCTTTTTATAAAAAAATTGTGTGTACTATTGTAGGTCCAACAATGCATTATTGGATTTTGCCCAAATATTTAGATAATGTGCAGGTAGTGAGTCAGGCATATCATTTCGGGATTTTGTCTTCAAGAGATTTCTTTACCGAATTTTAGTATAGGGATTTTTTACAAACATCACTAACCCAAAGAAAATAAATTCTGATATTTTTTTATTTTTCGTGACAATTTTAAATACATATATTATCATTAAAAATCATTACCTAATATTTTTTTAACGGTGACGGCGGCGACAAAACCAAACATTTCCAGGACGGCAAATTATGTAACAACTGTGCTATTTGTTACGTCAAAATAGTATTAAAAAAATATAAAATAAAAATTTTAAAATTGTTTTTTTCTTATGAAGAAAAAACATCAAATAATAAATCCATTTTGACAATTTATTTTTCTAAAATATTTTTCTATAAACAAACGTAAAACACGCACACATGAATAGTTGAAGTTGTAAGTCACTTTATGTCTAGTCTAGGTAATAAAGGAGCTGTTTTAAATATTTCAAATAAGCCCCTATCGATCGGTGAAAAAAACACACAATCCCACTATGCCAAAGGTTCAGGACAAAATACACCTGTCGTGCTTTAGTTTAAAGAGAACTTATATACAAATTTTTAACGTTCTTAGGACTATCAATAGGTAGAAAATTAAAATATTAAAAAAGTGGGTGTGGTAGTGGGCGAATTTCACTCAAATCACTTTTTAAACCATCTCGCTGCTAATAGAAACAATCTCTTTAAATTTCAGCCAAATACGTTCAGTATTCTTCGAGTCTATATGCCTCATATTAATTTTTCTACAAAATAAACTGGCGGAGCCCATCGAACGTTGTATCGCCTTAATAAATCATAATTTTTCGACCAAAAAACTAGATAATAACCTTCGAGACTTTTAACACTCTTAATGAAATGACTGCAAATTAAACAAAAAAACTCAAATAAATGTAAGAAAAGTGAGTGTGGCGATAGGCGGGTTCTTAAAAAAATAAACATATCATACTTTATACCCAAGAAATTTTAATTAAAAACTTTTATCTTTCTAGGAACTTTAAATAAGTAGAAAATTGGAATATAAGAAAGTTGTGCCAATTTTACTGAAACTACTTTCAAAACCTTGTCAAAAACCCAAAAATTTCAGCGGAGTCTGATTAGTACTTTTTGCAATTATTAGGTATGTTGGCAACATTTTTATGAAATTGGTGAATTTATTTTTTTTTAATATGAAAAAAGTGTCAAAAACTGTCATAGTAACAAAAAAATGTATTTCTTTTTAGATTTGTTGTGACCAAAAACATTAAGGAAGTAGGTATAAGGTAATAATCCAAAAATTCCTCTTATTCGCATTCGGTAGTCGTAGTGCGATTGATATTGATTGATTAATTGATGAAAAACTCTGCCATTACGTAATTGTAAAATAAATATACAAAAGAAAATAAATGTAACAATTTTCTGTTAAAGAATTAGTGGTGGAAAAGTTTCAAATATATCATCAGATCCTTTGTTAGAATTTATGTAACTATTTACTTCCAATCGGTTGCATCTCGAAGCAATGCCCACCCTAGACGGTCTGCTCTTACTTATCTCGGTTAAAGCATCACAAATATTATCTAATACTTACATATATTGATTTATTTATCTCTTTAATTCTGAAGCACCCTTTATCACATACATACATCATGATTAAATATACTCACTTTAGTAATATACCACTAAATGCCATTCCGAAGGGTACACCTAACGAAAAGCATACATTTAAAATGCCTATACGTAAGGTTCTTTCTTCTTCTGTTGTAATATCAGCTATGTAACTGAAGACACCCATCATCATTGTAAACCAACCACCTGTGAGACCCGGAAAGAGGGCTTCAGTAATACCAGCCACTTCCATGGGAACGTTCTCGAAATATGTGCACAAAATGAGGCCTATGGCACCCATAAATTCACCAATTACAGGTATCAGCATACAAGGCTTTCGTCTGCCATGGCGGTCGCTCCACGAACCCCAAAACAATATTAGCAGGCATGGTAGTAGACTTTGTATCACCGTTTTCCATGCAGCCATTTTAGCCACTAGTTGTTGGACGGTTGCTTCTTCGCTGAAATGACACAAATAAAAAAAAGGAATAATTTCAACGTACATATATGTATGCATTTCTATATGTGTATGGAATGAATAGATTGTACCTAACGTTGAGTGTTGAATATTAAAATGAATGTGACGACTCTTATTTTCTTCTTTTTGCAAAAAGAAATTTAAGGTCTGTCGAGGGATATTTCGCAGAATTGTAGACAGATACTTTAAATGAAGAAAGGTGTATTTATACTTTGTTTATAAATTTGTAATTTATTAACTGTTTCGCTTGCCATAAGTTGTGAGACATAAAAATTGAGTCATGAGATTGATGACAATAATTATTTATACCTAGTGGCATATTTATTTTTAAATTTATTGGAATTTGAATTTGAATTTGATTAGAATTCAGACAATATAAGAAAGAAAGACGCTTTGAAAACTATTCATGGCTAAGTATGTAAATAAAACACATACAAAATATAATAAAAATAAAAAAAAAAATAACAGGCTGAATTTTAATGTTCCTCAAAGTCCTCCTTTCACCACTTTATTTTTTTAATTCAATTTATTTCGAATCCTTTGAAAGGAGAGAAAAAGTGTACAGGCTTGAAATATTCATGTGTTGACCCTAATAACTAAATAAAAGCTACGAACATGAAATAGCTCAAGAAAACTAGACAAAGAAGGCCAAATTTTGAAAAATTCTGACAAACCTAATTTTGGTTGAGCGCTTTTGTTTTTTCCGTATTTAGCACAATCTTAAAATGTACCCAAAAATTGAATCGCTGTTTTTGACTTTATGCGGAAAAAAATCATATTTTTATGAATGTCTAGAAAATGTGTCACCATTATTTCGCTTTAGTCGTGAAATATTTCGTTTAAATTTTTCAATCATTATACAATCAACATTCGGCGTTTTAATGTGTCGCTTTTTTTTTAAATTTTAATCATTTCGCAAAAATCTCTTTGCAATTTGTTGTTTAGCTTTTTTTTTGTTACATTATTTAATTTTTGGCCAAGTGTTTTATTTTCGCGAAATATAGTTTCGCCATTTCATTATTTCGCAATAATTTCCAAGCCGTTTTATTATTTCGCTGATAGATCATTTCGTCATTTAGTTTTGATGATAGTTTTAGAATTTTTATGAACTAATTTTTAACAACAAATAGCATTTAATTGTGTTTTTTTTTGTAAATTATTTTTTTCTCTTTTACTAAATGGTGTTGTTTGGCTTTTTTTAATTTGGCATTTAATAGTTTTGAAATGTAATGTAAGTCAAAAAATTGCAAATCAATATAATGAAAATAAAATGCAAAATAAAAAAAGCGAAACAAAATGCAAAATAAAAAAAGCAAAACAACAAAATGTCAAATCAAAAATTTAAGATCTTCAAAAATCCAATCCATCAAAAAACAAAATGAAAATTGAAAAATTAAAAATGCTAAAGGATAATAAATGTGTCATTTCATTTAAAAAAACGAAACGTAATTTGCAAAATGTAGAATGTGAAACAACAAAATGCTTAAGAAAAAAATGAGAAAAGAAAAACGCGAAATGAAAAAATTTGTAAGTTGATTGTTAAAAGCTTCATTATTTGGCTAAAAAATGTTCACAGTTTTAGAGCAATTTTCAAAAAAAAAATTAATTTTGCTCATATTTTATCCTACAAAATCAAAAGCCCAAATCAACGACGCCTTTTAGAAAATGCCTATAATCATCGAAATACAAATAAATCTCCACACAAAAATTCAGCGTTTTCAGATTTTTTTAAAATGAACATCAAATTTTCTTGCGCTAAAAGTTTTTGTTGTGCAAATCAAAAAATCACCTAAATTTTCACAACCTTAATTAAACTCCAAATCAAAATTATGACATTCAAAAAATTTAAGATCTCGTTTAGGCAACCATTAAGTTATTAAAACGATTTTATAAATAAAATACTAAATTTGACATTAACAATAATTTAAGATAAACATACACTTAAAAATTGAAAAAATAAATAAATTCTATATAATAAGAAAATTGCACATACGCCCGAGTGTACCATTGCTTTACAAAATTATTTTATTCCTGCTTACTTTAATTAACACAGCCACAGTTCCTTTGAGGAAAGAGTCTTCTTAATGTTTCATTTCCGCGGCATATTTCTATACAGGCGAGATTTTTTGATAGATAGATTTACGATGATAGCGAATTCGAAAAAAGTGGGCCTCGCAATTGTGTCTGTCTGTCCTTTCGGCTGTAGCGTAAACGGGTGGATCGATTTTCTTTAAACTTGGTAATTAGCATTTTTAAGGCATTCCCCCAGACGTTTTTTTCTATTTTTTTAAGACCAGAGATAACGGTACCTGTCGTACAATTTTTTTATTGCAAAAAATTAAAACCTAATTTTTCTCAAAAACGTGCCCAAAACTTAAAAAAAAAAATCTACCGAACAAAAAGGCTACCGAAAAATGGTTATAAATGGTACCTCCCATAGAACCATTTTTTTTTTTATGTTCGATTTTCTCAAATATGGTTCAACAAAAATTTTAAAAAGTATTGATATCAAAATTTTAATTTTTTTTTTTTTTTGATTTTTAAAAAAAGTTTCCAAATTTGTTTTTGAGATCTTAGTAATTCGAAAACAAATTCGGTCGATTTTAATTAAACTTGCCATCCAGAAGTTTTTTGACATTATCTAGCAGACTTTAAATACAAATTTTTCTTATAGCCGCTACCTCCCATATAAATGTATGTATGTAAAACCGGTATGAAAAATCTCAAAAACGACTCCTAAGATTTTGATTGAAAATTTTATTTGACTAATATCAGTACGATCTATCATATTATTGAAAATAAAATGTTATCTATCCTCTAAAAATGGTATCTATCTCTCATGGCACCATTTTTCTTGTTTTCGACTATCTCGCATTACCTGTTCAAGTTTTTTACACATAAGCTTCTGATAAGATAAAATAATATTGCATATCAAAATTTAAAAAAAAAAAACAAATTTTGGATTTAAAAAAAAAATTTAAAATAAATTTTTTTTAAATCCAGTATTTCCAAGATTTTTTTTCAAAGTTACTTTTTAAACTCCGCATTAATAAGTTCTAAATAAATGTCGTACATTTTTTTTTTTCAAAAATGTTTTCACAATTTTATATGAACAAAAATTATTTTTTGAAATTTTTCTCATAAATTGAGATTTGTGTAAGAAATCAGATGAGGTACATTGTGTTGGTGTCAAAACAGTTTCAAAAGTTGTTTAATTAATTTATTTCTAATTATATTAATTTTTTAACAATTTTTCAGTCTAAAGTGTAAGTACCAAGTACCATACATATTTTAAAACCACAGTCTGATCTCACATAAGAGCAAGTTCGTGCGACCCACTCGTGCATTTATTTCTCTTTAATTTTCAGTCTAAAAAAAAAATTATAATACTTCATTAATATAACTAAATTTTAACCCAAAATAAACGAATATATTTCTATTGTAATCCAAGCTCAATCTGCATACTCTAGCTTTTCGTCACATTTTATTTGGATTATAATTCACATCAATCACAAAATTAAACAAAATTCAATGAAATTAATCATTTTGTAAAAATGTAAACAAGTAAAAACCTAATATAACTAAATACATTATATGTATTGCTTTTAAAGCTTTTTTTGTTTTATATTTATGAGTTTTATAACGATTCCTATTGTCTTCCTTATTTTAGATTGAATTTAAAATCATTTACATAAATATTTCAACTTTGCAAAAATATTCTTCTTAAATTGGGGACACCAAATCAAATTTATTTATATCAAATTTATCGCTTGGAAAATTATTAGTTGTTCTATCTTCTTTTTCCACCCTTCTTCAGATATTTTGTTGTAAAAGGGATTTATTATACAAACCGAATTCAGTGATTTTATTAAACGTTTCAATTAACTGTTTTGTACTGTGTATGTATAGTATTATCAGATTATTCACACAGAAAATCTTTTGAACATTTGAAATGACTTGAAGATGGATTTCGCTATATAATTTGATGGAGTGCATGAAATTTTTATTTCTGCATTTTATGTTTTATAAAATATATTACTGAAGTACAGAGAAATAGGAAGAGTGGAGGCACAGAAACAGACTGAGGGTTGTTTTGTATAGGTGTGCCCTGCTATTATGTACTTTGGAAACCTCGGAAACTTTTCTTTAATTCGATGGCTACGGGCCTGATTCTTCGATAAATTTACTCGTACATTATTCAAATTCAAAGTAAGGGATTATCACACTTGAATGAACTGTTAAATATTTTGTCTTTTTTTATACCGATGATAGAATTTACTTAAACTTTATTTTGTTTGAAAAATAAAATATAAAAATCGGTTAATTGCTGCGAATTCCGGGAAATCGATTAATTCGGATCATCAGCAACACTTGTACATGTATATGCAGCAGCAATATTTTCGACTGAGCGTGCATTACGATGATGCACAGGCCTTACAACATCAGTAACGCTTCGACTCCCTTCAAATTTGTTCAAAATTTTACCGATTACTTGCGTAGTCGGTCGATTATGACGACCATAAACATCGCGTGATGCGCTAAAAGTGGCTACGTTTGAATCACCACTTTTGTAGTAAATTTTAATAATTTAAACGCATTGTTCGATTCTTAAACGATCCATTATCGTAAATGACAAACATTCAACTAATGTTATGACACTTCAAATGACAGCTGAGTTTGACAGGTGTCAAATGTCGGCACTACCAACTTGAAACCACGAAATGAATGACCCGTTATTTCTTTTTGTATGGTTAGTGGTTATACATATTATGTTCGTCCGTTCAATGTTTTTTTTTTAATATTTAACAAAATATGCAGCCTATAATCGATTAAAAAAAATTCAATACAAACAAATTGGAAGTCTTATCAATAAAATAATAATTATACTAATTTATTAATCAACACTTACAGTGTATAGTTTTGAGTTTCTCGACGGGTTAGAGCATCACAAACTTCATCACCATATGCCATATTTACTCTGCAGGCTTTTTCTAGATTAAGATTTTGTGTTGCTAAACCGGCTAAAACACTTGGCATAATGTAACAAGCTAACATTGGTTCTACTGTTATATTTTTCCATATATGACTTAGTTTTTCCTTCCAATTCATCTTTTGCCATTGTAATGGTTTCTTGTCCATGGTTTTCTTGTCCATAATTTATGATTATCTGAAAAAAAACAATTACCGTTTAAATATTTTAAATTCGACATTTATGTTTCCAATAAAGTTTTAATAATAATAATAATAATATTTTAAATTTTTTTTATCAATTATAAAAATTTTTAAAATAAATTTATTTATAGACAAATACTTTCCTTAATTTTTAAAATATTTTAAAATAAAAAAAAAAAACAACAAATATACCTTTCTATTTGGGGAAATATACTTACATAATTGCTTGTTTAAGCTTAACTTTAGGCTCAGAGGTTTGTTAGGCTTAATTGAATTAACTTTTATATTTACAAATAACATTTATAGTACGTTGTATGAATGTGTTTGACTTCACATCAATTTCTATTTAAACAAACATATTATCTACTTCGCTCTTAAGAACTTATTTTTAGTCGGCCTTATGAATTGTTAAACAAAAAGGTATTGCCGAAGTAACACAGACATAATATATCAATTTCTAAATCTTTTATGTTTAAAATATAAGCAAAACATGGTGGTTAGCAATTTTGTTTACCTATGCAAATTTCTGAAGGAAAAAAAATGCAAACTCATGTATTTACGTATAGCCATACGAAAATTCGCATTAATTTGTCTTTTAAATTATCTAGTTAGAGTGATGTTTGATTTAAAAAAAAATCCCCATTTGGTTTAGCAACCCATTATCCTATCGCAGAAAGCACAAAAAGTAGTTAAAATTGATGGCATTTTTTTTGTCATTGCCATGGGTGAATCCCATAGAAGAGATACTGACAGATCAGCACTGGTTTTGAATTATGAAAAGCAAAAATAGAGTTAGGCAAAGCGTTTCACATTCGTGTAGTGCGGCTAGAGAAAGTAGAAGGGAAAAAATGAAAACAGGAATGTTTCTTAAACTTTTCAACAGAGGCATCACATCTCTTTAATATTAATATTGTCTTCTGTAATAAATAAACAATAATTCTTAAGAAAATATAAAGAGAATAGTTTTTTTTATCAATATTTACTTTATCTGTTATTAATTCAATTATATATAATTAACCAAGACACTTGTTTAACGTACCTACATATGAGGAGTAGGGTGTGTTTGGTTTCTCAAGTTTTTTTTTAAAAACCAGATATCAACCGGCTACCTAAAGCAATACTTTCCTAAGATGTACCGGACTGGAGAATTAAAACAAACGCCACTGAATTCAGCAATAACCTAGAATTTTATAGAAATTTTCTCAAAAAACATATGCGAATTTCTCAACAAAAACTTAAACGCAATATTATTATTTGAACATTTGTATGTTTAACCAAAACTGTTAAAGCCCTTTTTGAAAGAGTTTGGAAAAAAACGAAATCATTGTATGCCAGCTACCCGTTATGGATTTTAAAGCAAATCTGTAAGTCTAACTCGATGTAAACCTGGGCGCACAGATACACATTTACACAGGGTCCACTTTTAAAATTGTAAACTCCTCTATTGCCCTTTAAAATATTTTCACGATATTCTAATCGTCAGACCTTCTAGCACTTTATTGCTTGGTGGGCCAAACACAAGTTTCTTTTTAAATATGCAATAAAATAAACAAAATTAAATATTTTCCATGTCAATATTATGGCTTTATTAGTAAAAGCAAACATTCTCATTAATTATGGAACACAACGACGCACGTTCAAGTGGTTGCCTCGTAGTAGCGCATTCTGTCTAATTTTCCAAAACCTTGTTGATGATGCCGAGCTGTAGCTCACAGATTGCTTGGATGATATTGGCCTTTAGTGCTTGAATCGTATCCGGATTGTTGGCATAACATCGGTCCTTCACGGTTTAACACAAAAAAAGTCCAAAGAGGTCAAATCGCAGTTCCTGTTCCAATTGACATCGCCAAGACGGCTAATAACACGATTTGGGACATGGGCTGTGTTGCATGGTGCGCAATCCTGCATGAAACAGAGGTCGTCCAAATCCATGTCTTCAATTTCAGTAAAAAAAAAAATGGAGGTTAACATGGTTCTGTAACGCTCACCATTGAGATCGATGGCGAGTTGATGTTCGTGAATTGAGTCTCACACTCTCGGCTACAGTAGCCACATTGTAGCCTGTGCGCACCGTACATGAGTGTTGTCCACTAGCATACCAGTCTCACGATCTTTTTGCACAAACTTGCGTACAGCAGGGGCGCTGAGTGCTTCAAAACTTCTTTTCAAAAAACGCTCTGTTATGGGCTACACATAAATAAGTTTTCAATATTTCCCAACGTTCGTTTCGTTCCGCGGAGGTACGATACTGACTTTCTGTCAATATTTCGGGCGAGAAACAGCTGTCAGTGTCAAAATAGTCTATGATTTAAAAAGAAACCACTAGATGGCTCACCCGTTATATTCACAAGCGTTGTTCTATGGTGGAAGTTCATTTAAAGTGAAATGGCAAAATATATACTCAACAAAAATAAACTGTCAACTGTCAAATTGAATGTTACTAGAAACAGTGCCGCCAACTTCTAACTAAACCTCTATACAAAAACACTTGGAGGATATGGTATATGAATCCGTGAGTGTTTGCAAGCCATTTGCGGACAATTTGAAGACCCAGATCTTAAAACTATTTGCGACATTTTAGAAAAATTTGTAAACACCCAATGACTTTAAACTTTAAATATACAATATAAATTTATTTTATTAAACCCTGATTATTTCAAAAGAATAATCACCTAATTGATCGACCATCATCTTGATCACAAATGTATTGGCGAGATTTGGAACTAGAATTGCATAGCAAATCGTCTGAACATAATTTGGAGATTTGCTCTAGTTGTAGCTCTAGGTCTGTTTGGTATCTTTTTTAAGAAAAATGTGGCTGTTAAACTTTGAAGGAGAGAATACTCTCATAGAGGGAAAACTTGTCAAAAAGTCAACAAACACAACACACTGAACCACTTTTTAAAATGTCACTTTTGTGAACAGGAACGGGGTCAAATGGTGACAAATCATTTTGAATCTTGTAATTTTTAATTTTTAAAATCTGGACATACTATATTGAACTACCGATTGCGTAGGTGCTTTTCAATTAAGATGACGAATACCGAAATGCATTTTTTGCATATTCTTAGCTGACGTCACTACACTAACTGCTGTGTACTTAACAGTTTATACACTCCTTTCAGATATAAATTTGTAGCAGAAATTTGCAAGCTATCCAATGGAGCGGAAATTATTTGCTCTCTCATTGTGCTTTCTCGTTGCAAATTTAGTTAACAAACAGGAATTTTAGACAATGTGTGAAAATTTGTGCAATTTTGCAAGAAATTAATCGTTACCAAACAGAACTTATATCTCCATTGTGTTTAGGTAGTAATTACGTTTTAACGTATACAATTTCCAGTATATTTGCAAGTTATTCACATTTGACGTCAGTGTAGGCAAACTTACAAAAATGTATACTTTATAGAAAAGAATACTTACTCGTTTTCGGTATTTTTTATTTAAGTACATAATTTGTAATTACGTAGTTTTTAAGTTTTTTAAGAAATCATTGATTCGGGAAGTTATAAAAATTAAGATTTTCTTAAATAAATATATGTATTTAAAGGAAATAGTTTCTAGCACATTATTTTAATTGGCAATACAATTAAATAAATAAAGTTTATATTTTGGAAATATTAAATGTGTATCATTCACATGGAAATATAATTAATGAATATTTTTTTTGAAAACTAAGATAGTTTTTTAAATAAAGTAAAATAACACGTTTTTGCATTAAACCTGTTCAATTTTACTTTTCTTAAATTTTTTAAATATTGTACAAAATTACGCATCTGTCTTTTAAAATTTATTTTGTGATTAATGGCAGGTACACTACCTAAATCAAAGAAAATATGTGACTTAAGGTAAAAAGAATATTTAGATCTAAAAGCGAAAAAAGATAGTATTCTAACTTATTCCTATTTTCTAATAATATCTCAGATGAATTCAAAAACCATGCCCTTGAAAAATGAGTCACATCTAAACTTGTTTTATTGTTATTGTATGTATATTTCGTTAGACTATATACTGCTATACCTTCCTACAAAAATAGTCATTTTTGATTTAGAATTGAAACCAATTATTCAATTGTATAAAAACACAAGTTGTAATGAAAATTGTTTTCTCTCTCTCCATAACAGTGTATGAGAATGTTCTGTTTTTAAAATTGATAATTGTTCAGTCAAGTAATTATTATTTACTGAAGTCACTAAAGTAACCTACTCAACAAATATTTAATCATTCAATTTATGAATTTATAAATATAGAATGGTTTTACTTTAATAAATCACAATTTACGTTGAGTAAAATAATAAATTATCCAGGTTAGAAATTAACTAACAGAAAACAACCTAAAGTATATAACACCAGGAAAGACCGCGACGGTAGAAAATTTTCAACATTATTCTTAAATATTTCCACATTATGTATGTGGTGTGGAGTGAAAATGAAATATTCATTTACCAGCATATTTTTTTAGATAGCCCAGGAAAATTCTACAAAAATATGGTCAATCTCGGAAACAAATTCCGATAAGGCTGAATTCTGTTGCAGAGCTTTGTTTTTATGTCTCACCATTTCCAAAAAGGAACTTAAACTTTGATTTAAGGATATTAAAAGGTGAGATTCTAGTTATTTTTTTTAAAGTAAAAGTAAAAGTTGTAGATTATGCAATTTAAAAAAAAGATTGTGGCACTTTTTTTTGCACAAGCAATAGATTTGAGAAAAAAATGTGCAAAAACGATATGGCGAACGCACGTTATATTCCATAATTAGTAAGAATGTTTGCTCTTACTAATACAGCCATAATATACATAATACATGGAAAAAATTTAATTTTGTTCATTTTATTGCATTTTAAAAAATAAACTTGTAGGTATTTGGCTCACCCGTTAATTATAACTTTTAAAATTCAAAGTGTTTTGAACATAAGAGCAAGCATATGTTACCAGGTCGGGCATTTTATTTTTAAATCGATTAAATGCGATACCCTTCCACAGATGGAGAAAAAATTGACAATTATTATGAAGTCAAAAAATATTTTAAAAGGTAACTGCGTCGCCCCGTTATATTTTTGTTCAATTAAAGAAATTAGTTTCCATATGATATGAACATTGAACAAGACCCTAACAAGCCATAAAAGTACTCCAACTTTCTTACTAACAGTTATCTAACAGATAATAATAAGTTATTACTGTTCACAGGTTTTGGCAAAGTTAATGATGTTTTTTTTTTTCATTTCATTTCATTTTTTTTCGAGTTACCTACCTGAGTTGACAAAAAAACCACTGCCGCCGCTGGCCATATATACCTATTTGCATTATGGTAGTGATTTTGGAAGATTATGTAAATTTTTTAACATCCATAAATAAAACATATTATCAGCTTTCTATGTCACCTTACCTAAAAATCTTTTCAATCTGAATTGAACATCTTTTTCGAGAGTTGGCATTCCTCTTATTATTATTTTTTTTTCTAATAAATTGTGTCAAGAAACCAATCAATCATCAAAGCCACCAACAATAATATTGACGATCCCAGTATATGTAGGTATATAAAGTAGTAGGTAGCTTTTCTCACTTAATTTCATGCTGAGCTCAAATTATATATTAATCATAGATTGACATCATTTTTCTTCGTGCACCTGACCTTGGCTTAACAGCTGGTAGGTATATGAACATAATATGTATCTATTAATGTAATTCCTCCTTTTCTTCCATTTTTCATAAAACAAATATTGTGCAATCTGCAGTCTGCAGTTTAAATCACTTTCAAGGTAAAATAAAGAATTTTACACAGCAGTATACATACATAGGTATACGAGTTGATATGATAACTGTTCTCAGTAAACAGTTCGATAAATTCCAACAAGGTTAAAAATAACATCTTTACATAACAAAATACCGAGTCGTCAACCACATACTGAGGGAATACCTATACGTGTCAGTTGTAACCATCACGTTTTTTCACCTAATTGATGCAATTCAAACAACAAAAAAAACTTAATAGGGTACAAGTTAAGTAATTGTCAGAATAAGTAAGTTATACAAAAAAATACATTTTCAAGACATACAAATTAATTTAAAAATGCAATTAGAAAAAACCTTATAAGGAAGAAACTTGTAGACAGCTTATTTTCTGTTTGAATTTAAAGGGTTGTACGGTTAAAGATTAATTCTACTTAAAATTAATATGGGGCATAAATCCACTATCCAACAAAATTGGACCCGTTTGTTTGATCAAAAGATAACTTTGAATTTGTCTCCTGTGGACTTATAACTTTTCGGGAATTTAACTAATCAGAATTCTACTTAGACATTGTGAAACCTAAGGCTCTAAGGCTCAGAATAGGTAGGAATAGGTAGGTATTCGCAACACATCAGTATGATTTGTTTGTATCATTTGCGTTCATTCAAATTTTTACCATTTGTTGTAATTGTTACGAATGAATAAACTTCAGACCGAAGTTACATGTACATACCTAATAGATATATGTATAGCCTAAAAGACAATGTAATACTTATCATCATCAAATAAAGCTATTTAGCCTGCACTGTTAACTCAAGTTAAAAAAAAAAAAAACAGTTCCGATCTAGCCCAACCTTCCACATAAAATATATTTTTATTATTTTAGATTTAGAAATCTTTGAAATAATAAAATTGACTTTATGTGCAAGGCTTGGTCAAAATTAAATTTTGTTCAACCTATAAAATAATAATTCAAACCATTACCTATTATTTCGATATCAAATAAAATTGACTGATTGCTATTTAAACGTTTTTAAATAATATACCTAGTTTAAATAAATAAAAGCGATAAGGGAAACACAATTTTGTGTGTTGTCTGTCGTGCCTTAAAAGTTATTTTAATTGTATTTTTTTTTTACATCAGATATATGTATGTATAGCATTTTGTGGATTCATAAAAAACTGGCAAGTTTTTCGCCGACCCAAATATTTTATCCTAAACAGCTGCAAATGATTTTCTTTTTAATTGGTACTTTAGGAATTTAGAAAAAAAAATTTGCATGTCTTCTGACACATCTCGTGTAGAACCAACCAATACTAAGTCAAAGTGACTTCAAACTTTCAACTATTCCTGTGTGCATGTTATTGGTAGGATTGGAGTGATGCATGAATATTCGCTTAAAATAAAAGTGCACTAAAAATACTCTTCATCGCTTAACAAAAAAAAATGAAAAGTAATTGACAGCACTGATATTTAATGACATTTAAGCTGTCAGCTGTTTTAAAAAATTATACAGATACATATATGTAAATTGTGAATATTGTGAATTGATCAAACAAATATTTTGTGCTTAAAATAAAAATATATCTTCTTCTTTTCAATATTAATCAAATAATAATATCTGATAGTTATAACGGTTTCGACAAGCTATGTACGACAATTTACTCAAAATAAATATTCCATAAGAACATCATTTAACAAAAAAGAAAACAAACCAAAGAGTGGATTAAATCCGAAGAAAAAATTCTGTTTGAAAAAGTCTTTCACAAATTAACATGACGAAAGTACATTATTGGACTTTGATCCAGTTAATAAAAAATAATAAAAGACATAAGAAATAATTTTATTTTATTATTTATACAAATTTTCTACCTCATTTTGTGTTTAGATATTTTTTTAATTTTTTTCATTTTCAAATTATAATGTCAAAATGAATTGAATTGTTGAATGAATTGATGAAATTCCCCAAAAAGTAGAGTTTGGAAGCACTGTTTTATATTCAATTAATCATAATTCATTAGTTATGGATTCGTAAAAAAAATCGAACTCAAGATTTTGACCAAGAAGCTTCACAATACCATAATATGATAAGGAAGTCAAAAAAGTAGGCCATGCAATTCTGTCCGTCTGTCTGCCTGTTCGTCTATAGCCTAAGTGGATGGATTTTCTGGTACCTAACGTGTTTTGATTTTCTTCCATTTGTTTTAATTTTTTTTACTGTTTAGTAAGAAAAATAACGATACCTGCCATACATTTTGTTTAAGCTTTTTTGAAAAATCTCATTCTCCACAGAATTAAGAAAAAATTTAAAAAAAAATATTTCTTCAAAAAAAAAAGTATTTTTTATATAAGCTCAGAACTGTATTTAAATGAAATAAAAGATATTAATTTTATCTTTCTTAATTTGTTTATAAATTTTAATTTTTTTTATATCAAAATGTTATAAGGCCCGAAACCTATGCATGGAAAACAATAACAAAAAAAAATTTCAAATTTGTGGGTATTCTTTGTTTTTTTTTTGTGGCCTTATTTCATTTTTTTAATTGAAGTCTTATTCATAATAAAATAAACCCAAATGAAATCTAACTCCAACGTTAATTTTGGGGCTTAATTTAATTTTGTTTTGAAAAAATATTTTGGGAGCTTACCTATTTCATTTTGCTAAAACATTTTTTTTTTTCAAGACCTATTACCTACAAAAATCCGCTAAACGAGAACTCAGAGCTTGCAGAATGCAGCTTATTTCGGACCCAACAAACACGTTTCAATGGAAGGATCGTTTTGAAAACCCATCATCGAGTAACAGAATAGCGGACAAAATCACGCGATTTTGTTGCTCACTGAAAAAAATTTATGTTGCATTCAGCACAAATTTTTTAATGCTTCCAAGTCATACTAAACCCAAATACGTATGTCACTTTGACATTTACAAATATCAAAAATCGTAGCAAGACGATCTGGATAAAAAAAATGAACAATCAATAAAGAGCCTGATGTTAAGGTGTATGATACTACTTAACTATATAATTTTAAAGCTCTGAACTAAAATGTTCTTTTAAACATTTTTCAAATTGTATCATCCTAAACCTGTTTTCTTCATAAATTTCAGCTGAACACGTCTCAAAAATTGACAGTTCGTACAAAAAAGTAAGCAAACATACCATTTTCACATTTTTAATTGTCAAAGTGACATTTGGAGTTAGAATGATACTAAAAAGTTAAAACAGACATTTTAACTTTAAAAAGATAGCACGATTGCTAACCCTTGTTCCTGACGACTATATACATATATTTATACAGAAGATCACAAAAAAATCATGTCATAATTGAAGCACCCATTTCCGAGAGACAAATAAAAGCTTATCCGTAACGACAAGGTGAGCGGTGATTTTTTAATTTAAAAAAAAATATAAATACAACTACGCAGTAAATTGTAAAAACAAATCTAATTTTTTCAATTAATAATAATTTTAAGTAAGTTTTTATTCAACATGTTTCTTTGTATAAAATTCTGAATAATCATTAAAAAGACAAAAATCTTCTGAAATAAACTCTGAAAATTTTTACTTAATAAAGACAATTTTAGATTTACCCTATAATTTTATTCAATCAAATAATCACTTTTACCGGCATTTTATAATTTTAAAATTCTAAAATTATGCAATAAAAAATAATCTATACATATAATGTACATATGTATCTATGTATCTATTGAGGAATAGATCATTTAATTCGACTACTGTTTGTAAAGATATTTTCCGTCTATAAAGGTATGACGTTTGCGCGCTCTATGTCGAAATACTGTTTTATAGATAAATAATGGTTGCACCTGGGAACATGTATAGTTGTATTTTTTTAGGTATAAATGTTATATGGGATAATTGGAGGTTAGAATTTTACTTGTTTGTTTTTTCTTTTACAATTAGGTACCTATTAGCTTTATACGGACTTCCCACTTTTACAAAAATGTGTACTTTTTTTGTGTTTTTTGTTTGTTCATTTCATATATCGACATCAATTTACTTTCCTCTGTAACTGTAGGTATAGCGAATTTGATATTCAAACTTCACTACATATTATGACAACCAATCACTCATCAGCACGGTTCAGTTAATACGGATTTAATAGTAATTATTTAAATTAACTTTGCGGATTAAAGTTAACCGAATGTGTGAATGTTTTTTGGGGAAATCTTTTTTTGATATGTAAACATCTATGTTGAGTCGAGGGTAGAGTAAACTAAACACGTGTGCCTTTCATGTAACACGTTACGTGTAATATGTAACGTGTTAAACGTACATGATGCGATATGTTACCCGAAATTTGGCTTATCGGGCGAACGTTTATATTAGCTGAAGGATTCCTCTCCGATTTTAACTAAGATTTCTAAAAAAAAAAATTGAAATTGGATGCTTTTATTTTATTTTTCCCTATTTCACCCTACAAATAGCTTAATTTAAAAAAAAAATTCCTTGAAGAATGTTTAAAATCTGACGGTAGACATTTTTATGTTTTACCCCTTTTCACCCTATAAGTAGCTCAATTTTAGATCAATTTTTTTATTTCTCAGTATTTTGACAACAACAACTGTTAGGGATCGTCTTAATTTAACTCAGATTTCTGAAAAATAAAATTTAGCATCGAATGCTATTTTTGTGTCTTTCCTTATTTCACCCTATTATTATCTAAATTTTAAATATATCATTGAAAGAATATCCCCCAAATATAAACTTTCAAAAATAAAAAGAATTTTTAAAATCCGACTGTATTTTTGCGTTTAAACAAATTTTTAAAATCGAAAATATAACTGTATATATTTTTTTATCCTATTTCAGCCTATAAAATAATTAAATGTTTCATTTTTTTTTTCTTCCCTGAGATTGCTAAAATCTTACTAAACCATGTGTTGGTTTTGCAAATTATATATTCATAAAAACACACGCTTATTCAAATGCAGCTTAGTGTCAAAATTTTAAAGCAATCGATACTATAGCAATAGTAAAATAGTTTTTCAATCCAAAAGTCACTTCAAAACTTTTAAATATTTTACATATTTCAACAAATAATCTTACATTACAAAAAAACCTTTTTAAAAATTTAACAATAAAAAAAAAAAACTAAAATCAAATAAATTAATCTAAACCTATAACAGTGCTTACTTGAATTTTATACCACATTTAGTTTTCCTAACTCAACTAACAGAAAATTCCTATACGTGCCTCCTCGGTATATTACATTTTCTCACATCTAAAAACTATCTGTAAAGTGCACTTTTTATCGTTTTTTTTTTTTTAATAATTGTTAACTTTAATAATAATTGTGAATTCTTCATTGTTTGTGGATAATTAAACACAAATTTGTGTGGTTACTGACTATAGTTATCTTTACATTTTCTAATTTGTACAGCAACAATAAAAAAAAAACCTAGAAAAATAATAACTTTGAAACTACCAATTTCTTTAATTGGACGATGTGTGGCTTTTTGAATAAAATAAAAAAACTCATGTGGATATGCAAACATCCATTTTATTTAATTGTCTGACAACGAAATAAAAAGCAATAATTTAAAATTATCTATGTAATTACAAAACAAAATACAAAAAAAAAAATACAATTCTGTCCATCACCTTTGTGAAGATTAAATAACGTATGAAAAATGAAAAATTGTTAATTAGCACATACTTGCTTATTTTGGTTATTTTTTTGTACTTTGTGTTTAATGAATGATAAAACTGTGACAGGCAAACATTTTTAAATATTTACTTCCTGTATATTAGGAAAAATATTTATTTCGTCTGCGCGTGTAAAATTGGTACATTGCACTCCTGTACAGTATACAACGAACTAAAAATTTTACAGATAAATTTACAGTTGGTCTGTTTGGTAACGTGAAATGTGGTAGAGCTTGACGTTTTGGCACATCCTAAAAAGTATACACTTATTTTGAACCACTGTTTTTGATTTTATGGCTGAAATGGACAAATTTAATTTTTCTATATGTCGGGAATAATCAGGTTCTTTTGAGAAATGTCAAGCCGAAAATTGTAGCTCATAAAATATGAAGCAGAACAAATTTCAATCTCTTTTTTTTTTTTAAGAGTTAAGCTAAGTACAGACGATTGTCAGATCTTACAATATTGTCAGATCTGTCAGTGAAAAAACTGTCCCAAATGTCTTACAATCCTCTAAACACACAATTTTGTCTGACAATATTGTCAGAAACGGCATTGTCAGACGATTAGGACATTGTCAGACTCATTGGTCATTGTCAGATGTTTTCATTGAAAACATCTTACAATTGCTGACAATTTCTTCATTGTTCGAAATGTCAATGATAAAAAAAACATTTGTGTTGGAAATTTTTAGTTTTTGTGCAACTGAATAAATAAACTCAAAAAGAAAATATCTATATTGCTTTATAAATATTTTCTTTTTGAGTTTATTTATTCAGTTCACTTCAATTACATTTTATATCAATTCCTTGTGTTGTGTAGTTTTATTCGGAATAAATTAAGTGATCATGCTCGGCCGCCATTTGTCTTTTATTAATTTAATTCTTTTTTGCATGTTGTTGATTTTTTGTCATATTTCTGAATAAAAACAGATAAAAAATCTAACAAAAAATGTAATCTTCACTTCCAAAATAATTGTATATTATAAAATTTTTCAGTTGTAAGATATAATTTAAATATCAAATCTCTGAGCAAGCTGCGTATTTTTATATTGTAAAGCCTCTATCTATGAAAAATAAAGTATCTATCTATCTATCAAAATCTTACAATGGAGGAGGCATCAATGGTCGAAAATATTACATATTATATTCAAAGGAGAGAAGAAAAAGATTCTTTATTTAATGCAGAGGAAATCGATAAGAATGCTGCAGAACATCCACCAAGTAATGATGCCTCCCCCCAAAAGATGTAAACAATCAAACAAAAATTGTATAGATCTGCCAACCGTTTGAACAGAAAATTTTCAAGCTGACAATTTTTTCAGATATATTATTGTCCGAAAATTGTCAGACAAGAGCTGACAATCAAATTGTCAGACTTTTGGATCAAATCTATCAACCGTGTGAACGGACAATTTTTCATTGTAAGAAATATGTCAATTGTCAGCTAATTGTCAGCTATTGTCAGACCATTGACAGTTCTGACAATATTGTAAGATCTGACAATCGTCTGTACTTAGCTTAATACATTTTGGGAAAAACGTGCTTCCCGTGGCGTAAGTTACTGGATGAGTTTGCGCATGTTTTCCTAAAAAACTATCTACAAAAATTTATCAACAATCTAGGTCCCAAAAAATCTTTGCTTTTCTGTGTGCCTGTTTGTCTGTCTGTCTGCACCTCGAGCTACAGCTTAAACCACTAAAGCAAATTTCTTCAAACTTAAGATTTTAAGGTAGATTGATGAAAAATTAAATCTTTTTTTTTTAAGGTCCAAAGATAAAATTATACCTATCATACAACCGTTTTGAAAGATGTTATTTTCTGAAAAACCTATTATTTTAGGCAGTCTGCATTTTAATGGCAAACATTTTTACCACCAAGACCTATTGCTTAGGTACCCCCTACAGATTTTTTATTCTCGATTTTCTCGTCAACGGTTCAACTGATTTTGATAAAAAAAATTGTACAAGAGGTCGTTTTAAGTCAAAAAAAATATTTAATATAAAAATTTTGAAAAAAAAAAATAATTAAAAAGAAAATAAAATATAATTTTTTTGAAAAACTAATTTTTTGAAAACGGGTTAACGATTTTTTTTTTAAATTAGGTTTTTAGCTATATATTATTAAATATTTAAAAATGGTATACAAACATTTTATTTTAAAAATGCTAAAGAAAATTTGTATATATACTAAATTATTTTTTAAGGAAACAGATCCAATGGTTTTTGATTTTTTTTTTTTTGCATAACTTCATTTTTTTTCAGACTAAAACATTTTAAAAACTTATAAATAACGAATTTCACGTTTCTTTCCCATTTTGTTTTATTTATTTACTTATATACATACATACATACATTACATATACATACATATGTATTTAGATGTATAAATGTATAGTATAAAACTCAGTCACTCGATACGCAAGACGGATTCACTGAGGTTCAACGGTGGTTCAGCATTCAAATCTGTGATAAAAGATAATTAAATGTTGAAACTGTGTGTGGCAAAAAAAAACATAAAATATATTTTGGGCTCCTGATTTCACTTAAACAAAAAACAATAATTATATTTATGTAATAGGTATCTACCAAAAATTTATGAGATAGGTACCTATACAATTCTTTTTATCAGTTTTCCAACAACAACAACACATTTGTTCAATAATATCTAAAACATCCATTTTGGCATATTGTAATTTTCAAACGTTCATACCTAGAGTTTTTCAATTTTTTTTTATTAATTTGTTTTTGTCACAATTGTGTCACATTCCGTTCTGAAAATAAATTCCCTACCTCCTTTTACGTTCACCCTAATTTAACTCACTGACATTTTTTTTTTTATTTATTTGGTAAAATTTTTAAATTAAATTTTCTTTCATTTTATATTTTTTTTGTTAATATTTTAATATTACCATATAAGCTGGATCAGATATATGAACATATATGTAATTGAATTAACTCAAGAAACGACCTTTAAAGCGTTGTGAATTTTACCTATGTACGACAAAAAATAATAATTTCTTATGTTTGTGTATTTTATTTTCATCATAAAATTGTTTACAAATAAAATTAACTATAATTTGAGTACTTATTAATTGAGTTAAAAATGACGTAAATGTTCGTACATTTTTTATACCTCTAAAGAACTGATCACAAACTGGCACTGAATATACAATTTAATATCTGCAATGACAATTCCTCTAAAAATAAATAGAAACAAAATGTGTACCGAAGTCATCATGATAATATTTAATTTGATTTAATTACCGGCAACAAACATTTGGGTATGGTATAGGTAGGTACTGTTATTGATATTCGGAATTTTTATCACATTCTTTGGTGTAACCATATTTTGTTAAACAAATTAACCAAAATAGGTGTAGGTGAGTAAAATGTAGAAAAAAAAAAACATCTGTGTTTTTAAATATAATCAGACGGGTTCCTTTTTATGGTCAGTTTTAAACTGTGTTGCTAAGTAAACAATAACCAATCGGCTCCATTGGAAATATTTGAGGCATAAAATTATCTGACTTATTATTGCTTTAGCAGTGCCACAATATTGCCCGGTAAATTAATGCCAATTATTGTTTTTTATTGCTATCGAGGCGGCAATTAATTCTTATATTTTGCTTTTTCAGAATGATTTCACAGTGTTTTTGAATGTGTTTGAAAATGTTCTAAAAAATGTCAATTAACTAACTAATCTATTTCATTTAACTCAGGCTTTAAGACCACCAGTTAAGAGCAAGTAAAGGCGACCCAGTTGTGCATTTTATTCTTACTGCCTTTTTATTTTGCATCAAAATTGCCCAAAACAAACATGCAAATTAATCTTTTTTTTTAATTTCTATATAAGTATAAAATACATACAACCTATAACTTATAACCTATAACAAATAATAAAATGGAATTTAAAAAACTGAAAAACTGACAAAATGCCAAACTTCAAAATCCAACAAAAATTACGAAATAAAAATATGAAATTATTTAAGATTCGATTTTTAGATTATATTCTTTATTTAAAGTCATTGAGAGAAAAAGTAATGATAATTCGTCATATCTTTTAAAAATGGAAACGTATAATTTTGCAAAAAGTAAAATCCGAAATACTTAACAAAATGTTAAACAAAAAAAATGCAAAACGAAAAACGGCGAAATGAACCCCCGCGAAAGGTTATTTTGCCATACAAATCTTGCAAAACATACCATACCGCCTCCAAAACAATATAACCACCCATACTTACATAAATCTCAAATCGTACGCATGTAAATAAATGTTTGCTGATGGTTTTATGGTGTTGACAAAACCACCAACAACAAAAAAAAAATTAAAATTAAAATTCTGTTTCTAATTATATTCTAAAATATCAGATTTCGTATAAGGTACATAGTAGCTGTAACCCATTAAACTAGACATGATTTTCTGTTTGTGATATTACGTAAGTTATTTATACGAAGGCAATGTTAGACACTTTTATTTTTATTTATTTTTTCTCTCAATGATACAAAAAAATATCAACCATGTCAGTGAACTCCATCAAGAAAAATGTATAAAAATGGAAAACAGGTACACACGCAACATGATGCAGTTTACATTTGCCTACCTTTATATTAACTTACTCCACTCCATCTTTAAGCAATCAGCAACGACATTGACTAGAAACTAGATGTTTGTATAATTTTCCTGAACAGAGTTCCCCAATTATTTTGTTTAGTTGAAAATGCATTTTTAATACTTTTACGTTTTTTTGTTTGTCTCTAAAATATAAAGAACTCAAAAAGTCTTATTTAAAACCATTCCAAAGTATGTCTAACTTTATACAATGTTGTTTAACTCCAAACACTTCTTTATAAACATTTTTTTCAATCAATTGTCTAATTCAGACTCTGTTATCTTGGAATTAATGAAACGTTCATTTTATATAACAAAAGTGTACGAAATTGACAGTTTACAGGGATGTCAGTAAACATAAATATGAGAATATTATATTTAATCAACTGTTGGAATTCGTTTATAAATAAGGATATATCCAACTATAAAGGTTGGCCGAATAACTGTTGATTGAATCTATAAATGCAACTGCAAATGTATTAAAAAAATAAAATCTCAGAAAACTAACGAAAAAAATTATGAGAATTATTTAAGTTTTAATAATTTGAAACGTCTTTTTCAAGATATTCAAATTTAAAAGATAAATATAATTTCAAAAATTTTAAAAATAGATAAAAACACAATTCTTCTTTCAAATAATTTTTAGGACAAAATAGATCTGAAGAAGTACGTAAACACGTACGAAACATCGTCTATCAAAAAGTAAATAAAGAAAGAAAGACCTGAAGCCCACAAAAAAAGGATTAAATTCACACATAGCGGCAACCCTATCAAAGAAGCACATGATTTGCTCAGGCACGCACCTATAATCATTTTGTGTTCAAAGTTGAAAAAGTTCAAAGACGACATTTTGTATAAGAAAAATTGTCGGATGCAAATATAATTGCAGCTCAGTGGAAAATTTTTTAACTTTACGAGCTTTATTTCTAATTAGATACGACATATAGTTTTAACATAGTTAAGCTATCAATTAATGTTATCACAAAAATTATATCAATTTTAAGATTGAATCTTGATGCTAAAAAAATAATAAAACCATTTTGGTAAATTTATCCAAACTGGGTAACATACTTTTCCTTACCAAGTTTTATATACACTTGGTCATGGCTGAAATAATTGAAAATTGATATGCTCACGTACAACACAGGGACAAGTATATTATTTAAAAGCTTTGCGACATTGCCATTTACAACGGCGGCGGCGCGGCGGCGGGGGGCACGGCAACATTATAAATTTGAGGCTTCTCGAAAATGTTGTTTTAGCAATTTTATAACTTGTAGAACTATACTGTTATCTCTAAAGGGAGATTATTATTGAAACAAGTAATAAATAAATTTATCATAAATCGTGATATTTCCATCGTAGGTTTTTTATAGTAACCTTTATAAAATAGAAAATTAAAAGTAGATTTACAGAATTCATATACATAAGCTTTGAAATAGGTTATGTTCAAAATGTTCTTTTTAGGATTCATCTTTCCAATAAATATAAAATATAATATGTAGGTATTTGTTTTCATTGTTTTGTTTTTTTTTTTGGAAACATTCAAAAAAATACTTTTTGTTGCAAAAATAAATTTAAAAAAATCTACTATACGGCCAGAATCAGAATCTCTAAACTTTACTCTTTAGAAACACACAAAATTATTCTCATTCAGAATTTTGGTAGATATTTTTGCTAATTTTACTAGACTACATTATTTTTTTTTATTTTCCGGCATTTCTCAACGAAGCTTATATTTATGATTTTGCGATATTTTGTAGATACAAAATTCTTTGTAATCAAATTCCGAAAACTTTGTTACTTATGAATGTTTTAACACTTTCTCTCCTCAATATTATAAGTATTAAAATCTAATTTTTTTCAATCAACTTCTGCCTTGCAGAACGATACAATTCAGTACCATGAGTTGTCAATAAATCTTATATATGTGAAGGTTTTTTTTAATAATACAATTTCTATATACACTGGACGTCCAGTATAATGAAAGATATAATGTCCAGCCAATTCGTTATATCGAAAAATTCGTTATATCAAACCAGTTTTTGAAATTTTATATTTCTCAAAAATTGTTTTAATGGGAACTTTAGCACTTATTCATCAATGATCTAAACTTTTTCGGCTATAAACAGACGCTTCCAAGCGAACTTCATTTTGCACATTAAGTCAACAAAATTTTTAAAGAAAACACTCACTTTCTAACAAATGATTATATAAAACATGTGGACTATACCCAACAAGACTAGAATTCCTAATCATTAAATTGGAAGTTTTTGTTTTTGTTTTTTGTCCGTGGCTTAGCATTGTTTATATACGCGCGCCGGGATGAAAATTCAAAATTTTTGTGGACTACAGGCCGTTAAAAGCTATTTTCAATCTATAAATCATATGCAATTCTTAACTGACGCTATTCGGATAAGGTCGGATCTCAGATGTCTCATTAAACCTATGTGGATACCCCTAGATAAATTGAAGATTTACGTATTATTTTAAGCACTGTAACTAAAATCCATTAGATACTTTCCCTTAAGTTTCTCACTTCATGTTTTGCTTCAAAAAATTCATAAGCTTGGATTTAACTTTAAATTCATTGATTGGCTCAAATCGTACTTCCTTGACAGATTATTTACTGTATACTTTAATAATTCAAGTTCCCCAGGGAAGTCATTAGGGCCCATTTCTTTTTAAATTATTTATAAATTATCTTCAATCAGTTTTAAAATACTCGATATGGATTTATCTATGCAGATGATGTAAACTTAATTAAAAACATTTCTAATAATCTTGACTGAAAAAAGGTTTTTAATTTGATATCAATTCTTTCTATAAGTGATCTGCACGCAATTGTTTGTATTTAAATATCAACAAATGTTAGATTACAAATTTTACACGTAAAGTATCTATTCTGTATTTTGAGAACAGGTTTAATGGCTTTACTAAACTTTGAATGAGTTGCGTCGCTTTACGCTTGAACAACGTTGGGAAATACTGAAAACTTATTTCCAAAGTGAGTGCTGTGCTGTGAAGCCCAAACAGTGCGTTTAAACGGTTTTGGGCGAAAAATCTTTTTTTCTGACGAGGCGCATTTTCATCTTGGCCGCATTTTGGGCCCGGAAAAGTAGCACGCTATTGTGGAGAAGCCAAAATGCATCCACAGAGAGTGACAGTTTGGTACGGATTGTGGAGTGATGGCATCATTGGATCATTTTTCTTAGAAAATGAGTCTGAGAACAAAGTTTTGGCCAACGGTGGGCACTACAGAGCTATATTAAGCGACTTTTTTTTATTGAAATTGAAGACTTTTTTTACTGAAATTGAAGACATGGATTTGGACGACCTCTGGTTCATGCAGGATGGCGTGCCATACCACACAGCCATGCAACAATCGATCTTTTGCGCACCAAATTCCCAAATATTTTTAAATAAATAAAGTCTTCATCGTATAATATCAAACTTGATTAAAATATTGATATTAATTTTTATTACGAAGTAACAACTTACCTTGAAATTAATATAGATACCCATAGGTCGCAGGTAGAATTTACAAGGTCACATATTTTACAATTTGTAATTAAAAGTATCTACATTCTGATGCGTAGTCTTCTGTGGGGCTAATGACTTATTTGGATAATAAAACGGTAATAAACCTATGTACCCATACTTTGTACATTTAATAGCTGAAAATGTTATCAGTACTTACACCTACTCTTTAAGCTATACCAATACCATACATATATTGAGTTAAGAAAATTCCAAGAACAATAAATTTAAATTCTTCAGATAAAATAATAAATAATAAATGTCACATAAATATTAATTTATTGTATATGACAATTGTAACGGTTTTACCATTTCAATTGCAAAATGGCTGTGATATTGCGTTATTTATTATATCGGAATTAAAATCTTTTTTTTTTTTCATCGAGAAATTTGTATTAAAAATAAAATTCATTTTTAACTTAATAAAAAATGGAATGGACAAACATTTTAAATGTGAATCGAAATTAAATCAAAACACATTTTTAACAAAAATCTGAATTAAGGAATTCAAAGTCAATATATTTTACGTAAGTACTTTTTTAATAATTTTTCCGAAAAGGACAATTGCTGTAAACTCCCGAACTGGGTAAAAACCTTGGTTTTACCAATTAAACGCAATATGCTTACTCCATTTTCAAATATTTACAATATTGAGTATTTAAAAATTTTAATCGCTTCACACTCTTACTTTTTATTAACTTTTTTTTATAAGTATTTGATATTGAATATCAAATATTTTGCACCAATATTTTTGAAGGTAGAGACAATTAAAATTACCAATTTCTGGCTATCGTTACGGAAACGCAATGAAGTAATTTAAATTTTCCTGCGTGAACCAGGTTTTAGGGGATTTATTTTTTCAAATTAATCCCCAAATTGGGAAATTGTTTTATTATTATTATAAGGGGTGTTTTTTTTAGAAGTATAGAACTTTAAGTTGGCAACACTATATTAATTGGCGGCCATTTTGTCAGCTGTCAAGTGATTTATTTTTAGTTTGGTTTGGCATTTCAAGAATTTAAGCTACAGGATCACCTAGCAAGGCGTAGATTCGGTGAATGGGCCCAAAACAAGATTGACGTTGATCCCAATTTTCATAAGCGAATTTTTTTTAGCGATGAGCTCACTTTTGGTTGAATGGATACGTCAATAAACAAAACTGCCGTATTTGAAGAGATGATAATCCTCAAGTGTATATTGAGACACCGTTACATCCACAAAAACTGACTGTTGTGCTTTATGGTTTGGTGGAATATTTGATTCGTACTTCTTTAAAAACGATGCTGGCCAAAACGTTACAGTCAATGGTGACCGCTGTAGAGCCATGATTACTGATTTTTTCGTCCATCAATTGAACAACCATAATGTGCAGGAGCTGTGGTTTCAACAAGACGGCGGCGCAACATATCACACAGCTCGTGCCACAATTAATTTATTGAAGGAAACGTTTGGTAACCGCATAGTTTCACGTTACGGACCCGTGAATTGGCCTACAAGATCGTACGATTTAAAGCCGCTTGACTATTTTCTGTGGGGATATGTGAAGTCGCTAGTCTACGCCGATAAGCCCGAAACGATTGACCACTTGGAGGACAACATTCGCCGCGTAATTGCCGATATACGGCCACAAATGTTGAAAAAAGTCATTGAAAATTGGACCTCCAGATTAGACTACGTCCGAGCCAGCCGTGGCGGTCATTTGTCAGAAATCATATTTGAATTATAATGCCAGAAGATTATCTTTCGAATAAAGTAAATTTCATGTCAATTTAAAAAAAAATCATATTTGTTTTATTCCATTTCAAAGTTCTATACCTCTAAAAAAAAAACACCCTAATTTTGGAAAGACATTTCATTGGGGTCTGTCAGTTATATGTTCGCATTAGGTAGTCAAGGGTAGATTTTTTATACAAATATTAAAAAAAAAAAAAAAAAAAAAACAATAGGTATATAAGAACGGGATTTCGTTAAAATCCCGAAATCCCAAAAACCCAATATACAGAAAGTTGGAAAATAGGATTCTGACTCAAATTCAAGAAAAATATTTTATTTCAAGAAATTTTGATACCCCTTTTACGTGACATTACGTTGTTAAAACGCAACTTGAATTTAGTTTTTGGGATTTTTGAATTTTGGTTTTCCGGGATTTTTATTTTCAAAATTGTCGGTTTTCGAGATTTTGGATTGTATGGACTTTGGGTTTTTGGGAAAATAACCACAATCCCAAAAATATCTCATTTTAGAAAACGTAAGGTGATTATTCCGGAAAACTGAAAACTTTTTTAATGTTATTATTTTCCCGACGACGGTTTCAGCAGTGGTATTATTGCTTTCTTCAGGGGAAATTTTATAAAATTTAAATTTATAATTTGTTATATTAAAACAAAATTTAATTAATTTAAAAAAAAAAGAAGAAAAGAAAATAAATAGATTCTCACAGTTTTTACTCCATTTGGAGCAATTTTCATAAAATTTCTTTAAAATCCGATTTATGAAGTAAAAATTGAAATAAGAAAAGCGTGTCATATTGATTTTTTTCGAGCCACTGTGCCACGATGAAATTTTCGTGTCAAAAAAGCACGATGGTTTAACTTCGGCATCGCTGGACTTACACTCTAAACCATATTTTGTGTGTTTTATAAATTGGCAGGAAAGGAGGGGAAATTGATAAGATAAAAGGCATTTTGTTATAACAACAGAAATACTCTTTGAGGGTTTGTCACTTCTTCGTAAAAGATAATATAATATTCCTGAAAATAAAAAAGTTTTTTTTTTTTAAATGGAATAACCTTGGATCCGGCATGACGCAATAGTCCAAAACACCAACTAATTCGCCAATGGGTTTGGTAGGTAGAAGTATAATAGGATCATGCTTTAAGAAAATTTCTGGTAAATAAACAGATGCTTTCTTTAAATAACAATAAATCATCATTTCAAATCATAACTCATCTTAACTAGACAACTTTCAATTATAGTTGAGAAATTAAAACTTTTTCAATATTTTAAATCGTTTAGTTCATTGTATTTTAATTAATAAATTAATAATTTTCATTGATATGTTTAATCATCCATCAAAAAAATAAATTATTTATCAGGGCATGACTATAATACCACAATGTGGTAATTAATAAAGAAAAAACATCATACCTTATTTTAAGACCTTTAATTTATTTATTTATTAATTTAAGTGGTCTCGTATTAAGTTCAAGATGAAGTTGTTTTATTTTATTTGTTATTATTATTTTTTAAATTTTCAATTGTTAAAAACAAAAACAAAAGAAGTTTTCATTTGGATTAAATTTTATGATGGAAAATTATTGATTACAAAAATATGCAAGACATGTATTTAGGATCGCACGAACTTGCTCTTGTAGTTTATACTTAATAAGGAAGCTATATTTTAACAAAACAAAATGTTAAAAAAGTCTAAAGGACACACAAAAAAGAATGTTTTGTTTAAAAAAAATTTATTTTAAAGATTTTTTAAATATATTTCTTGAACTATTAAGAAACTCGAGCTATATATGTAGGTTAATAACTCAAAAATTATGCAAAAATCTTCAAAACCTTTATTTCATGTAAATTTTTTGGCAAAAACCTGAAACTCAGTTTTCTCACAATCATCCATTTTGGTTGTTACAGGTACGAAGTTTAATAAAAATCGTTATGGCTGTATTCGAAAAAAAATTGAAAATCCGAAATCATTGTACAGATACTCGTTTTAGGCTCTCGTTACAGTGACCGGAGAGATTCACAAACGCACAGATGAACATACCAAGGGAAGGTATGATGAAATCCACTTTTTCAGACTCGTCGTCCATCGTAGTATTAATTTGGATTATAACCTCGATATTTTTTTTACACGAAACCAATACTTACCCTATAGAGTAAGTTATAACTGCATTCGAATATTTTGAGACACCTATGATAGGTACGTTTTATATTGATGATCAATTATAACTTTAAGTGGCTCCTATGTATATATTTTCGAAATAGATTGATACAAGCGTATATTAATCATAGACGTTTAATTGGATGCCTTTGCATTTTTTTAAATAAGCATTAACATCTTATTTCTTTCAAAGTTTGGTGGGGAAATAAGTCAGAGATTGCAGATATTTGTTACACCAATATGGAGGCAGAACAGCACCAGAATTTTATAGTTTTCATATTGTAAGGAAATTGTACCGTTTTTTTTCAGAAAATGTATCATGTTAGTTTATTTGCTGCTTCCTCTTAAACAATCTGTGTCTGTGATGCTCCAATTTAGCGGAGATAACCAAATCGGTTAAACGGCAAGACGTTTGTGTGTACAAACTTTGCCTTTATTGCAATTAAAGCTAACTAACAATTTAAATGATTTGTTTATTTAGTTACTTTAAGGTTTATTTATCAAGTTGATTTCATCAAAAAATCTCAACATTTCTTCAGATTCATTATACTTTGTAAATACAATGCAAACCTAATTGTACAATTCAAAGTGTCAACTCCTCAAAAATTTAACATTTGGTTGATTTATTTATATAACAAAAAAATCATAAGTATTTAATTTAACCAAACTCTGAAGATAAGCCCATTTACACAACACACATAGATTATAAAAAAAATCTTGTTGGCCTTGTAGAAAGTCTTCATATGCTTTGCTTATATCCCTTAAATCAACAAACCATTTTTTTTTGCGTCAATAAAGAAGTTAAGGTTATTCTTGTAGAAAAATCAAAAACAAATGTTTAAAAACCTAAAATGTTTACATTTGCTTCCTATAAAATATCGACAAAATTCAAATTAAATTTCTGAATTATCATCATCCATTTGTGACATGATCATGGAATTTTATTAACATGGTTTTTTTGTTATAGTCCAATAATCATATTCAAAATTATTATACATATATGTATTTGTTTAAATATTATTTTAAAGAGAAATCAATTTAAAGATGCAAAATAAAAAATCATGACATTGCAAGTTTTATAATAGTGATGAATAATGATTGATCACTATTATTTACCATTTTAAGCAACAAATACCTATTTATAATTTTAACAAATTAATATTGACATAAACAAAAAAAAAATATTTAAGAGTTTTTTGTGGTTAAGTGGTAAGCTTGTTTATCTAGCACGCGCAGTGTCTTGACCCTTTCTTTCGAGTTTCTCCATTATTTAATTTACGAGAATTACGTCTTATTGAAATTTGGAGACTCTCAAGTCATAGTTTAATTCACAGCTGAAAAGCAAAAAGGTTTTTTATAGCCTGAGAAACAAAATAGAAATAACAAAGTCTAACATAAGGCATATTCTTTTTAGTTGGAATCTCAAAAAAAATCTCTTTCAATATTCAATATAATCTGAACAGACCTATTTCATAATCTGTCAAGTAAAATGCTATGTTCGAATTTTCGAACTTACTTCAGCAATACACATTTTTTATGAAAAGGTACGCATTTAATTTTCTATGAACTGTTGATGAAATTCTCCATTTTATTAATACGGACCATTTCTCTATGTCTGCGTCAAACTGTTTGATTCGAAATTGCTTATTATAGGCGTTGACAAAAAATCGCGTTTTCTTCAGGTGATGTCCGTTTAATTTTCTCTATTGCTATTCAACAAAAATTGTCAGTACAGTGTTTATGAACCTGTTTTTTTTTTAAACAGAAGTTGCTGCATACACTAACTGTATAAACTAACACGACAACAAATTTAAACAAAATGCACATAATACACAAATCTAATCTTATACATTGTGAAATTTAAAATGGCTATTTTGAGTGCCCATCAATAAAACTAACAAACCGCATTATTAGCTACAACGACCACACCAAATTTTGAAATTAGACAAGTAAAGGGGAACTGGATCCTCCGTTTTCTAAAATTTTGACAGACGACGCGTATAACGATGAATAAAATGAAAACACTATAATGATATATTGGCGCAAAATTTTAAACTGTATTAGCATGATACTACTTAACAATTTACTTATTTTAAAGCTTTTTACAAAAATTTTCTTAGTTTTAAAAAAATTTTAACTAGTACCTATCATAACCTATTTTTTAATAAATTTTAGCTGAACACGCCCTAAAAAAGTGACAGTTCATGCAAACAAGTCAGCAAACATACCATTTTCACATTTTTAATTGTCAAATTGACATTTGGGGTTAGTAAATATTTTATAACTAAAATATTAAAATAGGTATTTGGTGATTTTAACTTTGCTAAATGTTTAAAAAAAATAGCACGATGGTAACTCGTTTATAATTTTAAAAATATTGGCGCAAAATTTTAAACGATTTAGTAAGTTACTAAGATAAAAAGAAGATTTTGTTAATTTTAAACGATTTTAGCAACTTACTATCTCTTAACATTTTACTAAAGTTAAAAACACAAAATGGCTACTTTAACTTTTAGTAACTTGCTAAATCCATATGAAATCTGTCATTTTCCTCGAAAGAAATTTGTTGGCAAAAAATTAAATTGTGTTTGTTTTTATGATTCGTGTGCTAATTGTTTTTTAAAGTAAATAAAATAAAATTAAATGTTTTCGGAAGACATCAAGAGTTACTGAAGCTAATGGAGGTGCTGATTCCATAAAGGTATCAACCATCCCTGCACGGTTTATGGTTGGTCAGGTACACTCCAAAATGTTTTAAATTTTTCTTCATGATGGCAAAAATTAAGAAAATTGAAAAAGGTTTTGGAGTGTATCTGGCTAACGTTAAATCAAATTATTAGGTCCGTTCCCTAGGTTAAGGTTTGTTTACTTTGTTTTTCTTTCACGAACTGTCATTGTTTGGACGTGTTCAGATGCACCATTTTTAATAAAAGGGAATTAGTATTTTACTAGTTAGTAAAACGAAAAAAAAAGGATTAAAATTTCCGAAGAGCTAGTAAATTACTAAATGTTTAGCAAATTGCTAACTAGTAATATGCTAAGCCCTTAACAATAGGTTGTTTAAAATTTTGCGCCATTGTTTTTAACGTAGCATCATACTAAATAAGCTTTCATATCGTACTTAATCGATTAACATTTTGCGCCATTATAACTTTTAATATGTTTTGTGCTACCTAGCAGTCTCGTTGTAGGTGTTGATTATCCGAACAGAGTTACCATTTCCAATTTAAACATTTATAAATTTTAAACAAAATATTTAAGATAAAATAAACTCTAATTAAATTTTCCAACCAAAGTCGACTACCACAAATATAAAACACTTCCAATAAAATCCAGCTCAAACCGGTTTAGAATATAGCCGGTTACTTTACGTTGGCTACATCTGCTAATAAGTTTTTTTTGCGGTTAGTTTTGTATGATTTGCACTTTAAGTTAATCAAATAATAAAACGGCAACGGTAGGTAGACTCTGTTGTGGGTTTTGTTAATTATAAATTATTATATCGTTGGAAAGTTTTTTCTCCACTAGAAGTGAAGAATACAAACATTTATTGAATTATGGTAACCGTAAAAACATTTTTTAAAACAAAACGTTAATGCATATTTCAAAACAATACAAAATTTACAGAGTTAAAGCGAGGTTCAAAGAAAGAGAGAGAGAAATGTCAGCTGGTATTCAGCGATTCAGCAAAAACTTTGAACAACAAACGCAATGAAAGTTTAGATCGAACACACAAGTCTTTACATTCTGAATAATGGTTTGCATATTTTATTGGGAACAATTTTAAATCTCGATGTATGAAACAAACCAAATCAATAATTTTAATGGCATTTTCTGTTGGTAATGTGGAAGAACTTTTTGATACGTTTGAATGTTTCTATGCTTTGTTCGAATCTTTTCTTTTAAAATAGAGTTATTTTAAGAATTATACTTTTATAATCAAAATTTTGAATAAAATTATAACTAAAAACATAACAAATTCGTTACATAAAATAACCTATATTCAGTTTACTAAAATTTATTTGGCTAATTCCTAAGTCAATAGCCCGAAAGTAAAGAGAAACATATTTAAAAGTTATTTGCTTCAGTTATTGTTGCATAAGAAATTTTAAATTATCTAATAGTTTCAACAAATTTCATTCAAACAAAATTAAAATAAATCATACATCAAAGTCGTTGACATTTTTGCCAAATAAAAGACCACTCTCATTGAACTTAATTGTGTTTAAGTTCAACTAATGTCGTAAAAACAAATAATAATGTATAAATGTTAAAAAATTAATTTCAAAATACCTAGATACATTATGTGCATTAAAATTAAAAAAAAAAAAAATAAAACTAAAACTAAAAACCTTCTTGACCTTGATAAGAGGGCTTTAAGTTTAATCGTTTAAGTGCTTAAGATGCAACATATAAGCAATTAAACTTAGTTACAGTCTATCAAGTTCGTTTGAGTGCCACACATCAGTGTATATATAATAAACACATTTATTAAGTAAAACTATAATAAACAAATAAAACAAAACAAGTTTTAATTTTCGTGATAACTGCACGACAATTTAAAAACAACTGCACAAAATTTTAAACAGCCTGATGTTAAGGTATTAGCATGATACTATTTAAGAATTTACTAAAGATTTTTACTAAAATGCTTTTAGTTTTAGAAATGTTTTAACTAGTATCATACTTAACCTATTTTCTTAATAAACTTCAGCTGAACACGTCTAAAAAAAAAGTGACAGTGCAGAAAAGGAAACAAACATTTTTCACATTTTTAATTGGGAAAATGTCATTTGGAGTTAGCATGATACTAAAAAGTTAAAACTGGCGTTTGGTGATCTTAATTTTAATAAAAAGATAGCACGCGATGCTTTCTACTTTAATATTTGGAAAATCCTATTTTTAACCTAGCATCATACTCAAAATGCTTCAACATCGTACCTAAATCGTCTAAAATTCTGCGCCAATAATTACAATAGAATATAACATATATATTATGTAGCTGCGGTAACTATACATAGGTACATGCATGATATCATGACTTGTATAATTATAGTTGACATTCATGCCTAGAAACAATGGAAGTTCCTTTCCTACAATACCTAATCTGCACGATCTGCATCAATGGCATGAATAACAATCAAAGAAAAAAATTGTTCGGATTGAAAATTAACACAAAAAAAATGCAATACCAATTTATCGCTTTATAACTTTTAATCAACCTGTATTGCATTCAATTTCATTTTTGTTTTATTTAGTTTTTTTTTCATAATGAAAATGATAATAAATGAGTATTTAAATAATAAACAACAATAATTAAAAAAATAATTATAATCTCCGGATTCGTCATACACACATAATTTTAATAGAGTCATTAACCGACAAGTGCGAATAAATATGTAAATAGACTCAGATAACTCAGTCAGTTAAATCTACCTTTATTACCACGAGTTTTTAAAGGAAAGAAAAATATTGATGAACTTTTTGGTGCAATTTTTTATTTGCATAATTATTAAATTACTTTAAATAAAAATGTAAATTCAGAATAAAACTCTTATTTGCGCTTTTCTCTTAAACAAATAACTAGAACACCCGAAAACTGATAAGAATATATGTATATTAATTTAAATTCAATTTAACGTCTGGCTTTGTGGTGATTTACATCTTTTTTCTCATCATTATCAGAGAATAATTAAAATTCTCATACCAGTTTGTCTCAAAATCTATTAACATAAAACATGATAGGTACTAAATATATTAAATCTCTAATTCTATTTTTTTTTCTCTAAAGATCAAAGGTAATGGTAATATGTGGTTGTTTGATTTGAAAATTTAAACTCAAAACCTTATAACTACATCATCAGTTAAGGAAAAGGTACTAACATACTTTTCTGGCCATAATACCCCCACACCACATTTATGATAATCATTGGTGCACGATTTCAATTGAACAGATCGTATTTCACATATGTATATAGGTAGTAAATCTATTTGCATAATAAACAAGTTACTTTAACGAAAGTTACCACAATGCTATATAGGTAGTTGGAGTCGAAGGAGAAGTTGAAGTTAGAGTCAGACCCATCATCATCATATTGGCTTTTACAATACAATTAGAAGTCGACATGGATGAATGCATTTTTATGGCATCCAAAGAGTCATTAACTATGGTTGCCACTTGAAGAAATTCGTTTATTAATAAATTTGTTAAAAAATGCACGCCTTTATAGATCAAACGAATTTCCTCTTCTGGTTAAAACTGTATTATAAATAACATCCAAATACACATGGAACATGGAAGATGTATATGATAACGGTTTAATAATGCGATGATATCTTTAACGACATAAAGGTTAAAGAAATGAAAAGTTCAAGAAAATTTACTTTTTATTTGTTTTTGATAAATATTTTATTATTATTAATATTTTTAAATGTTATATTGTTTAGAATTACCGACTGCAAAGTTAAAACAAAATCGGGCCAATCATTAAGAAGATATATGTGTATAAGTCAAAAATGCGGTAATATTCTGAAAAAAACATCAAAATTTATTTCCGTATTTGAGATATCTTTTTCAGCAAAAACCTGGTATGCAGTATTATTTTGATTGCTTCAGAATTGTACAAAGATTAATCAAAACCGTTTCTAGATAAGTTTAAAAATAATTCATATCTCTCCCTTTAATGGAATCACTTTAAAACACAATGTTCAAAATTTGAAACAAATCCGTCCAACCGTTTTGTCTCTATAGCTTGTTTTTAAGTGAACGTTAGACGAACTGACATAAGTTTGAATAAAACCTCAAGAATTTTTTTTCACACGAAACCAGTATACATAGGTACTCACTATATAACTAAAGAGTAAGTTAAAATCCATAACATTGGATTTGAATATTGTTTACTTAAATACTAACCGAAGTTATTTTTACTTTTTAACCTTAATTCACTCCTACAGAAGAAAGTAAAATGCAATAAATTACAAAATCAATTAAATGCTAGATTTGTTTTTAAAATTCATTTCATCACACCATTTAACGTCGCAACCGTGGAACTTAATTGTACTAAGTACATGAATGTGGTTGTCTTTTCATTCTTAACCTCGATTGTTCGATTAAAATGTTTACTTAGTTTTTTTTTTGATATAAGAAAAAAATATATAATATTTTTTTTTGAAGATTTTTTTTTTTAATTTGTACAAAAAATATTAAAAACGTTTGTTTTGGAAGAAAAAAAGAAAGTGAAAAATTGAAGAACTGAAGAAATGAATCGCACATACTCTCAGAATGCTTATAATTATGAAGAAATTTAGTACAGAACTAAACGCGCTTCTCACGTTGTATGGATACTTGCTTTTACTGCTTGTGAAAAACAATGGAAAATACATATATTATAATCAGCTGTATATCAATTGAATATTGTATTGTAATTTTAGATAATTTAAAAAAAAAAATTATTTATTTCAAATAATTATTACTTGGTTTAAAAAAAATGGCGCAAAATTTTAAACAGCTTGATGTATTTTTTTTTTTTCCTTTTTCAATTTAAGATTCTTTAGCTTTTCTTAAAAAATATCTTTTAGAATGGGACTTAGAACTTTATTTTAAAAGAACACTAGAAGAAAAATAGTTTTTGTACATCGGGATGAATGGAATTCATATTCAATAGATATAGATTGCCGTGTTTATTTAGACCTTGCACGCATCTTCCTGCGTTTACGCTTCAACCTACGCATACGCTTCTTACGTCACTTAGCTCTCATTTTCTTATTGAAGTTAGGAAAGAATTGCGAACAACTTCTTACAGCTCTAGTGATTGAGAACGAAAGTTATAAGCATGATACATCTTAATAATTTACTAACTTTAAAACTCTTTACCAAAATGTTTTTAGTTTTAAACATTTTTTTAACTAGTACAGTAAGACCCGCTTAAGAGAAACGGAAAAATTTCACAGTAAAAACAAATTTCACTTGAGCAGATTTAAAAGTTACATTAAGCAGACATTTAAAGCTAGAAATAATTATATCTTTTGGAGTTTCTTAGAAATAGATAATAGATAGATTAAATAAAATGGTTGTGACACATCCGAAATTTAAATGGTGGAGGTGAAAAATAAAAAAGAAGTGAAAGCGTTCAGTAAATTGTTTGTTCTGTTCGATTAAATTTTTTTTCACTTAAGAGAGTTTTTTCAATAAAAAATATAGAATTTAACTGAAAATATGTTTCAGGTAAGCGTGTTTTTCACTTAAGTGAGTTTCGCTTAAGCGGAGTGTTTCATAAGTCGAGAAATGCTCGGGGATGAAAAAAGTGTTTCAGATAAGCGGGGTTTTCTCTTAATAAACTTAAGCTAAACACGCCCAAAAAAAGTGACAGTTTGTGTAAGCAGACATACCTTTTTTACATTTTTAATTGTCAAAGTGAAGTTATTATAATAAAAATTTAAAATAGATAGCACGATTCTAACTTATTTAATATTTGGAAAATTCTGTTTTTTAACCTAGCATCATATTAAAAATGCTTGAACATCGTATTTCCGCCAATAGTTATTTTTTTTAAAGAATTTGTATGCTTATAATTCTTATGGAAACTTGTTATTATTTCGAGGGTTATTTACTTGTTTTAATAAAAATATACTTAATTGAAATATGTATTTGTTTTTTTTTTCCTACATCACTCAATCAAGAGCCCATAGAAACATCTAAAGTGCATTGGCGTAATTTGGGGAGCGAAGAAAACCGTCCCCACTGGCGCAACAGCTTGGGGGGTTGCTGAACCACACACGAATTCTTTTTTTTTTACCATATTATCAGAACTGAAAAATGATAATTAGTTTAAATATAAGCAAATGCAATTTCGTTCTATAATAACCTGGACCTGCGCAGCCGCATTAACAATTAAACATGTCTAGACCTAGAGTCATATTTTTATTTTATACCACTGGAGCTTGCCCTCAGAAGACCTATTTCTGAACTTTTTCATACCATACCAGCAGATAAAAATATAGCAACTTTATTGTGCTTCTTAACGCCAACTCTTACTCTTACTTATTTAAATGAATAAATAATAAAAAGAGGAATTACAAAACAAAAACCCTGGGTGACTGAATAATACCCACCGGTGGAAGGCCCTGAACCTGCGGGGCCGTATAAAACAAAACTGTTATATAAATTTCTTTTCCACAATTCTATTAAATATAGGTCATCAAAAGAAAGTTTGGGTCCTTATCCGTTTGTACTTAGGTCAAACGAATTTTCTAATTATGAGCCGGTATACGAGGCTCGACTGTGATCATTACAACTGTGATATTATCTTGAGCTATGATATTTCATACTGTGATAAAGCTGACGAAAAAAGCTTGATTGATATAACAATTCGAATTTCCTATCTAATCTAGATGAAAGTTGTTCACCGGGCGCAGGATGGTATATATGTAGGTTCAATTATTTAAAAAGAAACTCTGTAAGTCATTTATGGTTAACTTTTTTGGTTATTTTTGGCTTTTCATTGTCTTCTTGTGTATTTTCTTACACTTAAATTTTTTTATGATCTCTCTTTCTAAGGCTAATCAATTTGTCTACTTTGTGCTTTTATGTTAAACCATTTACTGTTTAAAATAAACATAGATTCACTTTCTTTTCTTCTATCGAAATATATGTAGCTAAAAATATTATTGATTCTATTAAAAATAAAGGCCATGTACTTTTAAATGGATATTTATCAAAAACAACTTTAACGTTAATTCTGGAATGCCACAAAGCAGTCTCCTGGGCCTTACACTTTTAATTTCATTCATAAATGTCTTGCTATCTTTGTTGAATCATTCGAAGTATCTTATTTATGCGGACGATGTTAAAATCTTTAAACGTTTTTTAAATAATAATAATTGTAAAAACTTGTAATGTGACACATTAATTCGTTTTTTTTTTACTGCGGTGTACTCGGAATAGTTTTTTTCTTAACCTCGATAATAATTAAATTATGAGTTTTACAAGAAAGCTTTCTATTATACAATTTCAATTATTTGTTTAACGATATATCAATATCATGATGTCGTCTTCACATGACTATGTGCTTTTGTTTGTCATTTGATTACAAATTGGGTAAAGAGGGAGATCGAACACAATTTTAAGATCTTTTCATTGCGAAGCAGATTTTATTAATATTTATTCGATCCATTCTTAAAAACGCTTAACCGGTTTTATTTACCCCATTACGAATGTCATTAAGCCAGACTACAGCATATCTGGAAGGATTTGATTCACAACTTCTTGGACGTCATTCCCACATTTGCATTTTTTGAAATTATTGATTCTCGCCAAACTTTTCTGGACAATAAATCGATGACCGTGCTGTTGTGGCTGTTAGAACCTTCTTGTTGAAACCACAGATATATCAAATGAAAATTGGAAGGCCACACAAAATTTGTTGTCACTGAATTGTACCGCTTATCATTGACTTTAAATCAATTTATTTGGGTCTTAACTTAATATTATATCTTAGTATATTAATATTTTTTTTACTTTATAGAAAACGAATGCAAAATTAGTATAGATACCTACAGTCGAGTCGTATTTATTAGATTTTTGTCAACTTAGACACTGTCTAACTATTTTCAAATTGGTGGAAATATGCTTTATTTAATAAAAATAAATATCACATTATTCACGGTTAAGACAATCTACTCTTGTGTCTTAGTTAGACAGCTATAAGACAACAATAAACGAGGTTTTTGAACACATTTTCCAAAGTTGGCCAGTTGTCTAAAGTTAAATAACGTTTATAAATAAGGCCACTAGAGTATATTATTTTTTAATACCCCAAGACCAAAACACTGTGTTCTTTTCTTTTAAATCTTCACAGGTAACGCTGCTATAAAAACATTATTATATAATTTGTCTTATAAAATTCTATTCAAGTGGGTAAAATGATTCAGACAGTCCATGATGAAATTATTTTTTCAATAAACTGTACAAAGGTGGTAACCGTTTTTTTTAAATGCATTTTCTCGTTAATTCCAGTTAGTCTAGGTTTTACTTTGAATAAAAAAAGCAGATGCTTTCAATTTATTGTATTTGAATAATCTTTTAGAAAGTTTCTTATATTCCTTGAGCTGATGCGAGAAAACATTTTTGCATAGTATAAAGTACGTACATACATAGTTACATAGTTTCAAGGTTGTTAAGGCTCTTTTTGGCTTAAAGAAAATCTGTTATTAACTTCAGACATCCGTATTTTTTACGATAGCTAATCCGCTATTAAATCTAAATGGAATCTGTCTCTACAAACTATTTAACTGTCGATCATTTCTTATTGACTTTGGAAAGAGATAGCTAGCACACCGGCACTTCAACATTCCAGTCCTTTGGTGAACTCGACAAAAATGTAACTTAACTACATATACATTTTAATTTTAACAGATTACAAAAAAAAGGTGTAACAATCGCTACAACTTCTCTCGCAAAGACGTAGTTTACATTATTGTGGGAGATTTCCTAAAGAATAATCCTAGTGATGTGACAGATACCATCAAATATTATAACAAGCCTGCGTTAAAATCATAACTATTTTTTTAAATAAATTTACTTTTCACTTGTTCTGGTGGATTAACAAGTAATTAAGTTAAAAATATCTTAGATATTACTCGTTACTTAATTACTCGTTAATCCACCTACTAGCATGAATTAGCTAATTAACATTAATTTACTTGTTGTTTGTTTTATTGGTACAATACCACACTCACTTCGCTGATTAAAAGTAATTTATGTTTGATTTGAGTTTTTTAATGAGGATATGTTCCTATGTTTCTTATTTTTTTGTTATTTTAATGCTATATAGACAAACAAATCATAGTTTTTTTATTGAAATATTAAGTTCAATTTCTTTAAACAAATTCGCTAAGTCACACTAAAAATAATGATATGTAATATCATTAATATGCAATAATGTATAATTTCAGATATAGAACTATTTAATTTGTTCCTATTATTGATGGATTTTATAAGCATCACGTTTAAAAGAAATCTTTTGGTACTTGCAAACAAACTATTAAGAGTAACAAGAAGATTTATGCGATAACCTCTTATCTTTAACTCAACATTTTTAAAATTATAAGAAGACTAAAGTGCTTGCGTTCAGTTTATTTAAATACAAATTGGACATGTTCAGGAAAGTGAGATCTCGGAGATCTCAGCAATCTCAAGATGAACAGGATTCATCAACAAAATTTCTCAGTTTTGCTGTCAAAAGTCTGAGAAAAATAAATTTTAAATTCACCTCATTTTGCTGAACGTGCCTGTTTTTTTTTAAGTATATAAAACTGACAGTTCGATTAAATAAAAAAATTTATTAATCCATCTAAATAACGTAGGTATGCATTGGGTCACCCTTAAGCGGCCTCTAGACGATAAAGTCGGTCTTACAACTGTGAGTTGAGCCGATATCAGTAACCATTATATGAAGCTGCTTTATTTTTCTCTTATCCATACGATAGATTATAAGGGTGGGAGTCTTAACTGCCCTGCTAAGGATACATACCGTTTATCTGTCGTGTTATGCTGGTCTGTTGCCGCTTAGTGCAATATATACCTACATAGGATGTAGCTCTTACGATTGCCTTCAAAAAATATTTTGACGCGTGAGTCGTGAAGTTCCGTTGAAGTGTAGATTGGTTGAGTGTGGTCTGACCTTAAAGATTATAAATAAATGTAATAAATGAACAATTCCTTCCTAATATTCTTAGGGCCTGTCGCCTGATCTAATTTTTATAATCTCTGAGTTTTTAATATTTTTTGCCGTCAACTCGATTTTTTTTACAGCAGCGTTGCGGTGCAAATAATATTATGAAATATATAACTTTTTACAAACTGCGTTAGTTTTAAGGTTTTCGAAAACTTGGGTTTTAAAGTTTGCCTTAAAGAACATTTTACAATTGAATTTTTAATTATCAAAAACAGTGCCTCATGCCATAGAAAGAACCGTTCTTTTTTATTTTCAACTTTCTCGTTAATGCCTTAACCTACTTCTATCAAGCCGAAATAATATTGCTTGAACAACTATTTTTTTTAAAGAGTTTGATTATGTAGGTACATACATATGTACATAGGAATGCATGAAGAAAGTTTTTTAATCCAAATTTAAAATAAAAACGTTGGTTGGTACCACAGTACCTACATAAATCTAAGGTAATATAATTGTGCAGGTTGTCAAAGTTAAGAGTGTCAGAAATTTAAAATGGCTGTTTGAGTTCCCACAAAAACTGCACATCGCATTAACAACAAGAAAAATATTGAAATTAGACATATGAATAGGCAGTTCGATTTTGACAGATGCGCAGAATTGAACAAAAATGATGAAAAAGCTAATGACATTAGCTATATGTGATTTGGAATTTCTGCAGTAGAATATCACAAAATAAAAAAAAATATATACCTACATATCTTACATATTTAATAAATTAAAAATACTACATTTTTTACAAAATAAGTAACTAATCAAAATGTTAAAAAAAAAGATTTATTTTTGTATTTATTTCAATAACATATCATTTATTAACCATTCTTTCTTCTTTGATAAATTTAGATCTCCAAGTTGAATCACTTTCAAATCTTCAAACCGCTAACCAAACAAATACTACTCCTCCCGTCTTCCCAGAAATTTTATTTCATATTGAAAAGATTCTACTAAGAATGAACTACAACAAATTTGAATTTATTATCAACTAACATAGTTGAATCTACAACGAAAAGAATAAAAATAAGACTAAGTATGTCAATTAAGTCTTTTTATTCAACATACATACATATCAGAAAATAAAATAAATTAAAATACACGACAGGATCGCACGAATTTACTCTTGCTGTTCAAATCCAAATATAATGTAGTTAAAAACAGATTTTTCTGCTCCGAAAAATAAGGCCCCAGGAAATAATACCCCAAAAGTTGAAATGAAATAAGGCCCCAAATTGTTTTGACATTATATATATCTTTTTCAAAAATTAAATAATGCCCCAATTTGTTTATTATCGTATTAAGGTTTACTCTCGAAAACAAAATAACACCCCATCACTGTCATAAAAATACTTGCATTGTAAATTGTACAATTTGTTTACAGCAAAAACACTTGTAGTTCTCCTGCCCTTTAGCAATTCATTCCACTTGAATTTTTATGTTGCATTCACCACAAATTGTTTAATGCTGAAAAAGCAACAGAATTATAATTCGTCATCAACGAGTAATAGCTGACAAAACTTGCGCTATTTTTTTTTATTTTTATAACTTTCTTAAAGAAATTATTTTGTGTATATGTATAAATATTTGAAAGAAAAATTAAGGAAAAAAATGGCACGCCATTTTTTAATACGGAGTTTAGAAATTATTTTTTAAAAAATCATCTAGCCATTTTCAAAACATTATTTTAATTTTTTTTTCAATAATTAAAAATTTGTTGTTTATTTGAAAATTTTAGTATGCAACATTATTAAAATCTCTTATGCAAAAAATTTCATTAAAATCGTTTCAACAGATAATGAGATAGTCGAAAACCAAAAAAATGGTTCTATGAGAGATACCGTTTTAAATGGATAGATGCATTTTTTTTCTTTTCAATAAAATGGTAGATCGTAGTAATATTAGGTCACATAAATATTTAAATCTAAATCATATTAGCCGTTTTTGAGAAAAATTATATTTTCCTTACAGGTTTTTAAACACTGTATGGGAGGTCGTAGTACTTTTATTTTTGGTCATAAAGTAATTTTTATTTAAAATCTGATAGATAATGTTATAAAATTCTGCTAAATGAAAAGTTTAATACAAATTGACCACGTCCTTTCCGAATTTAAAAAAAAAAATTGAAACTTTCTTAAAAATCAAAAAAAAAATTAAAAATTCTTGGTACACAATACTTTTAAAACTTTTTGAAAGATATTGTAATTATTAAAAAAATTGTTCAAAATCATTGAGTCGTTTTTGGAAAATAAAAAATAAAAAAATGCTTTTATGGAAGGTACAATTTATAAGCATTTTTCCGAATTCTAGATACTTTTTTTTAAAAAATACTTTTTTTTTTGTTAAGAGTTTTGGGCAGGTTTTTGAGAAATATAAGATTGTTATAATTTGGTGAACAAATTTTTACGGCAGATATCGTTATTTTTGGTTTTAAAAAATAAGAAAAAACGTTTATTGCCTAAACACCGCTAGGATACCAAGTTTAAAGAAAATCGACCCAACCGTTTATAGGCTGCAGCCGAAAGGACAAGGCAGGTAGACAGACAGACGAAATTGCCAGACCCACTTTTTTCGGATTCGCTATCATCGTAATGTCAAGTTTGATTAAATTCTCGAATTTGATTTTTTTACAAATCCATAACTTGCCAAGTAAAAATAAAACAATTTTCTCACAAAAGAAATCAAAACCCTATATTTTCGTAATGCGATTTTTTGGTCAAAATCCTGAATTGCCAGTTTTATATAAGATACAATTACTATACGTTATAATGTCCGAAGATTATAATTAAAATTGTTTTGGAGAAAATTTGAAAGAACCAAAATCATTGTATGACAACTACCAGCTCTAAACGAGCCTAAACAAAAATTCGAAAAATTACTCTGTACCAAAATGTCAATTGACAAAAACTTTAACTCCGTATACAGATCACTGTTAACGGCAGCTACCTTTATTTTTGGTCCTTTGTATAGTGTATTCAAAAAGCACTAGTATATAGATAAAAGTTAAAATTTAACTGACTTGCAGACGTCAGGAATTAGGATCTAGTTTTCTTATATTTATGTTGATTAGACATGTAGTACATACTATGTAGGTACGTACAAACAAAAATTACGAATCCCATTTTTTCATCGTCTTCATCATTATTTTGATCAAAAATTCCGAGTCCGATTTTTTTACGAATAATGCATAATTTGCCGTATTTACAAATCTTCGTTGGCTTTCTGTCATAATCTTTTAATTTTTTTTTTTAAATCACTTAGTTCAAAATCAATGCCTATAATTATTACTATATTATGATTCCTTTTGCCATATGCCTGCCTATACCATTTATCAACCAGTTTTTACGTATTCTATAGATTCTAAGAATTTAATTCCATTATTTTTGATATCAGTTTTCTATGGCTCATTCTAAACAATTTTAATTTTTGACTTACGAGATTTTGACAGATAACCGACTACAGCACTTGCTTTTATAAACATATGTACATAGGTATATCACGCAAGTCAAAATTATGCTATCTATAAGAGCAAAGTTAAAAAACTTTCCTAAATTTTCTTATTTGTCAACATATGTCATAAAAATAACAACTCTTCGAACGTATGCTTCTCATCATTCGTTTCACGATTTCTATAACAAGAAAAAAAAACAAAATTCCCCTCCAAAATAATCAAAATAAAAATACTCATTCACAATAAATTTGTTTGATTTTTAAATTAATCTCTATTTCCAGCCTATTGTTCGCACTATTTGCAGCGATAGAACCACTTAGCCGCAAAAAAAAAAACACACACATTTATACCACATATTATGTAGATCGAAAGGAAAAGGAAATCTCACAGAAAATGCACATAATCAAGTTTTACTTACCGTTAAACAGCAATTGTTCAATCAATTCCCGCGAGTTATTCAAATCTGAGCGAATTCGAAGCGAAACAAAAAAAAAAAAAAACAAGTAAAAATTTAAGTTCGCTTTCGATCGGTTGATTTCTAAGCAATAAACAACCAAGTATTAATTAAATCAACCACACAATAAATTTCATTCGCGTTCTCCTGGAAAGTTACACCTGTGTAATTATATCGTAGCTCAATCTATTCGAATTTGATTGCGGGAAAATTAATTCAATTAGGGACCGTCTTCAAACAAACATCTGAAATTCCGTCCGTATCGCGCTCGAATGAAGGAAATTCCAATCAGAGATTAGACATAAATTTTCTTCTTTAATTTCGAATAGTTTTCACACAGAGTTCGGATCACTTTTCCATGGACGGGTGCACGGTAGAACGCCTGTGAACACTCAAATCAAGCCGATCGAAATTTAAATTTTCGATATTTAATTCAAATTTTCACATCCGTTTCACATTAAAACCGAAATGGAAAAAAAAATTAAGTATATTGACATTCCCCGTGAAGACAAAGTGAAATTATTGGCCTCTATCTCGGTGTCGTTTTCAATTTAGATACTTTATTTTGAACAGCAGATAGAATTACCTATCTCGGTGGAGATGATATAAAATTGATGTACATATAGGTACTTAGGTACAAATGCAATGAGGAACAATATTCAGCATTAGGGTTTGCTATGCCACTGGGGAGGCAATTTTAAAAGCAACCGTTTTGTGTCGCACCTAATCGCGGACTGAAAGTTTTGCCGAAAACAAATTTTAAAAGTCGGTACCGGTGGGGCAGTGCTGCGCTGTGTGTTTTGTTGTGTGGGCCATCCAATCTAGGCCCCTCCAAGCTCCCCTACATCTCCCACCCACTAAGCCTGTAATCCGTGTGTGTGTTTTGTTGTTGGTGTTTGATACCGTGATGCGCCGCGTACATGTGGAAAGCGGCGCTTGAATCACTGCACGATCCTAGGTTTATTTTCGCCGGAGCTTTTCATCCATAATCCCATCCAGCTCGTGGAGCCATGTGGGACATTGAATGTTCAACGATTTTTTTTTTTACTTTGCTCTTCTATTTTGTTTTTTCTTATGATATGTAGGTATAGTTCAACCTCTAGTTTAGTTGATCTTTTGTTTTGTTTTGTTTTCATTTTCATTTTATTGTTTTTTCGCAAAGAGTGTACGGTATCGTGGGGAATATGGAAGTGCGAAAATTGACAAATTTGCATGCGGAAGGCGCAGGGAACATGATTATTGTAATTGGTGGTGATTATCCGGGTCTGTGCTGATGGGGTCTTTCATCAATAACAAGTGTTTATATGATTATCCGCATCGCAAAGCGTGGCAAATTGACGAGTTGTAAGAATATTACGTGGTTCGGTTTTTTATGTTAGAAAAGATTTTAGATCTAGCTCTTCAACTTAAAAAATTACCCTTCTTTTAAAAGAACTTTAATAGGACTTCAGTTCAGTCAATACATAGATTAGACATAAAACATTTTTGAGATATGTACATATTATTATTACAATCGTTAATATGGCAGGTTATAAATTTGTTAAAAAAATGAACTGGAGATTTCGAATATAAGGAAGACAAAAAAGTTGTAACCTCAATTTTAATGAAATTTTTACACAAGATATTCTAATAAATCTAAATAATGTTGCTTATCTAAATTTTCAAAAAAAAAAAAACAAAACAAATTTGGATTAAAAAAAAAATTATCTTTTGCAAATTCGATATTTTTAAAATAGGTAGGTACATGAATTTTTTCAAAATTTAATTTTTTAACTCCACGAATAAATACTTAAAAATGGCATACTGTTTCTTTCTTTTTTTCTTAAAAAATGTTTTTAAATTTTATTTATACCAAATTAATTTTTTGAACATCGCGTTGGTGTCAAAACTATTTCAAAGGTTTATTTCTAATTAGTAATTAAATTACATTATGTTGTTTTCTTAGCAGTTTTTTAGTCTAAACTAAACTGTAAGTTCCATGCATATGTCGTCGCTTGGATAAAATATTGTCGTATGTGAAAAATTGAGGTTTTGAGATAAAAATGCAGTTTTGTTATTTTATTTTTTCTCTACAAACTAGTGAAATCCGTCTTTCGATATCTGCCGTAGTTCCCAAGATATTTTCCTCAAAATGTGTCGTATGTGCAAGGTCGCCAACATTTAAGTATTTCTTTGTCGTATGTGTATACAAAATGCTACACATACGACAAAATAAAGACATACGACATTTTTTTCATACAAAATCTGTTTTACCAAAGTTTGATAAATAATTGTCGTTTGTGTCATTTTTAATACACATACGACAATATTTTATTGAAATTCCGGTAAACGTTTGTCGTATGTCTCATAAGAAAAAACACAGACGGGTGTAATTTCAGTCGTGATCAACATGTCGCAGAGGTCGGACGAGTCCCCTGCACCAAGAGTATCTGAAGAACTCTATGCGATGATAATGGAGCACTGTTATGCTTTGAATAATCCTCTTTAATTTTTTAGCATGCGCAACGAAATATTTACGAAACATCGAAATACCTAGTCAAGTAACTTTAATTCGCCTTTTTAAAAAAATTTATTTTCCGAACGTTATTTGATATTTTGCAAAGGAACCAAAGGGATTTTAAAAATTAAATCTGAAAACCTAGCTTACATGCAAATCCAGTTCTTTGATGTCAAAACTCTTATCTATTTACATTGGTGAGAAGACTTCATTTAAAGAAGTGTTTTACACTTATTTGGTCTTATTTATAAACGTTGTCTAACTTTAGACAACTGTCCAACTTTGGAGAATGTGTTCAAAAACGTTGTTTATTGTTGTCTTATATCTGCCTTAAATTAGACACAAAAGTAGATTGACTTAACCATTAATAATGTGATATTTATTTTTATTAAATAAAGTATATTTCAAACAATTTGAAAATAGTTAGGCTGAGTTAGCCAGTGTCTAAGTAGACAAAAATCTAATAAATACGACTAATTATGATTTGAGCAAAAAAACCGGACGTTTTCAAAAGCCAACCGATGCTAACTTTTGACGAAAAGAGCTTCGTTTAGCTCCAGCAAAGGCCATCAATACCAAAAAAAAAAAAAAAGATATAAAAAGTATGGTTCCTTATCAAAAAAAAAATGAGATATTATAACATTTTATCGTGCCATTTTAAAAATCAATGTGAAATAATTAATGTGATTTTTTTTTAAACTTATACAAATATTTGTATGTTTAGATACCAAAAGTGTTTTTTAATAATTGAATATGGATTAGGTAATTATTTATTTTTTTAGAATTAAAACTTTTTCATTTTTACTTTTCTTTCATGTGTTGAGAATAAAATAAATTATTTTTAACAGAGAAAATAAAATAAATAATTAAAAAAATAAACCTGAGTTTGTTTTTAAATAAATAACATGCTTTATATTGTCGTATGTAACATACCAACGACATTTAATTTTTTTCATTTATTGTCGTATGTGTGATTATTTTGTCGTATGTGTTTGGGTAACAAGCAGTTTTGGTCAAACCGTCACATACGACAACGGCATATTGGCAAAAATTGACCCTTATTTCTTTCATTATGAGAATATTGTAGTTATTTTAACGTTTTTGAGTTGTCAGATGTTTTCTGTATAAGCCACTAAATTTTCAAAAAAATTCACCGTATAGTTTTTGAGAAAAAAAAATTTGAACTTCAAATGCGTTTTCCCAAAAGTAGCAAATTGTAACTTACGACAATATTTTATCCAGGCGACGATGTGTAACACGGTGTGACATTGTTCATATTTATGTGTCTGAATATTGAATGCCGACTTTAAAAATAAAATTGAACAACTTTGGTTCTTTGTTTTGTGCTGAGTCTTTCCGTAGATAATAAATTTCTTAAGCTTTTCACAGTAAATACTGAAAATAATATTTATCAAAAAAATTATTCAATAATTAAATCTTAACGTTACTTATGCGGTTCCCTGTACCTTAAACTAAACCTCTTTTTTGGCTGGTGAGATAAAATATAAGCTCTCATAACTAATTTTATCAGATGAAGAATTTTTGAAATATTAAGAGTTTAAAACAACAGGACATCACAAGAGGAAGTTCGTGCGACGCAGTCGTGTAGGTATATTAATTTTAGCATTTTTGGAAAAATCGTATTTTTCCCAAAAAAATGCTCACAGATTTAAAAAAAATCTATTAATTTCAATAGATTTAGTATAGGCTGATATGTTCCGATAGAACCATTTTTTACTGTAGTTTTTCTCGAAAAAAACAGTTCTTATCAATTTTTTATAAACAATGTTTTGAAAATATTTTGATGAAAATTTGTATGTGAGCTAATATCAGTAGGTACGATCTACCATATTTTTCTAACAATTTTATTATTAATCAATTACTAATGGTATCCATCATAAAACCATTTTACCATTGAACCGGTTTCTGTTGAACCGATTTTAATGAAATTTTACACAAGATTTCTAATAAATCTAAATAATGTTGTGCTCTAAAATATTCTAAATATTTTTTTAACTCTTTACATATTTCAAAAACTTCTTAGCCGATTTTAATTAAGCTTGGCACTTGTTAAAAATTGTTCTAATAACCTAAATTAACGGTGTTCTCCAAGCAACTATTTAAAACCCGTTAAAAAAACATTTTTTTTTTCAAAAACGAATTCTACGTTTTTAGTTTCATATACATAATTTTTCCTTGTGCTTAAATTAGTGTACGGATTACTACTATTTGACAAGATCAAATTAAACATTAGACTGTTATTAACAGTACCATCTTATAGAATAATTATTTTTATTTTTGACTATTTTTTATTCTGTTTAACCGATTTAGATTGAATTTATGCATTTAAAAAATCTTAATTTTCAAACGTTTCAAAATAAAAATAAAACAAATTGAAAAAAAATCACCGTTTTTGAAAATTTGAGATTTTAAAAATAAGTTCATAATTTTTTTGTCAAATTTGATATGTTAACTCCATAATTAATAATAAAAAACGGCGTATTACTTTTTTATATGTACCTATAAAAATTAGTTTTGTTTTTAAACAACGATTTTTAAAATTAATGTTCTCATAAATTAAGAATAGTTAAGGAATCAGGTAGTGTACATCGCATTGGTCTGAAAATAATTTCTTTTATCAAATTATTTCTAATTGTTTTGCTTTTTAACAATTTTTAGTTGTAAGTTCCATACAGGAATAATGTGCAATAAGGTTCTATTTTGTCCAAAACTATTTGTTTGTTTATATGGTTTTCGTTTGCAAATGCGAACCAAATAAACGACAGTTTATTCTTTGACGTTTCTCTACTTTAATTAATTAAGTTGCAGCTTTGTATATAAACTTTGTTGTTTTACTTAACAGTCACCGAAATTGAAGTTGAAATCCTTATAAAATAAACTAGGTGTCTTTTTTTTAAGTTTTGCTTCATTTTATCTCTTAAATCACTTACTCACTAACTTACTTACTGTCGATTTTCTCAGGTTTTACGTATCGATAGAAATTTAGCTTTTATCTTTTAAGATACATATGTACATAATCTGCAAGCTGTCAACATCCTAGAAGTATGCAATCAAATTATATTGGGTTTGAAACATAAACGAACACAAAAACAAGAACGAAATGCGATACAGAAACAGAATGCCAAATATCGTTTTCGCACAATTTCTTTCGTTTTTGAAAAACTAACGATCTCTTTCGTTTCGTTTATTAAATAATCTGTTTCCTGTTCAAAAAATAACGGACCCCCTAATGAACAGTAATTTCACTTTTTTTCAATAAAATACCGATTATATTGGCCCCACAAGTTGTTGTTGTTGACATTTCTCATAGGATAGATGAGTTTACCAGAATTTTTAATAAAGCTTGCGGTTTCTATTTAGGCTACAGCTGTTTGCTATGAGATGTTTTCCCTAATATACAAATGGTAAATATTGTTGGGATTTCAGGTGATTCGCAGAGTGCCATCATCATGAGGCTTCATATAAATGAATTTTTTAAAGTAAAAAACAAGCTGTTATAAGTATTACATTTATTTAAATTTTCATTCTTTTTTTTTTCAAAAAATATATTTACATTTTTACAAAGGTTTTTATTTTATTTTTTTTTTTTTGTGTAACAAACATTTTATTTAACCTTGTAAAGTTTTTAAAAGAAAATAATATAAATACAAATTTTTTTTTATTTGCTTAAATACCTATTTCTTTTTAATTAAAAAAAAATATTTTTATATTATAATAAAACTAAACAAATAATAAGATACTTATTTAACTTATTTAAAAAAATACAAATTCTATTCAATTAACAAATCAAGTTGGTATAATGTATGAATAAATAATTGAGAATAGTTAAATTAAATTAAAGTTTAATATAATTCATATTTTTGTTTTGTTTTAAATGTACATAAACATGTATTGTTTTTGGTTATGGAATTGGACTTTTATATTTTTGAGAAAAGTATCTTTTGGTTTACCAACGTGGTAGTTAATTAGTTGTAAAAACTTAAAAAGCAGACATGAGAAGTAAATTAAAGCAAAATAATCTAGGATACAAATTCAGACTCCATACAATCAAAAAAGCTTCGTACCTATAAGGCCTCCTAAAAGAATTTAACGAATTTAACGACACTTCATAAATGCATTTTTGATAAAAGAATTAAATACATACTCATATTGAGTTAAAATGCTTATTGGCCAGAGGCCAAACAAATTTTAATCTATGAGCTCTATTTTGATTGAATATCTTTGGATATTCACTAATCACTATTCTGCAAAAAGTATTTGTGCGAATGCTGCCAACATTGCAACTTAAAGTGCCACATTTTCTTTTAGAATCGATACAAAATATAGTTACAATAAATTTTCTGATCATAATCGTATTTGTATTGTTTTTTTCTAAAAGTTCAATTTCACATCTAGCAATTGCGAGAGTTGATCAACATATATTACCCTCCATCACAAAATATTGTTTCTGTGTATCTTCTAACATAATCAGCCTTTTGTTTTGTTTTTTTTTTCAATGATATTATGAATGGATTTTTTGATATTTATTTTTCAATATTCATTGCATACTTCCGATTGATATGTTTTTCTTTTTGTGATAAAGGTGAACACTTTTTTTTGAATATCTCACAACTACTGTTAAATAGATGGCTATTTTCATTTTTAACTTTTTCGTATTATTTAATTGTTAAAAAAAATGTATAAATTCAAATGAAAGAACTTTACAAGGAAGAGATTATTTATCACAAATGTTCAACTGTAAGGTAAAGTTAAAAAAAAATATATTTTTTGTGTTGAATTATATTATTGTTTTTAATAATTTCATTCGATAACTTAAAAAAGAAAAAAATACATTAAAAAAATTTGATTACAAAAAAAAATTACCAAAATACAACATTTAGGTTCATGCATTCAACTCTAAAATTTTAAATACTGTTGATAGTTTTGGAACAGCATTTAAAAAAAAACTCTTTGACCTCACAGTTGAACTTAATAATGATAGTAGTAGTTACATAGATGTTTTATTTTTTTTTTTATTATTTCAGAATTTTTTGAGGTAAGGCCAAACATTGGAGATATTTGTTTCTTGTTTTATTTTTTTTATTTCACATCAAAGTTGACTAAAAATTTATTTCCGTGCGAATACTGATAGTTGTTGTCATGCTAATATATATTTTGCAGATATATTTTATTTGAGATGTACATTATTTTTAGGTTAAAGTTATCCAACCAAGGCCTGTTGCAATACGAAATTTCGATTTAGTGAAAATTGTATGACTAGTCCCAAATTTCGTAATGGTTATTTGTTTGAGATTCTCCAGTACAATGGATTCTGTGGTATTTTTTTTAAGGATACCTAATTAAATACCATTTCCGATGGAATTCGTAATACTTTTGCTATGACGAACGGGCAATATGATACTTTTTTTCGGGATTGGCAGTACGATTTTATAACCACGGGGTCTGCGATAAGGCTGATTCATGTTTCTATATTTTAATTTTTGTATTAATATTGATGGATTTGAATTTTAGAACACCAAATTACTTTTTTGATAGATTTCAAATTCATTTTGAATGGAATGAAGAACCTAGCTAACAGAATTTACCAATCGCTTGAAATTTCATTATTAAACCCCAGAATTCGTTAAGTAATAACAATGTATTTACGTTCCTCATGAAAGCTTAAGTATCATCTTAACTGCAAAATTTTACTCAATTCTGATTAAAATAAAATATTAAAAAATCGTTTTCTCAAATTTACAACCAAACGAAAAAAAAACAAACCCTATTTTGCTGTCCGATGCGATCGAACTTTTTGATTCATGTGAATTGCGTTCACTTAATTTGTCACAAATTATTCTTTAAACTCTTCAATATCTCAAGCCGTATCAATTATTATTTTTAAAGTTCTTCAGAGAATCTAATTTTAAAAATTGTATGCGTTTTCCTCCGACGGATAGCAGAGTACGAAAATTCACGCGAACGTGTAGCAGAATAGGGCTGAATGCCAAACGAAAGGTTTTTGGAATGTTGAAAATGCTGGATAATTTATCCAAATTTCACCAAGTTTAATACACATTTAAATTACCCATCAGCAAATTAGTCTTCCGAATTATGGTTGAATTTTTAAATTACTATTAAAACAATAATTTTGGCACTATACTCAATAATTTCTTGTCATTCCGGCAATTCGAATTCCGGAAATTGCCAGCATAAGTCGTTCAACATTCAATGGGATAAAATTTTATCAAATCGAAATGTGTAACCACTTCTTGCATCACAATGTTTTCTCCTCTCTCAAACTTGATTTTTATTTGATTTCGGCGATTCTAGTGAAATTATTTAAAAAAAAAAATTAAAATTTTCAAAAAAAAAATCTCAGTCAAGTAAAAATTAATTTAAAGGCTTTTAAGTTAGCAATCAGCACTAAGACCAAGAACTATCAGTATTCTTCAAATATGTGTTTATTTTTTAGTTTTTTGTTTATTTTTAAAAATCATATTTTTTTTACATTATTTGTTTTGTTTTTGATTTTTTTTTTTGTTTATTATTTTTAGTAATTATATTTTTCATACTTTAAGTTAAAAATTTATTTTTTAAAGATATTTATGTACATAAAAATGTGTAAATTTGATTTACAAAAATTTCCCTTACATGCAAAGTAGATTTGATTTTTTTTTTGTTATACTGGTACAATCTCATCATGCAGGTAATTTCACTGTGTCATTTGATTGACTTTAGTTTTTTTCTTTTTAATCATAGGTAACAACTTACAGTTAGTGTTTTCCTTCTTCTCTAAAATCTTAAAATTCTAATCTTAATATGCTAAAAAAAAAGAACAAAAAGAAAACTAATAAATGGTTGTGTCTGTTTGTTTCGCTTTTTACAGTTTTGGATTATCAAACATGGGTCCCTTTTCGACTAAGATGTCGGCATATGGTTCCGATTGAGTGATGCTTAAAGCACGGAATTTCTTAAGTACCAGGAGGGAGTAGAACTTTTGTGCAGCCTTTATTAAGGAAGAAATTAATAAGAATTGATTTATTTTCTATCAAAAATATGAAAAAGGAAATAAAAATATTTACCTGTTTTCTTGTGTTCCTGTGTGTCATATCAGACAACATCAGAGTATCATTCTTTTGCAAACGACTGCGAACTTGGACGAACATTTGTGCTGCTCTTTTGTTCAACACACGTTCCTCGAACTGTTCATCGGTTTCATTTTCCATTTGTTCGTCACCGGGTTGCTAAAATAGAATAATATAACATTAACGATCATTATAAAAAAATATCAGTTTTTTCTAAAGTTTTATATCGTGATTTTCTATTGATGTTCTCACTTAGGTTAACTACTACGAAACATAAATATTAAATTCAACTTAAGTGGTTTTTGCCAGACATCCAATATTTTAATTTATAGATAGAAATACGATTTATTTCTTCTCAATATAAACAATTAAAAAATGTACTTACATGTACACCTACAGTTTGCGGGAAATCAAAATCTGTGTTCCACTCAGACGCTATGTCAGCTGACTTATTCGCTGGTGCAACCAACGTCAAATCACCCAAGTCCAAATTTTCAGGCAAATTGTCAGCGATATTTTCTGGGATGTTCGTGCTTTCGGGCATGTTTTCGGCCTCGGTCAATATTGATGAGACTTGGTCGGCTGGCAGGTTTGGTAATGTGTCAATATTCTCCATACTCGAATGGTGCGGTGTCATACCTCCATGTTGTAAATCGGCTGGCGTCAGACCACTGTGATGGAAATCATCATGTATATCAACAATACCATGTGGCAGATTGCCCGGCGTCATTGGGACACCACCCAACGGCGTCATAGGATCCAACCCACTTAACTCTGGCATTGGGAACATATGGCCGGGACTTCTTAGTGAATCGAAACCTGGCGTCGGAGGCGGAGGCATTAATGAATCGTTTTGGTTGAATTCGAGGGACACTGCGGAGACACGTGGGTTAAGCTCAGCATCTCTAACCAGATCTGGTTCACCGAAACTATGAGCCATTGTTTCGTCAGCAGGCACAATCGCAGGAGGAGGTGGCATAAGTGTGGGCGCTTGGACGACTTCTGCTTGAATGACTCCCTTGCGTTTTCGTCCACGTTTACTGGCCGCCGCCGTCGGAGACTCGTGCTCCTGTTGAATTTGGTCCAATGCTAACAGATCCGCCGGTCCAAGAACTGAGAAGTCTTCCAATACTCCTGTTCGGGAAACAATATGCCGCGTGTAGTTGGCAAACAGACCTCTGGCGGGGATATCACGTGAGGGTAGGGAAAATAACTTTTCAACACCTCCTGTCTCCTTCCAATACATTAACCTAGAGGGGGAAAAGAAACAGAATGCACATTAGCAAGGTTAACTTCATTCCATAAATAATTCACAGATGATTCACCACCTCTTCGTCGGGGGCGCCAGATCTAATGTTGTGACAATGTCCGATGTATTCGCCAATTGAGCTTTCATCTCTTCCCCGGAAATATTCTTTACCTCATCAACAATGAGTTTTCGTTTCCTTTTTGCTTTGGTTACACCACGATATGCTGATGCATCCACGGGTGCCAAAGCGAAACTTTCTTCTTCGTTGTGCAGAAGGGTTGATTGTTCAACACCATTCGCTTCTGGGTGCTCAGATTCATGATCCGGTTCGGGTAGATGCTCAATTTCATCTAGATGCTCTTGATGAGGCGATGATGGTTGTTGATGTTGCGTCGTCAATGGCGCTCTTACATTGTCTTGTCCCAACACTGATGGCGGTCGCGAACCAATTGAACTTGGCATCGGCGATGGTGCCCCCGTGTCGAAATGATCCATATCATCATCTGAGTTATCTTCATTGGCGGGTAAATTGACACTTGCTTCAGCTGGTGCGGGTAATGCTGGCTCACCGAAAAGATCGCCTTCGAAAAGTCCAACAGCTGGTTCTGGAAATATTCATAGTTGTATATATTTTTTGTTATTTTATTAGTGTACATACAAAATATTTTATTACTTTACAACAAAATAGGATATTAAAATAACGCTACAAACAAATAACTCACGCCCAAACTCATCGCCGAAACCATCGCCATCCAAATTCGGGTCATTTATGTCGTCAACGATATCACGCGAAGATCCAGGCATTGTTTCTTTAGTCTGATCAATGTCCTTTCCAAGTTCTTCGGCAAATAAATGTTCCTGTAAAAATAAAAATAAAACATATTTCTAATTTTTAAAACTTTTTTTTTAATTAAAAACTTACATCAATATTTGGATCCATTCCGTCACGGACAAGGTCAGGAGTATCGGCATCAAAACCCATATCACCGAAGCCATCATCATGCAGAGACATCGACATACTTCCGTAATCTTCTCGCATAGTAATCTCATCGGCTCGTGATTGGTTGATAGAAAATTGAGCTTCAATATCAATGTCATTAAGTTCTGGAAGGGCTGTATCGAAATCATGGAAGACTTCGGGTAAAGTAATTGCATTTACAGCCGCTTCGCGATGTCCTTCTGGCAAATCCACCATTCCAGGGCGAAATGCCATCTTAATTAAAAAAATTATTTTTTTGTTAAAAATGTATAATTTAAGTGATCGACTATAAAAGTATTTTACACAAAATGAGATTTTATTATACAAATTGCATTTAGACAACAATATGGTTTGGAAATCCTGAGAGTTTACTTGAGCCTTATATCTATCAGTTACATGGCTTCTTTGAGTTCTCTTTTAAAAGATTGTCTAAAATTAATAAAATTTATGCTCAACAAACTTTGTAAAATACTCTAATTTCATAAATGTAAAAAATGTACAGCTACAAAATACAACTGTAAAAATTCGTAACATTCATTTAATTTTTTGGTAAAATTAGCTTTGATTGTTAAGAGGAAACAAAACTGCTAAGAAATGAAAAAAAAAAAAAAAAAACTCTTTAACAGAAAATACAAGGTGGTGCAAAAGTTGTCACCCTATCAGAAGATGTAAATAATTCCGCAAAAAAAAAAAAATAGACTTTTAGAAGAAAAAAATTAGTTCATGACATTTCTCATTTTTGCGAGACATTCGAAATAGTAGATCTCTGTTCAACAAATAACTTAAAATATGAGGTGGTAAGGAATTTCAACGAATACGATCGCCCAAATCTAATTCAAGATAAAGGAGTCTCCCAGTTTTTACAAATCCTTGTTTATAAAATACTTTCTTGGCGATTTTAGCTACACCCTCCTTATGTGAAATAATATTTAAGTAATTATTATTGGTGGTATTTTGTCGAAATAAATGGATAAACAAAATAAAAAGGCCTGAAAACTGGGATAGTTCTCAAAAGGTAACTTAACTAAAAGTCATCTAACTTTTTATGATAGCTGGCCAATCAGAAGCTCTAAAAATTCAGGATTCTGAAAATTCAGATGTCAAACGCAATAGATTGAACTAAGTATGTACACACCAGGGGTCTGTAATACTACGTGACAAGTACTTGTCGAACAAGTGAAAAGCGACAACTTGTTCAAAATTCTGTAACACAACGCGGCAAGTTTATGAACGATCGAAACTTGTCACTATAAAATATTAGGAGTCCGAAATCCTCTGGTTTTGTTCTTTCTGTTACAGAAAACGACAAGTAAGTAAAGAATTTGTTTTCATGACTTGTGTCAAAAAATTTACATTCAATTGTAAAATAAAGACTTGTTTGACAAGTACAAGTTAATGGTGTAACACAACTAAAACTTGTAAACTTGTCAGAATACATACATTTCCTCGATTCTTCCACAGAGTTGTACAAGTCCCTACCGTTGGGCTGTGCTTAATTCGAGCTTAATCCTAAACGGTTGAACCGATTTGCTTTAAGTTTGGTGCAGAGCATTTTTAAGTGATTCTCTAGGAGCAAGTTCTAGGTATCCGGCATTTTTTTTAATCTTTTGTTTTATTCAGTTTTTTTTATACACTTCTCCGAGTTCGACATTTCTTAATTCACTTGTCACAAATTAAGCAAATATTTACAAGCATATTTCCTGACACTTATCACGTAGTTTTACAGAAAGAAGGAAATTAAGAAATTATCGGCTTGTCATTTCATTGACACACCTTGTCCAAATAAATTCAGACTTGTCACTTTGTGCTACAGAATTTTTTACAAGTTTTTAGGTTTTGCTTATAATAATGTGTATTTACTTGTCACATTGTCATCAAAAACTATTGTTTTCCTCTTTTGTAGTTTTTTTTTCTCTTATTAAAAAGTTTCGATAGACAATGCTGAACGTAGAGTAAGAAGAGAAATGTATTCAATCTTATTTTTTTCTTCAATCGAGGAAGTTAAAACCCTCGTGGAAACTGTTCATTGTATTATCAATGATAATACATCAATGAAAATTTTTGTCAAAAAAACATTGGGTTTTACATGAATTTTCAAATTAAATTTGGCTTTATTTCGCTTTGGAAATGGAAATAGAGCAAATTCGGGTTTATTTCAATTTTCAAAGCGAAATAAGACAAAACTTGAGGTTTAGTTTTATTTCTTTCGACTTTATTTCCCTTTCATCTCAACTCAATAATTTAGGTGACGAAAACCCCGGGTCAAAAATCCGACCTTAATCCAACTCGAGCTCTTGATCCTGCAAATAATGGTCCTGATATTTATTTATTTATTTTAGAACACAAGTGGTTTTAGCAAAAATTCTAACTAATCAATATTCGTCCCTAAATCTAGTGGCAGCAATAATAAAGCTAAAATTTTAACTACCAAAAAAGAAGGAATATAAATATATTGAAATTTAGTTTTATTTCCTTTATCCAAAAGTTTTAGTTTTTTTGCAGAGAATTTCATTGAAGATCATCATCATCTTTTATGCATGCATAGGAACAATAGAGCTCTTTGAAATAATATTATGTTTGTCCCTAGGTACCTGGTATTGTTGTTTTCTTATAGAATGAATTACATATATTAACTAAAACACTCAGCTCAAAAATACTGTACTTTATAAATCACTTTTTCTCTGCTTTATATAATTTATTATAAAAAATAAATGAATAGATGTTTTCTATTATTCTGTTCTCATCATCGAAGTAAATAGTTTCCTTCTTTAATTTTCTGTTTGGAATTTTCTCGTCGTTTATTTTTATCAGGTTATGGGCCCAGATCCCGCAAAGATTTTATTGAACTATTTAATTTAACAATTTATAATTTAAAACAAGACCGAAGATGGCTTCAAACTCAGTGTCAGTAGAAAAGCTAAAGGGACGAGAAAACTTCGATGTATGGAAAATTGCGGCCAAATCATATTTGGTAATAAAAGGACTATGGGGTTGCTTCGAGAGGGAACTGCAAGCGGCAGCAACGGCACAAGAACAAGCCACTGATCTTAAAGCGAAGTCGGAACTAATTTTGTTGCTGGAAACCCAGAATTATTCCTACATAGCGGACTCTTTATCGGCCAAAAGTGCATGGGACAACCTTACGAATGCTTTTGAAGACACTGGTCTTTGTAGGAAGGTGGATTTGCTGAAGCAACTTGTACAATTAAAACTGAACGAGTGTGAATCCATGGAAGACTACATCAACAAAATGGTTATGACGTCTATTAAGGTAAGGAAAGCAGGTCTGAAGATCGACGATGAAATTGTGGCATCACTGATGTTGGCAGGTTTGCCTGAAGATTTTAAAGCATTGGTAATGGCTGTTGAAAATTCATCAAAGGTCTTAACAAGTGATGCCGTGAAGACTCTTCTGTTGCAACAAGTGAAATACGATGCGAGATCAACTGCAAGTGCAATGTTTGTTAAATCAAAGTTCAAGTCTCAAAAAAATAAGACACAACCGAAATTCAGATGCCACAACTGTGGAGAAATCGGTCATTTTGCAAGACAATGTCCAAATAAAAAGAAAGTAAGCAACAAATCAAATGATATAGCTATGTTTTCATCTTTTTTAGCCAAAAGTGAAGTCCCAGAAGGTGCATGGTATGTAGATTCAGGAGCATCAGCGCATATGACGATGTGCAAATCATTTCTGAAGAATCTAAAAGCCCCAACGCACAAGGAGATTGTTGTTGCGAATAATGCAAAATTAGCGATCGATTGCATAGGTGATGTTAGTCTCAATCTTGTGAATGGTAAGAAGAAAACGAGTGCTACAGTATACGATGTGCAATACGTTCCAAATTTATGCGCAAATTTAATTTCCGTAAGCCAATTAGTCAAAAATGGCAAAATAGTACGTTTTGAAAAAGAATGCTGCACAATTTTAAACGAAAGTAAGGAGGTTATTGCATCGGCATCCCTGATTAACAACATGTACCGTTTAAAATGCATCATGCCCAAACCATCGGTTATGAATAATTCTGTCGCTTTGCTTGCACAGAATGAAACTAATCTATGGCATCGTAGAATGGCACACATTTGTGAAGACAATTTGATGAAATTAAAGACAGCAGTTAGTGGTGTATCTATAGGTGGAAAGATGGATGAAAAATGTGTCATATGCATCAAGGGAAAGCAAACAAGAGAACCCTTCAAGTCAACTGGTACCCGTGCAAAAGCTGTTTTAGATTTGATCCATTCCGACGTTTGTGGACCATTGCCGGAAAAATCGTGTTCTGGATATAGATACTTTGTAACATTTGTGGACGACTTTAGCCGAAAGTTATTCCTTTATCCACTGAAACAAAAGTCTGATGTTTTCGAGACGTTTTTAACATTCAAGGCTCTTGTTGAAAACCAATGTGGAAAGAAAATTAAAGTTTTTCGGTCTGATAATGGCACGGAATACTCCAATTCAAAGTTTGAACGATATTTATCCGATTGCGGCATTCAACACCAAAAATCAGCCCCGTATACCCCGCAACAGAATGGAGTGGCTGAAAGGATCAATCGAAACATAATTGAACGAGTGCGTTGCATGTTGTTTGATGCCAATCTTGGCAAACGTTTTTGGGCTGAAGCAGCATCAACGGCAGCATATATTCTGAATCGGATCCCTTGCAGAGGTGAAAAAACAAAAACACCTGAAGAATTATGGTCGAATGTAAAACCAGATTTGAAAATGTTACGGGTGTTTGGTTGCAAGGCGATGGTGCATATCCCATGCGAAAAACGTAGAAAGCTCGATGCCAAGTCTACTGAGTGTATTTTGTTTGGATATAGTACTGAATCAAAGGCTTATCGTCTCTACAATATGGTAACTCAAACAATTATTGTGAGTCGCGATGTTGTCTTTTTTGAGAATTCTCGGAGTAAAAAGGTAATTGATGATAATCATAATTTTACCACACCTTTTGTTTCATTTTATGAAGAACCAACTGAACCAAATGTCAATTCTGTGGAAAACGTAAATCAAGAGTCCGACATTGTTTCTGAAGATTTGAATGCTGTCTCCTTACCTGAACCCCAAATTGAAGAAAAAGACAGCAGTTCTTATGAAACGGACGAAGGCGATTTCAGTTCCACAGATTTGCAAGTGCAAAATGAAACCGAGAATGCAACAGGCATCAACGATAATGTTGAATCTACAACAGATGTCATCCAGCAAGATGCTGTTGCTGTTCGTAGATCCAAACGAGTACCAAAGCCAAATCCAAAATATCAGGCAAGTTTTAATGTTAAATTTGAAAATAATGATCCTGAAACTGTTGAAGAAGCTTTGTCACGGCCTGATGGACCTATGTGGAAAAAAGCAATGGAGGCCGAATTTGAATCTCTCGATTTGAATCATACGTGGGATTTGGTAGACCTACCAATAGACAAACATCCTATAAAATGCAAGTGGATTTTTAAAACGAAGCGAGATGCAAATGGTGAAATTTTAAGGCACAAGGCCCGTTTGGTGGTCAAAGGCTGCTCCCAAAAACAAGGCATCGACTACCATGAAACTTTTTCACCTGTAGCTAGATACTCGTCGATTCGTTTTTTGATTGCGATTGCATCCAAATTTGATCTCAACATTCGCCAGATGGATGCTGTAACCGCGTTTCTGAATGGGGAAATAAAAGAAAATATCTTCATGGTACAGCCAACACATTTCAACGATGGGTCCAATAAGGTGTGTAAACTGAATAAATCTTTATATGGCTTAAAGCAATCGAGTCGGGTATGGAACGAAAAATTGAACGACGTTTTATTGGTGGCTGGTCTTACGCGCTCGGATGCTGATCAATGCATCTATTATAAAGTTACTAAAAGCAACATGACCTTCGTCGCTGTTTATGTAGATGACGTATTAATTTTCTCCAATGATGAAAGCCAAGAAAATTTTTTAAAAGAAAGTTTAATGAAGAATTTTAAAATGAAGGATTTAGGTGACGCCTCGTCAATTTTAGGGATACGCATCACTCGAAATAGGACAGCTGGCACAATTGCGATTGATCAATCACAATATATTTCGGATATACTAAGTCGATTTGGAATGTTCGACTGTAATCCAGTATCAACACCATTGGATTTGAATCAAAAAATTTCCCTGAAAATGTCCCCAACTTCAGAAGAAGAAAAACAATTGATGTCCAAAGTGCCATACATGGAAGCTGTTGGATCCCTGCTATTCGCTGCTCAAACGACTCGGCCAGACATAAGTTATGCTGTCAATTTGTTAAGCAGGTATAGCAACAACCCGGGGAAGGCACACTGGACAGCCATAAAACGAGTTTTTCGTTACCTGAAAGGCACAATCAACAAGAAACTCATATACTTAAAAGAACCTACCCTAGTTCAAGGATATTGTGATGCCGATTGGGCAAGTGATGTCGACCAGCGTAAGTCAACAACAGGTTACGTTTTTACGATGCAAGGTGCTGCCATTTCTTGGTCATCAAAGCGACAACCAACCGTTGCCCTCTCAACAACTGAATCGGAATTTATGGCTATGGTTGCTGCTATACAAGAATCAGTCTGGCTCAAACGCTTAGAGACTGAACTGTTCCCAGATTGTTATAAGGAAACGATTCTATTTTGTGACAACAAAAGCGCAATTCAACTTGCAAAGAACAATGCATATTCTGCCAGAACCAAGCATGTCGAAACAAAAACGAAATTCGTTCGTGAAAAAATTCAAGATGGAATTATCAACTTAAAATACACTCCCACCGACGAAATGTTAGCCGACGTTTTAACAAAAGCTTTGCCATCTACCAAACATTCATTAGATACCAAACGATTAGGTTTGGCCACTTAAAATTTATTAATTTTGATATATTTCATTCAGGGAAAGTGTTGTTTTCTTATAGAATGAATTACATATATTAACTAAAACACTCAGCTCAAAAATACTGTACTTTATAAATCACTTTTTCTCTGCTTTATATAATTTATTATAAAAAATAAATGAATAGATGTTTTCTATTATTCTGTTCTCATCATCGAAGTAAATAGTTTCCTTCTTTAATTTTCTGTTTGGAATTTTCTCGTCGTTTATTTTTATCAGGTATAATTCCAATTGGATGAAATCACTCAAGTTGTTCCGACATGGGATCTTTTAAAGGGATGAACCAGTCCATTTCCCTTTTGGCATCTGCCCGTACTTCAAAATACGTTAAAATTACACGTTGATATTGTTGCATTCTGTTGTTCTATTCAGTGGTTGTATTTTTTCTTATAATATTTTCACAGTGTAAAGAGAAGATGAAAAACAAGATAGGGAAAGATTTCTTTTGTTGAAAATAAAACTGGATTGTTTTTCATTAATGTCATACATACGTAGGTACGGTATACAGATTTTTGGAAAGTGGAAATAATTTTCGGGCAATAATAGTTGGTATATAGAAAAACTGTATACGCAACCCATTTTGTAAGATATGTATGAATATATTTGTTTGTTTTTGTTACTGCATGATTAGAGAATAGCAAAGGCTTACTTACTTTACTCGAAAAGAAAAATATAAATTGAAATAAATCATAAAGGAAAAATGTTGCGGACAATAAGCTGTGTGCGTATTGCAAAATTGTTCATTTAACATCAGGACATCGCAATATAAGTACGGGTATATTAACCAACTTTAGGCCAATGGTTAATGAAATTGAGAATAAAATGCGAACAATAACATAAATGTACTTAATAATTTGATAAGGGTCATCTGTAATCGTGAGTTCACATACAAACAGACAATTGGCAACATAACAAATTAGTCAGTCATTTAAATTTTAATAAATTAGAATAAATTTTACAATTTCCCAAAACAACTTCATTATAAAATAATGATTCAATGCTGCGAGTTAAGTAAAATTCTTTTGTTGACAAAACCACAAATTCAGGTCTCCGAGATGTCTATGTATGCAGGTACATAATGTATGTATATTGAAGTTAAGCAAATTCAATTTTTTTATTTAGAATTTGGCACCAATACGTGTTTATATTTTTGTTAGAATAAAATGAGTAAATTTCTACGAAATAAACCTCAGATTCGATGTCCAAAAAGTTACAAAAGTCTGCCACTAACGGAATATGTACAATTTTCGAGATCTCAAATATAAGAACTAGTAGTTTCGTAACTTTGGAAATTAAAACTAAGTGTTGGGTAGTGGGTATTTATTCAGGACCAAAAGGTTTTTAGACTTTTATTAAGTTTACTTACAAGATCAAATAACTCATTTCATGGAAAAATATTGAATGATTAAACAAAAACACTTACCTTAATTTTGACGAACGCTTCATTGCAATCCGCCAGCAGGTACTTAGCTTTGCGCGAATAGATGCGCACAACTCCCAATAGCAAATGACCAGATGTCCGAAGTGCCAGCTTCACCTTAGGCTGCATGATTCCGTCGACGGATTGTTCAATATTCGTCTCGAACACATGAGCCTTGGTGAGTTTCTTGTCCCAATGGGCCGCTAACCAGATTCTGGCCAACGGCCCCTTCTTCGCCAGCACAATATGGGCGTAAAACATTGTGCTTCTTTCTTCTTACTCTTTTTTTTACAATAACCAAAATATATTTTAAATAAAATAATAAAAAATAATATAATTTATATTACTTTTTGCCGATTTTTTTTTTTGACAACAAACTATACAAATTACATATTTCTAACTACATATAATTGGGAATTTTCTCTTCTTTTTTGATGGCTGGCGATAGATGAAAGCGACGACTTGACTCTTTCTAGTATAATCGTCGTGGTTGTTCTTTTGTAAAAATAAATTATACGAGAAAAAATTAAATTTATTTCTAAGCTCACTGATTATCTGCATTGCTTGGGTCTTATTGCAGACCCTGATTTATAAATGTTCATGTAGTTTTGTGAGATTTTTATTATTTTTCAGTGATCGAACGAAGGGTTAATGCTCTGGAACTGGGACACGGAAAATTGAATTTTTTCAGTATAATTGGCGCCCAAACAGAGAAGCGAAGAATTTTCGTTTTAACTTTTGCGCGAAAAGCACACTTTTTTTAGGTTTGCGTTTCTTATTAACTAATTTTAGCATGCAATAATATTTGGACAATATTTTAAACTATTTTTTTATTAAATTTGTGATGATATTCCGGGACAAATATTTTGATAAAGTTGCAACAGACTTTTGAGAATGGAAATAAAATTTTCTACACTTTTAAAATGGCGTCGCTGAATAAAAATTAAAAGAACTTGTACACTGCACAAGAGGCGTCACTTTTCAAGCTAAGGTTCAGTGTGTTCAACAAAAGGTGGCGCGATTTTCTGTAAAGGTTACGTTACACATGTCGATTTTTTTTCAACGATTTTTGAGATCGATTTTTTGGTTAGAATTTTTTTTTAAATAATCGTTTCTTTTGACAGCAAAATTGTTACATCCAAAAATTCATAATAAATATAAAAAAGTGCTATTTGTTATGGTGCTGATTTAACCCATTAAGAACAATTTGAACCTGAGTCGATTTTTATCGAACTTGGAACCAAGCGGTTTTTTAATGAGATTTTAATCCGAAATTACGGTACCTGCTATACAAAGTGCTTTAAAATCGTCAAGAAAAATCTCATTTTTTCCTTGAAAATGACTACAACGATTTTTAACATTTTTTTGTGAGATAATATTACAACAATCTACCACATTATTTAAACAAATATAAGCATTTTTTTATTTTCGAATATATATGTAGATAGTATATTTGTTAGATAATTTTGATATGCAATATTATTTACGAGAAGCTTCTATAAAAAAATGAAATCTAAATTAGTTAAGTAGATAATAAGCACAATTCACAAACTAAGATAACATATATTATATTGATAACATATATATACTCTGTGTGCTGCACTGATCTCTATAATACACTGGATAGTGTATTCCCTACAAAGTATAACAATTTTCATGATGCCCAATTGAAGATGACATTAGTGGTACGAGCGCACCTTTTGACGTCTCATTTTCAAAAAAAAAAATATGGCAAGTGACAAGTAAAAACAAGTTGACGTAAGTTTTTATGTTGAAAAAACAAAATTTTAAGAAAGGAAATTTTTCTGTGATTTATTTAGAAATTTCATCATTCTTATTATTAAACATTTAAGAATTTTAATTATTTTTGGAGCTAGTTACAAAGAATAGTGTTTCTAGTCGCCCAAACAACAACGAGTTAGTCAGTGCATAGATCAGTGCAGCGAAATATCTTAAATTTCCAATTTTGGATCAAATGGACTGGTATCCTTCGGTAGCTTTGGTGGTTCATGTAACAATAAGAACAAAATTGTAACTAATCGCAGAACTGCACGAGTGCATGGTGCACTGAATCCCATCTTAGTTCGACAAAAATATCTCAAGAGATACCAATCTTGTTACCAAATTTTTTTATAAAGGAATCTATAATTTGAATCCTTAATCATGGAAATCGCTAATCAGCCGACTTTGTTTGATTAGCGCTATTTAATTAGATTCTACGATTTCACTGAGTCTACAAGCTTCTTCTAGCCTTCCTCATTGTACACTTTGCAGTCCTGTTATTGTTCTGAGTGAACCTTCTCAAAGCCAAAGCTTTTTATTCGATCCTATAACAAGCTTAGAAATTCTAAAAATAATAGGCACTTTAAAAAATTCTAACTCTTCTGGTGCTGATAATATTTCTAATTTTTGTCTGAAGAAGATAGCTTGTTTTATAATTGATGTTTTGACTCACATCTTTAACAAAAGTATTTTTTCTGGTGTATTCCCGGATGCACTCAAATGTGCCAATATCTTACCTCTTTTCAAGAAAGGGGCTGCTAGTGAAATAGGTAACTATAGGCCAATCTCACTGTTATCCTCAATAAGTAAGGTCTTTGAAAAATCTATAAAAAATAGAATGGTGAGTTTTTTTAATAGAACGAAGTTTTTCAGCGATGTTCAGTTTGGATTTCAATCTAAAAAATCAACCGAAGATGCTTTATTACATTTCTGTTCTCATGTTTTTACTAATCTTGACAAAAAAAAGAATACAGCCGCTTTATTTGTTGACATTTCAAAAGCCTTTGACATGGTGAACCATGAAATATTGATTAGTAAAATTGAAAACGCTGGTTTCCGAGGTTTTATATGTGATTGGCTTAGATCTTATTTAAAAAACAGATCCCAAAGAGTGAAATTAGGTGAAATAAGTAGTGAAATTAAATCAATTGATTTAGGTGTTCCACAAGGTTCAGTTTTGGGACCAATTCTGTTTCTAATTTATATTAACTCTTTGTTTAAATTGCCTTTCAAAGGTTTATTGACTGCTTTTGCAGACGATGTGGGTTTCACTTACGGCACAAATAGTCGTCATAATCTTATGTGCGATATAAATTGGGATCTCAGCTTGTTAAGGCATTGGTTTTCTGAGCACAGATTGATTATTAGTTCTAAAACTAAGGTTATGTTTTTTAGCTTGTCTGGCCAAAAGATTCTCGATGCTGATCTCTTTTTCCATGCTACTGAGTGTTAATGATCAAATTAACTGTAGTGATAGATGCTTTAAAATTGAAAATGTTATGGAATTCAAATATTTGGGTTTAATTATTGATTCAAGAATGTGTTTTTATAATCATACGGAAAATCTTAGACAGTATTTTCGGTGTACTCTTAGAAATTTCTATTTTCTTCGTAAAGTTTGTTCTTCTCAACTACTTCTTAAAATTTACTACGGCATTTTTCATTCGAGATTACAATATGGTATTTCTTGTTGGGGAGGAATTTATTATAACAAAATTCAACCTCTCTTAGTTTTACAAAAAAGTGTTCTGAAGAAAATATGCGGTAAACCTCGCCTCTACCCTAGTTTTCCACTATTTAGGAACTTGAAAATTCTTCCAGTCAGACATCTTTATTGCTTTAAAGTTCTAAAAATTTTCTTTAGAAGGTCAGGCTACCTTAATTTTAGAATTATCGCTAGTTATAATCTACGTGGAAACCTTATGAACCAAGTATCTATACCGTTATTTCGAACAACTGCTTTTCGTAACTTTTACAGTGTTGCAGCGTGTCGGTTATTTAATAAAGTTCCCCATTCTATCAGAATGCAAACTTCTCATTTATTATTTGCTAAACAAGTCAAACTCTGGCTCCTTAGTCTTGATAACGATAGTATTGAATTTTTGATGAATAGTTCTATTTGATGTTTTGTTGAAATGTTTAACTTTCTATTCAATTAATTTTTAATTAAATAAATAAATAAATTGTAACTTTATATTTTAATAACATTCAATATATATATATTTTTTTAAGGGTCACCCCACCCATTTCAAATTATTCAAGTTTAATTTAATAGCTAAAGAGTGACAATAACTCTATTTTTTTTATAAAAATATCTTTGTCACTTATATTTCTTTTATCTTAAATATTGTATTTGGATTTTAAGAAATAAAATGTATCTATCTATCTATCTATCTAACCTATGAAAGTCCCGGCACAGAATTAACCCACTATGAACAAACTGGGGTTAAATAACCAAAATCGGATGATTATAGCTATTTTAATGGATTTTCTAATAACAAATTTGGTTAACATGCACATTCGATGATAAGATTAAGGGCCAATTTGTTCACAGTGGGTTAAATCTGCGCCACTTAATCAGGTTCTAATAAAGAGTGGCGCTAATCAACCAAAATCGGCTGATTATAGCGATTTCCATTATTAACAACTCAAATTTTGGATTCTATAATAAAAATTTTGGTTAGCATATATGCAGATGCAATGATTTATCAGTTGCAGTAATCCTTGATTAAAGATGATCACCTGGCCCTAAAGATGATTAGCTGTGAACATACTGAACAACTCTTTGATTTTCTGTAGTCCAAAACAATTTATAGTCGATTCTGCGCCTACGTTCTGTAAATCACGACTTGATAAAATCGATCGAGAAACGTTGAAAATGGAACAAAACTCATATGATTTATTTTAACTATCATCGTTTTTCGACTAATTTTGTTGATGCGAGAGTACAAAACATAGGCACTGTTTAGAAAAAAAATCGATTTTTTGTTTGAAAGAAATTCGACATCTCAAATTCGAAAATCTCATCACTACGCAATATTGGTAGAATTCTATGTTTTTTTTTGTCATCCAATACAACAACCATTTTCGAAATGTCATTCAAGCTGTCAGTGTCAAAAAACTTGGTTCATTTTCACTTTTCAGAAATACAGGCAGTTTTCCGAGTTAAAACTGTGCGGGCGGATCGCAGACGTGTTTTTCAACTAAGAGAAAAAAAAGAAATTTTATAAAAGTTTATCTTCTCGGGAAAATAAATCGTGTGCTTTGATTTAAATTAAATTTCTTAAAAAAAAAACAAAAATAAATAGAAAAGAAATAATCAGTAACCAACAAAACAAAATGGGAACATTTTACAAAATCGACATTAATCGCACGGAATGGGAAATCCCAGAAAGATACCAACAACTACAACCAGTCGGATCTGGGGCCTATGGACAGGTTTGGTGAGAAAATCATAGTTAATTAGTCTAAAAATACAATAATAATAATTAATAATATTTAAACAAAAATGCCTCATTTGATTAGTAATATATTTTAACAATAGACTACGTCAATCAAATTCGTTTAATTTTTCCCCGCTAGCCCTTGCTTGCATTTCAAAAGTTTATAAATAGATTGATAAATTCTTGAAAGAGATTAAAAACATTTCCTCGACTTTCTTAGACCATTAGCCTCAAATTTATAGGTTTTTTCTCATTTTACTTGTTTGAATAATTTGCATAACTTGAATTCAAAGCTACACACTTATTTAAAGCCCACCAAAACCCCATAAATTGGAAGAAAAAATAAGCAGGAATCGGTGTCTATAGCCTTTGCTCTTTCTCGGCAGCTTGGTGTCAGGGCTAGGGGGTCTTTGGTTGGTATCTCGTAACTAATAAGTACCTCAGCACGGTGATTGATTTGGTATTTTTTTTTCTTGTCGTGTTCACACTAAAGTGTAAAGAAAAAATAGAAATGACTTTTCACCTTCAATATTTTATATCGTTTGCTTCTCCCACTCACTACCCTGAACCTTGGAAGCTTTGATATTCCGTTTGCATTTTCATTATAATCTCAACCAATACCAATACCTTAGCTTCGGCCGATCACAGCTCTAACTGGCTTATATAATGAAGTCTTGATAATTTTCTTGTAGTAAGTTAGATATCTCGGTCGCAATCGTGATAAAGAAAGAGTAAAAGGGTATTCTAAGATAAGCCGATAACAAACAGAAACACTTTAAAAATATGTCGAAAAGCACACTAGCACTCTTAAATGTTTTGTTGTTGCTTTTGTGCAGATTCGTTATTAGAATTATTGTTTCTATTGTATTTCTTTCCCGTGCAGGGGGTTTTTAGTTTGTCTATGCTTTATTATCAAGTTCTCTTAGCAGCTGGTGGGAAGATGTAAACAAACTATGTACTATTTAAATACACCTGGTTGGGAGAGTGTTGTCCTTTCGATTTCGACCTTGATTAAGAGTATTTTTTTTCCTTTCGTGGCATTGGCGGTGGTCTCGCGCGCGTTGTTTTGGATGATTTTTGGTTTTACATTCTTTTTCACTAGCGTGTTTGTGTTATGAACAAGCGGTAAACATTTACATTGCACAAAAGATACATTCAAGTTGGGGAAGTAGAACAGAAATAAAATAAAAAGATGTTTACTGATCTTGTTGACGTACATACGTATATACAAAGTACATTGTGTCTGTTCACAGAGAACAGAGCCGTCGTTCAATTACCTTACAATTTGTGAGATGTTAAATTCAAGTCATGTGTCTGATAACCTCTATTTGAATTCTTTCCTACAGCATTTCTGCTGCCTATAAAATAATATTATTTTGGCGTTCTTTGAGATCTAAGTTGAATCTTCACTTCATTAAAAAAAAAATACTTAATACATTTGTGTGCTAAGCTATCTGTACATATGTACATATATCCTCTACTTTACAAGTAAAATTATTATAAAATGAAAATATCAATAGATTCCATTAAAAACGAAGAATATATTTTAATAATTTAATAAGTTTTTTTGCATTTTTTTAATTATCAATGAAATTTTGTATGTCTGTCTGTTTGTTCCTCTTAATTTCTGTAAATTCTAAATCGATTAAAATAAAATTGGTAGGGTCATTGGACGGACATTGTAAATTTTTGTTTTGGAAAATTAAGACAAAAATAAATACAGTCAAACTTCTTTAACTTCCTTATAATGTAATTCTCTCTAAAGCGAATTTCATTTTGTTCCCCTTCCCCTTAAAAAATAGGTATCCCATATGAATTAGGTTTTTTATAACGAAATTATCTATAGCGAAATTCTCTTTATAAGGACCTTATTTTCAAATTTAAAATCAAAGCCTACTACGATTTTTGTTCCTAATTTTAAAAGGGAACTCCCAGTTTTGGCAAGACTTTTCTTAAATTGAAAGAATGTATGTATGGATGTATAAAAAGTGTGCATATTCAGTAGAACTTTTACGCAACAGGTCAATCGTTTGAATTTGCATTTTAATTCGTTTATAGGTACAAAAATGCCCAAGTGCAAGGCTATTTCACTATCGGGCAATAATCGAAAACGTTGAAAGGGGAGAAAAGAAGAAAGAAGTTGCTGAAAAATTTAGAGTGTCCTTTAGTACATTGTCGACAATTTTTTTTATTGAAACAAGAGATGAAACCTCAGATGATGCCTATTTTAACCTTTCTAAATTGGAAGATTTTTATAATAAAACAAAAAATAAAACTGTTCATTTCCAATCGATTGATATTTTTTTAATTAAAAAATTTCTTTAAAAAAATTTTTTTTTGTACCATTTTTTTTTAAATACGAAAGAACTCTTGCAGTGTTAAAAAGAATTATATCTTCTATATAACGAATTTTGTATAAAACTTCTTTATAACGAAGCAATTTTTTCTTCGTTATAGAGAAGTTTGACTGTACAAATAAAAAAAAATAAAAAAAGAGTAAGTTAGCCGTATTTTTGTTTGTTCAAAATCTCTCAAAATACATAAGGATTGTAATGATAATTGATGGAGCGAAATCATCAAAGATGATAATGTACAGAAGATAAAAAAACAAACAAAGCCTGCTTTGGATGGAGAGATTTGCTTTTTTATTTTGAAATACACTCGGGCGTATACGTAACTTTTCTTATTTTATATGAAATTTAAAATTTACTTGTGATATATGTACATATGTATGTATATATATACATAAATACATAGATACTATACATATACAAATTTATGGATTCGTAAAAAAATCGAAGTCGAGATTTTTATCAAAGTTGACATTATGATGATAGGGAAGTCGAAAAAAGTGTACTTTCGGCTGCAGCCTAAACGGGTGGGTCGATTTTCTTTAAACTTAGTAACTAGTGGTTTTTGGGCAGTCGCAGGGCACTTTTTTTCATTTTATTTTTTAGACCAAAAATAAGGGTACCGTACAAATTATTTTTACCAAATTATGAAATTTTTTTTTCTCAAAAACGTGTTTACAATTAAAAAAATTCATTAACTTTTTTTACAAAAAGTTACTATTTCATACAAAAATTGGGAAAATGGCTATAAATAGTACCTCCCATAGAACCATTTTTGATTTTCTCAGCTCAACGGCTCAACTGACGTTGACCAATTTTTTTAAAGAAAATTTTTCAAAAAGTTTTAAAAGTAATATTACCAAAATTTTCAATTTTGTTTTGGGTTTTTTAAAAAAAAAGTTTCAAAATTCGGTACCAATGCGGCGTATAATTTTTTTTGTTTTAAATGTTTTCAAAATTGTATGTATAGAAAATTAATTTTTTTAAAAAAACTGGTCCAACGATTTTTAAAATTTTTTTCTCACAATTTGGGATTTGTGTAAGAAAACAGATGGTGTACATAGCGTTGGTCACATAACAATTTCAAAGGTTCTTTAATCAATTTATATCTAATTATATTGATTTTTAAACAATTTTTCAGTCTAAAGTTTAAATTTCATGCATTTGTGCAACAAGGTGCTAATTTGTTCATATTTATGTACTCACATTATACTACCTTAAACTGAATTACGTTTTTGGCAGGCGGCATAAAATATAGGCTCCCATAACTAACTTCTAACTAACTTTCTTAAGCCCGTATGAGACTAAATTTTTTTCTTTATTTTTAGCTCATTAAATCATATTAAAGTGTCAGCCAAGAGAAAAGGGGAAAGATGTTGTTTTTGTTAGAAAGGAAAAGCACTTATCTTAAAAAAAAAAAAACAATATAAATTGTCAACATTATTTTAAAATCCTTATGTTGTTATCTCTTCTGATGCTGCAATATTTGATAAATGTATATTAACAACAACACAAAACTAATTTTTTTATGTGTTTTGAAATATATTTAATTTTCAATTCTGAAATGTCATAAAAAATGCTAGAAGCTGAAAAATGTAATTCGAATCACAATTTTGGTAATGAATTCTTCGCACTTCATTTTTAATGAATTATAAATGAGAAAAAATGTAGTATAATACATGCTTTATAAAATCAGATGAATTTATTCAGACTTTAAAACCACAGTGTGATCGAATGTAAGAGCAAATCCGTGCGACCCAGTCGTGCGTTTTTGTTTTTGCCCGTGGCCTGTCATTGTTTATATACGAAGGTTTTTTTAATAACTATATCTACTACTATATATATATGTATATATATACTAATATATATCTACTACTGAAATATATCAGCCAAGTAGAAGACTTAGCACTATTTTAGTTGGACTTGTTGAGTTCATGACTCAAAATAGCTTTTAACAACCTTTAATCCACAAAAATTTGCAGTCGTATTTATTAGATTTCCTTAGAACACTCTTGGACAGTTGTCCAGCTAGCCATTGTCTAAATAGTTGGACATCTCCTTATTTATAAACGCATTCCAACAGTGGCCTACAAATGTTCTCATACACTCACTCACATCCCTGTAATCTGTTAATTTCGTGAGCATTTGGATACGTTCAATGAACATTTCGTTCATTAGAAGATTATTTTTCAATTTTTTGTTCATTGAACGTACCCACTTTAGAATAGGTTTGGACAACCAATTTCAGTGTCAGTGAGTTAGACACTCGATGGAACATGATTATAAATAAGGTTTTGGACTTGGACAGCTGTCCAAAGTTAGACATATGTACTTTGGAATGAGTTTATAAATACGATTATTGGTGTTTTGTTTAGTCCCGCCGATCTCACTTTGATACTCATAGAGTACCTATATTATCTAGAGAATCGACCAGCGTTAGAACCTTACTCCAATCGGAGCAAATTTAATTCAATTTTAGGAAGAAAAATAAATGTACTCCATTTTTTTCCACACTGAAAAACTCTGAAATTCCTTAGCCAAACCACAAGAAAGGTAGCAATATGTTATTCAATTTTTTAACCAAGCCTGACTTTGAAATGGAAATGATGTGATTTAATTTATTTTGTTAAAATTTTTTTATTAAAATAAATTATTTAAAAAAAAAAAAAAACATCTTTATAAACTTGAGTGATTCTTTCGTTTTCAAATCTACTCTGAAAATTTTCGATTTACTCCAATTTGTTTACAAATCTGCTCCGAAATTTAACTACTAAAATCTACCCTGGAACCGACTCGTACCCTCCTTGCCTAAAACACCCGCAAATTTTATTTAAGCACAGTAAGAGAAAACTCTCTTATTTCTCTCTTTTTCTCTATCAGTGAATTATGTGCCAGAAGGAACAAAAAATTATATTAATCATAATTTACATGAAAAACGGTTACAAAGCGTGTCTATTACGTCGTAAAGTAGTGTTGGAGCGGGTCCTATTTAAAATGATCTTCGAGTTGTATACATGATTGTTCCTAACAGCTTGTAGGGTGAAAGAGAGCAAACCCCTTAAGTCGGTTCTCTAGATAATATATGTATACTTACTCTATGAGTTGACTAGTGAGGGCCTTGTCAATACTCAATTCTTGTTAGGTTATTATGTATATTCAACAAGACTAGAATTCCTAATCATTAAATAGAAAGTTTTTGTTTTTGGTTTTTGCTCGTGGCCTGGCATTAGTTATATACAAAGGTTTTTTTTTTTTAAATAATAGGCGTTTTATAAATTTTTGTTTTTTATTTTTACCGTTGGCTCATATTTGTTCTTACTTTATTCACCCTCCTGCACTTGTACAAGTTCGACGACACGTCCTAAAAACTCACATTTCAAGTGATTAAATTTAATATTTAAAACTGCAAGGAGCAGAAGATATTTAACCTAATTTAAAATACTCATCATATAATCTGCACTATATCAAAGCATTTTGGTTTAAGTAAACCACAGAATATATTGTCTCGATCTATCACGTTTTAGCTAATTGTACATTTCTATCTACAATCTTAATACAAATTACTACATTCACACAATTTGAAGAAGATTTTTTTAATTTGTATTGTCAATTTCTTTTTATTTTAATTCATACCTACTAACTCGACTATTTGAAAATTCGGAAGAATTAAAAATAATGTTTGATCATAATGACAAAAAAAGAGCTTTAATATATTTTTGTTTCATTTCATATGAAATCGTTAAATCGTTAATTGTTGTTGCAGTTGTTCTTTTAAGTTAGACCCGCGACAATTAAATTTTTGTCGTTGAAACCTGTTTCTTATTTTTATTTGAATATTTGATATTTGCATTTTTTTTTTTGCTAAGAATAATAAATTTGAAACTGTTCGAAATTATGGAGTGTTTTATTTAGTTATAATAAGTACAGTCAATGAGGTACATCATAAAAATTTGTAACAGTCATTTTATTGTATCTCAAAGTCTGAAGTATACAACATTTTTTAGCGTATTCCCTGTCCCAGTGCTTCACCGCAATTTTTAACTTTTTTTTTTTAAATAGATTTATTTCAATTCCTATTCGTTGAAGGGTAAATATGTAGTTTAGGAAAAAAATATTTAACTTGTAATTAGTGCATAAGAATATAGAGACCGTCAAAGAATTTGTGAATAGAAGTGACATTTTTAAAGGTCTCAAGCTATGGTTTTTTAATAAATGACTTCCGTTCTTTGAACACCCTGGGTTAATTTTATGTTTACTATTTAATGACTGTATACATAAAATGTTTGGCAAACATTAACCCTTATTACAGAATTCTAAATAATTGATGCAACATTAGCTTTTGCAATTACATTTCACTTATAGTAAAAATGTCAAAATTGAGTCTAAATCTCTCCGCAGGTAATGCATTTATTTCATTAAGAAAGCAATCTACAAATGAGAAAGTAATTACTTATTTTGTCAAACTCAGCTGTCATTTGAAGTGTCATAATATTAGTTGAATGTTTGCCATTTACGATAATGAATCGCTTAGCAATCGAACAACGCGTTAAAATGATTAAATCTTACTACAAAGGTGGTGATTTAAACATAGCTACTTTTCGCGCATTACGCGATGGTGATTATGGTCGTCATAATCGACCGAATACGCAAGCAATCGGTAAAATTGTGAAGAAATTTGAAGAGAGTAGAAGCGTTACTAATGTCATAAGGCCTGTGCATCATCGTAGAGCACGCTCAGTCGAAAATATTACTGCTGCAAGTGCAAGTGTTGCTGATGATCTGAATTTATCGATTTTCCGGCGTTCGCAACAGTTGACCAATTTTTTTGGCCGGCGGCGATTGAAGATCATGACTTTGATGATATGTGGTTGCAACAAGACGGGGCAACAAGCCACACAACACGACCAATTATGGCTTTATTGCGTGAGCAGTTTCCTGGTTGCGTCATTTAACGTTTTGGCGACGTCAATTGGCCACCAAGATCATGTAATTTGACACCGTTAGATTTTTTTCTGTGGGGTTACGCAAAAGACCGAACTCAAGACGCATTAAAAACCAACATTACGGAAGATAAGGCCGAGATACCGCCCCAAATGTGGGAAAAAGAGGTTTAAAATTATCTCAAAAGAATTGTATGCTGCGAATCTTCCCGAAGCGGCCATTTAAATGATATTGTTTTTAACACTTAATGGCGAAATCCAAACTTTATATTGAAATAAAATTTTCATCAAAAATGTATCCCTGCGTATGTTTTATTTAGCTTAATTTTCATAAGCGAAAAATTAATGACCCGTTAGTTTTGTTTTAGTTTTTAGTTTAAAAAAAAAAAATAAGCTTGCATGTCCTGTAAAAAGGGAAAATATTGTTTAACTTTCCATTTTTGCAACCGCTTATAGTTTATTTACATATTTATTAAAGGGTTCTTAACTTCGGGCATTGAAAAAAAAGAACGCCTAAAACCCAATACTCACGAAATGTTGCATGTCATTTGTTTTAATGCGGCCGAATGGTGAGAATATCAATATTATGTATGTGTTTAAAATCAGTAAAAGTTCTGACTTCAAAAATAAGTGAAAGGGTGACTTTGGTATCGAAATGTGCCAATCAGGACAGGGTGTGAATTCAACACGCAATGTCGTAGATTGAGCGAGTTACAAGAACAAATAGTTCATTAAAAATGCTTTGAGGGTAACATTGAAATAAAAAACAGGAAGTCCTTGCCTGTAATAATGAATAAATAAATCTAACTTCTCAAAAATTGAAACTAACCAATTTAACATTGAGCAGGTGAATAAATTTGTAGTTTTATAACTTTGATGGCTCATAATGAACCCGTCTTTAATATAGGAAGACGAATGCATCATTTGAATTTAAAATAATACATATATGTATGTATGTATGTATGTAACTGGTGGGCCATCTAGTGGTTTCTTTTCAAATCAAAGGTTATTTTGACACTGACAACTGTTTCCCGCTCGAAATCTTGACAGAAAGCCATAACGAAATTCATTAAAATTTTAAAGAATTGCTCTTTTTAATGAAACTTTTTTTATTTGCACTAGCCGACACAAGATCACAACAAACAACAAAATATTTTTCATTTGACGTTTGACAGAAAAAGCTGTGTATTCAGATGGAATATCTCACCCCATGAGAGAGCACTTCTTCCGTGTTGAGAATTGACCTAGAATTGCTCTTATTCTTACAATGAAATAAGAAAAGTGCACAATTTGAACTCAGAAATATAAATATGCAAATTATACTCAATCTACATAATAATATGTTTATATACATACATAAATGAAAAGATTTCTCTTAACAAAAAAATTTTAGTATTTAATGAGTCTTTCTCAAAGAATAGTTTCACTAGGAATACAAATTCTCTAAACAAAAATATTTGAGAATACTTAATTTAAATAGAAACAACAAGTTATAATTTATACTACGTTAGATTGATAAAAAAATGAATATTTTAACATTTATAATGTAAAAAAGAGTAAATAAAGCTTTGAATAGTAAAACAAAAGACATCAATTATCTCAAGACAAATCAGACCAATTGGCTATTGAGTTCTATAATGAAAATAACAATAAATCGGATATAATGACATTTTAATACCTTTAATGAGTCTGACTTTTCTTTTTGGAATTTGCCTACACACAAGTGTTTACTAAATATTGTCTAGCATAGCAGTAATAATACAATTAATTTTAAACAGAAATTCACTTGAAAAATAATCTCAAGTAGATAAACATGTTTGACAACGCACTGGTTATTATTATTTTTTTTTTGCAATTTACTCCGTCTTTTCATTTATCATCTATCGTTGACATACATTTCTATAGAAATTGCTTAGAGTAATTTTTACAAAGACAAGGTGTTGATATTTACTCTATTCTAGGCTCGTGTTTTGTAATTAAAAAACAAATTATTTTCCAACAAATGTTTGAATAAATCTGAATATAACAATTATTGTATATATATATAATAAAGGCCGGATTTTGTGCCAATATTTCCCTTTGCTTACTCCTTTCGCAGTCCAAATTATATTCAACTCCAGGAGAACAGATTCCTCTTTTTATATTTATTTTCTGACATTTTCTTCAAATATTATTCAATGATCTCTAATATTTACAGTGATTCTATGTACAAAGTATTTTCAACTCTAACATATATAAATAAAAATACTATTTTAATTTTGCAGCAAAGCAATCGTGAAGGACAGTAATATGAAAGTTGCTATTAAAAAATTAGCCAGACCATTTCAGTCGGCAGTACATGCCAAACGCACGTACCGCGAATTGAGACTCCTTAAACACATGGATCATGAAAATGTCATTGGGTTACTTGATGTTTTCCATCCTGGTGATAATTCCTTGGACAGCTTTCAACAGGTTTACTTGGTGACACATCTAATGGATGCAGATCTTAACAACATTATACGTACACAAAAACTCTCTGATGATCACGTTAAATTTCTTGTCTACCAAATTTTGCGTGGACTCAAGTATATTCACAGTGCTGGGATCATTCATAGAGTGAGATTTAATTAAAAATAAAATCTTATAAAATAAATTATGATGTAAACAAAATATATGTATTCTAGGATCTTAAACCTTCTAATCTTGGTGTTAATGAAGATTGTGAACTTAGAATTTTAGATTTTGGTCTTGCGCGACCAACAGAAAATGAAATGACCGGATATGTTGCCACAAGGTAAATTCTTTATGACACTTTAGTTAATTTTCTTATGATAATAAATTCAACTGTTTTCATTTGCAGATGGTATCGAGCTCCAGAAATTATGCTTAATTGGATGCACTATAATCAAACTGTTGATATTTGGTCTGTAGGTTGTATCATGGCCGAATTACTGACAGGTCGAACGCTGTTCCCCGGAACAGATCGTATCCTTTTTAAAATAAAATACAAAACACAATTGCTAATTAATATTTATATAAATGTATATACATATGTGTTTATTTAATTTAAAGCATGCACCTCATACTAATTTTAATAATACATCCCTTGTTGAAATAACAATAATATCTTCAATTATAATTAATGCAGCTATTTAACATTTCAAAGCTTTCTGTACCATGTATTGCTTTTGAAGATTTTGATATGTTTATTTTTATTTGTTTGTGTTTGCTTATTAATATAGCATGCCCTCGGTTTTGGAGGAGATGTTAAATGATATGATTCGCTCAACACGTAATTAGGAACACCTCATCAATTTCATACATTGATAAGAGGTATTTTAGTTGTTTATGTGACTTATCGCTTTATTATATTTACTTGTTTGTGTTTATGTATTAATATGAACCAAATAGGCTAGTCATAATTTGACAGGTTATTAGTTTTTTTTCATTTATTTACGAAAGGAATAACCTCAAAATTTCTGAAAAGTTAATTTGTTTTTATTTATCATAATTGGGTTAATTGTTTGACAACTGAAAATTTATTTACATTGAAAAATCTATGTACATATTACGTATGCACATTGTAAATTACCAGTCAAAAGTTAATGTGCATTAGATGTAATTTTTAACCATATCAAATTCAATGATCAATTTTCAGGGTGATTAGCGTATGATGCAATAAAAAGCTAGGGCGTATATTTTAAGTCAAGAAGCTAGGGCGTGTATTTTAAAATGGTCTATTTTCCATCATTTATGCGGGATGGGCAATTAAAAAAAAATTACTTAAACTTAAACACGGCAATTCTTATTCGAAGGCTATAAATTAAATTCCGTCTTCTTATATTTGAAAAATTGAAAAACACTTAGTCATAATTTTTTAATTTTTTTAAAAAAATTTGTAATCAAATTTTGTTTTGCAGATAAAAAAAAACATAATTTCTGCTAGTTGTCTATATTTAACATTTCTAGGGTGATTATGCGAGTCGTCTTTATTTTATTCTTACTTAACATCTTAGATTTGTATCTTTTTAGATGCTAAAAAAATCTAAAGTAAAAGTGTAAGTTTCACAGGTATTTTTGCTCGCTAAGAATAAAAGTGATCCAAGTAACATTTAGTAACAAATAGTAGCCCGTGGCGTAATGATAAGTGTGTTGGACTATTACGCTGAAGGTCTTCGGTTCGATTCGCAGCCTATGGCGCCTAAAAACACTTCAAGTTTAAACGATATTCTAGTCTTCTTTTTATATTTAGTTTGAAAATATTTTTTTTCGAAAACTACTAAACGAAATGACGTTTTATAAATAAAATATAATGAATGTCTTGTTGAACAAAACAGTAACTAGAGACAGAATAAATTAATATGCCCTCTAGGGATTTCTCTAAAACTTAAATAAGATTGATGTAGACAGTTTAGATATATAGTAACTAACAAATAAATTAATGGCGTTAAAATTGTAACTTATTTAACAACTATTATTTATTTATTTAGTTTTGGGTTCAATTAGATTAGTTTACTTACGATCAGCTCTGATACATTTCCTTTAACATACTGAACGGCTTATCCAATCAAATGATTAAATATTGTTCTGTATTTATCCTTCCTGCACAATGCATGTCCTATTTTCAAATATACATCTATTTGTTATTCTTAATATTTTATATTTGTATCATAGCTTAAAAAAAAATCAAAAAAAAAAACACATATTCTCTACGCATGTTATTTAAAGCCTTAGTCAAGAAATATTATTTCTCTTAACCTTGGTTCATCGACATAATACTAGACATACACCAGTTGAACTTAATAATGGAAATATTGGGAACACCCCCTGATGATTTCATGATGAAAATATCATCAGACAGTGTAAGTTTGTTATTTTTTTTTGTTTTTCAAATAATTTCATTATTTTATATCTATAAATATTTTATAAAAAAACTTTATGACCAAGTATTATGATTTTAGCATAGAAACTGAATGTTGCAAGATTTTTATTTAATTCTCTCATTTTTAATGACATACCACTAACAATATTTTTGTGCTTTAATTTTTTTAATCTATTAAAATATTCCAAATTTTGTGTAAAAATAATTAAAAAAAAAAAAAAAACCTTAACTTCAAAATAACATTTATATCTTCAAATATTATGAAAAAAAAACTTCAAAAAACGCGATAAACCTTTATGGTTTTTGTTAAACATATTTGACATCCTTACCTACTACTACCAGATCTTGATCACTTAACAAGAATTCTTATCTTATGTGGTACTCCTGAGCCAGAGCTAATGAGTAAAATAACAAGCGAAGAGGTAGGTAAATTTCGCGCTTTGCTTATTAAAAAAATTGTAACACAAAATAATTTTCTCTACTGCATGTTGTTATACTTGTACATATATTAATGGTCTTATTTATAAACGTTGTCTAACTTTAGACAACTGTCCAACTTTGGAAAATGTGTTCAAAAGCCTTGTTTATTGTTGTCTTATAGCTGCCTAACTTAGACACAAAAGTCTTAACCGTGAATAATATGATATTTATTTTTCTTAAATGAACCAATTTGAAAATAGTTAGACATTGCCTAAGTAGACAAAAATCTAATAAATACGACTGTAAATGTTTAGGTAAATTTGTATTTGCTCGCAATGTATTATTAAGATGAGTAAAACGAAATTAATATAAAATAATTAAATCTGTTAGATGGTATTTTGATACTGTAAGGATGATCCGTTCACATTAGCCGTGTTCCTTTGAAGATGGCGAAGTACCCATGAGTAGATGCAAACGATAATCTAATGCTACTAACTACTCGTGCTATCTAATGCGAGTAGATAAGATTTTTAGGTAAATCAATTTTGTGCGTTCCATTGAAAATGGCTAGCAAAGTACTCATGAGTACTTCGCCATCTCCAAAGAAATACGGCTATTTTGAAGTTTCATATATGCTCGGAGAAGTATAGCTAGCTTTTGTATAGTCGTTTTCAGGAAGAAAAGGTGAGGTGGAATTCTATGAGTATGAAATATTTAGAGTATTTTATTAAAGTTGGATCTAATGAGTCCAAAACCAAGATGATAAGGTTAAAGTTGTTTTTATTTTCATGATTGCTTCATTTTCAAGTGTAACAATAATGAAGGTTTGTGAATGAAGCAACAAACACTTAACTTAGCTATCACCAAATTTTTATAAAGTGGAGTTATAGCTATTCATGCTTCAAGTCTTTTCAATGGAACATTTTGTTTTGGTTTTGGTCTGATTATACCCTCGGTCTTTGAAAACAACTGTACAAAAACCCAATGAAGCGATTTGAAGGGACTTTGATTTTGAGTCATTATTTTTTTTTTTACTGAGAATCTTAATTTTTTTTACACACAATTGAGAAATTATTGTTGATGAACTTCGCACGTTTTAATCAATTTATCAGCTATAACATGTAGGTTTTCAAAAGGCCGCCTTTTTTTGGGTTGGCAGTATTGTTTTATTGCGATTTTTGTAATCACTGAAGTTTTGTGTTGATAAGGGTTTTATTTGTTTATAGGTCCAGAGTTAACTCACCAAATTGAAGGGTTAAATCGAGGAGACTGAACAGCTTTCAGTTCTAGGTATGTGCATCACAGACCATCTTTTGTGGAGTGATCACATATTTGACGTCGCCAGGGTATTCATAACCCCTTGTGTGCGCGCATAATATAAAAAAAAAATTAATTTCTATGAGCAAGAACATCAGAGACATATTTATCAAGTCTTTACCATCAATTGAAGTCGTTTAGAATCTCTGCTTCTTCTTCCATAGACAGAAAGTACTGATTCCAATGAAATCTTTTTCCCATTCGTTCCCACATATTGCTTTTATTTTTTCGTTACAAAGACAACCCTACGGATTAAGTTGAAATGGGTTAGAAAGAACCAAATGTTTACATTTATCTTCCATTCAAGACGTGTTCTTCTTCAAATTCAATGTGTAAGTTCTTTCATTCCGAGTGAGTGGAAAATAGCATTTTCAGCCTATCTCTTAAAACGGTGAATTTTTTCAATCATAAACTATCGAATAATTACACTTACGTCTCTTCTTTCCTTTTTCATCGAAACGATGAATAATAACCAGCTTAAGAAATCTCTCGAAAAACGAAGAGTTTTTAATGACCGGCAATAGGGATTGTGATGGTATATCCCACAAAGCAGTTAAGCTTATTTTCGTTTCCGAACAAAGAATTTTTAAGGTTTGCGTTCAAGAAAATTTTGCAAATGTATTTTTGATGCAAATGATGTTTTTGAAAACTGCCTATGTTTATTTAAAGAAATCTCTTATTTAAACAGTTTTTTATGTATGTACATATGTCCACGTAGTGTGAATCAAAACATAATGAAATTAAAAACGTATTGATTAGGCTCTACACAGAAATCTACTTAAAATTATATTAACTACTGTGTTCCTGAAGCCACTAACTAGTTATTGAATTATTGTTGATACGGTTTAGCTCAGGAGGCTACTTAAATAAGATCGACATGACTTCATTTATCGATTCTAAATCGAATCGACTAAACTGAAGAGTACTTTGCATCTGACCTCATGAATTACTGTGATTTAAAGCGATTTCCTCTTTTGAATAGTTCCGTATACAGAGGAACTCATTTTCACAAAATTTTAAATTTGACCCAACTCCCAAGGGCTATGTTGTTTTCGGATTGATGGAATAAAAATACTTTAAGCTTTTAATTTATTTGTTTTAAGTATTGCCCTTCTAATATTATTTTTTACAGGCACGCAATTATATAAAATCATTGCCACCCATGCGAAGGAGGAGCTTTAAAGATGTCTTCAGAGGTGCAAATCCATTGGCCATTGATTTACTTGAAAAAATGTTGGAGCTTGACTCGGAGAAGAGAATTACTGCAGAGCAAGCTCTGGCTCATGAGTAAGAATTTAAAATTACTCATTTTAAATTCATTTAACAAATATTCTTATTTTATTGTAGGTATATGGAAAAGTATTCAGATCCTTCAGATGAACAGACATCGGCTTTGTACGATCAGAGTTTTGAAGTAATGGAACTTCCAGTTGAAAAGTGGAAGGAGCTTGTTTTTAATGAAGTTGTGAATAGTACGCCGCATCAAAGTATTTTCCAACCACCACCACCAGCTGTTTAAAGTATTGGATAGTATATTTCTTAACAACAACAAAATTAACAAATAAACGAAATATGCAAAATGGAGAATTATTTGAAAATATCTTGTCCAAACACATAAACATATTAATATTACCAATAATTGTTAATAATCATAATATGTAAGATAAAACTCCTTAATTAAAGAACATAATTATAATAAGATGAAAGAAAATTCCTTAAGATAGCTTAAGATGATAAATAAAGCTTTTTATGTACCCAAGGCAAGCAAAAAAAAAAAAAAACAACAATTCTATTGTGCTGTTTGAAACAGTGAAGAGTTAAAAATTATAATTTAAGCAAATGATTGTTTTTTTTTTTAGGTACAATTGTTTTTTGTAAGCTTAAAAAATATACCTAAATGTATGTGTCTTATTGAAAAGATTTTGTAATGCAGTTCGGTGCACTTGTTCCCCCCTGTAAAATTTGTACTCTTATTTGACTATTTCTTTCCTTTTTGGTGATAAAATAAGAAAAATCTAAAATAATAATAAAAAAAGAAATTTATCACATTTTTGCCAAAATATTTTTATAAATATTACTTATTTTTTAAAATAAAAATTACAAAACACAAACAATTCTTTTCGTTTTATTAAGAAAAATTAAATTAACGTTATATTAAGATCTTTTAAGGTCCCAAGGCTGGGTTGTCCAGTTTTCAGTTACAATAAAATTCCCTTTGTGTCAAAAGTCATGATTTCGACTTTCAACGAAGAATGACATAGGCTGCTTTTAAACGCTGCGATTTTTAAGCACGTTGGCGGGAGACGTATGCGGTGGCCGGGGTAAACAAAGTAGCAGAGCTTGAAATAATTGCAGAGTTACGCTCTTTCTTCTTTGTGCTTTTTCCTATTGTTTGACACATAAGCGGAGTAAAGAGTGCAAAGAGATATTTCCTTCTCATTTAACAAATTGCAGCTAATAAAATTTACAGCGTTTAAATGGATGCTGCAATCCGAAAGAAACTCGAAAGAGAAACGCCGTTAAAAATTGCAGTCGTTTAAAAGCAGTCATACTGAAGTGTTATATGTATATGAGGTTTTATAACTCGCGTAGCAAGACAATTTGAAGAGCAGCCTGCTAAACGTTTGCGTGAATTTTCGTATTTCTACTATACGTAGGAGGAAAACGAATATTTCAAAGAGCATATAAATTTCGATAAAAATAAAATTTTAACATAAGGTTCTCTCAAGAACTTCAAAAATAACTGTAGTTGATAATAAATACGTGACAGTTTATTTTTTTCAGAACATGTTAAACGATAATAGAATTATTAATCAACACAAATTGTCAGTACAAAGCTTATGGGAGAGCTCTTTTCAAAATAGTGGTGCCTGTTACACTATCAGCACTGAATCACAGATTTTGCCACTGAAAAATTACCAAACCACCTTCTCCCTAATAAAATTGTTGCTGTTAGATAGATAAATCCTCTTTATTTCATGATAAGTATTACATTTTTTTTTTTCAATTAAAAAAAAAGGACGTGACCAACATTTCGTAGAAAAATTTGAAAAATATACAAGATATAAAGAAAATTTATTTATATCTTGAAAATGTAGTCTTCTGAATTTCCTGCAGATTTGGAGACTAATTTTACTTAATACTGACTCGTCCTTTCCCTTCGTATCACATTGATAAAATAAAACAAATTTTCTTTTGTAAACATTATTACAGTCGAATTTTATTTTATACAAAAAAGGAAGAGAAACTTATTAGACAATAAAATATTATATGTAATTGTAGAATATTAATGCTAGTACTTTAATTTTTATAAAATATATTTCAATTTTATTAATAAACTGTCATATACATATTTATGTGTTTATATTTTGTTTTTAATTTGATATATATTGAAATTAAACGTAACAAAAGTTTCTAAATCGTTTATCATAATTAATTTCATTCTTTAATATTATTGGCAAAGGAAGATTTTTTAAAGCAATGTTATATTGTTAAAATAAAAAAAAAACAAATAAGCAACAACATAAAATAACGATTTTTTTCTACAATTTTGGCACAAACATAAAAAAATTTTAAATTGTGGGCTTAACTTTTAACTGTATAACTGGTTTAACAAAAACCGAATTTTAGTATTGATAAACTTTGAAAATATTTCCATTTTATTGAAATCTTGATGTGGTTTTTATATTTCCCGGAATTACTTTGGTCGTTTTACCAAAACGACATTAAAATGACAAGTTTCTAGAAGCCACATTTGGCTTTTCAGTAACACGAATACCAAGTAGAGATTTTATTGGAATTGTTGAATTATTCTCCCCTGTCAAGAATTCCATCGTCATCTAAAACTTAGTACGAATTGAAAAAAATAGTCACAGAATCCATCGTAATGGAAAATCTCATACCCCCACTACGAACGAATACAGTGATAGGTATTTTCGGATTTCGGAGAACATTCGGATTACGAAGGAATTCATGATAAGGATGATTGATTCAAAATCAGCCCTAACGCGAATTTCATCGTAATCGGAAACTTGTTACGAATCCCGAAAAAAACTATCACAGATTCCATCGTACTGCAAAATTTCATACAAATTGTCATTACGAACGGAATGTTCTTTTTGGGGATTCAGAAAAGTTTCCGATTACGATGGAATTCATGATAGGGCTGAATAGATCTTAACGGCCTTTAGTCCGCGAAAATTGGCGTTTCGTCCCGGCGATCTCACCTGGACTCATCAGTTAACTAGTGAAGTGACCTGATGATTTTCGCAAAAAAATATAAAAAAATAAATTAACTTATTTTGCCAAAAACTCATTCACTATGAGACAATTTGATGTGCTCGATAAATTTGTTTAAAAGACAAATTCCTTGATTTATTTTACTGATACCCTATAAATAGGAAAGTACAATGCCAATGATAATGAAAAATCTTCTCATACAAGTGCAACAAAACGTACTTTTGGAATAGCACTGTGACCTCTGCCAATAGAAAGACTTGAGCTGATTCTAGTCTGTAAATATTTTAGCCCCATTTTTATTTTGAACAAAATTAATAAATAAAGCAATATTTTTTTAATCAAATTAAAAAATCTACATATTTATTTTATTTTGGAATTAAAAACTCCATAAATTATTGCAATTTTAATTTCTTCTTAGTGAGAAACCCCTTACAAATGATATGGAACCTAAAAGTGGACTAAGGGCCAGTCGTACAAACTTGGTTCAAAATTATAACCCGCCGATGCATGTTGACGAAATAACTGAGGATAAAACGGGATGCAAGTATGTGTTTTGTTATTAATTATTTTTTTACGCGAAATATTTTTTTTTCGACATGCTAAGATACTAAGTCTGAGTCAGAGTACCCTTGCATGTTTCTACATAGATTTGACGATTAGCGTTTTAAAAATTATGGAATGACCACCTTGCCTTGTCCCAATTTCTAACCCGGGAAACTTTTTCACCTCAATAGGACTAATCGGTTCAACACTAATCAGTATCAGTTATAACTTCCTAACTATTTTATGTCCTTTTCAAAATTGTATATCTGTAATGTCAAATTTATACATAATTGGTAGTTATATAAACTTAACGATATCGTTCACTGTGCGCTAAGGACTGTATCAAATTAAAAAAAATCATATGAATGCTTTTAAAAGTGTACTGTTAATTTTAATTGATTTTCAATAGGGGTAACATATTATTTCTATAGACATACATAATGTGTTATTTTTATATAAGTGGTTCAATAAGCTGTTGCGTGTATTTTTAATTTTTTTTTTAATACGTATTATTACTTATTTTTAAACAAAAGAACTAACTAAGCAATGCTTTTTTTAATAATGCATTTTTTTTCTTACATTTGTAATTCGATTCCAACTAAAATCACATTTGAAATTCAGGTTTTTTTCCATTGAAGAATTAATAATAATTAATTGTAATAATATGTGAATAATTAAATTTCATTAATTTTTAAACTTATGCAATAGGGACATATACACAGCGACAATATTATCTTTAATACAACTTTCTTTTGTTTGTTTTTTTTTTTTATATTAAAATTGCGCGTTTTAAGCACAACATTCTCTAAGAACAATAATATTTTTTATTACATATTCTTTTCAAAAATAAACAAACGTTAACAATTATACGGTGTACAGAGAAATTGGTTTAACATCATTCTGAGAGTCGCTTTATTATACGAGTACATTTTTAGGGCGACATTGATGGGTAACCTTAAAGTTGTTTTTTTTTTTTTTTTCAGTCTTAAGAACATCAAATAAAGATTAAACTTTCTTTCTGCGAGATGCAGAAAATTGAACTGAATGTTTTTTTTATGTAAGTTTTGGCACATAGAATTTTTAGCTTAATAAGAAACAAAAGAATATTAAGAAATATCTTAAAGCGAGCAATAACTAAAAAAAAAAACAAAATAATACAAATGCCATGGCTAAGGAAATTAAAGTAAAGTAACGTGGGTAACATTAAGAAAAGATAATTTTAAAATAAAAGGATTTTCCATGAAAAAGTTTAATAGTTAAAGTGTTGAAGAATAGTTTGAGTATAGTATGCTGAACGATTCATTAGACACAATAGTTATTGATTAATAATAAAAATTGAATTCAAATCTATCTATTTATTACGTCAACAACATCTACTGAAGCATGTATATTTTCTTTTTTGTTTTATCTCAAGAGAGTGTGAATTGTAATATTTTTTTCTTCTTGTAGGTTTCGTACGATTATAATATTATTTTATATAACCTATGCACTAGTTTCGCCATCTAAATGATCCTTATTTGATTTGCTGCTACTGTTGGTGTTACAATTATTATTATTATTAATATTGGCATTATTGTGATTATCTTTTTGAGCAAAGAACAAATTTCTTAGAATCGATGTTCGTCTTGAGTTCTTTGTGGAGGATTTTGGAGGGGAACCAGTTTTGGTGGGTGTTTCATTGTGTGTGGGAATATCGGGAACAGACGAGGCAGCTTTATCTTCCTCTTCAGCTTGCTGTTCGAGACTAACATTTTCGGGTATGTTATTTGATCCTGTATTTGAATCTAAAGATAAAGTTCGATGTGTAGCTGCATTGAGTTTGGCATGTCGTGAATTAAATAAAGCAAGTCGTTTTCCAGTTGATGCTGAATTGTTGGGGTCTAGTTCTTCCCGATATGAACGTTCGGAACTGCGAAATGAACGACTACTGCCGACACTGGCTTTGTCTGCTCCAGGATCCTGCAAAAAATATAAAAATTGAGTTAATTAAAACATTTTTGTTTTATAAATATAGTAAATTATAAGCGCCTTTTTATCGACCAACTATGGCCGGAAAACAAAAGGTGCAATTTTCATAAATGCTTTAATTGTTGCGAAAATATGGAAGACATTTATGTTTTATTTTTGTAAACATCAGAAAATGGAGCTCTAATTTAATATATAAAATGTTCACACACAAATGCAATTGTAAAAAAAAATCAGTTGACGATAGCATATTAAACGATTTCAATTTCTGCGTCATCAAATTTGAACAATTATCGGCAAAAATGACCTTGATTTGTCTTTTTTAAAATTGTCAATAATAATGAGTTTAATGCAAATCGAATTTATCATAAACAAGATTTATACTTAAAAGATAAACTCATTGAAATTATCAAAATATTTCCAAAGAATACAATTTCAAAATTCTTAGTTCTTTGTCATTAACAAGATTTAAATTTAAAAGGAAAAAAGTAATTCATTATACTTAAAAAAGAAAGGTTGACAAACTTCAAATAAATATGAGAACAAAAATAAAAAAATCGAGTTCTGTTTTCGGTTTTGACACATCGGATTATTGTTAGCTAACACAAATTTTTTCATTAGATTAGGTTAGAAGGGGCCATAATACGGTAAGCCGTATCACTCCTAAGGATTCCAACCAAAACCTACAGTTTGGGTCTACAGTCTCTTATTTTTCTTAGCCATACATTCCAGCCACAAATTCCTCGAAAGTTTGAATTTTTGACCATCAGTCGTTTGCGACTTGAGACAACTTTTCTACATTTTTCTTTCCCCGTAAGTAGCCTAGTATCTAGGATTTGGTGTCTTGGAACCCATCGAAGAGTAATTGTGTTTATTGCGCTGAGTAATCTCAACTCGTTGTAGTAACGATTCACACGATTGAGGAAATTGTTGAAATTGACGTCTGGTATTTCTAGTTATCACATTGTAAAATGTTATTGCGGCCTCACAAATTGCAAGCATTTTCGCTATGAAGACACAATACCTGAAAGAATAGAAGAATAAGGCTGTATGACCCGATTTTTCTTCCAGAATTCTCTTGTGATATCATTTGAGTTCGGTGTAATGTATTCTCTTTGAAGGTCAACATCAGGAAAGTTAATTATGGTTCTATGACCGCAGTGGCCCCTTTTTCAATCCATTCAATTACAAACTTCCCAATATTTCTCAATGCAAAATATAAATTTATTGTTATTTATACAAGAAAAGTTACATATATTTGTGTAAGCGTATCAAAGGAATGGTATTATAAAGTTATATAACAAAAATTAGTATTACATATTTGTTCTTAAATATAAAGCATTTAATTTTACCTGGTCTAATGGTGCTGTATACCAAACATCTGAACAGTCTCTCTTTCCATCAATAACATAGCAAACCGTATTATCGAAACGTACTCGTTCCGAAACGCCATCTTCACTTACATTTGAAGAGTCCATTTGCTATAAAAAAAAAAAACACATACATAGGTACACAGAAAATTAGATATTAAAATTTATGAATATTTATAATGAAACAATTTACAAACCTGTTTATAACTAAGTATAGAACCAGCCAGAGCCTTGGTAGAGGCAGTATCGTTAAGTGTATTACCAGATTTTTCGCTAACACATGTAACAGCTGAAGCAGTTTCCGACGAACTAACATCAGCTTGAACTTCTAATCTATGACCGGTGATACTACCAGCTAATGCTGTTGTCGATTCACGATTCGAAGCATGTGATACACCGAATGCAGTTGTCTGACTTGATACACCAATATGACTGCCACTTGCAACACTCAAACTAACTTCGCCAATACTTGTAGCTCCAATTCTCGAGACAGCATCAACACTTGCACCATCACTTTGATTGCGCATTTGAATTTCTTGAATTTCTTCTTCTTCGCCATCAAAATCAAATTTAAAGCCATCTCGTGTGGATACTCCACAACCAGCACGGCATAAGGATACTGGAACGACACCGTAAACGTAAAATAGGAGAATCGGAACACCAATGGCGACTGCGAGACCAGCAAGAACTGGTGAAACAAGGATCTGAAATTAAAAAAAAATGTCAAAATCAAAATATGTACATATATTATACCGCTATTATTTTTAGACAAAAAGGTAAAAACGCTTATCCGCAATTCAGCTGTGCAGTGCAAAATTGATATGTAGATCTTTTCAGTTTAAATTTTTCAGGGCAATTTGTTTAAGGTAAGGTAACAAATCCGCATAAAGCTAAAGGAGACGTCACTATTTTTTTTCGTTATTTAAGTCCGTTTTAAACTACTTTGTAGTCTTGTATGTTATGTTTTGACTGTTTTAATTAGATTAAGCTGTTTTCAAATTTTGAAGACTGAAGTTCATGGGGAAGTTAATATTAATATTTGTACCAAAGAGACGCAAACACACAAAGAGACAGACTTTTAAATACTAACCGTCAAACTTAAAATAAATTAAATTTAAATCAATTTACATCCGGATTTAAGTTTTAATCTGGATTAATCGAGTTAGTAAAACGGCGGTAACATTCGAATATGTTGAAAACCAGAGGCAATTGAGCAGTTCTGAGTTCGGATTCAAATTGAGGTTTTTAAAAACCAAGTATAATTTGATGGTATAATCAGATAAGTACAGTTTAGAAGTATATATTAGTTAAAAGAATGACTAAGATTTTCAAATAAAAACAATCTTCACAAATAGCTTTATTATGTAGGTCAGTTTCCTAAACAAAATTGTATTCACATATTGAATAACCACCCCCAAATGTCTTCAAGGACTAAACTGTGTTGAATTTGGATTTCCCAAAGCAATTATAATAACAGCTTTTTTTGTTTGAGTCACGCAATTTAAATAAAGTCTATCACAAGCTCATTAAGGCCATTTAGCCTATTTAAAAGAGTTAGACAAAAGAAAGGTTCCGAAGAGACTCATAGTTGACTTCAATTCTCTGATTGTTCTTATTTCTATCCTCTAAAAAAACATTACATTGACAAATAATAATTTAATATTAAAGACTAAATCAAAAGCAAATCCTTTAAGAAGTCTCAAACAGTTATATTTATTCATTCTATTCAGCGGCAAACCAACACAAGGCCGCATTTCTGTGCCAGTGATTCCTTTATTACAATTCTATTGCATGTTATATTTTTTTTATATATGCAAATACATATGTACCGGTTCCTTTTTATTAAAACTTAATAGACCAAGTATTGGTTTCATGTAAAATCTATAGAAGAATTAAAAATTTTGTTTGGGTATAAAGAACGGTTTATGTTTAAACCTAAAGAAATTAAAGCTAGGGGCTAGGAGTCTTAAGTTGTAAATAATTCACAACATCATTGTTAATGAGAAATAAACCGAGCTTTACGTCAGTTCTTTGAAATATGTGATGTATAGGCAAAGAAACGGACTCTAGACATGTCATTTTATAACAATTTTGAATATAAAAGTTATGTTTATGCGACCCCGCAGGTCCTGGACCCTTCCACCAGAGGATGCGTTAATACACACCCACTTTTAATGGCGATAAACTGTTACAACTGTTATAAATTGGCATTTCTCTAGTTGCATCCATATGAACAATCCGGAAGTCATTTTGCCCCAAACAGGCGAGCACAATTTGATTGGTTCAGAAGGTCATGGCATTACATGCATTTGTTTTAAATAAATTCAAAAATTTATCACAATGGCTTAGAATAGTACTTTACAATTATTTTATTTCACTTTAGACATTCTTATCTTCTTCTTTAAGTACCAATTGGCTTTAGATATAGAACAAACATTTTGTTCACATTAGTTGCTCCTATTTTCATATTAAATTAATAATTAAAGGTATATGATAAAAAAGCAAAACGAGTGTAGTTAAGAAAACCATCAACCACTTGCATGGTTGCTGCTATCTTCATTTAAAGTTTCCCGAATAACATCTGCATTTTTGTTTTGGTCGAAAGACTAAATACCCATTTTTGACAAGAAGAATAGAAATTATTTCGTACATTATGTATTGCATATTTAACGAGTTATAACCAATTTCAATCAGTGCGATTAAGCAGAAAGAAAAAAAATATTGATCTAAAAAAATATCTATCATTATCAACCATATTTTTTCTTAAATTATCACTTGTTAAATATTCAAAATTGTATGTTTTAAAAATTTTAGAACCATATCAAAAATCAAAACCATGGTTTTAATTTGCCAAAAAACTATGTTTTTCTTTTACAAAAATATATGATTCTTCAACTCCATTGTCCTTTTTTCTAAAACCCTACATATTCAAAATCCCGATGTATTATAATCCCGCTTTTTAAAATCCCAAATTCCACCAAACATACATATACAGTGAAAGCTCTACTTGCGGACAGCTCCAATAAGCAGACAATTCCCTTAAACGGGAACAAACTACTTTTTCGATTTTTTTATATAAATTACTTTCCTATAAACGGACACTCTCATAAACGGACGCGGATATTTTTTCTTGCTCATTTTAGATCGAAAACCTCCCTTACGCGGAGAAATAATTTTATTAAGGGATTTTTTTTTATCAACAAATGAAACAGAAAAAAAAACCAGAAGGTCCGTTCTCAGTATAGTTTCTATTATATTTTATCCATAGAAAATCTCCGATAACCGGACGCAAAGCTCTAATAACCGGACAGAGCGTTGTTATATGTTGAAGGCCTATTAGGGGATTTCCCGAGTAACTATAAGTTACTCGTATGTATGGTTTCCTTTTCTCATCGCGTTCCGTTATATTTTGAACGATGTCATTTTTTATTAATAAAAACTTAATATGAAGCTAAAAAAAAAGTTTTTCTATTTCTTTCCCTTAACCGGACAGTTCTCATAATCGGACAAAAATTGGGGGACCACGAGTGTCCGCTTAATAGAGCTATTACTGTATATTAAACGAAATAACATTATTTTGTTTGTAAATATCAAAAAATAAAAATTACTCTACTCTAAGAAAATATTTCCTAGTTAAACTAATTAATAATGAAAAATATGTTATTTTGTTAATTCTTTATATAGTTTCTTTATTTTTTTTACAAAAAAAGATATATACATTTGATATTTTGTACTGTTTTTTATACGTTTAAATAAAATGTATTTAAAAAAAAACTAGCTGGATATTGAACACAACTCTTAAAAATTTATTATAATTTTTGCCGGATTATTTCTTAAACGTCTTTCTTTTATATCTTTTAAACATTTATATCTCGAGTTCTAAGATTTTCCGAAGTTGTTATTATATTTGTACCTCCTTAATATTAAGAACACCTGTCAAATAGAACTTAAAACTTTTCTCTACCTCTTCTGTTTAAGAAATAGCGAAAACTGACATCAATCCATAAATTAAGATGGCGGCAACCCTGCAACGTACTCTTTCAATGGCAAAAAAATATCTTCCTCATTTCCATATTAAATTCCCATTAGGACTTACGAGTCATGACTAATTACATATATGGAATATGGTTGGTAGAAAACAAATCGTATACCCTACCCACCAATGTCTTACGAAATTATAATTTAATTCTCTTATCAATTTTAGCTGAATACAATAAAACAGATGGTCATAATGTAGTTAATTTTGCGGGGACATTTTTTTGTTTGTTTTATTTTTGAGCTTGAACATAATTTTATGGAGAACTTTTTACTGAGATGACATAATTTTAAAATTTATCAAAAGAATGGATGGCTTTAAAAAAAGTTATATCATATGAGCAACCGAAGAAGGGGAAATAAAAATCTATAACAATTATGTAAATAGTTTTTCATCATTTTTAACGGATGTAGCCTATCTAAAACTTCGTTTTATTTAAGGAACACCCTATAACATATGTACATCAGCCCCTCCCGTATGGAATAGAAACTCTAGATAAATTCTTTTCAGTGTAGACTTGGGCACATAAAAGCAAAAATATGCGACTTGTCGCGCATTTTATTTTTTATCGGCCTAACCTTAAGTATTCTCAGTCAAGCCCATGTGCTTAACGTCGTCGTAGTCGTCGAGAGAAAAAAAATCAATATACTTAATCAGCACACTCAGGATCTACAACCAGCATAGGTGCATACATATTTATACTTGTACACATATTTTTAAACTATAGTGGAAGTCAAATGTGTTTCCTTATGCCTTTTGATTATACTGAGCATGACCACGTTTTGCAGAAGCATACCTATAAGACTAGGAGTAGGACATGAATTGGATACATGCATATCATAACGGAAGAGCTTTTCGCACCATTGAAAAAATGCTTTGCAAACAATAAAAGAAATTATCTTAAAAAAAAAAAAAGAACGCCATTCTGTAGTAAGGACACAATGGCAGACTGGAGTTATTATAGTGGTTCAGGTTACAACAAACTATTTAATTGTTTGTCGAGCTCGAGGACCAACTGTTTCTGTGGTTATTTCCGAGGGTTCAATGACTTATAAACTTGCTGAGGCTGAGGGAGCGTCACGCCTAGTAGTTGAGTTGAGGTGAATGATTTTTTTTTTATAATTAATGAAGGAACAACTCTGTAAGTATGTATTATACAATATGCTTGAATGACGTCGCATTCTTTTTTTTTTCAATTAAGAGAAGTCCAAATGAATCATAATATTTTCTGTGGTGTGAGAAGCTTTAATATATATTTACATAGCTGCATTTTTCATTTATTCCCAGGATATGATTCATCGAGTTGAAGTTCAATTCTACCTAACTTACCTATACCATCTGGACAGCGCTAATATTTAAAGATAATCGTAAAAGTCTTATAATTTTTGTTTTATTTCAATTTTTTTTTTAATTTTATAGTGATTCACCAAACTAAGTGAGCCATCAATTGAGTTAAACAAAATTTAAAGGAAGAGAGGAAAAAGATGAAAAGCATATAAGCTTTGTATTCATCTCTATATCCACTTCGACTACACTATACAACACAGAATACGTTGTCGGAGGGAGGAAATGAAAATTTAAATTTCAATACGCACGCACAGATAGCGCAGAGTAAAAACGAAAAGCATCAAGCGTGCATGTTTGTTAACAATTTACCATCAGCGGTCAGGGTGAATAAAGATGAGGGCGAGGACGAGGAATGAATAATCCTACAATCCCACAGTAGAGAAACAAAAAAATTTAACTGAGAGGTCATGCATGAGAAAAGCATTATTTTGCAAGTAAATTAGTGTTGCCGTTAAGCTTTTTTGAAAATTTTTATCGAAATTTTGAAATTTTTCTTTTAAGGTGTTAAATTACATCCACAAAGATAAGCAAGTATGCAAACTGTGTTTAAAAAGTTTTGAATATTGTTGCTTTAAAAATAGCAATGTGTACCTACCTACAACATCAAAATTAATTTTCTTGGATAGCGATAGAATTAAAAAAGAGCTTTAAAATGATGGCTACAATTGCTAACGCTTTTTCTTTATTATTTGCTGTAATTTTATTTTACATTAAATAAATTTATAATAATAATAAAATGATAGGTGACAGCGCATTGTATCATGTCTATCATTATTTTAACTTGATTTATATCAACATGTTCTAGTTGCTAATCAGTTTACGTTTGAACCCACTTTCGGATGTACTGTTAAGAACAGATTTTCCTTCTTAAGCCACACTACACGAATGTGGAATGCTTTACCCGTGTCAATATTTCCCTTCCATTGCTATATTGAGACATTTAAAATCAATGTATCTTCCTTTAAATCCGTGTACATTTTCCTGGAACACTCGTACTATGTTCAAACATTTTAAGGGTATGTATGTATGTAAGTGCGCATCTAACACAAACACATTGTGAACAAATTGGCCATTAAAGTGCTAGCAATGGACTCACTTTCTTACAATTTTTTCTTACACTTTTTAAATAATTGTTGTACAACTACGAAATTCTGGAATTTACCGTTATACCTATATATTAGTTTTTTTCAGAAACATTGGTAAAATTCCGATTCGATTTTGGGGCATCAACAAATTGGGACATAAAAGATGTTAGGAAAAATATAGTGTTCAATCAAAAGTTGATAAGTTTTTTAATATAATATGTTTTTAAATACTAAACTTCAATATTAATATATTAATATTAATAAATTATCAAATGATTGTTGAGAATCGCAATAAGGGTGTATATTTTTCATAATTTGTCGAAATACATTAAATAAACAAAATATTATTCAAGTTTATGATTTACGTACTAATATTCCCTCACCCTGTATAAAATAAAAGAAGGCTTCAATTATCTAAAAATTACATTTAAAATTACTGATTTAAATAGAACTAGTCTACCTATTCGCAAATTCTCGTAATTACATAAAAATAAAAGACGCACTGTATTTAATATCGAAAAATTTTGTAAACGGACCTAATAAATTGAACTGACCTAATGTCATATGCCAAAATATTACCAATTGGAAAGTAGGAGTGTTCACTTTAGAGTTCATTTTTATTGGAACAATATTAAACAAACAAATGCAGTTTTTGAAAACAATTATTAACATTTATAAAAATGACAAATCAGCATGTAATTATGATTTTTTTGACACCTCATTTGTCAAAATCGGTGTAGGGTGGCAGTCGGAAAAGGGATCCAGACTACAGAAATAATGTTTTAAGAGACATTAACTAAGGTTTTTATTAAGGTTATTACATCAAGAGAGTCTTGAGATTTTCATCAGGTTTTTCAAACACCATTTAAATTTTAGTGCATACATAAATATGTATGTTTGTACATTTTACATACTAATTATAATTGTTGTTTAATTTAACTCCATTGGCAACGCTGTTTTCAAGGTTCTTCCTATGCTCCACTTCGGGGGTGTTTAAAATGTTTCTCCAAATCATTCTCAGTCGTCAGATATAACAAAAAAAAATTTAACTCTGTAGTCTGTGCCTGTGTATCTACGTCACCCATATGATTTAGTTGTTCTTTAAATTACAACCGCTCCTTTTGGAGCATATTTATTTGTGCTATGCTGCTGTTGCTCTCTGGACTCTGGTGTATTTAAAGAATTAAAAAGAGAAGTTTCTCCACTTTGGAGTCTACGGAACGGAATTGACTTTTTTGGAGTAAAAGCAGATTGATAAGGAAGGACCGAGAGACAGAGATTTCATATTCCTCTCACTGTATATTCAATTTAAGCACAACAACATGTTTCACTTCTCGTCATCGTTAGTTTGTCTGTCTCACATCGCCATCATATTCCGAGTGTACTCTGCCGATGGTGGTGGTGCTTAAATCGTGTCTTGTCGATTTTTGTGAAAAAAAAGGGAGTGGATTTGATTTTTTTGTTTGATCATTTTTTTCACGCATACAATTGATTAAATTTCATACAAAAAAAAAATACACCAGTGGAAGAAAAATAATAGTTTTTTGAGGTGTCCAATCAACAACAATTTCGTGAATTTTTTCAAGGTACTTGTGTGCATATATTGAATGAACAAGTAACTATTGCTTAAACGGTTCGTCTTTAATAAATTATCTCATCTATAGTATCTCGAAAGCATAGTTTCTTTTTTTTTTTTGTTTTATGGTGGTGTACATAATGCCCCGATGGGGGCAGGGGCTTCTGGCTGGTTGCATGCACTTCTGTGGTAACGATGTCTAGACGCAGAAATTGCTTTCACATATTTTGATAGTTAGTTTTTTTTTTTAAAGTCTATTATGGGTGTGTGGAGAAAATAAAACTAAAAAAAAAATGAAAACACAACAATTAAATTTTATATGCACTTGACCTTGTGTGGTATGTTAAAAGTGAACAATGCAACCAAATAAAAAAGAAGTATTGGCATAGAGGGTTGAACAGCTTGAGTATTTTTATATAAAAAATGTGTGAATGATGTAAATTCTGTAAAATATAAATGATTTATTGATTTAATATTGAAGAGATAACCAACCACTTTCAGTCATATGTTATTGCTATTAAAGCAGCGTTTTGTAAAATTGTATATTAAAACCGTTCGAGAAGCAAAAAAAAAAAGAAAAGAAGAGCAGCATGTTCTTTCATTGTTTATATTGAACCCCGCCCATAAGTTACTTATCCCTTATAACAAAAAAAAATTAAAAAAAAAACAAACAATTCTACTTAATCAATTTAATTTGTTATTTTTATTGCTTCCTGTTTTGGTGGTCCTGGTCCATCATTAAAACACTTTACGTTTTGATGGCTACTATTTCAAGTGCAATGGACTTTTGCAACATATTTTTTTGGCTATTATCAGACAAAGGAACAGTTTATTTTGTAAATTTGTTGTAACCAAAATTTAAGCTCGTAATTCGAACTTCATATATTTTTAATTATGTAGAAGCTTAAGAAACAATTCTATCTACCTGTATCTATGCATTTGGTCATGTTCACGGTCTAATGACGTTACTTTTTTTTAAACATAACTCGAAAAGCAGTGCTAGATTTTTTAAGTACGTATGATGGAGCCATTGAGAAAATAAACGTGAATAAACAAAAAAATAAGGCAATTTAAAAAAAAAAACTCAAAACGGAAACACCGTTACTCGAATTTTTTGGCAAAATCCGAATCGAATTTGTAGTGAGTTTCTTTGGGAATTAAATTTTAGCTTTGTACCAAGCAATTTTCAAGCAAATTTCTCATGCCGAAAACTACTTTTTGAACGTTTCCATATTGTTATGTTATTTTTATTTTTATTTTATTTTTTTGACATGAAACAAAAACTAGTTCCATTGAGCAAGTAAAAAGTTTTAAACCAAGGAAAGTAATGCCCAAAATCTTTTAATTTATCCTGTGGATCAACAGTGGAACATTTTTTGTATGGATTGCCAAATGGCAAACGGAAAATTCCGTAAAATTTGATTTTTCGATTTTTAAACTTGAATGCTTAACACAAAGTGCGCGATAATTTGTTGGTATTTTTTAAGCTGTTTTTTTTTTTTTTGTGAATAACTATTTCTGGTTTTGTACGTTATTTCTCGTCAAATATTGTCTCATTCCATTTATTGTGAACTACCATATCAGTTCAAAAATTTCGTTTGTGGTTGCCCAACTTTGTCTTCACATACAATTTTTTAAAATTTTTTTACCTTCACCACAATAACACCTCAAAACGTTATCTACAAGAGTTTGCATCGTGCGGACATTCGACAGCAAAGCAATATACAATTTTGTATATTAAGCTTTTTTGATAAATATTTAAATGGGTATTTCCACAAGACGTCAAAGAAAACAACAACAAAATAATCTGGGATGTGGATGTGGAAAAAGAGAAATTAAATAAGGAGGAATGTATATAAAAAAAAAGAGAACATTTTTCATAAGAATTTGAAATGCAATTCGAACAGGATTTGTTGCAATTTCCCAATGCAAGTTAAAAAATCCACATATTGTGAATTTAATTATCCAGCAATGTTTGATCACTTTGCAGTCCATCACGTGAATGGTACTCGTTTATGTACCTACCCTACCTATGCAGCATTTCTACAATCAATTAAAATTGTTCTTAAGACTAGTGATATTGTGAGTGAATCACTCTTTACCTAATGATTTGTTTAAATTGATAATGAAAAACAAATTACATATTTTAATTGAGTTCTTTTGCGACTTATAAAGGGTGGACTTTCTTAAATTGTTGGTATTCTTTCAGTGTTCATTAAATTCGAAATATTTTTTCGAAAGTGAAAATATTTGGCACCTTTATCTGGAGTATTATTTACAGTCACTTTTATTAGTTTATAAGGTTATGTGAAAATTATTTTGCCTGAAAGCAAAAAACGTTTTCCAAAATAGATTTGACATTTGCCCATGCTCTGCATTCCACTTATTGTGAATTCACATGACGAAAGTGAATTTGGGTATATTCTACAATTCGTTCGAAATGCTAATTGTGAATTAGAATTTCGAAAATGAAAATTGACAATCTTTTGCATTTCAGTTCATTTCATTTTCTGAACGTATTCCGTTGCAGTTAGTTTTATATATCTTGGTGGAAGATGTAGTCAAACGTTATATATTTTTATAGTATTTATGTACTTTTTTGTTATTATTTTAGTAGAAAACATTAGAACATACGATTTATATTAGGTATGCTACGTTAGGCAAATCCACTTAAATAAGATATTTCTCGCAAAATTGTTTGTCTTCTATTTTCATGCGCAGTGTAATTTTACTTTTTAAAGCATTTAAAAATAAATGCACCTTCATTTTTGACAGTTCGAAGTAATTGCGAAATTTTCGAAAACGATCGTATTTTAGAACATACAGTTTCGAATGAAATTGAAAATCGATTCTATACAATAGAAAATATTTTGTTAATCAAGAAAACATAATCAAAAATTTTAAGTTTTGTGTCTCTTAATTTTATTAAGAATCTCTTTTATTCCAGCAAGAAATTTCTTTGAATCTCGCACGTAATACACATAGTAAAACATTTTGTTTGAGCGGTGATTTTGGGTATTTATAAATATTTCATATTTGCAGGTATAATTTTTTCAATTTGGAGTAAAACATTTTCTGTTTTTTTTGTATTGTCTTGTTTAATAACGTTTTTGAAATAAAGAAATTTAATATGAATTGAAAAATTTAAACCATTAAACGATATAATATGCTAAAGAATTTTATTTTAAAAAAAAGGTGAACTAGACAATGTGTCGAATATAACCTGTAAATTTGACCTCATCCATCGAGTGTTATTCGAGTCTTTAAGTTAAACATAAACAAACGTTGTTTCGCCCCAGTACGAAGATATAATGAATAAATTTTGTTGAAGGAGAAGAAAAACAGACAGTGAAAGAAAGTGCCTTTTATTACACTTTACAAAAAAAAATTGCCAAAAAAATTCTCATGCTCAGAATTGCTTGTTTCGACTTTTCTAGTAAAAAATAAAGAACGTTTAAATTAGAAAAAAGGGACGTTAAAGAGGTCGGATCTTACTGATAATAAGAACAAAAAAAATTCATCGAAATCGGATGGGCAGTTTTTAGCGCTTAAACGAATAGATTATTTTCATATTCATATAATATAGATTATTAAATTGTTTTTTTTTTTTTTTTTTAAGAGTATATGTAGGTACTCATTTTATCAAATCAATAAAATCAAAGTTTTCATTTGAATTCTTTGAGAACTTTGGAACATTTTTTTTTTAAGCAAACGATTAGGACTCTTAGAAGACAAATAACAAATGCCATTCTGTTTAATTTATTTTCTCGTAGATTTTATTCCATAAGTGTACTAAGTATAAATTTAAAAGAGAATTTTTGTTTAAAAAAAATAACTTGTTTATTTTATCTTTAATTTAGAAAGGTGCCAAATTCTATAACCAGTCTATATAAAAAAGAGCAATGTCTGACCTTGATGATGAATCATTTGAGACTGAAAATTGGCTAGTCAATACGGAATGGATACAAGATTTTCTCAAAGATCATCATAAATATAATGCTGATTTTGTTTTAAAGGTAAGCTAACTACAATTTTTTTGTATAAATTTATTTTTTATTGATAATAATTTGTTTTTGTTATTATTTATTATTTTCAGGACTACACTGTATCAGCGGGAAGTTCGAATGGATTAAGTAATCTGAGTGAAGTTTTAGCTGTTAAAATACAATATGAATTCCAAGATGAGAAACATCAATTAGAATTGTTTATTAAACTCTTGCCACATGATCCGTTTAGTCGATTTTTTGTTACCGAAGCGCAATTTGATTTGAGGGAAATAAAATTTTACACGCAGGTGAGTTAAAGTTTGGAAGACGTAATTATAGCAAATGCATTTTTTTTAAGACTCATGGCTCTAATTTCTTCGAGATTATGTTAAAAATTAGATATTGAATTATATAAAAGAAGGGTTAACCTAATAGCTGAGCTATGGAACTCTGAAAGCCAGGAAGAAACTTTAATAAAACATTTCTTTGTAAATTTTGGAATCTTGAAAATACGCACTTAAAAATTCACAGTTCACTTTTTCGTATATTGTTCTTCTTATACCAATCCCTGATTTTGTACTCCGATCACTACCAAATATTTTTAGTTCTTTTAACACTTTATTTTTATTTTTCAAAGATTCTTCCAGATTTATTGGAATTTCAAAAGCGCCATTTACGTGCAGATGCAGAGCCAATGACTATAGCAGTGCCAAAGTGCTATCACAGCACATATAATACTGGATTAAATGAAGAAGAATCTAGTCCTGAACCTTCAGAGAGTATTTTGGTTTTGCAGGATATGCGACCAATGGGTTATCAATCAGCGCACTTTACATCCGGCCTCACCCTGGATGAGACAAAGTATGCAATAATATCGATCTCAGCTGTTCATGCACTTTCATTAGCAATGAAATTTAAAGAAAAGATTCAATTGAATGAGAAATATCCAGTAAGTAAAACCTCTTATTAAACTTCATCATATCAATTGATTTAGACTTTTAATTTTTTTTTACCATTTACATTTACAGTTCCTCTTTCAAATTGATAAGGCTTCAGATAGCTATCAACAATTGGTCGAACATGGTTTACCGCATTTAAGTAAATTTCTTTTGGAAATCGGTGGCAAAGAAGAAGTCTTGGTGGCTCTTAATGAGGTTCGTAGTAAAACTCGAACTATTATTGAAACTCTTTTGGAGCCAATAGAGCCAATGGGTTTAATAACTCACACAGACTTTTGGTCAAATAATTTGCTATTGAAAAACAGACCCGATCCAAGCAGAGAGGATAATTGTGTGATTTTAGACTGGCAGATGGTTACATATAGTCGGTAAGTTATATCACATATTTTCATAAATAAATTTGTTTCTTTGAAAATATTTTAAATTTTATAGGGCAACAAATGACATAGCTCTTCTAATGATTTCTTCGTTAACATCAGATGTAAGACGAAAGAATACTGAAAGTCTACTTGACTTCTATTATGACTGTCTAAAGAAGAATCTTTATAAAGTTAATGTTGACTTGGAAGTTGATCTTGGCTATTCAAGGCAAAAACTTGGACTCGATTACAAGTAACACAATAAATTGGTCTTCATCTTCGATCAGTTTGATAAATTTTGTCGTTTTCAGAAAATCACAACTTCTTGCATTGCTTTTGTGCATAGGATCAGTCGATATTGCTTTGGGTAAGAAAGATGCCGAAGAAAGATTAATAGATGCGTTGGAGGACTTCAATAACGATGGAGTCCTTAATCAAAATTATCTTGCAAATTTGGATAACAATTGAAAGAGAACTGGAAATTGCTAAACCTTAATGTTAACATTTTTTTAAAAGTTAGTTTATACGATTTTGTTCAAAACAAAACCTAAAAAAAAATTTAAAAAAAAATCCAAATATAAAAATAAAGTAAAATTTAAAAAACAAAATACTGTAACACCAAATCAAAATTACCGAACATCAAATAAAATATAATGTTATATGTATTGAAATATTATAATATACATAAAATAGCAACTGAAACACCATTAAAAATAATTCTCATGCACAAAATTGCTATTTTTAAATTTTAATTACATGTTGTAATTATTGTATTGAAAGAAAACAAAATACAAAGCCGAATAATAAAATATTGCTTAACTTAAAAATGCCAAAGAATACAGAGTTGCATTTTGCAAAAATAATGTTTTCTTTTATTTTGAGATAACCAAGTGCTTTTATCAAACACAGAATGTATTTCTTGAAATACATATAAATAAATTCCTGAATAACATTGAAAGGATAAAAGTAAATCGAGCTTTTGTTTGCTGGGTAGACAAATATTAAGAATCTAAATCATCTTTCACGGACCGAAGGGGGGAAATAAAATAAACAGAAGACTTTTAATTGAAATATACTTATACAAAAAAAGATACACAGATTTCAAGAGGTGATATGGATCTAAAATGCCGAATTATTTTAATTGCTTTAGAAATTACGAAGATTAATTAAAATTGTTAGAGCCATTTTCGAGGAAACCTGATAAAATCAAAATTAAGGTCTGGCTGCTACCTGTTCTAGATGAGCTAAAATAAAAATTCAAGTTCCTTTTCATCGAAGTGCTCTGTACCAAATTTCTAGCATCCGTCCATCCTTTCAGGTTTTAGCTCGATGCAAAACTGGAAGCTCGGACGCACAGATAAACAACAGCTCGACGGATAGGATAACACAAATTTTTTTTTTGACTTCTCAATCATCATAATTTTGTTTCGACACAAAATTAATACTTGTTCCAATAGATACAAAAAAATCCAATGTAATTTTTTTTTTCAAATGAGTATTAATACCCAAATACCAAAAATGCTGGGACTCAGAAAGTAGAATTGTTAGTCTTTTGAAAATTACGAAAAGTGTACCTTTGTTTTTAGTTTTAGGTGAGTAATTTCGCATTTTTAAAATCGAAGCAATTTAAAAAAAAAGAGACACTATTATTTATTTAAGAATACAATTTGATAGTGTATTGTGGTTAACAGATTGCAATTGCAAAATGTGTGCAAATTGTGCGGTTAAGAAATTGCTAAATTTAAGTTATCATCCATGATCTTTTTGTACTTGTATATAATTACAGGTTTTCAGATTTTGAATAAATTGGTTGATTGAGAATTAGTGGAGCGAGAGCATCGAAGTTCACAATGGAAATAGGATACAAAAATAAAATGTCTGTTTCGGATGAACAAATTTGTTTTTTTTTTTTTTTGCAAAACTCGCGGGCGTATATGTACGTAATTTATCCTATTTTATATGAGCGATATGCCAAAGCTTGGAAATTGGCTTATTGTAGGAAATATAATTTTAAAAAATGACAGATACTTTGCTTGTATGTTTGTTTTTTAACTCAATTTCTCAAAATACAAAGTGATTGTAATGAGAATTGGTTGAACGAGGGCATGGAACGTGAGAAGCTAAAACAGACAGTTTGTTTGTCTGTCTGTTTCGGATGGAAAGTTTTGCTTTTTTGCAATACACTCGGGCGTATACGTACTTTTTTACAAAATAAAATTTAATAGCAATTTCGGTTCCACTCAAACCACTTTTTAAACCATTCCGCTGTTATAAGCAGCAAACATTTAAAATTTCAACTAAATCGATTAGTAGTTTTCGAGTCTATTTGCCTCGTACAGATAAACATTCATATATGTATATAGATATGTTGGAGCGATATGCAATAGCTTTCAACTGGACTTATTGTTGGAATTGACACGATTGTTTGACAAAATTTTAAAAAAATACGAAATGATCATAAAGAATGGCTCAAAGCTAAATATTTTGAGTGACAGGCGTTCACCTAGAAAACCATGTTTTTCACTTGGACAACTGTATTAAGCATGCAAGGCAAGCACGGGTTTATCTGGATAAATGCGACATCTTAATTTGCAAGAATGGAATAATATTTTTGTTAATGAAAAAAAAAACCGTCCGGGCTAACGCATTTATCGTATAGGTGGTGGAAATTACGGTTAGGAGTACCTCTAGCTTCGTGGCCCAATTAGCGCTTGATTGCGCCGTTTTGCTCTGGCAAACGTGTTGTTAGTAGAGGGGATGCCCTTCTTTTGAGAGCTGACAGTTAGTGGGTTAGAAGAGACTGGAGTTTAAATCTATACTAAGTTTGAGTTTGGTATATTTTCTCACTTATAACTTTACCTCCTACAGCAAAAATCATTTTTAAAAAAAACAGAATACTAAACAGAACTTTTGGAGTATTTTTTGGTGTAACGTTGCAAATAATTACAATAAATTATTTTTATACTCACCGATGCTGCCACACCAATTAGCACCGAGCAATTTCTTTTGTGTTTTGTAGCAGTCTTATATCTCGCATGAAGTTTCTTTCCAACCCAAACGGGTATTCCTGTAAAAAAAAAAATTAATTAAAAAATTTTAAAAAAATATAAACTTATTTATTAGAATACCAATAATCATAGCGGGAACTGCAATTCCAGCAACAAGAGCTATTCCAACGGGTGCGCCAACTAACGTACCAAGCTGCCATAAAAGTTTCTTCTTTCTTGACCAAGGTTTCTTACCCCAAAATGTACAACCAGATGGACTGTAAAAAAAAAAAAAAAAAAACATCAAAATCAACATCGAATAATATTGGTATTTATAAAAACTTCAGACTTACCTCAAATAATGAAGATCACTGACTTCTTTCATACACAGCCAACAGAACTCCGATCCACAAACTGAACACACCATATGATTGCACGATCCGTCATCCATTTTGACAATAAGTACTTGACATCGTGGACAGGGCTTAATATCATCCCTATGCTGCGAGTCCTGGCTTATGCTACCGGAAGGGGCACGAGTCGGACTTTGACGCGAAGCTCTCGCTGCATCGCATGTCTGATCCGGATGCCATTCTGCTTTGCAATGATAACAAAAATTAACACCACAACCAGGACGTTTGCAACGTATACGAGGGCATGATGCACAACCAGATGCAATAACTGCGTAGCTATAGAATGCAAATTGATATTTTAAATAGGAATTCTTGCTAATAATAGATTTAGCTTACCTGCAATCTGGTGCTGGACACCATCTCGAATCTGGATCTGCTAGTAAAAATCTTCTAACCATAAAGTCTTCATATTTATTTATGAATTCTGGATGATCTTTAAGTAAGACTTCAATATTACTTGGATGCATGGCCTCTGAACATTGAGGGCAAGCTAAACGCATGGAAAAAATAAAATAAATAAATTAAAATTCTGAAATAAATAGTTGCACAAAATACTGTGACTAACCTATATCAGTCCTTGATTCGTTGATTTCATTTTTCAAATACCGCTCGAGGCATACACGACAAACAGTATGCTTACAAGTGTCCAAACTATAAAATGGATTGGCCAATGTTTCTGTTATGTAGCAAATGGGACAATAGTGTTTTCCATTGTCGACTTTGAATGGTGAGATTATTGTTGCGTTTTGTTGTGATGAAGATGATGACGAAGATGATCCTTGTAAATTGGAAGCACTGTTGTACGGTGGTGGTGTTGACGATTGTTGAGATGTATTATCTCCATGAATGCTCTGAAAGATAAGTGGTTTCATGTAAATCAATGTAAATTGCAATTAAATAGCATACAATGAAATTCCATTTAATTGATATTATTAATGTCTATTAAATTAATCTAATTAGGTAGGTATATGGACACAAATAAAAGGCGATAACTTGGATCTGTCAGTTATTTTAATTGTAATAATAGCAAAGAATAAAAAAAAAAAAAAACGATCAATTGTCGTCACTATTGCCCTATATTCTATTTTGTTTATCAATTGCTTCATGTTAATTGTTTTGTTTAGTTATTAATTTTTATTTAAATATGACCACTATAAAATGGAACAGATAAATTGAAATTTTTTTCAGTGTGGAGGTAAAATGGATAGATATCTAAATTAAGATTGCGAAAATGTTTTTGATGTAGTAGTTGTTTGTTTGTTTAGTTTTGTTATCAGTTAAAGATAAGTAGATTTTGCAAAGTTTTACTCTCTGAAATTATAAATCACGGTTTTTAAATCTAATCGGCGATTTGTATTCAAACTACAGAAATGAAATGCAAAAGGTTGGAACATCTTTGGATATCATTTAAATGCAAACCAATATAATTTACATTTTGTTTGTGTTTCCGAGTTGAGTCGATATAATAAATTAATTAAACCAAAAAAAAACACAATCGATTTGATATTTAATTTTCATTTTAAGGTTGACAACTTAAAAAATTCCGACAAAACTTAATTTTGGTGCCAAACCTTATTTGTATGTTTTAAACATTTCCTAAAAAGTAAACTAAATTTGAACCAGAGTTTTAAGGAAGGGTGAAAGGGAGTTAAATACATTTTTGTTTGTAAATATTTCTGAAAATTTATTTATTAAATCCTACACAAAAAAATATTTTGAATCTTTTTTCGTATGACCAATAGATTTTAAGAATACCTTGCGAACGGTTTTACCAAAATTTGGTCTTACGAAAAAGTGTTATAATCTTTTTTGTGTAGAATTTTGTATGAGCTACAATCGTCCTATTGACATTTCTTCCAAAAATCAGAATTTTTCCTCTTTCGACACCAAAAGTAAGCCCTGGTTCAAATTTAGGGTACTTTTTTGGGAAAAACTAACCAAAAAAAAATTAAGATCTACACAAAAATTTAGCTTTTTGGATTTATTTCGAAGCCAGTCTTATTTTACTAGGATTTCTGAAATAATTAAATCATTCATTTGGCTGCATTGCTGATGAGAGGTATTTCTATTATGTTATGGGGGTTGTTCATTTACTTATGAATATGCATTTCTTTGAATGCAAAATAGTTGGGCTGTTTTTTTTAATACATAATGCTCATTTCTATCGTTTTGAAAATATTGTGAGAAAAGATAGTTGTTATTGCACGTGAAGCTTATTCTAATTGGTTGTTTTTTTTTTTTTTCAACCACGGCGCTTGGCTTTGGGCTTTTTTGTGATCTTCCAAAGTCGATAATTAAGATATTCCAAACAGAGCTATCAAGTTATAAAATTGCCAAAAAAGCACCATGATTTTCAGTGCAAATTATAAATACAACAACATAATAAATAAATTAAGAATTTAAACAATTTTGTTTAAAAAATTACTGTTTAAACATTCCCGTATGCCCAAGGCCCTCCGCAATTCCGCCGCGCCGGTGGGTATTATTCGGGCACCAAGTTTTTTTTTAAGTCGCTTAATTTACTTTAGTTTATGATTATTTACTACTTCAATACCGAAACGTAGCTTTTTTCTATCTTGCTTTTTCTCACCTTATTCTCGTTCATTCCGAATGCACCTTCAACAGATTTCTTCTCTGACTTAGAAAGACCACGTTCAACGTCACATGATCTTTGTCCGAGGCGTGGACTACCACGAGCTGCCCGTGCTCCTTGTAATAAAAGACGTCTAAGTGAAAATCCTGGCCTGGTGAATGTGTTCCTTCTGCTACTGCGACTCATTTTGCAATAATTATTTTTTCAAAAATATTCTTATAGATATTTTTTTTTTCTTTTGTTACGTATGTATACTGTTTATTTTTTGTATGACGAATACTAAGTTTATAAGCACATAATATATTACAGGATATTAATTTCGTTTTCTTATTAATTAATTCTGTTTTATTGAAGTTTTAAAATTCTTGTATTATTTCAAGGATCAGCGAAATATTTTTAAAATTGTATTTACTTCTAATTCATCATTTAGGATGTGAAACAAAAAAATATTAATTATAGGATGCTAACCAAATCTAATCAAATAGATAAACTATTAAGTAATCATTTTTTAAATTAGATATTCTTTTTTATTTAAAATGAGATGAGGGGAATTGAAATTCAAGATTTAAGTTATAGGACGACAGCGGATTTTCGAATTATATCTCAAGATGCGTTGCATTTGTTGTTACAAATCTGAAATATAAAGAGAAAAAAAAATATATTATACTAATTTTAATTAAAAATTTTACATTTTAATCACTAGGTTTAAAATTTTAATAATTAAAAAAATTGCCACCTATGAATAAAAACTGCTTAATTATCTTCTAATTCACAAATCAACTAAAAATTTTAAAATTTGATCAAAAATTAATTTCCGAATTAAATTATCTATTAATAAAAAATTAACTGCTAGTTCACGTTAAGGGGCAAATCTTTAAAAAATTCTACTACATTCAACAAAAAATCTTTTGTCACCAAAGAGTATTATTTAGTCTGCACACATATAATTTTTCACAAAGTATAAACTTTTGCGCACATACTTTCACATTTGAGGTTGTAAATATTTGTCACTAGCGGTTATTTTCTTTTTATTTTTAGTCAATGGCAAAAATATCTTATTTTGTATGTTAATTTCTCGCGAAACTTTGTTTTCTGAAAAAAGTTGAATTTATTGGAAAACTTTAAAGCTTAACCTTTTTCCTTTTGAGGTAACATGCTTTAAAATTGGAGATCATATTAATTTTTCAATTCAGAAAATGTAGGCATTAACTTAAATAAAAGAAATTAATGCAATGGAAGCACAATAATTTATCACTAAGTTGGATCAAATTTTAAATTCTTTAGATTTAATTACTGAAAAAATATTAAACCACTGACTTACATAAAAATTAATCACCCTTCTCACCGACTTAAAAAAAATTCGATGAAACGTTTTTGTATCCGAAAATTAAAATAACAAATCAGATATAATCTAAGATGCTCCTCGATCTGATAGGAAAAACGAGCGGATGAAATGACTGAAAAATATGGATTGACTAATTCAACAACAAAGTTCCTTCTGTTATGTATGGAGATTCATGTTTTGTTTTGCACCGAAAATTTACACATTAAAAAAAAAAATACTTTCAATTTTCGACACCGAACTTCATATAAATATTTAACAAATTGAAAAAGTATTGAAATATAATTTATTTATACTGATAATTATGCTGTTTTTCTAAAACACTCTTTGACGGAATCTTTTTTAAAGCCACAATTGTTCTTTTTCCATGACGGAAATGCTTTCCAGCCTTGTGCTGTTTTAATTCTTCGGGCACATATAACTGCCTTTTTAATATTATCTTGCAACAAATCATTGCATTGAACATGACAAATATTTTCTGATTGTCGATTGTCAAATGGTTTGCACCAATAACGATCGTTGATTTGAAAAATTCCCCAATCAATACTATTGTCTTTGTTGCGATTTATGGTATTGGTATCTCTCTTAGCCAAACAATTCCAATCAGGAAGTTCCGATTTGGGTACTCCTAGACGATACATTTCTTGAACAAGTTCACATTTCGTAAAAATTTTACCGTCTGTTAATTCGAAAGAAATAATTTCGAGTACAAGTAAAAACTTAAACTTAAACATTAGGTATGGAATATTTTTAAAAATGAACTGATCTCAAAATATATTGGGACTTTAAATACGTTTGTTTTTGTTCTTCAAAAATTATGAAGCATATATGTATGTAAATACATAATGTATGTATGTATTTTATTGTGAAATAATGATGAATTTCCTTCTTTCTTCTTAAGCTGAATTTGTTAGTCATTAAAAAATTCCCTTACCATAAAATTATCGTAAAGCACGTGTGACATAACATTTTATTATCATTTTTAATTCATTGAAATAAATTTGTTGGCGCGACAGCGTGTTGCACATATACATGGAACTTAGACTTTAGATTGAAAAATTGTAAAAAAAAATCAATATACATATATGTAATTAGAAATAAATTGATTAAACAACTTCTGAAATTGTATTGACATCAACGCGATGTACACCATCTCAATTTATAGAAAAAAAAAATCGTTAGAGCGGTTTTTTAAACTATCCCCCAGTTTGAGCTCTAATTACTGTGGAGTTGAAGAATTAATTTTCGAAATATTATATCTTTAAAGCCAACGTTGTGTTATCATAACTTTCGGAAGTGTCCATATCAGCGTTTAAAAGTGGCTTAAACTTTATTAACTCAAGGATTTACTGATAGCCTCAATCTTGAGTAGGATCAATGCCTCAAGCTTTTTAATTAATTTCAGAGAAAAATATATATTTCCATATATATGTATGTAGGTACATACAATACACGCCAATAAAGCAATAAAGATTTTAATTAAAAATAAATTCCCCAATAAAAAAAAAAACAACAAAAAATGAAATCAGTCGATTTGTTAACTCTCGATTTTTTTTTTAATAAAATGCGTTTTCTGTGCTCAAGGGCATTTTACGAAATTTACGACCATTACATTACAGTCACAATGTCTCATCAAATCGAAATTATTTTTTAACAAGAAACATTTTTAAGGTCCATTGTATTTATGCACATTCACAATACTGCTCGTTACTGTGTATATACATATTTTTATAACGGGTGGGTCATCTAGTGGTTTCTTTTTTAATCATAGGTTATTTTGACACTGACAGCTGTTTCTCGCTCGAAATCTTGACAGAAAGTTAGTATCATACCTCCGCAGAACAAAATGAGTCGCTTTATGCTTGAACAACGTTGGGAAATATTGAAAGTGAGTGCAGTGCCGTGTAGCCCAAACAGTGCGTTTTTTGAAAAGAAGTTTTGGCCGAAATGAAGCGCACCCACCGCGCCTGCTCTGCTTTACGCAAGTTTGTGCAAAAAGTTCGTGAGACTGGTATGCTAGTGGACAACACTCATGGTCTCCGTCATCGTACGGTGCGCACAGACGAGAATTTGGCTGCTGTAGCCGAGAGTGTGAGACTCAATTCACGAACATCAACTCGCCATCGACCTCAGCTCAAAAAATATTAACCGACTTTTATTTTACTGAAATTGAAGACATGGATTTGGACGACCTCTGGTTCATGCAGGATGGCGCGCCATGCCAGACAGCCCATGCCACAATCGATCTTTTGCGCACCAAATTCCCAAATCGTGTTATCAGCCGTCTTGGCGGTGTCAATTGGCCGCCTCGGAGCTGCGATTTGATCCCTTTGGACTTTTTTTATGTGGGAAAATTTTATCAATTTTATTGCAATTTTAAAAACAAACTTGTATATGGCCCACCCTGTATAATATATAACACAGTTTTCCTATATCCATATTAACCTATTCCTTCCCATACCTCTCGACTTTAGGTACATATATATGTACATATGTATATGCGGTAAAACCTTACAATTTATTCGTTGTCGTATTACTCCGAAGGCTTATTGCCTTGAAAACGTTTATTTAAGGCTTTTTTTTTTAAATAATATTTTCTGTTCTAAAAATAGTCACCTAACGAGTAACGAGTAAGTATGTAGGTCTTTGTCGTTCTATAGCAAAAAGGAAGGGGTTTGCTCTGCTGGCAGTCGTCTACAAATCTAAGCAAATCATCCCGCAACGCAACGAGCTATATGTATGATGTGGGTCGACGAAGACGACGACGACGCTATTTCTCATTTCCATAATAATTTGTATAGATTCGCAAAGCTTTTGAAGTAAAGAAACAAAAACAACTAATTGCATAATATAAAACAAAACACTTAAGATGACAGCCTTCGGTCAGTGTGAAGGCAAATATTATATTATTGGGTGTTAATGTGTTTTTATTGACTGACTGACTGACTAAGTGCATATATAATATTAGATCCTAGGGTGAGTTATATAAAATCATCTTATTGGTTTCAGCTTGAAAGTATAACTCTTGGGAACTTAAGAAAATACTCTTAAAATTGGAATTTTAAGCTAAGATTTACTTTTACTCTTTGACATATTTTTTTTTTTATTTCAATACTTAATTTATATCATAAAAATAATATAAGTTTTTTTAAATTTAAATTTATTTTTAGCATATACATATTATGTACATATGTACTCGAACAAAATCAGTTTCTTGTGTACATTACTATATAAATGTAAATAACAGGAAACTAACTACATAGCTTGTTGAGTAACCATTTCACACAGTAATTTTAATAATTTTGTGCTTGGACCCTATTTCTAATAAAACTAATTTAAAATGATAGGTAGGTTTTCGCAAAGTGGAAAAGTTTTTTTCAGTTTGCAAACAAAAAATTCTTTCATTGCGTTTCAAGAATCAAATTAAACTTGTGATACTTTTTTGTCGAGTCTGAGGTAAGCACTGCATAGGCTAGGGCAATCCCGAGTTAAGAGCTCTAGGATTTTTAAATTTCATTAAAACTTTTTCTAAATAACATTGAATTGCATATAATATGAAGCTGTGTAAGTGTGAACTACAGTATTAAACTAAACCCACAAGATTAACCTAAAAGAAATTAAACAAAGCTTTCAGGTACCTAAGCTATGGCAGTACAGTTGTTAAATACTGAAACTTATTCTCTGCTCTTCTTATTCCAAAACAAGAAAATCATGAGGTTTGAGTTGTTGAAATTTCTTATGTCCTCTTCCTATATTTTCTGCTACGACATAGTGTGAACTATAAAAGCGAAGAAAGAATAAATATAATTACATATAAATATTTTTCCAGGTCTTAGGTTAATTTATCTTTTTTCTCACGCAAATTTAGCACGGCTATTAGTTAAATTAATTTATTAATCATTGAGGAATGTAAATTACATATACTCGCAATTACTATGAGTTTAATAATAGGTCCATGTTAATTTAAATATATTTTCGTGTTGACAGAATTTATGAAGGTAGTGTAAATTTAAAAAGGTGCCATGTAGATTTTTTAAGTAACTGGTGTTGATTCAACAAGATATTAAAGTCGTTCTATCTTGTTTGAATATTTTACATGATAAATCATGTTGAAAATAAAAACCCGATAATTAGTTAATTTTTGTTTAATTTTACCTGATGCTTTCCCTGATAAAAATAATTTTAGAATAATTTTTTTTAACTACAAACTTAACTTCAAAAATAAAATAACAATAATGGCGCAGCTTACAACTCTTACAAGCAAGAATGCAGGGAAATTATGTTTGAATAGTAACCCTTTTTTGTAGAAGATTCTAAAATTGTTTGTCTCACACAATTTGCATGGGATTTTTGTTGCGATAATTCTTTTTCCCTTGATTTTTTTCGAAAAAAAAGTATATGTTTTCGAAGAGATTACATATTCTAACCTAGCGAAACACATAGGAAACTTAGTCTTGCTCTTTGCAATTTATCCAGGAACCGTTGGGTTCGATAGCAAATTAAAGCCGAAAACTCTGTAAACTAGTTTTATTAGATTGCCAAAAAAAAAAAAACTTTGTCTGACTAATAATTTGTTGTTATTAAAAGATATTTCTTCCATAACCCATCACTTCATGTCCCCTGTCTTAAATGACAACATTATTTTGTTTGGTATGCACACGAAATTGAATAACTTATAGTACGTACATATATGCAATTGCTTTCAATATTTTAGTAAACATCTTTATCAATCAATTAATTGAGTAAATTACGATTCAAGAAAACAATTTATTTCTGATTCTCAGTGACTCCTCACAGTCCTCACAGTCACATCGACAATTTTATAATAATAAAAAAAATTAAATGAGAAGTAACAAAAAAATATAAATAGAAACAATTTGTAATTTTTGAATAAATCCGGTTTCAAAAAGTATCAATACGGGGCATTATCCTTTGGAGTGTACACAGTCTACGTTTTGTTTAAATAATAAAATAAAGAAAATTAACAGAATTAATGCGCAAAGTGTTAAGTGCCATTTCGTTTGAAGCAAATCAAGTTGATTTTATTTTATTTTTGCTTACGATTTAAAAATATTTATATGCCAAGTTTTGGATTCAATAAAAAAAAACATAGTATTTCAGATTCAAATCAATCAATGGGTACATGATAATATTTGGAAATACTACATTTAAATTTAATACTGTAATATTCGTAAAAGTTATACTGTGGCCAAAACAGCCAAAGGACAATTTTCAACTCGAAATCGTTGGCAGATTCTATCACTTATAGAGAAACAATTGAATACAAATAAATTCAAATCTTTTAAACAAGATTTTTTATTTTAAACTGAGATAGAATGTAGTAAATCTTGAATTCAAAAATGCTTTAATGCTGGTAGTTGTTCGATAATTCACAGCAAAACTCAGACCACCAGATTCATTTAAGTGAACCGGGGAAAAACGGTAGGGAAATGTAGTCCTGATTCCTCACGCACTAACTAAAGCGATGGGTTGGTAAAAATATCGCCTTCTAGGGTTTCTTTAAGGAAACAAAAAAGGTATTACTTTACTGACTGGTAAAGGAAACTCATTCTCTACCAATCTAATTCGAATAACAAGAAAATCATGAGCCGATAAGCTTCGGATTTTTGTTAAGCTGTTGAGATTTTTCAAGTCCTCTTCTTATATTTTGTGCTATGACAGAGTGTGAATTATATACACAGGAGAAGAAATAAAAATAAAGTGACGATTTGTTAAAATGATGCATTGTGATTTCCGTGGGTAGCTGGTATATTTGCTATGTAGCTTTATAGCAAATATATCGCTAGTGGTTGGTTTAATTCTATGGAATGATGTTGTTGTTGCGAGCTTCAAAGTATAATTCTTCTTTGAAATACATACATATAATATTTAAGCATACAAAAATATGTAATACCTACAAAATTAATTAATTTTGTACCTCTATTTTTTTTTTTAATTCATAAAAATTATCCTTTTGAAATTAAGTAGGTCTTAATTTTAGTTTTTCAGCAAGTACCAGCGACTATGAAGTGTCTTGATTTTGTTGTATCATATTTCACCTGCATAATGGAAAATTTGAATTATTTAATCATTTTTTAGTTATTTCTCATAAGACAATATTGCTGCCACTTTATTAACGTCTCATTGCAAAATAATAATAAAAAAAAAAATTCTCTAACATTATAGAATGTGGGGAAAAACTAAAGACTGGATTGTTTGCGGGTCTACGTGTTTCTTACAGCGTAGATAATAAGGTAGAATTGTATACATTGTACATATAGGTAATACGCCGCTTTAATTTTATTGATCGATAAACGTGAACTTTACAATTAAATTAATAATGTCCATGATATATTGGCTTTATTGGAAAGATAATAATTTAATATCGTTAGCATTTAAATGTGATTTTGGGGATATTTATGGCTCAATATGGAGATTCAATTTTCAACAACTTTTTCAGGAGGTTGGCCCGTATGTACATATATCGATAAATACACGGCTAATATTGTAATCAGGATCACGTACGTGATTTTTGGAGAAATATAAAACAATGATTTCATCTGCTCATTAAGGAATTCAAAAAGTGACTATTTGAAGATGCAACGGTGTGGCTCACAGTGGTGTACTTTGTATGGGAGAGCAGACAAAATGTATTGCATAAAATTTGAACCACTATATCAAATTTGACAAAATTTCATGTACACAATTTATCAATTTAAGCCCATTACCACGCTAAATGTAACACAAAAAAAGTTTTATCGTCTTCAAAATAAGAATACTGGGTGTTGTCTAAGTAAACTTTATATTTACGAAGTTTTTTCCACGCCTATTTCGGACATCTTTTGACTATTTGTTTGGGGATGTATCTTTAATTAAAAAAAAAAATCTAAACCGATTTTAATGAAATCGGAATCGGAAAAAAATAATTAAATTTTTTCGGTATTGGCAATTTAACTCAAGTTCACACACAATTACCACTATTTTTGACTTTGCACATTAATTTAATTAGTTTTCCTTCAATTTTGGCTCATTCAAAAATTGCATAGCGGTGGAGTTTGAATAAGAAATGCCTAATGCATAATTTTTTTGATTGAGGGTAAAAAAAACTGACTTTCACCCTTTTTGTTTACGATTGTCAATTTTCAATTTTCTCAATTGAAAGTTGATAAATATTGAAATTGGGTACATTAAACTTCAATTACTTAAGAATCTGAATATTTCAAACGTCTTTTCTGTAAAAATTATAAACAAATGATCAAAACTTTAGTTAATTGGGTTGATAAATATCGATTTTCAATATTTATCAATTGATAATTGAAAAACATAAGGGTACAGATATACATACATATATTATACATATTTGTTAATATTTTTCAAACTTAAAATTCAGAAGCCTTCGAAGAAGTTTTTGCTTTAATGAATGTTATGAAATAAATAAAAATATACATAGGTATATAATTGATTTAAATTCATTTAAATTCGAAGAATCGTCTTTTCTGTCTGTGGTGACCTATTTTTCCTTGAAATTTGGCATTCAATTAATTGAAAAATAAAATGACATGCCTGCCAAGGTTAATAAACGTAAATAAATAAAATGCAAAATGTCCTTTCTAAATAATAATTTTCATATGTACGCCTACTTCTTTTATTTTTATTTTTCTTTTTATTTTACTTTATTTTTGAACTGCCTACACAAGTGAAAGTAAATTAGACCAAGAACCAACGCAAATTTTAGGAGTGGATGTATATATAACCAAATTATAAGTACTTGGGATTATATTTCTATGAGTGGGTGGGCATCGTGATATATAGAATACAAAAGTCTGTCAAGTTTCTTAGACTTTGGTGGGGGACTGGGGGTTAAAAAAAATGCCTGTGTAAGGTTTATATCCGCTTAAATTTATTTATTAAAAATAGGAAGTAATGCTCTGGTATTATCTAAGATTCCAAAATCCGAATAATTTAATGTGGACGATCCGATTAATATAACTTAAGATATAAAGCGTTCTCTTTGAGACAGTCAAGACAAAAAAACGCCAGATCTCTGGGATCACTTTGCATTTTTTACTATAAAATTCTAATTACGTCAATAATTCTTATTCCCTAATGACATCAACTTTGACATTTAATTCAAACTCTATTAACTTGTATTTTTTATTATTAACAATTAATAAAAACACTAAAAGTATATTTAAGATTTAAGAAACAAGTTTTGTTAAATCATTTCTTTATTTATAGATATTTGTCATTGGAGGAGAAGAAGATATTGCAAACAGCTAGCCTGCTGTATTTCGATGCAATCGGTAATCGAGTATAAAATATATTCCGGTTCTTATCTTTGATTTTCGAAAACGAGTTTTTTTTTCTATTTAATTACGAAATATCAAATTCACTATTCATTTGCTCAAGTTTTCGAGATACATATTAGTGTTCTTATTTATAAACGTTGTCTAACTTTAGACAGCTGTCCAACTTTGGAAAATGTGTTCAAAAACCTTGTTTATTGTTGTCTTATAACTGTCTAACTTAGACACAAGAGTAGATTGTCTTAACCGTGAATAAGATTTTTTTTAAGATTTAATAAATGGTATAAGAGAACATTAAGAACAAAATACGTGGCTTTTAATGTTCTCTTATCCCCAGTATTTAGACACAAGTGTAGTGTCTAGTCTATGGGCTGCTTTAGAGTGGTCCTTAAATTCGAGATTAAAAAAAAATTCTATGGCCACCATTAAATTTTGTTCTGCTTTTACTTAAAATTGTTTATTTGTTTTAAATTTCACTTAATTTATAGACAACATTTAGGAATCGGTATCGGCCATTGAGCCGATAAACTCGACATTGTCAAAAGTCACAATGAAAAAATTGCTTGCGGTCATTTATAATATCTCTCAGAAGAATTTTTAGCATTGCAGTTCTTTGACAAAAGAGTGACAAATAACACGAACAGAAGACTTTATTGAAGATTCGGCTTTTTATTGGCTCTTCAAGAAAATCTCCATTCACCGAGAAGAAATCTTTTATTAAAAAAGTCGAAAATTTTGTTTCAGGAATTATATTTCAATTTTTTGCCAACACTGGAATTTCAACAAATTTTTTAAAGAAAAGATATCGATTTTAAGAAAAGAACCTAAAGAATTCAAACAAAGTAAAAATATTATTTGCTCTCTACAAAAGAAATTAAAACTGCGAACGAAGAACCAAAGCTTTTTTTGATGCTGATTGTCAAAAAATTTCCTTATAGACTATTATTTAAGTAAGGTATATTTTAAATCAATTTCTTCTTCTTACTTACATAGCATTTTGAGTATTATTTTATAATTTCAAAGTACGGAAGCGATCTCTAAATTTTATTCCATTCCATTAAAATTAGACGACTACATATCGTTGCTATTCAAGAAAACTGGCATAATTCAAAAAACTCGATTTTTTAGTTAATGATGCCAATCGGCTACAAAAAAAATTCTATTATTTCTGTAAAGTCGGCATAACTCTAACCCTTCAGAATCCCGAGAAACGGATTAGTAAAAAATTGATTTTGTGTGAAATTGGCTCAGTAAAAAAAACTTAAAATCAGTTTTCTGAAGATTTAAGTTTTTTGAGTTATGCCAGTTTTCTTTAATAGCGACGATATATCAAACGAACTCGCTTTTGAAGTCGGTTCTCTATATTCTACTCTATTAATAAATAAATAAATAAATAAATTGGTTGGCGCGACAGTTCGTGTATAACCAGAACCTAGTGATTTACAACTCTCAACCATTCCTGTGTGCGTGTTATTGGAAGGAATAGAGGGGACCTACAATTTTCTGACGAATCCGAACGGCTAGGGTGAGAAGCACTTTGTCATGACAAGAGATAATCTTGGGGGATTTGTCAGTTCCTCGCAAGAGGCAGTAATCCTTGAAAAACATTTTTTTTTTTAGTTGGCATAGGCTGGGAATCGAACCCAAGACTTTCGGCGTAACAGTCCAACGCACTAACCATTACGGCACGGACTACTACTACTACTACTCTACTCTATTCTATTCTACTCTATTACTCTAGCTCAAATTACAGTAAGCGCGCAGACACACTGACGCCCAAACAAATCAAGTTTTAAATAATTTTGATATGCATTTTATTTAATCATTTTAGAATCTGTTCAAAAATATTGATCGAATTCAATGAAGCAGTTAAGGTACCAGCAAAAGCGTTTTTCTTTAGAAATAAATTACATTTTCCCCAACGGTTGTGGGTATGTATTTCAGGAATAAATTTTATTTATTTTATTTTATCAATTTCCTTTTAAGGGATTAACCTAAAAATTGTATTTCTCAAAATCTCTTAAGAAATGAGAATCAAAAAGAACGAACACTTTCCTTGAACTCCATAGCACAGATTTAAGGACTTCGTACAAACTTTAACAAGTAAAGTTCAAATAATATTGTTATCATTTATTTTTTTATTTTTTCAGAATAAAATTGAAAATCCATAAATTTTATTCTTAAAGTAAAAGATTATTATACTCTGAAAGATCTTTCTTTTTTTGTTTTTTTTTTTATTTATTTATTTTTACAGAGTATTAATTTACCGTGTCTAATTAACTAATAAAATATGAGTAAACAACAGTTGATGATGCTTATTTTATTTATTATAATTTGCATTCCTGTAATATTATTTTTGTTTTTAATTGTTCTTGGACCTTTTTAAGAAACTGATTTTTTCATTTTTTTGCGTATCAATGGATTGTGAGATAAAAATGAGAATACTAATATTTTTAAAATGGCTACAAAATTAATACAGCTTAAATCGGTACATATGTAATATGTATACAATGTAAAAAATTGAAACACAATCAAAAATTAAAAATGGATTTCTCGGTTTTTTAGTTTTATATTTAATAATTTTTGTTGTAAAGTCAAAATAAAATAATTAATTAAAAAAGATCGAGTAGTACTACGGACTACGGTAGTATGGATCAGCAGTTTTTTCGCAACACATACAAATGCAGTCTAATATGGACCACTATAGTAACCCCTTATTGTTTGAGTTTTTTTTTGTCATGTTTCGGTGCGTAGTGCATCTAACAATCACTCAATCTAAGAAACCAAAACTGAAAGCATAGGTATGATTTATACAAATAATTTAAAAGAGATAAATGGCACCTCCGAAAACATATGTTTATCTAATACAAAAGCCAACGGGTGTATTCATAAACGGAGACAATCTGCGCTAGTACAATCGCAGTTCTTTTCTAATGAATTTGTGAAAGCACTTACAATGCAGAATGTCTGCAGTAAACAAAAAGGCCTGACTTAGTCCGATTTGTATGTAACCAGAGTTCATAAACGTCAGAGAAAAATGGCTGCCAAACAAATTTTGTTGAAATTGATTTTTGATTTGCTAGCCGAAAAAGAAAAGAAAATTATAATTGGCACAAATGCAAAGAAAAAATAGAAAGAAAATTTTAACGATACAATTTCTAAGCTCAAAAAAATATCGCATATTGCCAAAAAATGCATTCTTCATGAAGGTGATTTCAGAGTATCCTGGCGATGTTTTTAGGATGTCGAGATCCACATTCAATGTAAGGTTCTTTCTGATTATTATACAATATAAAAAATTAAAATTTTAATTTCCATAGTTTGTTAAAGACGAGTTGAAAATATTGTGGAAAACAAAACAAACATTCTTCACAAGTCAATGCCGCTTCGTCCTTCTTGGTGACTGTAAAATTAATTTTATAAACTTTCTGCAGCCAAGAAAATTCAGCTGCACAATCTACCCGACGCTGACAACAGTCTGACGTTTATGAACGGTGGGTACTGCAGTTGGGCTAGGTTAGTTCGATCGAAAATCTGACTTTATGAACGCAGATAATGCAGTTCTTAGTTAGGCTGACGATTATGAACTCACCTAACGTCCTCGAATTTATTTGTGATGAAGAAGAATACAAATTCATCATTGCTTACAAAATAAAACGCACATAACAAAATGCATTTTTACCTCCCAGACTATTGAAATTAATTCCTGATAACGAAGTAATAATGCATTTAATTCAAACAGATGAACACATTAACAAAGCTATTAACTTGTCTATACAATACATAATTAACTTTCATAGAAAATTAACAGAAACCACTTTAATCATTTGTTTATTCTACTCAATCAATTTAAAACATTTCATTAAAATAAGTTATTAATAAAAAATTACTCCATTTGTCATGAAATATTTAAAACAAAACAAATAAAAATTCAACTTACAACAAAACGAATATAACATTCTTGAAGAAAAATAAAAAAAAAAGGGACGATGAATATTATGTCATCATCATCACTAATCATTTATCGTTCGATGCATTACATATTTGGATAAAATAATTTTATTATTAACTATGCGGTCATTGAATAAACAACAAGTAGGTAGGTACCCTGCAGTCCGGAGCTCATTGCAAACACCATATAGCTAGTTGCCGCGATAAAAGCTGATTACGATTATATTATTATTATTATTAATTTATCATATCACCACCATCTGCTTACACTGCCACTATATGAGCCACGCACTCGGTCATGGGAGGGGAGAGGAGGGGAGGTAAATTTAATTTCACTTTCGTTTTCATTTTCAGATTGTAAAATGTGTTGAACGTGTTTTCGAAAACTCGTTACGTTATACGATGCTAACGACCGATTGAGGTGAATATGGACTGAAGTGATGCGCGTCGTCAATATACCTATAAGTCTCACGAACCTGTCTGCCTTTGAATTTTAGGTGAAAATGGAGGTGGAAGCACCGACGTTGTTGGTAACTTTACTAGCGATCGATTGGACAACACACTCTTGCGTATATGCGAAATTGCACTAAATTGATTTACTCAAAACTTAACGCACATACGCACCGAATCACGTAACGAAAAATTGTAATATTAAAATTGCGGCATTTGTATGTCTTATATTTTAATAATCTACTATACCAACCAAGTTGTTTTTCAATAAAATAATAATAATTAATTAAGAACACACATGACCACCACTTTGATGGAATCTTAAAGCACGGATGACACGGAGAAGAGGAGTGTAGTTTTCTGATTCGATATGCGACAGCGACACTCAGATGCTCGTCGATTCGATACACGTCAAGTTGTTGTTTGTTTTGATTTTGTTTGTTTTATTCGAAATGGAGATACCGTATCGAGAGTTGTTGGATTTTTTATTCGTTATCGACGAAAGGTTAAACTTCAGAGCTCAAAAAATGGTTAGCTGTATTTTTTTTTCTTGACGGATATATGAGTGACAGGAGCGATAGAGCACGCGGCAGCACAACACCGTTCATATATCTACAACGTTTTAAATAAAACTGAGAGTTCCAAATATAACACCATATCGGCGAATAAACAACAAACAATTTGCTTTTATTTTTTCTGTATTTACCAGATTGTATAGGGTAAATTATTGTTTGTAATCATTAGGGAAACATAGAGAAAAAAAACAAGGCAGATGGTAGAAAAAGGATAAGGTAGTGAAAAAGTTTTTGTAAGGGTTTAATTATAGTCACAATTGTTTATTCCTTAAATTAAAAAAAAAATACAAATTTTGGAATTAAGAGAATTTTGAAAAAATCAAAAATGGCGGCTGATTTAGTGAGAACAATTAGTCTTTGTTTAATAGCCCAAGAAAAATGCAGAAACAAAAGACCAATCTGCGGAAAAAATTAGGTGATGATTAAAAGAAATTATCTTTATTTTGGCATAAGAAATATAAAATAAAAAGACCATTGTGAAATCTTGTGCGCATAAAAAGTTATTCAAGGTTAAATGTCAAAAATATCGTTTTTCCACAAAAAACTTGACCAATTAAAAACCGAAAATTCAGTAAATCCAAAATTCCGAAACTCGAAATCCCTTAATTAAAACTGAAAAAAAAGTTAAAATTGTCTTCCCTGTGAAATTTTATTAAACAAAACAAAATAACACGACTACATGTTCGCAAAATTTTCAGTTTATATAATTTTTTGGCATTTCCATTTAGGGACCATTTTTTCCGAATAATGGGTTTTCAAACAATTCGAAATTTTTGATTTTATGGATTGTGGGATTTGTAAATTTTGAGTTTTCGGGATTTTCGGGTTTTTAGGTTTTTTAAAATTTTAAACCTAACTTCAGGAATGTTTCTAATTCGTTAAAGTTTCAACTTTTAAGAGAAAAGTTTTTTTCAGATCCCTTCAATGTGTTTAAGTTTAAGCATTTTCTGCGAACAAAAGTTGAATACTAATCTTGTATAACAAAGTTTGTATGACGCAAGGAACAGTGTCGAAAAAGCGGAACAATGAATCGTGAACCAACATCTCTAGAAAAGAATTTCACCCTTTTTTTTAAATAAATAAAATTTAGCATTTTCAAAAATTCGCAAAAATGTATAGTTTTCGAGATATTTACAAAAGACAACTAACCTAAAAAATAACCCAGCTCTTATAATAGATTAACTTCGTTTTAAGATTTTTGCTCCGATCCTAATCTTCTTTGAAAATGTTTGCTTCATATACGATTATATACTTATGTACATATTAAAAATATGATTTATTTCAAGCGAATGAAAGTAATTTAATTAATGGCGAAAAATGCTAATTATTCTCAGTCGTATTTATTAGATTTTCTTAGAACACTTAGAACACTTTTGGACAGTTGTCCAGCTAGCCACCGTCTAAATAGTTAGACATCTCCTTATTTATAAACGCATTCCAGCAGTTGTCTAAATAACCCTGTAACCTATTAATTTCGTAAACATTTTGATACGTCCAATGAATATTTCATTGATTTTAGAATAGGATTGGAAAACCCAATTGCAGTGTCTAAGTAAGACAACCGATAAAACATGTTTAAAAATAGGGTTTTGGAGTTGGAAAGTTCTCCAAAATTAGACATACTTTGGAATGGGTCTATAAATAAGGCTGTCTAATTTTAAGATTAATGTGATTTTACTTAAAGTTTCCTAAAGTTAGCTTATTTTAATGAATTGATGTAAATCAATTTTAATTCAATTAATTTACATTCGGATTTAAGTTTTAATCTGGATTAAATGACTGAATAATATGGCAATTAATCTAAGTATCATATTAAAACGGCTACTAAACCTCCAATGTCTTCTTATTAAGTGCCGCGGATGTAAATATTTAAAATTTTGAGCCTCTGAATTCTATTTTTTATTTTTTCAATTAACAAAGGGTACAATTGAATAAATACCTAATAAACTGTAGCCTGTCGATGGTTGTTCCATTTGTTTTTTTTTATTGTCTTGCCTCAATGTTTTCTGCTCGCACCTTTACAACAAAAGCCGTATCAATATGCTGTATATGCAAGTAGGCTGCTAAATTCCCATAATCTTATGATGAGATCGGTCAGCTGATGACAAATCATCGTTTAAGCATCATCGAACTTTTCATCGACCAACATTGTGAATTGTAATTTGTGAATAACCATGGAAAGGCCAGTTTTTTTTACACAAAAGTTGTAAAACATTTATCTATATTTTTATGTTACCTTAGAGCTTCGCTAAACATCATGCAATTTTTTAATTTATTCGATTTTATTACTTTTCAGATAAAAATTAATATTCTATGTGATTAATTTACATTTTTTTTTTATAATACCCTGGCACAAGATGAATGTTTCTACTGAGTGCATATTGTTTAAATACAGATTTGCATCGATGACGATGCCTGAATAAAAGTGCACAGAAATGATTACATTTTTTTCGCCGGGTTTGCAACAGTTTATTTTTTGTTAAATAAAGGAGAAAGTCTACATGAAGCGGGACTTTTTGTTTATTAAAAGAAATAACTTATTTTATTTATTGCACGTAATTAAAGACGTCAATCATTGGTGAATAAAATCAATGCGGAAGCCAACTTATGATATATATTTTCTTTTAAATGAAAAGTAGGTATGTTTTTTTTTTTATTAAAAAGCATCAGAGGGTGATTTAAATTGATTCGAACATATTTTGTTTGCGATGAAATATGAGAATTGTGCTGAGGATTTTTTTTCAAATTACTTATTTGACTTTAAATTCAAAAACAATCAAGAAACTTTTATTAATTTATTTTATTTTAAAAAAATATCATATTTATGAAATGTTTATTTTTTTAATTCAATTCAATTTTTGATGGACTTTGAAAAGCTTTATGCTTGCTTGCGCGAAAACAGAGAAATCTGAAGACAGAAAACGTAAAAAACCCAAAATGTCAAATGTCATAATCATAACACTCAACAAAAATTGTTGTTATTAAAGTTAGTGACTTATGACTCATGGGCTTTATGATGTATTTTTTGTATCTTATGTTTTTTTTTATTTTAAATTTTATTTATGAAATAATATCTATTGGATGTTATTTTTAGGATGGTGGCCGTTGTACTGGGGTATTGAACTTATTATTTTAATATTGTTTTTCTACTTAAAAAAATTTTGTATCGTAGGTCTTATTGCATTGCACCAAATTATAATGCAATAAACTTTTCAATGTAACAAGATTGTACACCTTTTCGAGAGGATGCTAGGCCAAAATTGGTAGGCCATTTTTTAGGGTTTAATAATGCGAAGTTAAAAAATTACTTTTGAAAAAAAAAAAAATCATCTACCCATTTTCGAAATATCATTTTTTTTTTTTAAATCAAAAAAAATTGAAGTCATCAATTAAAAAAAAAAAAATCATACTGTACTGCTAAGCGCACTGTGAAGTTAGCAGGACATGGTGTTTTTTCGACTTCACAGTGAAGTTAACAGTTAACAGGGGGTTACACCCACTATTTGGAGAACTGCAAAATCCGGAATAGAAATGCAAAAAAAACTGCAAATTCCTGTTAAGCTCCCGTTAGGCTAGTTGAAAATTGTTATGCCAACTTCACAGACGTCGATATATTGGTAATATAATGGCAAGTTATGAATTCGTAGAAAATATCGAACTCGAGATTTTAATTAAAATTGACATTACGATGTTAGCAAAGTCAAAAAAGTAGGTCTCGCAATTCTTTCCGTTTGTATTTCTATTCGCGTCGCTTCAGCCGGAGTTTCTTTAAATTTGGTAAATATCGATTTTTGGGCATTCCCCCGACGTGTTTGTTCATTTTATTTTTGGGACCAACAAAAAACAAAAACTATCCTGCCCAAAAAATTTTTAATAATTTTTTGAATATTCAATATTAAAAAAAAAAAAAAAACGGATTTAAACAACCTCTAACTCCACTCCAAATCAATAAATACTTACAATTGACGTATGTATCATTTTTTTTTTAATGCTAAAAAAAATTTATACATAAAAATGATTGTTTTTAAAAATTCGATCGTAACGATTTTTAAATTTGTCTTGTTAATTAAGAATTGTTAAAGAAATAAGATGGTGATCGTATCATTGGTGTCAAAACAATTTCAGAATTTGTTTAATCAATTTATTTTTAATTGTATTGATTTTTTAACAATTTATTATTAGTTCAATGCATAACTTCTAACCCAGTGCTATATTGTTCATTGCTTCACAGACACGAAATGAAGAAAAAAATTAATTTCAAATCGTAATTAATTTTTCATGAAAGAAAAAAATCAAATTTCAGACAAAAATTTGAAATCATTAATGGAAAAAATAATAAGGTGTGTAAAGATTAAGATCACCTACAACTTAGCTCAGTTTTGAGCCAGCTTACATTTTTGTGAAAAATTTGAGCAACCTCTTTCTAAAAAAAAAAAAATAAATAAGGCGACTTCAACATTTAAGCTCATTCCTAACCAGACATAAAGTTCTCAAAATTCGTCATTGCCAATGACTTGATGATAAAAATAAAATCATCATCACATTTTTATATTGTTTTTTTTTTTCTTAATATTTCCAGTTAAACCAGATGAGAATATAAATTGAACCCGATAATGCAGTTTTCGATAAATAAATTCAATTTTAAATTATAATTTGTTAAACTTCGAGGCTAAAATTTCGACAGTTAAAAAGATAAGAGAAAAAAAAAAACAAAAAGCAGAACTTAATAATAAGTTTCTACAACTGGTTTACTGACATTAATTTTTATTTAAATGTCCTAAATACATATTATTTTTTTTCGTGTTCTTAAATTATTTAACTACCTTGTCTATATTGATGTATTTGTATTTAAAAATTAAATTTGCATTAATATGTATTTGAATTTTTTTCTCTAATAATTGTGTTTTTTTTGTTTGAATTGGTGAAATTCAATTTTTTTAAAGGTAGAATTCATCTTTGCGTGATGAAAATATAAATAATTTAGTCAATTTTACACAAACTGCTTTTCCTCAATTTTCCGCTGATTAACGAAACGAAGAAAGAAAAAAACGTTTGCTTTTTGCGCACAACTGCAGTACAGTATGATGGTAGGTATATGCTCAATGAATGGTCCATAAATAATTTAAAACATGTACGCCGGCGACCGATCAACCACATTGAATAGAAAGTTGAATATAACATTGTTGTCATCCAATTAGCTGTTAGGTAATGCTTAAAAAAATAAATAAAAAGTAATAGTACGAGCGGTAATTTTGCAAATTAAAAAGTCATTTTTAGGCCGAAATATTTTTTATTTCTACATTTTAAAATATTTTACAATGAAAGTTAAAAAGTATCGAACTTGATTATTTTAAAATCGGCTTATTTTACACAAATGTAATAAATAGATTAAAAATCCTTTGATTTTATTATTATTTTAACGCAAAACAGTCAATTTCTGATTTTAAATCGGTCCCGATTAAGCCGACCCACCTGACACAACCACAATCTACGTAAAAACTTCACGAATGATTTAATCGTTTTTTTCATTCACCTTTCTTGCGTCATCCTCATCATAATTAAGCCATAGAAAATCAGCACACGCCGTGATTTATTAAACCTAAAATATATTAGTTTTAATCATATTCAGAAATCAGAATATTGTGGTCAAAGGAATGAAAGATCTAATATAAAAAACGAAATCATTCATTTCGTATTTATTTTGAATGCATTGATGAAATTCATATTAGAATAAGTCATTTGCATTCACTGGCAGTGTTTCCATTTCTTAACAGTTTTTTTTACCAATAAAAAATTTAAATTCCAATTGAAAACCATTCCCACAACATACAACATACATATATGATTTGAAGACGGGCGGGCTCTTGATTTCTTTATAAATCATAAAAACTCAAACGCAACTCTAACTCCTAAACTATATAAAGCTTGCATTTAAAAAAAAAAGAGTCAAAATGCCCTTATGATTGGCGAACAAATCACATGCAAATCAATGTGTATTTACCTCGTCCTATACCGCCCGCCATCACCTCCTCAACATATGTACAAAGGTACCTGCTGAGTCAATTCAATAGACAAAGCGTCAACAATATTTTATTGGCTATATAAGCAAGAAGCTTGACCGCGAAGCTAGTCTCACTCATGTCGAAGCACATGGGATACAAATTTACTACAATTTGGACTTTATATTGCGGAAAATGTCGTCAGTCGCATTGAAAGTGAAAGTTTGTGTTGCTTGCTTGCGTCTTCAATATTTTTTTATTTTATTATTTTCAGGTTGAAAATGTTGAACATTGAATTATTATGGTTGCAAGCCCTATATGAACTTTAGGGAATGTTAAATGTGTATGTTGTCATATTTTGTGACATATAAATCGATATTAAGAAAATTCACGAGTGGATCGCAAAAACTTGCTGTTATGGTTCAAGTCTATTTTGTGACTAGAAATTACAAATTTCTGGTTGGTTCAAAATCCTTATGGTAAAAAAAACAAAACTGCTTTAAAAATTAATTTTTAATTTTTTTTTTTTAAATATTAAAAAGCTTCCATATATCCAACCCAAAAATTGTGTTGTTTTCTCAAAATACGTCAAAACTCTATGTCCGTTTTTTTATTACAATTATTTTGAGATATTATAGGCACGAAGTTTAATCAGAATCGGCAGAGACGTTTTCGAGAAAATTTTTGAAAACCAAAATTGTTGTTTTATTTGGGAACCGTACTAAATTTTGAGCACATCGGTAATTCTGTTTCGGATCAAGATCAAATTACAGTGGACACACAGAAGTCAAAATTCCACAAAAAACTGACTTTAATTCAAAAAAAAATTTGTTTTGGGATTTTCGGGATCGCGGATATAAATCCAATTTAAAAAAAAAAAGTGTGGATGCAAAAAATCGGAAATTGAGAAAATAAAAAAAAGCGGCATTTGGCAATGCCATTTCCACAACTAGCCACTCGAGAGTCATCTCTCAATAAATATCAAGTTGTCAATTGAACTTGTCGCTCCGATACTTTTTCGCTTACTGCGTGCGAGGGCCCTTAAGATCAAATCTGTATGGGGTGTATATTTTGGAATTCGAAAAAAAAAAACATTTTTTAAATTTTTTAATCCCCCTACTTGCGACCAAATAGTAAAATATAAATATATTCGAAAAACTACAATGTGGCCCATGTTCTGCATTTCGAACGAAATCGAATTGAAATCGATTTTCAATTTGACTCGAAATGAAAATTCTATATTCTTCGATTTGTTCGTGTTCGAAAATTTAGCAAATATCACATCAAACTGTCAAAATTGAATGTGCATAATTTTCACTCGAAATAAAATTTTATGTTCTACAATTCCGAAGTTCCATCATATCTACGTCAATATGACAATGTTGAAAAAGCAAAAAAAAAAAAAAAAACAGCCCTAGTTGTAAAGAAAACAAACACTTTTTCAACGGCGCGATTAGAAGCTGGAGTTTCCAGCACCTTTTTTTTTTTAAGTTAGAAGGACACCAAATAAGGGGAATGAACGGTCTACGATTGGTGGGAATTGCAAAGAAAACATCAACAAATTTCCAGCAACTTGTTACTTGTTTCCTCGTGTAAAAGGGGATTAAGTATTCTTGTTTGTAGGTATTTCATTATTTTCCCTACAACTAACACCCTTAAATTAGAAAGAGATAGTTTCTTGAATCAAATTAAGGTTTTCCAAAAATTAGGAAAACCTTAATTTGATTTAAGAAACTATCTTTTTTTTTGTCTTCCTAATCTGACAGTTCTATATGGAGAGAAAATTATTTAATACAAACAAATATTTTAACATGTGAAACACAAATGTGCATTAGTCGCTCCTTTAAATAATAGTTTGTTTTCTCTACAACAAGATCTGTCAAACTACTGTTTTTTGCTGAATTTCCGAATTAGTTCGTTTTCGAAAATTTAGCAATTACTTCGAACTGTCAAAATTGAAAGTGCATCCATTTTTGTTTTGATAATAATAAATAATCTCTAAAAAGAAAGAAAAATTGCGAGCGGAAAAAATGAAACAGGAAAATTTTTATATTTTTTTTGATAAAAATGTATTTAATTATTTTGCTGATGCGAATTCATTTTTCGTGTCAGAGCTGATTGTCATTTAACACAAAATGGAAAAAATTGTTTCAATGATTTGAGTTCCAATTTCTACCTATTCCATCACTGACAGATTTTTTTACGAAAACATTTTTTCCACAACGTAATACAAAACCAACGGCAAGTGTACCAATTTCACAAAAAATTCAGAAAGCATAAACAAAGTGGACGGAATACGTTTAGAAAATTGAATCAACCAAAATGTATAACATCAATTCAATTCACAATTATCATTTGGAACGAATTGTAGGGCACTCAAATTCACTCTCATCATGTGAATTCACAATAAGTGGAATGCAAAACACAGTCCTGTCATATTAAATTGAATCTTGTAAGGCTAACAACGCATGTTTCAGAATTCTGATACAAATCAAGAAATTTTTAATTTAATAAACAAAGAAAGGTTTTATTTTTTTTTCGGGTCGCCATTTTAGTTAACATAAACTTTTAAGGTTCATATTTGACAATGTGTGAAAATATAAAAGAAAAAGTTAAAAAGAGGCTTACAAAGGCGAGTATATAAAATTGACATTGTCTTAAATTCAAAAAAACAATAAATTATCAACATTTTCAATTAAGTTGTAAAACAAAAAAAAATTATTAAAAAAAAACTTCCAGGCGAAGAACAACACACTCTTTGTATTGAAAGATTTTTTAAAGAATTTTATTAATTATTATTTTCGTACCTAATTAAATTTGAATAAAAGTTCAAAGCCCTCTAATTTATTAGGTACAAGAGCAAACAAAATATGAGCAAATATAATCAGACAAATTTTTAATAGTGGGCAATTAGATTGAAATATACACCTACCTACGTATACATTTATGTGCTCTTTAACAACATATAACTGACAAAGTACTTTAATCTTATTTAAATATGAAATTCGACTTTATCTCTGAATTAACGTGTGGTATGTATACATTGAATTAATTTTTTTTTCTTTTGAATTATATTTAGAATTTTAAGTTTAGTTTATATAGCCAAGTGAAGTGGAATTAAAATAAAATAAATTATTTAAAAATAAAATAATACAATAAAATCATACAATTAAATAGATGAGAATAATTGGGAGAAACATGATAAATCAGCGTTCTTAAACGAGCCAGAGTCTTCATGGCTAGACAGATTTGTTTCCAATTTGTTTTATGTATGCACATGAATATAAATAATTTATTTCATTATCTTTGAATGCTTTTTACAATGAGTTTGTGCTAATAAACATTCAGATTTATTTACTGGGTGAATTTATTTTTGGAGTTATCATGTTCCTCCCAAAACCACGAACATTTTTTTGCGACAAGGAAGAAAAAATTTGTTTCGAAGAGAACACAATCCAATGGGCTTATCACACTGGACAAAATTGGATGCATAAATCAATTGATAATTCATTCCAGTTTTAATTTCACTTCGCATTCATAGGGTAAAAGATTTGAGATTTGATTTGTCAAATATTGAATCGTTAAGCAATTTTAGTAGATCTTTCAGCCTTTCTCAAAAGCAAACCGAAACCTTCACCACTGTTTTGATTTCCGTTCCGAATAAATTCCGTAAACGGAATTGATTTCCACACGGATTCAAAAAGGGTGTTCAGATTTAGTTTAACCTTTGATTTGAAATCTTTAGAATTTAAAGCTGATCTTTTTTTTTAATATTTTTACTCTTAGGCGAAATGCGGGAAAAGCCGTAAGGGGTTTAGAATTTTAGAAAAAAAAGAAAATCCAGAATATTTTTTTTCTGACAAAGGAGTTACTTATTTTTAAATCATAGTTTATACGTGTTTAGCGGCTCCGTAATATACATATGTATGTGGGATATTCGAAATAAAAGTGTGTCATATATTAAAGCTCACTTATTTATTGATAACATCCTGTTATGATTGACCTTGAAATCTTAAGAAATTCATAAAAATTCACCTATGGCTGACCAGTGACAAACTACTGAAACTTACTGACCTTTCAGATGGAATGCTTCTTTTTGGAATATCCCATAAATGAGGTGCTAGTGCATCTATGGCTTTAAAAAATTAAAGTTAATTAATTAATTAAAATTCGGTAAAAATCGACTTTGACTGACCAATGAAATATTTTTTTCGAATATCCCACAAATGACGCCTTGGACGCCTTGGACGCCTTTGAGTCATGTATTTTAAAGTTTTTTTTTTATTTTAAACACTGGTGGGTTGGCCTATGGGCCCATATCAATAATAAAATACTAATAACAAAAACAAACTTATAAAAATTAAAAAAAAAAAAAAACGAAAAACCCACCATAGATTTAAGCTTAGATTTAAGTACATGCTTGTATTAAGCTATTAAATAAATAAATGGCCAGCAGGAACTTAAAATTATTAAAAATCGTCTATAGCTGGAACTAACTGACCGTTTGTAATCAATTACCGATCTTTGAAATGACGTAGGTACTCTTTTTTAAATATCTCACAAATCAGGTGGAAGCATCATCTGTGACCTTTAAAAAACTTTTTTTTTAATTAATAGAAATAGCAAATATGGCTAACGAATTAATCTAACTAAGTGATTTTTTGTGACCGATTATCGAACTTTCATGTGATGTATTAATTTTTTGAATATCCCACAATTAAGGTGCTAACATCCCACTAATGGGTGACATTGAATAAAAAAAAATTAAAAAGATGCCTATGGCTGACGAATTATTAAAGCCACCCGAACCATTCCTTTATTTTTTAGATAAAATTCTTTTTTTTTTCGAATAACCCACATTATAGGGTTCTTTTCTTAGATCCCGGAGTGGTTATCAGATGCAGTTTCATTTCATTATAAAGCTTGTGAAAAACAATATCATTCAAATGGCCGCCTCGGGAAGATTCGTAGCATGTTTTTAACCACTTTTTCACACATTTCGACCATATAGCACACCAAACAGTCACTTTGTCTGGATGCAACGGCACGTTTTCGATCACTTGTGGGTTTTCTAAGCCCCATATGCGGCTTTTGTTTGTTTACATACCCACCGAGTGAGATATGTTCCTCATCGCTGAAAAAAATGTTGTTCGAAAAATCAGTGTTTATTATCTGTTGTTCCAACACCCAAGAAGCGTATCTACGACGGCGTTGTGAATGGTCAGCTAATTCAACTAATATTATGATACTTCAAATTGACAGGTGTCAAATGCCAAAGCTACCAACTTGAAACCACGAAATGAATGACCCCTTATAAAGTTAATACCTCAACATTAGGATATAAAAACAATTTTACGCCATTAATTAAATAGCCTTAATAAATTCCGACAAATCTGAATTTGGGTGGAAAAATTTATTTGTTTATGTTTTATGCATTCCCTAAAGAGTTCGCTTAATTTGAACCAGATCTTTTGATTTTGTGGGGTGAAAAGGTAGTGAAGTCATTAATTACACAAAAATAGTGTTTTTATGCTCCATATTATAATAAAATATATTCCAACAAATTTGACGGATGTATCTATCTATGTATCTATAGATGAAATTGTAAATTAAAACAATTTTAGAGATACAAAGATATTCAAGTTTGATCAACATCTAAATTAGTACGGAAGCGATTTTGTATTTCATTTATTTAATTAAATAAAAAAAAAACGTTTTAACGTTCAAAGCAGTTGAAATAGGGTGCTCTACATATTATTTTTAGCAATTCGCAGATTCGCTAAGTAATATTTTTTTTATTGTCATTTTTTTTTTTTTTTTTAAACTTCGACACCACTACCCGACTCTAAAACTAATCGGGGTTATGAACGATGCAGACCAATAAGAAATACCAGCCAAAACCAGACATTCCTTTTTTTATTTTTTTTTTTTAAGTTTGTAATAGCTTTGAGCAAGTTCGTTCGGTTTCAATGATATAATGTAAAAAAGACATGCGTTGCAAATTAAAAAAAAAAACACACTCACGCTGCTGGTCGTTTGCATTTTATTGCTTTGCCGTTTGTTATTGTTTCAGTTTTTATTTTGTATTTTAATTTTTTTTTTTTAAGATGCAAATTAGTAGTAAGGTCAGGCGTCGTCGTCTATATGGGGGTTTGCTCATTCATGGAGGCAGGTTTTCGTCTTAGTCAAGTCATGTTCGTTACCGTCTCCGTTTTATAAAAGAAAAAAACTTTAAACTTGTACCTATGAGATAAGTCTGCATAACTTAAGCGTTATGGAATAGTTTTTTTATATATTTTTATTATCATTGTTATCATTTTGTTTTTAATTTTTTTGTTTTTAATTTTTTTGTTTCTTTTTTTTAGATTCTTGATACGTATTTGCAACGTGAGAATTATCGGATGATTCAATTTAAAAAATATTTTTTAAAGTTTTTATTAGGTGATACGCTTTTTAAAAAAATCGCAGTTTATTGAAACAACTTTAAAACAACTTTAAGAAAATGTTGTTTATGGAATAGTCGAGAAGTGAGTTTGCAAAAGGTCATAAATTCAGATCACATATTACGTATTACGCAAACTGTACGTTTGTAAGAAAAAAAAAACGATTAGTCACGAAATAACCCGATTATGAAATACGATAATGGAATTAAAATATTTACAGATTGAATTGAAAAATCGCATCTATAACTGAACGATTTATAAACCCATTAAGATCTGTGAAAAAAAAAAAACTGGTTTAAGTAACAAACAAAAATGTTGGGTGGGAAGTTAACTAAGTCTCAGTACTTATTTGGCAGAAATACTACCAATTGTCCATAAGCATTTATTTTATCAAGAAGATAAATCTTAAAAAAAAAACACATTACAAGGAGTGTAGTTATAGTCAGGGAGGGGACCGTATAATTGTTTACCTTAAGTGGTCGAACTCGCGGTAGCCAATAACAAAAATCTATCCGAACACTGGTTTGGAAAAGATGACGACAGTTTTGGATTTATACCTATATTTCATATTATTTTTTGTTGTTGTTATATTTTATTGAAATGAAAAAATATTGATAACCTCTTAAATTAAATCAAAAGCTATTCAAATGTCAATAATAGTCAGTCGTAGAAAAAGAAAAAAAAACATATTCACATTTCAACGATAACGCGGTACTTTGAAAAATAATCGTAATAATTTTAAGACGAAATATGCATTCATATTCTCCATATTTGTTGTATATTGTATGAGAGATATAAGTAATGCAAATTATTGTTAAAAATCAAATATTAAAAGATTTTAGACTCTGGGGTAATTTTAAATAAATATATGTAGGTAAATCTGGATATATCAGATATAGATAGAGAATTGATTTCTTTTTATTAATTTCTAATATTTTTTTTATTAGTTAACATAAAAGGTGTTTTTTTTTAGAGGCGGAGAAGTTTAAATTGGCTTGGCAGGTTATCATTTCAAAATTTAATCTTTATGTTTTTATAGTCATTTTGAGTTTTTTTTATTTCTTGATCAAGAATTCACGATGTACATGGGGATATACTACACATAGGAATTAATTTCACTTTAAGTTGGTGTCATTCAAAATTAATTTTTTAACTCCGTATCAATAAGTTCTAAAAAATGGCGTACAATTTTTTTTATATATTATTTTATATACATATATGTATATTTATAATTTTATATATTACAAATTAATTTTTTAAAAAACCGCTTCAATAATATTTGAATTTTTTTTCTCATTAATTGAGATTTGTGTAAGAAATCAGATGGCGTACATTGCGTTGATGTCAAAACTGTTTCAGATGTTGTTTAATCAATTTATTTCTGATTATATTGATTTTTTAACAATTTGTCAGTCTAAAGTGCGAGTACCATGCATACTTTAAAACCAGTCGTGCATTTAATTTATTATGTTTATGCGTAAAACCCATACATTGTCATATCCTTAAAATTAACCTGTCACACTCGTAATATTTTCAAACATAAATGTTAAATGGTTTTACATTAGTTTTGTTTCTTATTACTAAACTGAAACTAAATATCGACGTTCAGGTAAATTTTGTTTAAAAAAAATGACTTACTTACTCCCTTATTACGTTTATTACTTATGATAAAATTGATAAATATTAATTTATGTCAAATTTCTTTCAACAAAAAACGAATTCTGTATCTGAAAGGAATGCATATATCTAAACAGAATAAAATCTTTGTTTGAAAGGAATTCGACATTTAACTTTCTCTGAAACTTATTCCAATTCTTTCTCTAGATGTTGTCGTGTGAAAAAATCCAAACATGTCCTACGGAGGAAATTTGTGTAAGAGCCAAAAAAAAAAGAAAATAGGCTTGATTCCTCATTGCTTCAATGAGCTGAAACAAGTAAAAATATATTTGCATAAAACTATACTTCACATATATGACATTATTTCCTGCAGTTATGATTAAAAGTGTCTTTTAAATCTCTGAAATGGCTTCGGTTCATTTAAAGGAATATTCACGGTATTTTTTTTTTATTTCACAAATTTTTAATTATGTACTCGTCTAAACAAACAGATATAATTTAAATTTAAAATGCACAACGAGAAAAAAAAAAGAATTTTTTAATTTGAAATGCTGACGAACTGTCAAATTTAAAATATTCACAATATTCTGGTAATTTATTCAAAAGTATTACTCAATCGGTTGCATGTTACACAATGCACACATGACAACCAATTTCGCAATAATCGAAGAATATCAATTCGATTGGTATTCGACAACCGCGAATGTCATCAGTTAAGCGCCACTTGTAGAATCAAATAAAAATTAAATTAAAAATGATTTCACTTAAACAAATTAAGACGAAATAAATGAAGAGTTTTTTTTTTTTGGTTATAAATAATTTAGAACAATAAAGCAATATAAGTTATATGACAAACATAAACATTTATAATAAAAGAAAAGATTTTAATATGACTACACATTATACATGGTATAAAACTATCATATAAAAATATATGAATACATACATATAAACGTATATTTTATGATGGCAGCTATCATTTATATTAACTTTATTTATCTTTATATTAAACTATGCCATATATGTATATAATATAGCTCCAAAGCATTACGTTTGTATAGAAATTATTTAAGAAATGCCAATTTAGAACATTTTTGTATATATATACATATATGTTTAAGGTAGTGTTTATGATGCATCAGATTTTTGTTTCAATTCACGCGAAGCCCGTTAATGGACACCTAATTTAGGTGTTATAAATAAGAACCGAATCTCGCACCCCTTAAATCAAAAGCAGGCTTTTTCAAAAAAAAACTTTGTTTTCCTTAGCCACAGAAAAGTATTGATTCTAAAAAAAACATATTTCATGTCCTCCTGATATTTTATTTTAGTTTTTTTTAGCATTTTTTACCTCATCTACCTTTTTTGTTTTTTTCAAAATATTTAACACTGTTATGTTATTTTTTAAATATTTAGTTTAATAGTTTGTCTTGTTCTCACGTCAAGATGTAATTCTGACACAATCACCTTTCCTAAATCGGATCATAAAAATTGCCTTAATTTCATCAGAAAGACACCATTATTATGTAATATGACGAAATATTTTAGGTCTCAAATCTTCAAAAGCCAAAGATGTGGAGTGTAGAACTTTTGTACCCCATTTCCATGTTGATAAACAAGTCGATGCAGAAAAGATACGTTCTAAGGAGGATGAAGATAGCCAAAATAATACCACTTTTTAAAAATGGAAATGTTTCCGATTTCAACAATTCTCGACCAATATCAATTTTACCTATCATATCAAAAATAATTGAAACCGTAGCAAGTTAGGAGCTACTTCAGCACATTGATCGAAATAACCTTTCAAATCCTATCAATACGTATCGGAATTAATCTGGTACTAACACGAACACCGCTTTGACTGATATGATCTTGCACCTTGAGCAGAAAATGGATGAAGGACGTACAATAGGATCACTTTTTAAGGCTTTTGATACGACTGAACATAAAATTGGAATAAGAGAAACTTCGTATCACTGGTTTGAGTCATATCTTTAAAATCGCTGCCAGTATATAGAGGTTGATGGTTTTAAAAGCAAAAAATGAGTCTATTGAATATGGAGTGCCTCAAGGGAGTGTTCCTGGGCCAAAACTTTTTTTTTTTATTTTTGAGCTCTTAAAAGAGTTACTTTATAAATATTCTTATAAATTTTCATGGCTATTAAAAACAAGGTTATAAAAAACAAAGCACTACAAAACTTATATTGTTTCGGAAAATTTACAAATACCCACTTTATTTACCATCAGTTAAAGATTCTTCTTGAACTTGATTTTTTTTAAAGCTTGAGTTATTATACTTACTTGTAAAATTTTGTAAATTTTGCCTAATATGAGATTGCTCTCAACAGGCATATAATAATAAATAGATAAATGTCGAGACATTTAAAAGTATGTTTAATTTGTTCCCTAGTGTAATATTTGACAGCAGTAAAATATACGTATACGGTATATGTAGGTGGAAACGTCAAAAATTAACTTAAAAATATATTTAAAAATTTTATGAATAATGTGTTGCTAAGCTAAGCGGACGTGTGTGACAGAGTGGCAGTTACGGTTTGATTTTTAGAAGTTTTAATTTCCATTCCAAGTACAATAAAAGTGGCTACCGATTGCCTAATAATAAGCTTGTGAACTTTTTTAATTATTATCACGAAAATCGTTTTAAATCTCAAGTAAATTGAAAAAATAAAAATACCAAAATAACGGTATAATTTTTATTTTTATGAACTCATCTAAACTGCTATATAAAAGTTTTCCCCAACTTACCCATACATGAACAAATCTTGAACATTTAATGTCTGCAAAACGGAACAGAGAATTGTTCTCAGAGTCTCCTCCGAACCAACCGCAAAAAATATCAACACTTTCTCGATCCATACCACCAAAACATTCAAAGTTATCAAATCCCGAAACAAAATCGATGTCAAACATGTTTAAGAAAAATATTTCAATCTCTAGTGATGAATCCACTATTTAGAAAAACTTGAAAAAATGATGTCACAAATTACCGTTGTTGTGACCCGCATTTTTAGGAGATGGTCCTCAATATTTTTTTCTTTGTGGCAACGCTAATCCCAGTCGCAGTCACCTTTAATATTTAAAAGTAATATTTATCAAAAATAAATGGAAGGAATGTTTCTTTTAACCGACTCGCTGACTGACTCTGGGAACGCTGTTTGTTACTAAAACCCTAAAATCGAATAAATTGTATCCATCCATCTACCATTACCAAAGTTTAATTTAAAAAAAAGTGTTTTCCGCAAACAATGACTTTTATAAGGGCCACCCCAATTTACATCTGTATATATGTATGTACAACAAATAATAAAAAGTATTATCCAATTAATTTAGAAAACCAAAAGATTATATATTTAGTTACAATTTTGCATATTATGTTGTTCATTTCATGCGAATATAAAGGGGTTTGACTGTAGCGATTTGTTTAATCAATTCTAAAAAAAAATAATGAAATTTTAACTCTCGTGAGCTTGATTTCTTATGATTTTGGTAAATATCAGACAATCCACAAAAGAAACCTCATACAAAACTCCCCACAGGAAGGTGAATTTTTTATTAGCGAATGATTCCGACAAACAACAATAGTCTGATTTGTTTTCTTTAATTTTTTTTTTAGTCAAATAACAAAATGCAAAATAATGCAAATATTTCATTTAAGTTTAAGGTACTTAAACCTTTTATTTAAAAACATTGCAATTTGCAATTATTGGTTTTGAAGTGTCGATTGTTCAAAGTTTCTTTGGATTATTAAAAGAAAAAACATTGAGGTTATATGTATCTACTCTTGCACGACATGTACATTCATTAATTCAAGGACCAGTTTGACAAGTCGCGAATCCGAGAGCACTGAGACGGTGGTGGTAAAAGGGCACAAAAAAGCATTATTGTCGAGAGACTCGAAATCATAATTAAATGACGCGAAACATGAACTTCTGTTGTTTTTGGTCAAAACGAAAAAAGTAACCTAAAAAAAATTTAAATGCCAAAAGTTACTTTTTAGTTTTGACCTACTTAAAAGGAGATCACAATTTTTGTAGTTTTTGTGAGGTTGCTCCCAGAAAACAAAAACCTCAAGTTCACCTCACTTTGTGTGGTTGTTGTGATTTAACATTTTGCGAAAAAAAAAATAAAATTACTTGGTCTTTTATTGCTCTTTTTAAGCCATTCATGGGAATAACTTTGTTTACAATTTACTTATTTAGATTCACTTAAATGTTTGTCTAAAATGATGATTCACATGATAAAAAAAAATGTTCAACATTATTCATTTAAGAGATTTCCTAGATTTCAAAATTAAAATTTTATTTTTTATGTCTAAATTTAGCTTTTAATTAAATTTTACTGAGAATATATCTACGGTGGCATCAAATACTTTTAATCTAATGAGAAGTCAATTAAACATATTTCAAAGAAATATTTCGTCATTCCAATTTTTGAAGAACCATTTCGAAGATATTTATAAATTTCTTAAAAATTGTCTCAAACACGGAGCTTACATATTATGTGCGAAATGATGAAGAATAAATAAAAAAAACTGATTTTCATTCTACATATGTATGTACATATATTGTATATTGAACTAAAAAAGAATATTGAAGAGCGGACTCTTCCCCACGATATTCCTTTAAACTTCAGTTATTGTTCTTTTATTATGAAATTGAATAAGACGATTGGTGTCAAGAAGACTTTTATATCTGAGTGAAAAGTTTTTTTTTTTTTTGTTAATGTCAGCCTCAATAATTGTTGCAGTATTCTTCTTCTATCCAGATGCGGATTTACTTGATTTTAAAATTACCTTAAATTTAATAATTCATGAATTTTAGTTGTCATTATTGTTTCAGAACTAATTTTTAAAGTTTCTCTGAACTAACAAGTTCATTTATTATAGACGGCATAATGTAATACCTACCATTGATACCAGTTGAAGTGTTCTAGTTTTATTTGGAAAAGATTGTATGGAACATAATGTATAAACAGCCCAACCTAGGTTGTCAATTGTTGTTAATTCACAGCAAAAATAACTTTTGTGAGTTAGTATAAAAAGCTTGCTTACTATACTATCGATAACGACACGTTTTGGATTCGATTACATTTTTTTGGGTAGTCGTTTAATATTTTAAGGTAGTCTTTTCTGTTGATTTCTAGGCAACAAAAACATGGCTTGGGCCAATAGCTTAGCAATCATTACTTACTTGCTTAAGCTTAAGTTTAGAATTCTTCGTAACTAAAACGAATTTCGGTAACGAAATCCATACTAGGACTCGGGTATTGATTGATCAGTCAAGACTTTTGACTTCTTTACCGGAACAAGGTTTAGTTTCTGGAATTTCAGGACGCTTATCGACTTAGAGCAGTTGTCATGATTTATACGAAGACGGTAAGAGTTTCAAAAATGGAACTAATGGTATTTGAGCCAAGATGGAACCTGCTCAAAAAGATAGATAGAAAAGTAGGTCGAGCTAGAACAGCATAGAACAGTCCAAGAGGATAGTGAAAGATGGCAAGTAAGATTATTAAAAGTCTTAGGTATGCGTCATAATGTAATTCTTACAGACATAACGCGTTCGTGTACCTTAATAAGTAATTAGGTTGACTTACAATATAATTTTAATGAATCTTTCAACGCACTTTCTATTTGCAAGAAATCCCTGGACTAGATAGAAAAGATTTAATTTTTAAATAACAAGTACAGTTTGGCTATTAAAAAATGACTCACAGTATGAGAGAGAGGAGGATGAGGTCTACTTGTTTAAGCGGTCAAAAGCTTCCGGAAAAGGTTACTTAAAATTTCAATTTATCAATTATTTCTTTATCTTAACTCTTTGCTTTGCTTTTATTTCCTTTTTACGTTGTGATTGCATAAACATTTAAGCCAATTTCGAGAAATGATACTCATTGCAAGCATGAATGTTTGGTTTAACAGTTTTGAATTCATGTTTAAATCCAATTTAATTCTACCACCACCACCAGGCCCAAATACTTCTCTTTAAAATGCAAATAACCTGCCCACCTCCGCGATCCAACATAATAATTGTGCATAAATGTGAACGAGAATGCCCAGGGTGTAATGTGTTTGCAAATCTAACGACAAGTGTCCAATATAATGAACAGAAAAATAAAAACAAAAAAACGTGCGCCGACTTCGCGAGAACGAAAACAAAACATGCTCAGTCCACCAAAATCGCTCATTACTTATGCAGCGGGCTGTTTGAATATTATTTAAAGCAAAATGCGACTATTCGTTCGTCGAACGGGCGGACGAATTGACTATCGTAAACAAGAACCTCTTTAGAATAGAGCAGCAGAGTTGGGGGTAGGGCAAGAGGAAGTGTGTGCGATTCGGTAATAAAATAACACACAACAATGAGTCACTAATTTGCATATAGTGCAAGCAGTGATTAGGAATCTCAAGGTAAAGCCTTCGAGTTTGTGCAATTGGCCAAGTTCTTGGTCTCTGAGTTTGCAAAATCTCATGGGAAGAAGGCAATTTGTTAAAAATTCTAAAAAATACCCAATGAACCACAGAATGCAATGGAATTCTCTTATAAATTCGAGAGGAATTTCTAGTTTTTTATTTTGCTAATATTCCTATTTTCACTCACACACTATCGGAGGTATAAATAGATTTTTTGAATTCTATCGAATAAATAGGTAAATTTGTATAAATGATTCAAGATTGGTTTGATTGTCCCGAATATCCAGCAAAACTTACCTGACAAGAAACTGAGAATCGGCGGTGGTAGTCGCGAACGAGATTCAGATATTTTTCTTCTTTTTGTTGATTTTGATTTTTTTTTTCTTCACACAGCTGTCGTCCTATTTGAATACAATTTAAGCATTTTATTCACCAGATTTCATGAATTTCTTTATTTTATAAATGTTTTTGATTATTTTGTGGATCGAATTAACAACAAAATACACGCACGTAGTGCCGAGGAGATTAAGAAAAATATTTTTTTTTATTTTTGTAGAAAAAAAATATAAACGAAACTTGTAGCAAAAACTTCTTATTGAAACTTTTCTTCGACTTTTTGAAGTAACTACACAGCTGTCAAATTTGAACATACCTTCGTTGAGTAGCCATTTTGAAATGTTTATTATTTAACGAAAAAGTGGTGCCAATATGCATTTTTTAATTAGATATTGTAGTAGAAGTTTTTTTTAAGAATGGTAGGTCAGTTTAGTAATTCTTGAAAAAATTAAACAAAATGCCTTTTTTTCTATTTTATTGGGAATCAAGTTTTTGACTGCTTTTAAACGCTGCAAATATGCTGCAATTATCCTTGCAATTTTTGAGCATGTAGGTGGGGGACGTATGCGGTGTCCGGGGTAGACAAAGTTGCAGAGGTTGAAATAATTGCAGAGTTATCGCTCTTTCTTCTTTGTGCTTTTTCTTATTGTTTGAGACATAAGCGGAGTAAAGAGTGACGAGATATTATTTCCTTCTCATTTAACAAAAATTGCAGGTATTAAAATTTGCAGCGTTTAAATGGATGCTGCAATCGGAAAGAAACTCAAAGGAGAATTGCGGATAGAAATTGCAGTCGTCTAAAAGCAGTCTTTGTTACAGAACGTAGGCATAGGTTCAGATTATATAGGCGTGTTTTTTGCAAGTCCGGGGGGAATTGCTCGAAAAAAATGACCATGGGGATAAACGACACCATTACAAAAACAAAATGGAGTTTTCATACAAACTATCGATAGCAAGTATATAATTTACGCAGGTAACACAGTTTTTCTGTGTGCTTAAGTTAAATCCGGAGAATTCTCTGGGTATAGCTTAGCCCCTAGAAACTGATTTACTTACTTGTACATTGAACATACCCAATTTGAAATAAGTTTGGACAACCAATTGCAGTGTCATCTAGACAATCGAATAAAAAATGTTTACATATTTTATGGCTTTGGAGTTTGACACCCTGTCTAAAGCAAATGGTTGACGCATTCCCAACTATTATATTCCTCCAGAGAAGCCACTTATGATCATTCATCGGACTCATTTAAGCTTTGAATAGTACTCCAAAGAGTAAAAAGGGCGAACTTTGTTTACTCCTATTGCACCTTTATGGAATAGGTTTAGTAACTTCTAATAGTTCTAGGAACTAGAATAGAAAAAAATACTTCCTATTGATTCTATTTTTATTTTTATTATTAACTATTTTATTTTGATTTGATATTTTATTTTGTTTTGATATTCTATCAAGTTTTTTTCCGTAATGATTTTTACCTGAAATGAGATCTAAAAGTTTATTAAGTATTATTATTATTATAAAAATTACTTCCATTTCTAGGAGTCGAATCCGGGTCCCATCGCACCGTTAGCATTGCACTCTAACCGCTCAGCCAATGTGTGGCCTATAATAATTAACGTAGCTTTGAAAAGTGAAAAACTATTTCACGGGAGGTCTGCTGGAGTAAAAATTCACCTCTGTTATTCTAGAATCAGTATAGTATGGGTATAAAAAATTGTCTCACTGCGCCTGTAATGCTAACATAAAGCGATCTAGATAATGTCTTTGGGATGAGTTATATCAGTTTTGAACCCTATAACGACTTAAGTACCCGTCAGAAGTGTTAAATGAAAGCAACGAACAACACTTAAGATTATGGAAATCGGAAGCAAAATTGTTAGTTGGGGTTGACTCTCTCTGACGTCAAAATGACGACATATCATATCATACGCTTTGACAACTTTGTAACAGAATTTGACGTCAGAGAGTTAACGCGTTGACCCTTTGCGTTGATCGTCTAACGTTAGAAATACTTTGGAATTGGTATACAAATAATACTTTGGAAAGTAAACAAACATACTTTTTATTAATGTGCTTGCTGGGTATTTATTATTGTAAAATGTATAATCCCTGTCAAAACATTTGAGAAAAAAAATTTTCAGAAATTAAGAGAGAAAGTTAACAAAGAATTTATTAGACAAAATCCATAAAATTCATATCATCAATCAAAGTTCATTAGTTTGATTTTGTTTTGTTTTAATGCGAAACCAGCCTTACAAAATTAATCTAGTACAAAATGTTGAGCTTTTTGTGGAAATATTCAAAGTACACTTATAACCAACACGCTTAAACTTAAAAGTTTAACTTTTGACAGCTTTGTATTCCGAATTAAACAAAAAATTTAACGGAAACGGAAACCAAATAATTATTCAAAATTATAACAATATTATTAGTTAGAAAAAATACAATTACATAGCAGACTTATTTGGAGTTTAAAATGTCATGTGTTCTTAAAAAAGTCTTCGTTATTCAACTGGTGAACGCTTAATATTGTGATATTTTGTAATCCAAATTTAAAAGAAAGTTAAAAGTAAATGGTCTTATTTATAAACGTTGTCTAACTTTAGACAAACTTCAAAATAAAAGTTAGCATTCGGTACTTGAAAAAAAAATGGTAATAAATACAGAAAAACATTTTTTACATTTCTGATTTTGTAGATGTTTTTTAATCCATCGACAATGTAGCCATCCTTCAATGGAATTTGACAGTTTATAGCTTCACAGATGGGCAACAAACTATATTTTGGCGTACATTAAATGATTCAATCCATATGTCATCCAAAATACTTAAAAAATTTCGGATTTTTTGGAGATTTAATTTTTCTCAATTGCCCGCCACAAAATATATCGCATTCATGTGAGAAGATTTTTGATCGCATCTTTATCGCGCGATAAAAGGTGTCGTGATCGCCATCGCGTCGGTTTGCGCGTAGCTTAAAAGTTCTTCAGTGATGTAATAATGTGGCACTCAGTCTCAGTTTCTGTTGGAAAAAGGTTAGAAATTAGTAGGGCTGTAAAAGCGTTTTTATCCGTTCCACATGGATCATAAACCTGTCCCCTAATAAATGAGCAATACTAGGTACTATCAAAAGCAGGATTTCCAGTAGTGATAAAAGTCGCCGCCGATGGCATCATTGAAATGTTACACTTGGCCTTGTATTTTTGATAGGACGAGTTTTTTTGGTGTGTAGGGAAGGAAGAAGTGATCAAGGGGCATTATCTTTTTGACAGGAGATTATTCCTAAATAGTTTTGGGTGCTGAACTCAAATCCTTCAATCATTCTCCACCTATACGCATGTGAGATTTTTAAGATATTTGAAAAAAAGTGAAAAACAATTTTTTGGCAAAGGTAGATAGTAATTTTCTTGAAAATCCAGCTAAAATCTTTCTAATGTCCATGCCAATATGTAATCTGTCAATTTTGTGAACATTTGGATACGTTCAATGAACATTTCATTCATAATTTGATAATTGATAATTTGATAATTGGTAATTTGACGATTCTTTGCTCATTGAACATACCCACTTTAGAATAGGTTTGGACAACCAATTCCAGTGTAAAGGAATTCATGCAACACAAATTGTGTAAAATGATAAGTTTACATGAATGTTTGCATGAACGCCCTTTTTTGGTTAAATGCTGTTCGTCAAAAGTGTGCACAAAAATTATTTCATTTTCCATAAACTTGTAAAAAAATTTAATTCAAAGATGCCAAATATGAACAAAAAAAAAAAAGAAATTTATTCAATTATATAAACAAATTTTCTTTAATTCTAAAATTGTGTAATTCTAAAAGTTACAATGACGTTTGGTTAAGTTTATCAAACAAATTTAGTTGATTTTTGCAGCAAAATCCGTGAGGAATTCAAAATTGTGTAAATCATTTCTCATACAAAATTTGACAGTTCATTAACCAAATCGTAAACTTAACCAAACGGTGAACTTATCTAGTGTTTTACATCATTGCAAGAATATCCGTATTATATTAATTTTTATATCCAATTGCAAGATAGTTTAGTCTCGAATCATAAGAACAAGTTCGTGCGACCCACATTTGTGTAGAGGTATTTAAATCTTGGTTTTGTGCTTGGAGCAACCCAAAAAAACGGGTAGCAAGGGCAGTATCCAGTGTTACCTTTGAGAATTTTAAAAAAGAGTCAAAAAAAGGAGTCCTGGGCCAAAAAAAGAGTCCCCCATAAAATTGTAATAAAACACCAATATATGTATTTTTAAACGTTATAATTCAAACAGTTTCTTAAAACTAAACTTAAACTTGTCCATTATTAAAAGAAAATTGCGGTTTCATACTGAACAGAAAACAGAATTGACTTGAATTGATTTTATAGTTAAACAGAAACAGACAATCGAAAATTAACACAAATTCCACAATCCACATACGGAAAGTTAGTTAAACTACGTTTTCACCGAGAGTTAATCTTGTTAAGATTTAATAAATCTTAAATAGTGTTTTTACCACACAAAAAGATTAGAAAGTGGAATAACTTTAACAGCATCTTTAAAGATACAAGAAGTGTTTCATTTTATCTTCTAAAGTTGAAGTGAGATAGATAGTTCAAATTGTGTCAAACGATGAAAAAAATTAGATTCTCGAATATTGTACTCTCGATTCTCGAATATTGTACTCAGAGAAATATAAAAATAGGTGTGTTCGATTTGTAAAACTATCAGCCCTATGAAGATTTAACAAGATTAATTTTAAATCTACCATCAGATTTATGAAATCAATTTGTATGGTAAATCTTCGAGATTTGAAGAGGATTTAGGGTAAATCTAACTAAATCTCGGTTTAGCGGTTGGTGAAAACGTAGTATTATAGACAAGACGAGCCAACGAAATTAAAATAAATGGAAGTATATGTAGAAAAGCAAAAACTTTCCAATTGTCTTCCAGTGTGTTTTACAAACCCAGTCGCAAAACATATGATTTTGGGTAGGTATCTGTGAAATTTGCAACACATATATTGATAGAATACTACATGAATCATGAATAAGAATTAAGCTCTGCGGAAAGAGTTGACAGATGACAGATTTCATTTTGAAAGTATTCAGCGAATATTGTGCGTTTACAAAAAAGAGTCCCAAATTTTCAAAAGGGGTCAAATTGAAATGATTTTTAAAAAGGGGAGTCCAGGAGTCCCAGCGTTTAAAAAGAGTCAAAATGACTCTAAAGAGTCCCAAAGGTAACGCTGGCAGTATCTATAAATTCTTATACCTATCTACATATGTATGTACACATATATAGAAAGTACCATATATTAAATCTATAAGTAAGCTTTTGTAATTTCCCAAGAACTCATTGACAAATGGAAGATTGCAGTCTGAAGTAATGTCTTTATTATGTATATATGTAGATACTTAAAAAAACAAGCTTTTAATAATCTAAAACCATCATTCTTTTTCATTATATTACAACTTAAAAGTGCTTACTTGGCATGTCATTTGGAAAACGCTTAGCAATTTACTTCGCATGAAATCCTTTATAATTAAATTTTTGTTTACCATTTTCTAAATGGTGGCGGCACGGCAGAAGCCACAAGACTTGTCTCTTTTAACCATATTATAAAATCTTCTTACATTAATCCTGCCTCATTTCTTTGGAAAGCAACAAACAGTTAAGCAAATCACCATCATCATCATCAACATCATCATCATCATCATTGCTGTCAACCCCTACGACACAGCTTGCATCTCTATAAGCCAGAGTCATTGGTTATCGCATCGTCGTACTACACTATGCACATCATGCATAGCTAGCCCAATCCTTTCCCAACTCCCAGGTTCTGTTATAGGGTTCCTTCTGCAAATATACTGTCTACCGAGTCAGAAATCTAAGTCGTGAGTTCTTTTTTCTTGCATTTTTTATATTTTAATTGTATTTTAATAGCATGCAGTCTGTACTGTATAGTCAGTAGAATAGTTGACATGCACTGCACTGATGCAATGATGCGGAGGATACTGCAGGATGAGGAGAAGAGACTCAATTAATCCTGCTGCAATATAATCTGCAACGCAGGACTTTGACTGCCTTTTGCAGCGCACATAACACACAAGGCATCATCAGCCAAAATGAAAGAAAAATCGTACCTATCTCCGGATTGCGGGAAAAAAAAAAAACAAGCAAAAAAAAAACTTGTCATTGTGTTTCTGGGAGAGGAACAGTTGGGAACGACCATCATCATGATGCATTATCGCTATACCTTCAGCAATAAAGTAAAACATTGTTGTTGTACTCCCACATTGACAACAATACGACGACTAACGACTTGTTGTGTATGTCGTTGCCAAGACCAGACCATGTGGATTTTTCTAATGCATTTATTATGTAGGTGCCTTTCACATCCACTCGTGAGCTGCATTCCGCTTTATTTTCATAGCTATCCGGTATCCATTTCTATTTCTATTTAAATAAGAATACTTCATTTTATTTTAAGTTTTTTTATAAAGGTGGGGTCAAGTTAAAGTCTGGAACATTATTTACTTGTCACTTAAGCAAATATTAAAACTCGCTATAGTCAAAATAAAAATTCCTATTGGCAAAAGTTTGTGCAAAGAATTGAAAATTTTCAAATTTTCAAAGAAGTCTCCAAAATAAAAAAAAATCAACTATGACTTTCAATAATTATAAATTTCTAGTAAGTATTTTATTACGCCATCAATATAACCATTATATCAGTAAGTAAGTCATCAGTGGGATCCTATTCTATAAATTTTGGTAAGTGTCCCGAGTATAGTTACGTCAAAACGGTCGAGTTCATAGTGGGTTGATGACGCTTCCAACCCAATATACAAGTTGTTTCTGTGAACATAATCTTAGAGCAAGGATTTCCTTTCAAGTGTCCCTACATTTATATTTTTTTATAAAGTTTATTTCAATGATTTTTTTTTAATGATATATGTATGTACATATATCGGGTTTTTCAATAAGAGCGCTACAAAAGTTTTTTTAAATAAAACAAAAACGGTTTTGGATATCAATGAAATTCTTTATTCCTGTGAAAGTACGTTCGATGCCATTATGTATGGAACTCGATTTCTTTTGCATGGCCACCACGGGTACGCTTGCAGAAGTCCAGACGCTGAACCCAATTTTCGACGGTTTTCAAGCATAAATCGGCCGATACTGCTGCAATTTCACGGTCGATATTCGTACGAAGTTCATCAATCGTCAATGGCTTGTTGGCATAGACCATAGACTTGACGTAGCCCCACAGGAAATAGTCTAACGGCGTCAAATCGCACGACCGAGGCGGCCAAGCGACTGGACCATTTCGTGAGATAACACGTTCTCCAAACTTGGTTTCCAATAAATTGATTGTGACATTCGCTGTGTGGCTTGTGGCGCGGTCCTGTTGGAACCACATGTCCTCCAAGTCCATATCATCCAATTGGGGCCAAAAATAATCGGTTATCATTGAACGGTAGCGATCCCTATTCACAGTAATGTGCCGGTCTTGATCATCACGGAAGAAGTACGGCCCAATGACGCCGCCGGCCCATAAACCACACCAAACCGTAATTTTTTCGGGATGCAATGCTGACTCATGGAGTACGTGTGGATTGCTGCCTGACCAATACCGCATATTTTGTTTATTGACGAAGCCATTCAGCCAGAAATGAGCCTCATCGTTGAAGATGATTTTTCGATGAAAATCCGCTCTTAACGTTGAGACCGAATTTCGGTAGTAAATTTTAATAATTTCGACTCGTTGTTGGCTTGTATGTCTTTCCATCATGAAATGGCAAACCTTACTGAAGAGAAATGTCAAAAGAGCGGCAAGAAATATGGCGTCGTTTGCTGTCCCTATTGCTCTACTTTTGTAGCGTCCCTGTTGAAAAACCCTTTATAATAAGTATGTTTCTTTGCTTGCCCGTGGGTTCCAGTGGTATCCTAATCCTAAATCTACCTAAAATGTATTTCTTTACTTGTTTCTGGCATGAAAATGCCAAGATTTTTGACTTTTTTTTTAAATTTATACAATTTCCCCTCCCGCTAGAATCTAACCGAACATTTTACCTACTACCTTATCTTGCTTGTCAAACAACTGATAATTTCTGTTGTCAAATGTGACGTTTACCCAGAAACAAATCAGAAATATACCAAAAGCGTTTTCTTAATTTTCGTTTTTGGTCAAAACTTGCAACAACAACATCAAAAAACTCGAGCCCAAACTTTTTTCCGAAGTTTTTCCCAAACAGTAATGAAACAGGTCTAATATGATTTTAAATGCATAATTTATGTCGAATTCAATTTTTGTCTGTTGTTGAGAGGAATTTTTAAAGAATCGAATTCTTTTTGTGATTGTGTGTGTGGTGCTTGACAGCTGATTTAGAAGCAAAAAAAATCGGTTAATTATTTACATTATTTGTTAAATTAAATGAAACTTATTGTTATTATCGCGGAATGTATTTTTTGTTTATTGAAAAAGAGCACAAAAATATATATAATATAAATATACATATATAATATAAATATTCACTTATAATATAACATATAATATAATATTCAGTAGCACTTCGGAATCCCGCTCAACTTTGTTCCAATTGAGCTTTTCCCCCATACGTCAATGTGACAATGCAAAACAAGCATTGGAAAAGGCCAATTGTCACATTACTTCTATTCATGCTTTGTTTATGATGAACACAGGCATAATTTAGTATCTGCCAATTCTTCGAGGTTAACGAATGTGCTTCTTATATGCAAAAGTGGCATATATTCGTGTTGGGACAAGGATTTATGGTTAAATTTTGGTGAAAAAGAACTAACTTGGGTTGGGCCAGTTTGTTTTAAAACAAAATGTTCCACTTTTCCCAATAAATTTATAAAAAACTTGGACACTTTTGTAACTTATGTTTGCCGTTTTTCCTTTGTAATATTTTTGACTTACATATCATAATATCTTCTAAGCCATTTAAACTTTAACCGTCTTGTCTACTTAGACACAATCTAACTATTTTCAAATTGGTGGAAATATTTTTTATTTAATAAAAATAAGTATGGCATGCACGGTTAAGACAATCTACTCTTGTGTCTAAGTTAGGCAGCTATAAGAAAACAATAAACAAGGTTTTTGAACTCATTTTCCAAAGTTAGACAGTAGTCTAAAGTTAGACAACGTTTATAAATAAGGCCATAAGTCTTTAGAAAAGAAATCTGTGAATTAATTTTACTTTCATTATTAAATAATATAGATATAATATTTTTGTAATAAAGATAGCATTGTAGGTAATAAGGTTTCTCAAACAAACATTCTTATTTTTTTAAAACTGTTTTATAAATGTTATTTTTTATTTATTTTTTTTTTTTTATAAAAATGCATTAAAATGAGGTTCCTACCAACAAAACGATTTTTAATTCTTGATTCTAATCTTTATACATTATTTCCTTTTGTCAATGAAGTGATGAACTAACTCCAAAATAAAAAAAAAGTTAATGTGAACATCATACATTTTTTCCGGTAAAAAGACACAATTTGGAGAGGGTCTGGGAAAGCTTTCATTTTTGTACCTTCATTATACATTTTGTAACTTATTTTGTTGAATTTTAATAAATACAATATAGAAGTAGCTAATCTTATGTATTAAAAAATATATTCTAAATATTAAAAAAAAAATAGTATTATGAAAAATCGTCTATGACTCAAAAACTTTAAACTCATTTTTTGAAGAATCACGTTTTTTGAGTTATGCAGGTTTTCTTAAAGAGCGACGATATGTAAGTGCATATTTCCCATTTTTATAGGAGCATATTTTCCATTTTTAATCAAACAGTAGATACCTATTATTAAAGGGGATGTGATGTACATACACACTTAAGCTGAACTTTTAATAAATAGTCAAGTAAATATCAACTTGTCTTCCTATTTAATCGGCTATTAAAAATATAAAATAAAACCGGATATTAAAGCTTTTTTGAAAAAAAAAATTAATTAATTTTTTTAAGTGAAAGCTTTACGGCCGATTCGATTACACAAACATAATTTAATAATTTACTACATCATTTTCTTTTTTCTTCGTATAGAAGACCTCATGTTTCTGTATTTATTGTACGGCTTCAAAGTGCTACTTTTTTTCCAAATTTTTTCGTTCCAAATTTTGAAGTTCAAATGGTGATGTAGTTTATATTTTGTATCAAATCTAAACATTCTTCTTAAAACAAAACAAAAAAGTATAATCCTTTTAAGGGAAAATAAGAAGGTATGTATTAAAAGAAGTCCCACATTATATAAAAGTTGAGGTCTGAGGGCTGTCACCTGTGAATTATGTTCGTTAAGAAGTCATTTTAGGTGAAATTCTGCCTCCTAACCCCGGCCTCGGCCCGGCCTCGGGTAGATATCATTGTGATAATAATTGAGCGCAGTTCATTCACAAAAGTGCTTTTTTGACGCTCTTGTTGATTTTGTGAATATAATATAAGGTCGGTGCAGCAGGTGAAGAAATAAAAAGTACCCCATTTTTTGTTTGTTGTTGTTGATTGTTTGTGTTCATCACGCCATCTTTTCAAGTTTTATTTTCATATCCTTTCATTCTTCGGCAGTAAAATAAATTTGTCTTCGTGACCGTTGAGCGGAAATACAGTTGAGCTTTCGTTAAGGAAAAAAAAAGGTTTGAATTGTCTGTTAATGAGGCTGCTGCTGCAATATTTTTTTCTTTGCTTAGTCTCATGTAATAAAGAGTTTATATTATTTTTTCATCTTCTTCATATTTTTTTTTTAGTTGCTGCTTAAAGGAAATTCCAAGGACAATGTAGCAGGTAAAAAGGTGTAAATAAGAGATTTTGCATATTTATTATGAGACAAAATAATTGTTTTAACTCTTAAAGCGGGTTTATATATTTTTTGTGTTAGAAAAAGCCCATGTAAGACTTTGACAGTGCAATGGAGAAAAAAGAACTTTTGTCCGAAAACTGTAATGGTCTGCCTTTAGCAGTTTAACTTTGTTCTATTTATTTTTATTGCTTTTATGCTTCAAAGTAGCAAGAAGATGGTCGTGATTTTAATTAGAAATAAAAAAATGGAAAAGGATGGTTAAGTCGACATAAAGAATTAAAGTCTTTAATTTATCTTTTACAATACGTATATGTATAAGTTGTGATTTATTTTTTCAAGTTGAAGCTTCACTTTTTCGAAATAAAATAAATCAAAGAATGTTTCTAGCTTCTACAAATTTTTGAAAGAACGGAAAGCTTGCTGTTGAATTTTCTTTCAAAGATTCAAAACAATTAATTGGGTATGTACAACGTACATAGCCTTAATGAGGTCAAATCTGACGTAAGCACGTTTGGTCTACTGGACAGCCTAAAATTATATGTAACTAATCTTAAAACAATCACCATATAACTCAGAGACTGTCGTATACTAGTACCTACCTAGAACTTCTGCCATGAGAACTACAATAACAACCAGACCTAGAAATTTTACTATCGCTACCCACTCCAGCTTAAGCGCTTCACGACTTAAGATGTATTTATAATTGGAAGCTGTCATTCCGGTCATAGAAGCACAACAAAATTCACGACAGGGGAATTGAAACAAACTATTTAACACTGGTAGCATATGGCAACTAAAGAAAAATGTAGGAGGGCAACCGAGTCATAAGCAAATCATATTTCATTTTTTAACTATAGACAATTCCAAGGCTATCGATGGGCCTCAAAATTACTGTAGTGTGGTCCCCAATCGTCACCAAAACAACTGAAAGGTAAATTTGTATATATCATCAACTAACAGATGAAAAGAAACATTTTTACAAACAGATGGCAGGTCATTAATGAAGCTACAACAAAGATATTGTGAAACATAACTTTTAATGAGGGAAATAGCCAAATCAGAAAAACCAAAATTTTTGAAAAAGAAGAGTATAGTTGGCTTTGTCGAATGTCTTCGAAAAATCCAATAAACACAAAACCGTTACTTGATCGTAGAGCAAAAGTGGTTTGCTGTTTGCTCTGAAACGCGATTGAAATGGAGATAATAGTTTCTTTGCCGAGAGGTACTCGATTATTTTTTACGTAAGAATCTTTTCTAATACTTTCGACAGACAGGGCAGAATACTAATCGGTCGATAATCTAAAAAGGTTCAATCGGTACGGTTTTTTAGGAACAAAAATTATTCTAGCAACTTTCCACGCTGTTGAGAAAGTTGAAGCAATACAGTGATTGTATAAATGGGTGATTGGGTAATGGGTATATAAAATAGGGTAAGATAAGTTTTAAAAATCATAGAGGAATTCCATCTTCTCCAACAGCTTTAGCTTCAACCATGGTTCTAAGAGACAACTACATTCACGAAAACAAAAATTGGCAGATGAACTGAAGAAAAAAACGAGTTAAGAACTTGATTTCAGCCAAAACGAATTTTCAATATTTATTGAAGTGGATCCTGCATCATGAAATAGTAAAACATAGAATCCTCAAAGATGATAACAAAAAATTGTCTGCAATCAATTTTTTAAATTTTGTTTTGAGAAATAATATATAAGCTCTCTGATCAAATTAGTGCTGGATTGCGCCGTTTTGATACCATAACTCGTTTGACCTGTTGAATAAATTGTTTATAGAGGAATTTGATGAATTAACCTCCAAGCGGAATCATTATTTCACTCTACCAACCGCAATATTGGCGAGATATGTAAATTAATTCCTGGTTTAAAGACGTGTATGATTTTAACTTTCAGGGGGAATCGCCAGTTACATGTCCAACTCCACTCGGCCTTCGTCTGCTCACCCCGCATGACCTGAGGTCCGTAATGAGACCAGAGCTTGTATGAAGGTAAATATATGCCATCATCGAGAGAATCTTTCTATAGACTAGGACAAAATGTCATGAAGGATAAGTACAACTTCAAAGTATACTTAAGTAATTAAACAAACCAAGAATCACACTTGTCAATCGCTGTTCCTTTAGACTAAGATAGCATTTATGTAGAAAAGGCCTCTCTTATAGATATTTAATTATTTTTATATCCATGACCTGCTTATCCTGGTTCTACTGTATGGTGCAGAATCATGAAACTAGTTAAGAAAAGGTGAAAATTAGCTTGTGTGCTTTGAGAGAAAGATTCTTCCTGTAAGGAGAAGATTCAACTAGCAGCTTTACGGACTTAACAGCGAAGTCGTCGACCTGATCAAAAAACGGCTGAGATGGCTGGGACCAATATATCGAGACTTCGAATCGTTGTCTGTGTAGCATAGAGAGGTCCCACCTTACAGGCTTGTAAAAGAATGCAATCTTTTTTGAATGCAATCGGCAATGACTTCGATATTAAGATTGCATTCATTGACTTCACTTTGAGACTTTAGACTCCAAATTATGCAATCAACATTCACTTGTAGCAAAAAGATTGCAATCATTTTTTTTCCCCATTAATTTTACTGCAATCAATTGAATGCAATCTTTTGAGAATTTATTTATTTATTTATTTATAAATTATTTATTATTTAATAATTATTTATAAATTGGAGCTAACAAGTCGAGAACGATCTCAAGCAACATCAACATGATGTGTGTAACTGAAGACAGATAGCTCGGGACCGAGCTGACTGTAAGCGCTTCTTTGTAGAGGTTGCATTGTAGTCCATCTTTGACTGTAAGAACTTATTAAAATTTATTATTAAAAATTTTAAGTACAAATTTCGGCGAAAATATTTGCGTGAATACAAAATTTAAGGCAGATGGCACACAACGGAAATTTTTATTGATGTGGAGCTATTTTACGGCGCATACATCACATACAATGTATGTGACGTAAAATACGCCACAGATGAGTGGTGTGCGTTAAATAAATAAATAAATAAAAATAAGAATTGTTTTAAAAAATCCGCCCATTCCTACACCCAATTTTAAGTTTCCAGGAAGCTGAAAATTGAAGGTAAGCACCCTTCAACTTCAACCCAAAGTAAGACGCGTGCGTACGAGTTCTTGGAAAATCCGTTACTTACATATTTAAGTACTTTTCCTATAAAGAAGTTTTGTCCAAATTTCCAATAAATTGGTTTCCAGGATTCAGCTTATAGGTAGGTAGCTATTTTTATATTTCATGAATAATAATAACAATTCCATTTTTTTAAAACTGAAATGTGTATTTTTATTATTTAAAATGTATTTACACCATTTATATTGAGGCCTTACAAATTATTTCCAATAGTTTTTTTTTCTTCTTTAACATTCAGGAAAAAATATATCATGTATTTTGGTATTAAATTTTAAAATATTCTTGAACACGCAGTGAATATTTTTTCGTTTTGATTTCATTTTTGTCTCAATAAACTATTTTATAAGTTTTTTTTTTTAAATTATTTATTTTATTTTAAATTTTCAATGTAACTTGAGTTAAAATTTGTTTTTTGTTTTTAATAATATTTGCATAATAATTTATTTTTACATTTTGTTGTTTAAATTTTAACTAAGCTGCATATTATTAGTGTTTGGAAAATTGTATGTGTCGTTTTATGTGAGTTTGTCTTTTATTTACAATTTTTGTTTTATATTATTTTTAATTTTATTTTCTTAATTGATTTAAATTTTGCTTACACAATTATTTTAATTTCTTTCTTTTTTAAACAGTTTCTTTTTTTATTTTATTTTATTTTATTTATAATTATATACACGTGATTTTGATTGTGAGCATTAAATTTTATAAAGAAATAATGGTGACATAAAAATACTAAAAAACTTATTAATATAATATTTTCAAATGTATAAGTCAGTGTTGAAAATTTAAATAAAATTATTTTAATTCCGATTTATTTAGTCGGACGGATTTTCATCGTACATAGTTGCTGCAATTAATTGATGCCTTGAGATTTTATAAGTTAATATAATAATTTATTTTTAAGTGTTTGCAGCAATATTTCATATCATTTTGGGAGCAATATTTTTTGTTTGTTTTTGTGCTTAAATAGAAAATAAAATACATATACACTATGTTTAATAATACAAATAAAAAAAAATAATCTTAGTAGAATTATTTTTTCGTCAAGACTAACAAAAAAGTAAAATTCTATAAAACATAACAATTTTTTTTGGGAAAAAATATACATATAATAATATTTTTTATGCTATGTACTATAACTATTTTTTTTTTTTCAACAGTAAGAAATGTTCTTAAGTTAAAAATATTTATTATATGTATTGACATTTTTTTTCTGTTTGTGTAGGTATTTTTCTTTCACAATTTGCTTGCTTTGTAGTTTTAATTTTTATTCTAAAAATTAAAATTTTATTTCTATTCTTATTTGTTTGTTTTTTTTGTTTTTTTTTTGGTTGTAAATTCTATTTTCTAGGTAGTAATGATAATTATTTAAAAACCGTATCTAAAATTGCATAAATAATTTTCATTTAAGCAAACTATCTGCTTATGCAATTAATTGCCATCCATGTTATGTAGAAAATAAAAATAAATCCAAGCGATAAGGGTTTCGATATTCGATTTGCTGCATTCGGTGAGGTGACTGAAAATATATAGATTTATAAAAAATAATTAGTAATTTAAAAATTTTGTTAAAAATTATAGTTATTTTTTTTTTTAGAATCAAAGAACTTAGATGAAAGTTGGTTCCAAGTGGCGCCCGAGTGGGGACTTTTTTCATAATTTAAATATTTTTAGGGTGAAATGGAAAAAAATAAAAAAAACGGTATTCATCCTTTTGAATTTGGACGGTAATATTTAGAGGATAGAGACTTCCCTTTATAGATTAGATTTTAGATTAAGATTGATTTTTATTTTCATTTTACAATTAATATTTACAAATATATAATACAATTAATTAAATGCATGGCTTTGCCATCCGTTTATAAATGATTGAACAATAACTGAAACATTTTCGTACCTCGACTCTTGAGCAGCTTCGTAATTTTTCATGTCTCTCCATTTTTATTCGCTACTTTTATAAACCGAAAAGTGCTCTTATGACAAAGGAAGTTAATTGTTTTCTACAACTAAAACACTTCAATAGTAATACTCACGTTTTTAGGCATACCCATCAGTTTTATTTTCTTGAACCAAATTTCTTCTGGGATGCAGTACCCACAGAAATACATTAACAGAAATTAAAAACCAAAGTTCACCGATATCTCCTTATAAATCCCTTCCCATTTTCCTAATCACTCGCACTATGTGAATCATTTTAAGAATATTCTCTTCAATTAGAATTAAACCTTAAAACTTATGATCCAACAAAATAAAAATTATTAACAATAGAATTAGTAAGTGTGGACAAAACATAAAAAGATGCAAATAGTTTTTGCCTAATAATATTTTTTTGTCGAAGACTTCCAAGGCAAAACTTCCAAAAAAGCAAAAAATGAAAGAAGCCATAGAGAGTCAGTCAGAAGTGGGAAGGACTAAGATTATAATAACATAAAAAAATCATAGCACCTACGTAGAGTAAATATCAATTAAAGCAACAAAAGTTAAAGGACCAAAAAAAAAAAAATACAAAAATAAATAACACTCGGTCTTAATGAAATGTCAACAAGAAGATTTACATGATTTTCATGGCGTAAGTATTAATGTCTATACAGTTCTCCCCTTTCTCCAAAAAAATTAAACTTGACAACGTTGAAGAAAAGCGATTATCTCTACAGTAAAAAATTTTTTCTACGTTAATTTTTTTTTTACAACAAAACCTTTTTTTATTATTGCCATTTACCACTTCAAAAACGTTTAGCTACTTTTTTCAATTTACCAACCAAACGATATCCTTATTAAGCTTATGATACAAAACACTATAGAATATCCTTTAATCTCCCACCCACAAAAAAAAAAATATAAAAAAAATAAAAAGCCACTCAATCCAATTCCCTAACGACACTATAGCTAGGTGTCAAGCTTATAGTATTCCCTAAATGTTCACAAGTAACTTCTACTTACCCAAGATACGATTGTCCTTCAAATCCTTCTTAAAGATATTACACTGTTATCTTTTTCTTTTCCTCTGATACCACTACTACCACACCGCCAACACCACTGATACTGGGACTGGCGTGCACTTTCTAAGGGAGACATAAATATATTAATGTCAAATGAGAAAGATGCCACAGCATGAGCAAAAGACAGGCCAACCAACCCAGAAAAATTTAATGAAGAAAACCCCTTTAAGGATTTTTTTGATTTTTTGTTTGTTATTTTAGAAGAAAATATTCGGCACTAGCTTCACTTACGTGAAGAAAATTCTTAAAAAAATCTGTGTTCTAGAAATGCGCTGCCCATCTTACTCAATACAGCTATATATGGCAATGAAAATAAATTGTAATCGTTTACCGTTTATAGCACCTCATTTGCGTGCATACATACATACCTATCGATACCCTCATTTATACAAACTTACCTACACGCATTACCTTAGAAACACGCCACGGGTCCTTTTGTCGCTTGCTCCAACCAAAAATAAGCTGATTGCTCCAATCATTTTGGAAGAATTTATTTTATTGCTTTCTATTCGATGTGATATTGTTAGGACGACAGCAGGAAGAAAACACAAAAAAAATCTGCGTTTTTCCTTCTAACTTGGGTTAGGTGGCAGTGACATCCATGGTGAATTGTTTCCATATCGACATCAATACAGACGATAAACTAACACAAAATAACCCAACATGTGAACCCTAAGAGAAACACAGTAAAAAGTGTCATCCTAACAATTGGATCCTTACGTTCTATGTCGTCGTCGTTGGAATCGAAGTGTCGCATGGTTGTGGGGCAAAAAAAAAGTGGGTACACATATATATAGGTGGTAAATGGTTCATTCGGCAGTTTGATTTGCTTCTTTTATTGAAAGAGAACAAAATCAGGATTAAGGTGTCTTTCACATACCCAACCACAACTTTAAAATCGTTTTTCTTACGTGACAGGGTGTGGAAAATATTTTTTTAACTTTCAAATAATTCGTTAAAAAATTCTTATCCTTAAATTTTTAACTTCATTTTAATTTAATTTTTGAAGTTATATTTTTTTAAACTCGTCGAAGGTGAAAATATTCCTATAAAACATGATAATTATTGTCAGGAGTGACCTAAATGACTCGGTAAGCTGTCAGCAAGTCAGCGTCATAATTCTATTTGGTGATATTAATCTTGGTTAGCTGTCAGCACGTCAGCATCATAATTGTAATTGGTATTAGTACACTTGGTTAACTGTCAAACATACTGATTTTTATAATTCACTGGATAGTGTTATTTCCTGCCAAGTATAACAGTGGTGCGTTCTATTTCTATAAAATTTTAACTATTGTTGTTGTGTCAAAAAAGAATGTTAAAATGTCATTGTTAGAAGTGTTACACTGTGTAACATTTTATTTAGAAACGATCAATGTTAAACATATTGTTGATCTGTTAAAAATCGAAACAGAAGAAATGAAAACAATTCCGAATTCAGCTGCTTTTGAAAAATCAACATTTCAATTCAAATCGACGAGGTGAGTTGACATTTGACATTTACCGAGCAAATTTGCTGCCCAAAACGCCTAAATTTTTGTGGACTAAAGGCCGTAAAAAGCTATTTTGAATCAATAATTCAACAAGTCCAATTAAATAGTGCTAAGTCTTCTACTTGGCTGATGTATTTCAGTTGTATATATAGAGTTTGTATTATTAAAAAAAGCCTTCATATAAACAATGCCAGGCCCTGGGCAAAAAACAAAAACAAAAACTTCCAATTTAATGACTAGGAATTCTAGTCTTGTTGGATATAGTTCACACTAGATATTCGTCATGAAATCTATGTTAGGTAAGGCTTGTTGTCAACTAGGTAACTTTAAGTTGCTCCCGGTTGCTTGAAACTTTATATTGTTTCAAAATTATTATTTGACATATTTATCTCAAGTGGTTACAAATTTTAAATATTTTTAATTAAGTGTAGTGATTTTAATCTACCCCTCCAAATATCCAATTGAAATGAAAGGTCATATCATAATTTATTATTAACCAAATAAGCTCAAATGTATTCACATATACTATATACCTAACTGCAAATCAATCTCACTCCTCAAATAGGGGGAAACATGTTGCCGCACCCTGTAAATGTATTTTTGTCGCATATATGTAGGTATATACGATACATATATGTATGAAACCTGAAAGCAAAAAGGCGAGTTAGCCGAAGTAACGTCTATAAGCGAATAAGCGTTGGGGCATTGAGGGTTGTGGAAGTGCCAGAACAGATGAATTTGTATGCGTTACGCAAAGCGTTGGCAATTTTTCACAAAACAAACCAAAAATAAGACGCAAAGAATATGAGGGCAACTGAAAGAACATTATTTCTCCCATGGGTGTAGTTGAGAACGAAGGCACGAAGGTAAAGAGTGAACAACTCGCAGTTTTAGAGGGTTGGTTGGAGTCTCGGAGTGGAGCGGAGCACTCTGAGGGTTAACATGAGGCAGGTTACGTATGTCGTTTGTTGCTTATATCCATCTATAGAAAGGCCTAAACAATAATTATGTCAATAGCCTGATGTTGAATAAGGAAACAGAAGAACAAGAAGAAGAATCACAACTCAAGAAAAAAAAACACACACACACAAAAAAAAAAAGGTTAAATCCTTGCCCGAGGCTTATATTGCCTGGGCTCGAAGTTCAAGGGATATACACTACACGTTAAAAAGGGGGTTGACGCAGAGCAGCAATAAGGATACTTTGGACTTTGTTAAACAAATTTTATTGGGTTGATTTTATTTCTGATTTAAATTTTATTCCAACGTTTTGTGTTTTTGTTTTTTTTTTATTTTTTTTTTTTTAATAATAAAGCTTATATAAGGTCGTTATGGAATATTTAATTTGATGATTATTTATCTTTTTATTGGTTGGGTTTTTCATAAGGACCACAACGTGATTATAACAAATTATGTGGTTTTGTTTTTGTTTATTTGGAAATTGTTTTTGATTTAATGAATTTAAATCAATATAAAGAACAATGATTATTATAAATGTTCCATATTACGTGTATGTATATGGTAGGTATATGTGTATGTATGTATGTGTATTGAATTTATGCAATATAATGTATGTTTTATTTTTTAATTTTTACTTAAAAAGTCGATGCGGGCATAATTAAAAGCTTTTGTCACGTATTTGTAATCATGGTATTTTAACGACGTAAAATTTTATATTTGTGGAGTTAATTTTTGTTCAAAAACAGTTGTTAAATAATGAGCCTTATTAATGCACAGACGGCTTTTCTATACAATGACATTTTTAATGAACATATATGAGTTAAATAAGAGTACACGATTGATAATCAAGAAATTAAGGACATTTTTCTATACTCTTTTCGAATTTAAGCCAAATTTACGCTTTAAAATAGATTTAAGTGTTGAATTTTAAAATATATTGAATTTAAACCTGTTATAAGCTCCTGTTTGATTTAACAAGGATGTCGAAATAAAAAAAAAAAATCTCTGAGGGTGTCGTTAATATTTGTTTTTCAAAAGCTAGATTAAAAAATATAATTAACCAATTGAATTTATTTATTGAAATCATTGGACAAGTTCTTGAGACATTTTAGCGTTACAGTAAAAAAAGAATTAACATGGTTTAACAATAATTTAACGTAGTTGATTTCATTTCGTAAAAAATGAGATTGAAATATATGTACTGATGTAATGTACGGTTGCTGTGGCAATGATAATTTATACCAAATTAATGTTTTAATTTTAAAACTAAATAAAAAAATAAAAAAAGTTATAAAGAGACGGAAAATTTTGTTAATCCTAGTTTTATTCAGATTTTAGGGTTAAAGTTTTTTGAAGTTATATCAAACTGAGATCTTAATCAAAGTTCTAACGCATAAGAAGAATAAATGAGTTAGAAATTTTATAAACAATTAAGAACAGCTTTTTACATAGAAACCTTTACAAAACTTTAAACGAAGCATATGATTTAGCTGTGTGTCAAACTTTTTTATAATTATAAGCAACCATCTGCCTCATGTTCAAAAAAGGAGACGAACTATACTCAACTCCCTCCCTCAACTGAACGCCACTCCTGGGATTTAATCAGAAAAATCAAAACCTAATTTCTCAATCCACAGTGCCAACAAAAATGTGTCCTATCCTTCTATTTCTTCCATTGCCCAATTTATTTGTGTTTATTTGATAGTGCTGTAAAAAATTTTACGCTTGGGTTTAGATTTATAATTCAATGAGTGAGGCACAATCGAACAAATTTATTCGTTTACATCTGACATGGTATTTCGGAGCTGAAGGAGTTTCGTTAAAATTCCAAGTCGCCTTTAAAAAAAAAAATTGTCTGAGTAGTTCTAAGTTGTTGAAATTCGTTTTTTTAAGAGAGAATAAACCTTGAAGAGTAAACGTCGGTTATTCTGACATCTCGTTTTATTGTCTCATTAGAATAAAGCCTGATTCAATTTAAACAAAGAAATATAACAAGTCTTTTTTTTTCATTTTTTTGAATTAAGGACTTGACGAGATTACGAGAAATGCTTTCTCATTATGATGAAGTCATCTGCATATCCAAGATATTGCGTGGATTTTTGGAAGATATTGCCAGTTGTGTTGGTATAGGTCGCACCACTCTCTCAAGATCAATGTTAAAGCAGCTACTTTCATGTCGCTCGCCTTTTCGCAATCCTCTGGTGGTTTCGAAGGTTTCGGTTTAATCTCTTCCAATTTTGACGGAACAGCGAGCATTCTCAAACGTCATCCTGATAAGGTGTATCACCTTTACAGGGATACCAAAACTCGACATGACACGTTATAGCTCATTCCTGTTAACACTGTCATAAGCTGCTTTGAAATCGATGAAAAGGTGGGTCTTCTCCAGGATTTGGCGTAATATGAAGATTTGATCGATGGTAGACTTTCCACTGATACGAGCCAATCAGTTCGTTAGTAAATGGCTTCAGGTGTTTACATATAATACGCTTGACAGGATTTCGTAAGCGAAGTTTAAAAGGCTTAAAAAGATTAACTTTCGGCATCTTGAAAAAGGGATGTAAAAGGAGCCATAATCTTGAGAACCATAAGTTCAACATAGGTACCTATCACTTTTTTATTTTTTATTTCTCGGTGTTCACCAAAATCGTAAGAAATTGAATTCAATAAAAAAAGTGGAAATCTTTTTCTGTCCAAAATGCGTCCAATGTAATATTTCAATAGACTACATACTCACTGTCTTCCAATACGTAGTACGCAATTAAAATAGTTGGAAGTACAAATTTTGTGTTCCAATTAGATTTAGGAAAAACGCCTGCCAATGGATCGAATAATTTTTTGTAAATAATTACTTAGTTCACGTTTCTGAGATCTCACTGAGCAAACTTCTGTCAGCTTCATTGAGAAGAAGCAGAAACCAGAAGATACCTGAACTGGCTAAATATCTGCAAACCATGTGAACTGACAAAATCCAACCTTATTGTCCATCTTCCAATATTTTTTAAATATTTTTTTATAGTACGTAAAACCCGCTTAAGAGAAACTCGCTTAAGTGAAAAACCCGCTTACCTGAAAAATATTTTCAGTTAAATTTTATATTTCTCATTGAAAAAAACTCTCTTAAGTGAAAAAAAATTGAATCGAACAGAACAAAAAATTTGCTGAACGCTTTCACTTCTTTTTTATTTTTCACCCCCACCATTTTCACCACAAAAATGACATTTAAATTTCTGTATGTCACAACCATTTTATTCTCGTTTTGTAAACAAATTGCTTTTTGGTTTGGCTATCAAAAATCCAAAACAAAATTTCTTAATCAGTTTTCTGATGGGAATAATGAACTACAGGTAATCTTAGATGAAATTGAACATCAAATGATAAATTACCATTTTCGGACCTTGTCCCAAACAAAAATTGATGACTTAAAAAAAAAACTAAGATTATTTTTACGTGAATACATATTTATTTAAAAGCTTTATAAAGCCAAACTTGGACTCTTTTTGCTATGCACAATGTGCCAATTAATCAATGTACCAATTAATAAAAAAAAACAAAAACTCAAATGTGATTTAATGTAATCTATGAATTCCTATGCAGATATGTAAATATGTAACTTGTTTTTGCTTTTCAATAAATTGTGTTACATATTAAATCGTTGTTGGATTTTATTTAATTTTTTTTAGGCATTTCCAAAAGATAGATTCAATTTTTTTCTAGCTTTAAATTTTTAAATCCGCTTAAGTGAAATTTTTTTTCACTTATCCGGACTTCGCTTAAGTGAAATTTTTTTTCACTTAATCGGGGTTCGGTTAAGTGAAAAACCCGCTTAAGTGAAAGAAATACTGTGACATTTTGCCGTTTCTATTTAAGCGGGTTTTACGTACCATAGTTAAAGTCAGGAGTTCTCAAAGTCTTTTGCACGCACTTACGAAAAGAAGTTTGAATATTAGTTTTTAATATTTTTTTTTTTCAATATTTTATTGTTTGGTTAAAAATAAAAATCCACGGAATCCACGGAAAGTTTTGTTGAAGTGGCAGTGTTTTTGTGACATCCTTTAAAAATAACATAAACCTTCCTTTCTGGATGGAAGTATTATTAGGATCATTAGAAAATATAGTAAAAAACATAAAATATAATATATGTTCTATGTATTTCTCAGAAAACGTGATAATTGAGTTAAAATTTATCAAAACATTTCCATGCATACAGAAATTCTACATCCGAATTAAATCATTAATATTATATTATCCTTCATCTAAAAAAAAGAAATTAAATGTAAGTCCATTATAAACATTAGCTAATTTCCTTCACACCCGAGGTTCTTAACCTCAATTCATATACAAAAATCATTATTAGTATATTTTATATAATATATATGTATGTGTATATGAAGGCACATAAAAAAAACTTTCCAAACAGAAAGTCAGAACTAACAACGATTACCTTAAGGCTATTTCTAATTAGGAACTTTTTCCAACCGCACCCTTTTAGAAAAGTTTAGCAGCTAGAAAAGTTATTCCGTGAGGTTAATTACCTGTTTTCACTAGTTGCTTAAAATTCAACCCCTATAAGCTTCGTCCTGAAGTGAAAACCCCACCGTAGATATATATTTATATGTATATAATTCAAATATATACATATATATATATACAAAAATGAATATCATAAATCATAAGGTCCTTGTTTTTGTAAGCATGGAAGATGGGTATTCCTTATACTCAGAAATGATTCACACCGAATATATACATAAACAAGGATCTTCTTTGCAGGTAAAAATTTCATTAACTTATTAAAAAGAAAGGGAAAAAGCACGAACAGGAACGATTCAAGGAATGTCCTTTTTGTGCTCATAAAAAAATATATCTCTTATGGTCATGATTTAATGCTCTTCCGTCAAGACCATCCCAGCCCAGCCCAGCCAAGCTCAGTTCCGATGAATCCACGTGTGTTGGTTTTGCCTTTGTCAACATGAAAATTCACTGTAAAAGCTGATATCCTTAAAATGTTCCTAAAATAAAAATATCCCTACATAGGATGGCAGATATACGGGACGGATACCTATACGGTAGCGATGGTGATAAAGGAAAAATATATCCTGTCGCGCCCTAGGACGATATGGGACAAGTTTTAACTATGCTGGAATTTGATTACCCCGGGCATAATTTCCCACACTTCAGGTGGTCTTTAAGGAAACCTTTCATTCTGGTAAATAATAAAGGACACTCAGATGTGTTTACGTGTGTATAAGTCCACTTTGATTAAGTCGTAACACGCAAGAAATTAGCCACCTATGTATGAGAAAGGAGACAACTTTGACATCCTCATAACCACACGACTATACATACATACATATGTACGAGTATATCCATGTGGGGGGTGGGGGAGGGGAATAAGAGATGTCGGATGTGTGTAAAACGTTGCTACGTGCACGCCAAAATGTTTTGCTGAAATTACACACTACAAAATATCCTTGGAGCGTTTTCTGGTATGTTTTTTGGTGAACAAAAAGAAGGGTGTTGTCACAATGACACACTGTCGTCATAGTCACCGTGCGTCGTCGTGGACGTCCTTTACATTGTCGTTTTTGCTGTCAGGGATACAAAAAAAAGAAGAGGAGATGCGATAAGGAATCTTTTTGTTTTATGTGGGTACAAAATAATGGTAGTGGTGTGGTGGCGTTATGGACATTTTCATTTCAGCAGCCAGCAGGGACGCGCTGTTCTGTAACATTGTAATGGAGGTCACGGATCTATTCGGGAATCTTCGTTGGTTGCCACTCTTTGGTCCTCTTGTCATTTCTTCCAAACGACCGATGTGTGATGCGGATAAGGTTCTTGACACTGTGTCTTTTAGGGTCACAAAAGCACATAACGTGAAGGAGTCTTTGATTTCTATTAAATGTCCTGTCATACACGCATCATTACCGTTAAACAAAATGACGGCGCACCCATAAATGGTAAATGGTATTTAAATTTGTAGGCTCAGTTCGGCTGGGCTCGGCTCTTTTACAGACCACGCATATAACGTACATATACATATAATAAAAGCAACAATTCCAATGCGGGCCTTTCTGTTTCTGGTAAGTGTCCTTATACGATGTTATAGCCCCGGTCGTGGGTGCAAACCAATTTTTAAGATGACTTTTTTAGAAACACTCCCTTATGATAAAGCAGACCGTATACGTACGTCCTTTATATACAGAGATCCCTCTGGCGGTGACAAGCCCCAGGTGCGGATACACCACGAGGGTGGAGAATTAATATTTTTTTATTGCATATTCGTGTTGTAAAATCTTGTGAGTTTTCTTTTGTTGTGCTTTTGCACTGCTCCAGGGTTGGGTTGGGGTTTGTCAGAGTGTTAATATAGAGGGTGTTAGATTAAAGTTTTTTTTTTCTCTTTTGCTTTTCAATTCTGTCAGATGTCAAAGTTTTTTTTTTTATTTTATTTTTGTATTTTTTAAGAAAGATTGAGAGCATTTCTTTCTACGATAGGTTAAGTCAGTAATTTTGGGTTGTGTTGTTTTTTTTTTTTGTTTGAGGTAAATATTTTGGGTTTTTTTTTAAGCAGAAACAAATATTGTGGTCGGTATAGTAAACGAAGTAAAATATTAAGGGTATAGATTCTTTGAAGTATAATAATTTAATGGTATGGCACTGATTTGAGGAAAAAAAATAAATTTTGTGGATAAAAGAAATTTGTCATAAATGTGGCTGCCACCTTGTTTTGACTGATTAAGGGAATAGTTTTTTTTTATTTTATATCGAAAGGTCCACAAAGATGGAAAACAAATTAAAGCTCTTTTTTGCATCTAAGGGTATATGGGGTGTGGCACCTTTTGTAAACTTTTAAGCATCTAAAATGAACGTGTCGTTAGATAGGAGCTATAATTATTGAAAAATTTTAATTATTTAAAAAAATGGTCTAAGTTAAAAATACCACTCTATTCTCTTTGCATGAAAATAGGAGATATTGCGACTTAAAAAATGGTCAAGTTATTTGCGAAAAGCCGATATTTCCAGCATTAAACCTTGAATAATTATTTTGGGTGGACACGAAGTTTTTCTTCAGCATATATACAGTAGGCGTATTTTTTGCAAGCCCGGGGGGGATTGCACGAAAAAAACGACCAGAGGGACAGCATTACAAAAACAAAATGGAGTTATGTGATTAAGTTAAGCCCGGAGAATTCTCTGGGTTTAGCTTAGCCCGTAGGGGAATAGTATAGTTGTTGTTGTATTTAACATGCTGATTGTTTAGCACCGACGTCGTTTCTTTTGGTCCAGTTCCTTTCGGGCTTTCAAAGAAACACGCCTAGTATTACAGTAAATGCATTTAAAAATCTTTAATTGGATTTTCGCAAGATTTGCCTTAATTTTGCAAATTTTTGGCTTATTCTTAAAATTGGACTACTTTTTTAAAGTTGCAATATCTTGTTACTGGTATATCATGTGGAAAAAAGTGTTATAGCTCATCAAAATGTGTTATAGCCAGCTAGCTCACCAACATCTTTCACACGAAAAAAATAACAAATGAAAAGTTGTTATAAATACTTAGTTGTTCTTTTTACACAAAACAAAGTGAACAACAAACCGACCACCCGGTAAGCGACTAGCGAGTGTGTTGTGTACACAGCTTTGCAACAATTTTTATACAATTTTTTTTATTAACACTTCGTTATAATTTGTAGATAAAACAAAAAATGATTTGTTATTGGTTGTGTGTAAACATTTTGCTGAGTTACTATTCACCTTCACTAAAACACGGCTATTGTTAAAAGAATATATATTTTGCTGACGAATGGAACCGCAGTACCATGTCTGCTTTATCCAAAAATAGCAATCAGCAACTCCGCATTAACAACAAATGCACCAGCCTTTTAAAGATCACTTATAAGATCTTGTAAAGTGGTTCATGAAATTACGCGAACAGGAAACTGCTCAAGCAATAAAGTGGCTTGTTGCCCCGTCTTGTTGGAACCATATATCGTACAAGTCATGATCTTCAACCGCCGCCGGCCAAAAAAAATTAGCTCTCATTCGACCATATCGACCAAATTCGGATCATCAGCAACACTTGCACTTGCAGCAGCAATATTTTCGACTAAGCGTGTATTACGATGATGCACAGGCCTTAAGCCAACAGTAACGCTTCCACTCTCTTCAAATTTCTTTACAATTTTATTTATTTATTGCTTGCGTAGTCGGTCGATTATGACGACCATAGTCATCGCGTAATGCGCGAAAACTGGCTACGTTTGAATCACCACTTTTATAGTAAGTTTTTATAATTTGAACGCGTAGTTCGATTGTTAAACGATACCTTATCGTAAATAGCAAACATTCAACTAATATTATGACCTTTAAAATGATCGCTGACTTTGACAGGTATCAAATGCCAGCGCTACCAACTTGAAGCCACGAAATGTATATAATTTTGTCCATTTATCTTAATATGATTGGGCAAATGGGATGTTAAAGTGAAGATATAATCTATTATTGGAATATAGCTTTAAATTCGCTAAACCCATTATGACCTTCAAGCTTTGTCTTGATTCAGATAAAAAGTACTGAGGTGAATATTTTCGTATATCAGTTTAGAAATAAAAGTAGTAAAATGTGGCGTAATGATCTGCGCTTAAGATTGTCACGCCGAAGTTCTTGAGATTGACATCTAACCAATGCCAACTAAAAGAAATGTTTTTTTTTTCACGAGGAATTGACAGATTGTCATCGAAAAGTTCACCTTAGCCATTGGGAGTCCGCATTAAATTATCAGCCGTCAATTCCTACCGATAACACGCACACTTCATGAATTGTATGTTATTTATATGACCTGTTCCTTCGCAGAACTCATTAATTTATTTTTTAGTTAATGAATGAAATTTGGTTGTTTGAGGCTTCATTATAATGCCCCCTTTTTGTGGAGAAGGAAGATAATAGCTTCAACAAATTTTGTGTGTGTTTCATCAATTTCAAAATTAATGAAACTGAGCACTAATTGAATGTGGTCACTATGACGTATGTGTAACATTAATTCAAAAATATTCACACACATTTTTTTGGGGGTTATGAATTTAATTTTTATTTATCTAATTTGAAGTAAAATTCCAAAGTTATTCTTTTTTTCAGAGTTTATAATCATCATGATAATAATCCAAATGTGTTAAATTAATATTATTTTTAAATCTTGAATTTATTTCACTTTTTATTAGTTTCATTTAAAATAAATTCATACTTAATAACAAAAACAAAAATAAACAAAAATAAAAATAAAACAATAAAGATTAAAGATTAACAGACGAAAAACCTTTTTTTGGGATTTATAGCATCATAAAGACATACTTAACGATTCTTTCACACTCTTTGAACTTGGTGCAAAGAGATTTTAATCTTTCGTCATCGAACACATGCATTGGCACTTACCTATATATTTTATAAATAAAACAACCCTCAATATATTTTCGTATTATTAGGTATATCAGCCGACATAAAAAGTTTTAATATCATTTGACTGTTATTTGTATATAGTATCTACGCGCAGGCAATATACAATTGGTTTGTATGCAGGGCAGGTATTATACAAAATGGCGCCCAGGCTGGAAATTTACATACAACTTTTTTTTTTAATTTATTTATTCACACATTAAAACTCTTCATTCAAACCTTCAATAAAACTCTTTTTTTAACTGGCGGCCATTTTGTCAGCTGTCAAGTAATTTATTTTTAGTTTGGTTTGGCATTTCAACATAAATAGACTGACGTCTGAACAAGGCTTCCAAATTGTGCAAATTTATTTTGAAAATCATGGTTCATGGGTCCCAATTTTCATAAGCGATTTTTGTTTATCGATGAAGCTCACTTTTGGTTGAATGGATACGTCAATAAACAAAACTGCCGTATTTGGAGTCATATCCACCAAAACTGACGGACTGAATAATTGGTCCGTACTTCTTTAAAAACGATGCTGGTCAGAACGTTACAGTCAATGGTGACCGCTATAGAGCTATGATTACTGACTTTTTCGTTCATCAATTGAACAACCATGATGTTCAGGAACTGTGGTTTTAACAAGACGGCGCAACATGTCACACAGTTCGTGCTACAATTGATTTATTGAAGGAAACGTTCGGTAACCGCAACGTTGCGGACCCGTGAATTGGGCTCCAAGATCGTGCGATTTAACGTCGCTTGACTATTTTCTGTGGGCATATGTGAAGTCGTTAGTCTACGCCGATAAGCCCGAAACGATTGACCTCTTGGAGGACAACATTCGCCGCGTTATTGCCGATATACGGCCACAAATGTGGAAAAATTCATCTAAAACTGGACCTCCAGATTATACTACGTCCGCGCCAGCCGTGGCGGTCATATTACAGAAATCATATTTAAATTATAATGACATAAGATTATCTTTCGAATAAAGTAAATTTCATGTCAATTTAAAAAAATCATCTTTGTTTTATACCATTTCAAAGTTCTATACCTCTAAAAAAAACAGTACATATCATTGGCAAAGGTAAAACAAAAGAACAACAATTTTAAAGATTATTTCATTGAAGTACATGAACATGTTTGTTTGTTTTTCGTTTGAAATAACGAACTTGGTACTAATGTGTATTTTGAAAGGTATGCCTGGCCCCTAACTTTCAATATCTAAAAACGTTACTTTTTAGTTTCAAAAATAAATTTTCAATATTTTTTCTTTAGAAAGTGTATTTTATTAGTAAGTGAATTTTACTTTTGAATCGGTGATATATATTATATTTTATTACTGTCTCATCGAGCCCCCCAGAAATGTGTGGCCTTATCCCATAATTTCTTCCTTAGACCAGCTGGGTGTTTTCGCTTTTATCTAAATACTAATAGGGATTTATTTTTTTTTTTGTATTTTCTCATATAGCACCAATATTTATGGCGATTTTAATGTCTGCCAAAGAAGGTGTTTTGTATTCATCACGGCAAATGGCAAAAGAAATAATTTTGAGAATCAATCCTTGGCTATATTAAAATCATCGTGCCTATACATTCTGATGTCTATTATTGCTCTTTTGCTTCAGTGTATATTGTTCACGTACTGATGATTTTCCAATCAATTATACTTTTATATTTTTTAAAATAATATTTAAAAATAATATATAAAAAATTGTCGATTAAGAATTTTATGCTTATATATTTTTATGCCGCCATAAAAAAATAAAATTATGAAACAATATTTTTGTGATTTTCTTAAAAACAAAAATATAAATTGATATCTATCAACTTAGTGATGAGGAATTACATTAAACCCTTTAATATGAATTTATATTGTCAAATAATTATCATCTTTAGTGGGTTTTAAAGGAAATTGGGTTAATGCGCTGGAAAAAAGTAAGTACGAAATCGCCCATAATTCATTTTGTCATACCTGAAAGAAAAGGAAAACGTTTTAAAGGTGCCTGAATAAAACGCATATATTAAGTATCACTTTTTTGGATGCTCCAATTTGGCTTAAATTTTGGCCAATCTTTAACATAAAATTATTATTAAGATTTCAATGATCAATAGTAAGGTAGTTTAATTATTAAAATAAATAAACTAATTTCTTGTGCAATGTTTGGCCAAAATTAATTTTTATTAGCAAAAATTATTAATTAAGTCAAAATTAATCAATAATTTTACTTTTTAATTGACTTAAAACTTGAGTTTAAAATGTCCAATAATAGTTTTCAATTATAGCTATAACTGGCACATAAGATTCTTTAAAAAAAAATAATGCTTCTGTTTTGGTCTAGAGATAAATGTGCAGAATTCCGAAAATAATTACTATTATATAAAGACGAAGCAATATTTTATGTCCGACGTAAACTCAGAAAGTATTAAATTGATTCACTTGAAACAAATTTTATAATATTCTTTATATTTATAAAATTGTTTAAGACTATTTTTTGTTTTTCTTTAATTTGTTTAGTTAATCAGAATATTAATTTTTTTAAATTTTTGTCAACTTTTTCTTTGAGGTTGACACACATTTTCACTTATACGTCAAAACCTTTTGGATACTTTACAATAATAAAAATTGTTTCAAAAAGTCAATATTTAAACGCATTTTTAAGGCCTAATTAATGGATTGGTCAAAAAATGTGAGACAGAGAACATGAAAAAGTGGGTGCTGTTGTGTGTGTGTCTATCAATCAACTTGAGATACAAACAAAAATTTTAGTGGAAGCGAAGCAATGAAAAAATGAGCCGAGTGAAAGGCTGAATATAAAAAGAAGAAATATTGAAGTTGAGTCGATTTTGGATTTACTCTTCCTCCGACATTTTTTTCCGTTTTTGCTAAACTTTCTGATTCCACTCAGTTGTTGGCTCTTTTTTTTATAACATCGTAGCGCAGTAACGTATATTTGTTTTTTTTTTTTCTGCATACCTACTGAAGAATTATGAGGGCAAATACATTTTAAAGGGCAATCAAGTTAAAAAAAATTAACAGGAAATAGCAATCGAACATGGCATCGTTACGATGATAAAGAAAAAAAAAGGGTGTGTGTGAAGATTCTGTTCGTCAGTCGTACAAGAACCTACCAAACAAAAAATAAAATGTGTACATGTACATACATAGGTACCTATAAACAAATTACATATTTTTTAAAAAAGGGGATTGATTTTTCTCACAACGTAGGCATATAAGCTTTTTTTAATAACATAATATATGTTACCTACATAAACTAAGGGTTTTTTGCGAAACAACGCGAGCCCGGGTCTGCTATTGTCAAATAAAAATAAAGATGTCAAAATTGAATTACAAAAAAGAAATGTGCTTAGGATTAAGCTACTATTGGAAATGAATGCGGCCATAAATATTCATTGAGATAAAATGGGACAGACAGCTCTTGAATAACCATGCATATTAAAAATTTAAAACTCTTAACTGTGCGTAACAAACATTATATAAACATTAGAATGCTTCTAATTTCTTTCGGATTTTTCAGAAAATTGTAGGTCACCATACAGAAAAGGTTAGTAGTGTAAGTCACTAGGTCCTTAGTTTTTTTTACAAACTGAGTGAATTTTTCTTGCATTAATCGCTGTTTTCACTCATATATTAACACTTTGAAACTCTGAATACACGAAACTATTACTTTAATAGTAAACACATTTTTTTTAGAAGCAAACTGATTTGCGAATTCAAACAAAATATGTTTGTATATGCAGGATAAATTTCAAATATTCCTCTTAAAAACAATTTATTAGACAAAAGGATACTGTTTTAAGCAAACGTGCACTGCGACGTATACGTACTTTTTTTTAATTAACTTTTTAATATTTCTTCTTTAATTTTGGGTATTTGTGTGCGCCTTTACGCTTGTTATAGCAGTTAATATTTTATTAATTGTCTAATTGAGCTTTAATTTTTTCTCATATCAGAAAATTGATTGTTAAAAAGTATGAAATTCTACTTAAAACGAATTTCTTAAATGATGCTAATAAAAAACAATTAAAAAAATCATATGACACCTTTTTGTTTTACAAATATGCCATGTTCTTGAAGCTTCTAAAAAAAATGAAAGATTTTTTTATAAACAATCTTGGGTCTTATTTTTTACCGTTCGATATTCAGGGTGATTTTCAAAATTTCGAGTTTGAAAATTAATTTTTCAAAAACTGTCTACTAACACAACTGTTTAAGAAGAGATTTCTGGCTTTCCAAAAAGGTATAGCATGGCATTGTTGGCCGTTGTTTTTAAATATTTGTTTTCCGTTTTAAGTCAATTTTTTAGAAAATTGCCCTTCCCGCCTAAACGGGGGGATATAGACCCCCTCCCATACGATTTTTTTCTTATCTAAACCCAACCTACTCACTCTGACTTTTTGGTGCACCTCACCCTGTCTATACTGTACACAATATAAGTATTCGTTATAAACAAAAATAATCATACAAACCGAACAAACCTTGCTGACAATATGCTAAAGTTTCTAAAAATAAATGAGTTTTTGTTACATTTCAATCTGTCCAGTGCTTACGTCATAGTAAACATATAGGCTAGGCACTATAAGAGCAAACATTTGTACCAAATTCCACCTACTCAAAAATCAGTCAGCTCAGCGCTTACTGTTTAAAATTTTTCAGCACATTTATACAATAGACATATGTGTACAATATACATACTTGATACGTGCCATACCATCATCAACATCACTGTGTAGCAAATACACATAGGTTACAAACACACACAGTTTCAAAAAAACACACACAAACCTAAATATTTATAAGCATCGAATTTCATTTCGATTAAAATGCTGTAACTTGCTTGGTGCCTAAAGATTGATTATCCTTAAAGCTTTTATACTGTGCTGTGTTTTGCGTTGGAATAATAAGTAGTCTGTGTGTTCTAATTCGCTTTTATTAACTTTTTTATGTGGATTACATGCACAGAAGAAATTGTTTACCGCATGAGTGATAAAAAGTCTTTTTTTTTTGTTTTTTGTTGTTGTTGAATTTTTTTCATCCAATTAAGAAGACTTGAAGTAGGTTTTTAATTGAATTAAGTCTGGAAAAAAATAAATGTAGGTAGTAATTAAAATTTTACATATCGACAAGTACATACACACATATTTTTCTAATTTAACTTGAATATCTACATCTGTATATTTAATATATGGAGATTATTATATTTATGAAATAAAATATTTGTGTCAAAATCAACACGTTTTATCTTCAAAACTATTAGATATGGTTGTAATCAAAAAACTTTAACCGAATTGAAACTGTTGAATAAAAATTTGTATTGAATTTAAAAAAAGTACTTGTCTATTTTCAAGAAACAAGAAAGCATTAAATTTAATAGAAACTTTACATAAACAGATATAAAGGGTTTTTGTAAATTTTAAGAAAAAAACTGTCTCTAGTTAGTGATATAAACAAACAAATTGTATGACATACGTACATATTCATGCAATTAAAATGAATTAGTAGATTGCATGAAATTTATCTTGTGTTTTAAAGCTATAACGAGTATAAGCATTGAAGACATGATGTATGAATACAATCACATTTTTAAAGGAAAATTAATAGAGAAAAACAGAAAAGTGGAGCGCTGCAGAGGCATTGGTTTTAAATTGGATAGAAACTCAGAACATTATGTAGGTAAGTTGTTAAGTTATTTCCTGTATTTAACATATCATAGTTCTGTCAATATTTAATAAATAAAGTACATAAAATTCTGATTCAATTGCCTTTGATCTGGAAAAAAAAAAAATACTGAAAATATGTTTTCTCCTGTAGGTGCATTTTTAACATTTGCAGCACCAACATCCGACTATCAACTGAAGTGTCATTTTCACAGTTTTTCAAAAACTATAAGAGCCAGATGTTTATGAAGGAACTAGTACTATCAGTGCAATGAATTATGTCATTTTGGATGTATTTCTACATCTTATCGGTAAGATGGCGCCCTCCAGAGTCCATGAGTTTTCCATGCACTCTCCACCATTCATGCCAATAACACGCACACAATAATGGTTGAGAGGTTTAAGTCACTTAGGCCCTGGTTCTATACGAGCTGTGTCGCGCCACCCAATTTATATTAATTTATTAGCTGGACCACTCGACTTCGCACAGAATTCCATCAATTTTATAATTTTAAATATTTAAATATAAGTGAAAATAAAATGCCTTAAAACAACCCTTTACAATGAGGTTTTTGCACCGCTCCAATAATTTGTATGGCGCAACGCCATCTGTTGTTCTACAAAGTATTAGAAAACTTAAAAAAAAGATGAATGAAATCGGTAAAGTCGTTTTCAAGTTATGGCGTGACAAAGGTAAATATGGATTCATTTTTGTATCTATAAAATTCGTGCACTCTGTTGAGCATTCTGATCGGAATTTGGGCAATTTTGCTATGTTAATTATTATTTGGGCTTCTTTAATAACAATACTCTGTTTGTTAACATATCCAGGAAATGTTTCCAAAATAAGAAAAATAATATACCGTTTGGAAGTAACGACAATTTGCTGGCTTCGGAATAACGAGGGAGCAATTCTTTAATGACCGTATTTTTTGAGGAGTGAATAGGTACATATATGATGATTTTCACGTATGATCCGATGAAACAAACATCGCGAAATTATTCTTTGGATGCTCGAAATCACTTGTGCAATTTTCGATCAAATTAAAACAAAATTGTTGAAGATGAACTTGAACAAAAAATCAAATTTCTACTCTAAGGAATAGAAATGTTCTGTACACTATAGGCTCTAGTTTGGTGGTTGCTAACCCAAAGAGGCTCACCATGCACTCAGATGTATAACGGTGTATAATGCTGTATAACACAAAGAGCAATAACAATTTCTTTTTTTTGGCTTTCCAAATGGATTGAATAGAATAGTTGCTGATTACTTTGATGACTTCCTTTGCGTTGGAAGTTGTCTATTAGTCAATTGCATCACAACCCAACTATTGAGATCGTTTCAACTTATCCAGAAAATGATTCTTTAACATGGGCTGACATTTTGTTAATCCTCGATTTGAAAGTCAATCCTAGATTGGAAAGTATTATTTGAATGCGAAATTTCCAAGAATCGTCATTCAAAATATTTTCAAATACTCTCATCTTACAAGACCTAATGCACATCTTGATTGTTTCCCAATAAAGAGCTTCAGATGAAAATGCCAGTTTTTTATGCAAAATTTTCAAAAACTATTGTTATGTTTGCTTTATGAAGCTTAAACATGAATTTGATTTGTCACTTCTCCAAGATTAAAATAAACAAATAAAAAAAAATGGTGGCACGACAGCTCCTGTAGGATCAAGGCCTTGTGACTGTTATTCGCAGGAATGGAGGGGACCTACAATTTTCTGCCGAATCCAAACGACTAATTTGAGAAGCACTTTTCTGTTTTTTTTTTTTAGGTATCATAAGTTGGGAATCGAACCCAAGACCTTCGGCGTAACGCACCAACCATTACGCCACGGGCTACCACATCATCTCCAAGATAAAGATCTTTAAATAAAAGTGATGGTAAAAATGTTGCCTCAGATCTCCTTCGCAAAAATTTTAGAAGTTCTGTCACCATAAAAATCCTCCCTCCAGCAGAGCGCACGAAAATTGTTATCTTGACATAATAGTCTTTAAATAGGAATATATTTTTAGATATAAATATGTATAAGTTCTCTAAGTATAAGTATCTCGCATTTTATGAAAATTAGATCTGAGTTTTTATATTCAAGCTCAAAACTAAAGTATCTTAATAACTTTATAACGATGAGCTTTTTAAATATATGTAAATAACAAATTAAGAAATTCTTTGAAGCAACATCCATGCCATAAGAACCATTTTACAATTTTAAGAATATAATATTCTCCCTTTCCTTCATTCTTTCATTTGAAGTTTAAAATACTTAAAAACTGGCATGTAGCAATTTTAAAACTTTTTGCACCAACACTTTTGGTTTCCTCATGAAACTTGCACTATATACATTTACACATGAACATTTTAAGCTCCAAGCTACATATCCTTAATAGTACACACATGTAAAACCATTTCTGCTTCTGGCACTTTGTATTATGTATGTGTAACAATCATTGTTGTCACCAACAACAGCAACTGATGTTGTATACCACCAGAGACATCCCCGGCATCAGGGATTACGTCAATTTATAAATCTTTCATAATTAACAGGCATTAACTTTTAAGAGTGTTTATTTTTATTATTTAATCAAGTCACTTGAGAGTATTTTTCTTTATTATTGTTTGTGTCAGTCGTCCTTTTTATATTCATGATTCTTTTATAACTCAATTAGTTTAAACCACTTCGTGTATCTGGAACTTTATAGACCGGTTACCACTTTGGTTGTTTTTTTTTAATATTTTTAAAATTTTGTTAAAAAAGAAATTCGATATTTCGATCAAATTTCACATTACGATTACTACAATATCGAGAGGGGATAATATATGTATAGTTTCAACTTTGAAAAAAAGTCACTTTATCAAACGATATTCCACCATTAGATTTTTATTGGCAAGTTCAATAAGAGAAAATTAAATAAAATACCATTTGATTGTCTCTTAGCCGAAAAATTTTAAAGCGAAAAACATGTGGCAGTAGATAATATTTTATGGGATTCATAATTCCCACGTTTTTTGTTTTGAATGTATTCGGCTAGGATAAATTATTTTATAGTTTAAAATTACTTAAAATTACTATTTTGCGCTTCTTATTTTGTGTTGAAAATTTGCAACCAATGAGATCTAATATACTTATGTTTTTTCTTAAATATTTCATTGATGAAGAAATAGTTTTTGTTTCATTAGAGAACCATATAAATACGTAGCTTAAATCCAAATGTTCGACCATCAATCCTTTGTAGGGTTGCCGCTATCTTGAATTAAAGTTTATTCCATTTTTCTTAAATTTTTCATTTGACAGCCTTAACCATTTTTGACAAGAGGAATAAGCTTTATAATATTGTACAAATTATATTTTTCCATATCTTGCGTATTTAACGAGAAATAACCAATTTTAATGCCATTGATGTGCTAAAAGAACGAAAAATATTTGAGAAGAAAAAATATGAACCATTTTTTTTTTTATTTTCCGGAAATATTTGTCACATCTACAACTGTTTTATATTTAAAAAGTCTATCGATTACAAAAACAAATAATTGTATACCGAATTCAATATTTAAAACAATAAGACGGTAACCCTGCAAGGGTTTGATGGTCGAAAACTTAGATTTACGACTTCATCTCCATTTCCATTTTAATTTCTCATACACATCATCATTAAAGGTACATCCAGCTTTTGTGTTAACTGAAATTTATTTTTAGAACAAAAATAACGGTAGGTACTTGCCATAGAATTTTGAGAAAAATTCTATTTTAATTTATTTTTTTAAATATTTTTATAAAAAAAAAAATCTGTCAAATACTTTAGGTATAGGCCACTTACATCATTTTTTTTTTGGAGGTAAAAAATTTTACTTGACATTGTTTTCTGTCTCAACCGATTTGACAGTTCTCGATTGTTTTGAAGTTAGATTCATGAATATCAAGGTCAAACAATTAAATAGCCAATCGAGAATCGTTCAAATATTAAACGGAAAATGTGTTTTTTTTTTCATTAAAATAAACTAAAACAAAACAATATTTTATTGCTTCCTTTGATAGTTTAAAAAAATCAATATAGACAAAAAAGAATTAAGCACCAGCATCAACTTTGTAATTAAAAAAACACACGAAATTTCATTAAATAGCTATTTATTTGTGTTTAATCGATAGAATACATCCTGGAATTATTTGTTGAACACATCTTTGAGCTGGAACTGATAAATTTCATCCCAGAAAAAAGTTTTTGACCACTTTTTAAAGATTTTGTGGTGAACAAAGGTCTCAGATCATCGATTATGTCGGATGCTCTATAATTTTGGCGCACAAGACCATAATTTTGAACCGAACCTTATATTTGGTAAAGTTGCCAAAGCGATAAAATTGAAAAGACTAGTAAATAAAAATTGCTATGACATGTTTTCAATCTGACAATTGTTTTGACAGATAAAACTGTTCAAAATTAATATTGCGTTAAGAAAAAAAAAACATTAGGCGTGTTCAGAAAAATGAAATCTGACTTACATGAACAGGATTCCTCAGCGAAAATTCTCAGTTTTGCTATCAAAACTCTGAGGAAAAAAAATCTTGGATTCGCTTGCTCACCTTTTGAATGAGAAAATTCTCTGAGATTTCATTTTTCTGAATGTCCCAAGTACCTCCTGTTTGTAAAACTGTCAATTTCTTTCAACTTTATTCAAACATTCTGTAAAATTTGATACAAAAAAATTAAAGTTGCCTATAAATGATAGAAAATAACAGTTTTGGGAAGTAAAAAATGGGAAATATTGGACCGATAAAAAATATTTTAATAATATGTGTTGTTGTATTTCACTTTCGTATAATAATTATATTATTGTTGTGGTGGCAACCATATAACCAAATAAAGTTTAAAGCAAATTAATGCGTCTAAATTTTTACACTACGCACCGACCGCCTCTGTTAGTCTACCTATTCCTAAGGGATTCTGCTTGTTCAAGGACATATCTATCAAAATAATGTATGCTTGGTATTATTATGTATGTAGATTGTAGATACATACATATATACTCGCTGTCGTATATATATATAAACTTATAAGCCGGATTCTATGTGGAAGATGACTAAGTAACTGTAATCCATATACATTCCACAAAGTGCTTAAATTAAATTGCTTATACCACCTACGACCCCACATGCCTCGTCTGCGTGCAACCTTCTCCAATTCTAAATGTACGTTACGTACCTATTCATATGTATACTGAAACATACACCGGCACATTCGTCACAATGATTAATGAATGTTAATTTAATCGGGCGACTTTAGAATTTTTAGCAGAGTTCTGCTAATCCATCTTGCCTGGAATCTTAGAACCATTTTTCACGCTAGCTCTATAATACCCATGCCCTAACACACAAAGGAGATGATGATCATCACGAAACTGTGTCATGGGATCTGACATTTTTTTTTCTTGAGCATTTCGTTTTTAAAATTGAATTGAGAGCTACGTACAGTAAGACTCGGTTATATACATAGCTAAGAATTTGAAGAAACTAAAAACTGGGACCTTCAATAAAACATTTCTTTTTAGAATTACATAAAAAAATAAAAAAACACAACTCTATGTTACTCTTAAAAAATCAATTAAATCACATAAAACTAATATTATTAATTAAAATACTCATTTTTCAACTTAAGTTTCTAGACAATTAAGTGGTCATAATATATATGGGTTTAACTGTTTAAAAAATAAATTTAAACTCCCGTCCCGTCCAAGTAAAAAAAAAAAAATTGAAATCAATGAGCCAAATTGAAAGCACACAAGGGATAAAAATCGTGTGTGTTTTTAGAGGTTTTATTTATAGGAGTGCAATCTACTGGGAAATGATTTTCCGTTTCGGATTCGCATGTATGAGTTATAATTCTGAAAAATGCGTCAACAATTCATCCTCAGGTGTATAATTATCTCCGAAAATTCCATAGCGTCGTCGTCGTCCTGTAGTATATCTCCCAAAATAAAACTTGTACACTGGAATTTCACAACACGGCGCTACTGCCGCCGCCACCCGTGCCATCACTATCTGAAGGACTTTCACGTAATTATTTTTTTTTGTAAGAAAGATAAATTTTATGTGATTTAATATTCTGTATGGGATTTGAGGACATGGGTGTATAAAAGGAAGTGTTATTTCTTTTTAAATTGAGGAATTTATTTTTCTCCATATATTTACAATGCACCTTTCGGGTGTTTCGGTGACTTTTTTTTTTAAATAAAGAAATAATTGGAGTGTGCAGTTGAAGAATTGAGTTTTTACGTTCAAAAAAACAATCTATATACTTTAGGGGTATTCATGCAACGTCTTAAAGTCCTCGTAAACGTAGTAAACTGCATAAACCTGTCAAATGTGCATACAAGTTTGACAAGTTTACGCAGTTAACAACATTTACGACCTTACGCCATTGCATGAATACCCTTTTTATTCAAATCTGGGGAAGGATGGCCAGAGATAAGTGTTACAAAAGATGGATTCATTTTGATTAACTTTCAACAATAGTTTTGTATCTTTAAGCAAAAATCTTCTAAAATTTTCAAAGAATTTGACTAGAGGCACTTTAATGTGACAGGAGATAGGATAAGTTCCAAAACGCATCATGAGTTCTGAAGGTCAAAAGAAAAAATGGTTATGAAATTATTAAGTTTTTAAACGAAGTTTTTTAATTAAGGAAGGGGTAGATTTTGACAATTCTTGGTCGCCATGTTGTTTTATCTTCTGTTAATTTTCATATTTTGTTATTTAGAGACTAAAAAAATATCACCGAGTCAAGTAACATAGTGTCGAATGGGTTCTGCAGCAGTTGAATCCTGATGAGGCTCATTTTTGTAAGACATAATTGCCAGATTTGGTACGATGCGAAAGGGGCCCACGTCAACCACGTCAAAAATAGGGGCCTCCAAAAATACTATTAAAGCAAACAAAAAACAATAAACAGCAGCCAAAAACATTTTTATAACCACTTAACCAGAAAGAAACTTTTGACTTCGGGGCATTTACTGAGTTTTTGCAGTCTATCTCTACAACTACAACTTCCGCCACTTCCGCCGCTGCCGCACCCATCTCTACTTCCTTTGTCACAGTCACAGTCACGTCACAGTTGATGTTGATTTTGTTTTCATCGGCATCAGTTTGTGCTGACTGCTCTAGTTTTGTTCGTTATTATTTTTGATTGAATTACTAATTACCTCTTCATTTTCGCATGGTTAAAAGTATTAAAAATTTCACGCAACAAAAACAAACAAAATAGGGTAACGGTAAATTTTTAAACTTTTCTAAATAAAAAAATAGGAATAAAGTGTTATCTCTTTCTTCTGTCAAATTTTTGAGTTTTGCATCTAGATGGTTTAGATGGGTGCGTTTCTCGACGAAAATAAAACGGCAACGTTCAGTACATTTTATTTTCTATAGATATTTATTAATGTTTCTTTATTTTTTTATTCTTTTATTCTTTAGAGGTTCTCCATTTAAAAAATAACATCGAAATCTGAACCCGCTTATTTCTATACATATGTATTTTGAAAATTAATATTTTACGTTTAACGAACAGGTCATTTAACTACACAACATTTAACCAAATGAATTAAAAAGGTCGTTTATGCAAACTTTTGTGTAAATTTATCATTTTACACATTTACACAATTTGTGAACTTACGACGTTGCATGAATAATTGAATACCTTTAATATGTTGTTAGCAAGTGTTGTTTTAAACGCTTCAATTTGTTAAGATATTATACTGAACAAAAAAAATAACTACTCTGACTTTAGTTCATATAAGATTTTCTTTCATATTCTTCCATGCATGTTTCAATATTCATTTACATTTAAGAAAATCAATTTTATTTTGGAGCAGGAAGTAGAGGGCTATAGTTGAAAGAAAAACCAAAAAGAAAGTTTTGTTAGTTAAAAAGTTATTTTGTTTATGGATTGTTTGTTTTCTTTTTTATTTTTTTTTATTATTCTTGTGAAGAATTCTTAACTCTATCTTGAAATATAAAACTAAATTCAAAAGAAACATACAATATAACCGTAACTGAAGCAAATGCGAATAGAACGGAAATTTGAGTATTTTTCTATGCAAAAAAAAGAAGAAGTTCTTTTTTTTTATGAAAACAAAATAAACGTTATTGGTGCATATATGGTTGGATAGACTTTCTATATCCGCAGTATATGTTTTCCTGTGTATAGTATATCTATTGTATTTGTATATATACATAAATTTCATCGAACAAAAATTCTATGCTCTTTTTGAAGAAATCTCCAAACTAAAATGTTTTTATTTTCATAAGAGATACTGTTATTTTTGTTCGATACTTTGTTTACGCTTCTGTAGAAATATTTAAAGATGTGCAGTGCACGAAATAAAAAAGAAGCATAATAAATTTTCATTTTATTTTAATTTAAGAAAATATTTAATTAGAATATCCTTTCTTATACATACATAATATGTCATCATTTTTGATATAGACTTCGTTGGCCTAAGACTTTTGTGCTAATTTTATAGAGAATAAAAAAAATATTTCTTTTCTTAGGGAATACACATTATAAATGGCTGTTTTTTTTGATAATTTGTTTTTAATCAGATTGTTGGTATATGTACGCGAAAATTATACTAAATTCTATAATGTCAAAGACGTCCTCTTCAGGCTTATGCAAAATGATTTTATAATATATCAACTTATCAAAAACGGACATCTCATTATTATTCTCTTGCACGCTCTTCTATTGGCGTTTTCCCATCATCAACTCATAATAATGATCTATCTCAACAAATTTTTAAATTAAATTTTGTAGCTTGTGTCTTCATTTTACATTTTTTTTGTGTCCTTATTTTTTTTTTTTTTGCATGCCTATAACAAATTGAACCATTAATATTTTCTAAATTTATTGATTTCTAAGTGATAAATTGATTTGGCTGTCTCAAACAGAATGTCACCAAGATATATCAAAGTCGGTATAGTAAAGGGATTAAAAAGTTGTACCTAAACAGACAAGAAAAAAAAAATTATTTCTTACACGAGCCACAATTTTGTTGTTGTTTTATAAGAAAAGGGAAGCAAAATTACCGATTGAGTTATCGCTTAAGAATGTTTTTTTTTCTTAATATAAAGTTAAGGGTACTTTGCTTAAATTGTGAGTTAAAAAGTAGTCATCTTTATTTATTTTAAATTCTTAAGAAATGGGGCTCCACAATTCCAGACTCACCCAAAGCAAAGCAAAGGTTTTTGTATCTACTATATCAGTGGGAAAATAGTTTTCAGAAATTCACCTTCGAACTTCACGGCATTTTTTATTTTGCACATGCCAATGATTTGCATCAAAGCTGTAAAGACTGCAGTATTTTGGTAATGCAGTAAGTAAAATTGCAGTTAATTAACTTAACAATTTAATGCAAGTTAATACTGTAATTGAGAACTTAAATAGGTAATGAATAATCAGCAGTCACTACTAAACTTCTGACTATACAGTTAGCATCAGCAGTAAATTGACTAGAAATTAATTAACTGCACTACTTTTTTATATTTATTCAATTAACTGTAGTTTTTACAACTCTGAATTGTACATGCCTATCATTGGCTTCCATAGTTTTAATTGACTTAATTATGTTATTTATTTATAGGAATAGCTATGAGTCAGAAATATGAAAAGTATCTTTAACGTGTCTATAATTAAATAATTAAATGGTTGACACAACTTACAAAATTGCTTCAGATTTCAAAATCGAAGAGATTTTCGTAGCTATAGCGCTCATTTGAAAGGAATTAAAGCCACTATAGGAGTCAACGCTGATGTAACTCATCCCTAAGGTATATTCTCTGGAGCACATTGTATCAGTGCAAAAGTAGCAATGAGTGAATTTATCTTGAATCATTCTTTATTCACGCTATAAAAATTACTGAGGAGTTTTAACTCCAATATACTTATCATAAGAAATAGTTATAGAAGTATTAATTTGGTGTGCCTTCTTTAACGCTATTGGTTTTTATTTATAGAGCAATATTGTCTTTTTATAAAAACGTGCTCCAGTAATGTAAACAAACCGAAATCAAATGACTGTCCCATTTGTTTTACTTTTGAGAATTTATTAAGAAATTATGTTTTGTGTGATTGTAAAAATTGGCCTGGTGCTGCAAAATGCATGCTGTTGTTTATTTTATTTAGCAAAATTCTTTCATTGTTCATAATGCATTTAGAGGAGTTTGTATAAACTTAAATATAAAAAAATGTACCTGTTAGAAATCCGATTGAAAATTATACAAAGCAATAGAAGCAGAAACTGTAACAATTTTAATGCAACGTAAACTATATGCCTTGATGGTCGAGTGGTTAGCATGCTAGACTTTCAATGCAATTCCCAGCCAACCTAAATTTACATAAGTTATTTTTATAATTAAAATATTATCTCATAACCTCTAAGATCTCATTTCAGATAAAAACACTAAAAGAATATTTGACATAAAAATTCAATGTTTCTTTAATTAAGTCCATTAAGTGTTTTCAGGAGTAAATGAATTGACTCCTATAAGAGTGTAAAAACGTTCCGTTTTGAACTCTTGGGAGGATTGCAAAAAGTGCAATAAATACTAAACAACACAAATTTTCTCTGGATGAATATTGGAATAAAATTGTTAATTGGGTACCCTATTTATGTATATATTGTGTGATGCTTTTTTTTTGAGACTGACATTATGTAAGCTCATCGGAGTCCAGTGCCTACTTTCTGTAACTCTTGCATCGATAAAATTAGGGAAACGTTATTAAAGCCTTCTTAACTTTAAAGTACAGTACAGCCTCGCTAGTCCGGACACATAAAGTTTCTACCGTGTCCGGAATAGCGAAATGCCCGGACTATAGAGAAAAAATTAAATACAATGGACAACCGAAAACTTTTCAAAACCTTTTTATTACAAATAGAAGTACATATACACATAATTTAAATACATATATACATGTACGTATGTAAGAAATATGAACGCATTTTAATTTATTTTAAAGAGTAGGAAAGCACGTGTTAATTTTTGGTTGGAACGCTTTATCTAAAAACATCTTTTCAGCTTTGGTTTGAATCATATCTGTTGAAATTGGCACATGATGATTTCTTTGTTGGATGAACCATGTCATCAATGCTTCTTCTACCGCTGGGTGTTCACCTTGTCTGATAATTTTTCTCTGTCCTTAAAGCAATTGTTATATGATCTTAGACCTTAAATTTAAGACCTTTTGTAAGCTTACCTGATCCTTGGAATGTGTTAGATACAAATTTCCGAATTTTCATCTTATTCATTTTTATATCAAAAACAGTTGACTTTGAGACTTTGAAAATTTCTGCTACTTGCCTGACTGATTTGCCAGTTTCAATATCATCCAATATTTTACATTTCTCAGAAAGTGTCAAAGTAACATGCTTCCTTTTCTTTGTAGAAGCCATAATAAGTAATAACTTATGTTTTAAAAATTTTCAATGAGAAATTCAAATTACACCAAAAAATATGCCTTATCCTTAAAGAAAGCTCACGATGAAATGTAACAGAGCATGAAAAATCAACGACCACAAATATAAACTTCCAATGAGTAAATTTGCAACGATTAAAATGTCTAGATTCCAGAGCCAACTACAAGCGACAAAACTAGAAGGGGATTCCCCGTAATCGTATGAACAAACGTTTTTTCCAAGAAACAGAGACAAATAATATATGTATGTGTATTGTACATAAGCATTTTAATACGCTGTTCGGACTGCAGAGGTAAACTTTTGAAAGTGTCCGAAACATAGAGGTGTCCGGACTACTGAAGTGTCCGGGCTAGCGAGTGTCCGGACTAGCGAGGCTGTACTATACTTTTAAACATCTCTTAACTACAAAATCAATTTTCATATTTTGACATAAGAGAAGAATTCTTTGTATGTATTTATTAGAGAAATGTGCATATACGTATGTATGTATGTAGATATGTAGAGTTTTCAGTTTTTTTTAATTTTTTTTTTAATTTAAGCGTACGTAATATAAAAAATATTTGTGATTTCCTTTAAAAAATTGACTTAGGAAATAAATTGTTTCGTGGTTTTTTATACATATTTATATCAAAAGGCTGAAAAATAAACCAACGAAATTTATGAAAACAAAAACACGTCACAAAGCATAGAGCTGGTTTTATTTTTTCTTGAGTCGGACTATATTTACATCCAGTTACTTCTCTTTCTCTCATGAGCCTACCTCTGTTGTATTGGATGGTGATGTAGAAATAAAATGGCATTTCGGCTGGCTCTTGGTAATCAAATTAAATTTGGGAAGTGTATAGTGTAGTGTTCAAAGTCATATTTGATTTTGATATGAAAGCAAACTGCTTGCTAAATTTACGACGACGTCAGCCACAATTTTTTCATTCTGGAAAAACAATATAACTGCAAGTTGATAACATTTTTTGATACCTCCCCTTAACATTTTTCTTCCATTCAAAATTGAATATATATAAATTTCCCAAGGAATTCAAAGATAAAAGGCTAAAATTTACGAAGAACTGCTAGCTATGTATTTTAGAGCTCACCGTATTAAAAAAATTATAAAAAATAAACTCTTCTATTAAAAGTTCTCATTTTGTCCCTCATTTTGTTTATATGATTCCTGCTAAACCATTTCGTCAATTTTAATCCTTAAAAAGATCGCAAAGTAATAGCTTAGTGAATGACAAATGAAAAACGAACGTTCTTTCGTCTATATACAATATGCATACATATCTACAATAAGAAGCTAAAGGAATTCCATTTATCCATTAATAAACTTGGCGACAAAGTATTTATAAGTCCTTTATGCGATGTGAAATCCGTTCAATTACACAGCTAATAAGCACTCTAAGCAAACTTCACTGCAAGTCATCATTTCTTTTTTTTTTTTTTATTTAATTTTAGTTTTATTTTATATTATTTTCCCTTCTACCGTCAAGGAAACCCTTCATAATGCAATTTCCTTGTCTTTAACCTTCTTGTAAGTATGCGGTCATCCTTGTAATTCCTGCTTTTCTTTTAAGAAAAAAAAAAAAACTAAAAAAAGAATGGATGCTTACAGTAGTTGTACTACATATTTTGTTATGCATTTCCTTTCAATATCTTTTATCGTTGGAGATATTACCTTATAAACAAAATTACAAGTCCTTGCCATTATAATATCTAACCATTTATCCGGGGCGTAAGAACTGCTAAGAAGCAATTATTGCTTTGTGCTGTCAGCACTTTTTCTCTAGTTCTCGCAGAGTTTTCACACTTTGGCATGCTTTTGCCTTAAGTTTATGGAAATATTTTCAAGCTTGTAGCTGTTTCAGAAGGAACCTTAAGTACACACACAATGTTCTATTAGCCGCCAAAGACAGTTGTTGGGCATAAGATGAAAAGCAAAATACAATTTAATTTCATTGCGCCAATTCAATTGGAGTAAAATGTGCTAAAATGCCCTGAAGCTGCTGGTGCACTGCACAACGATGTTTAAAAGTATACGACGAACTGTGATGCAAAAAAAAAAAAAAATCTTTTCCTTCAGCAGAATTTTGTTATCCTATAGAGCAAGCATTTTTGTATGTGTTGGCTTGGCGCGAAGAAAGGCGCGTGGAGTCGGTTTTTAAAACCGAAAATCTCCTGAAATTAAATTTATTCGATTTTTAAGTATTCCTTTTGTGCGAAAGACAGAGGAATGACAGGACAACCGGGACGGGATTGGGATAGAAGTATTTTCGTGCTTGTTCAGCTGTATAGAAACTTGCTGAAATGCTGTTCGTTGCATCGTCGTCGTCGTCGGTCGCTTGCTCGTTGTGTTGGCTGTAAAGTAGCCGTCGTCGTCGTCGTGCTTCCCATAATGGCGCGCTCTGTTAAAGTAAGTAGTTCTTTTGAACAAATTGCATTTGATGGTGCTGTGTTAGTGGTTTTTTTTAGATGCCTCCTTGGTTGCATATAAGCTAAAGTGAATTCTCTCGACAAGCGAAAACAGTATTATCAACAAGAAAACTATATGCTATCTAGGAAAATTAATGAAAAAAATTACCATTTTTTATCTTTATATGCTGAGTGCGTCGCTACACTTTATTACAATTTTGTATTAAAAAAATTAAATTTTTCTCTCAAAATAAGTTATATTTTTAAAATTTGTGTAGCTTTGTAAAATCTTTAAGAAATAGCCGGTAGTCCTTAAACCAATTTAGAGATTTGTGTAATCTTTGGTAGGTAGAATTATTATTAGTTATTTGGAAACTTAGTCAACTTCCTCAAAACACCCATATGAAAGTATTTAGTTGAGTAATTCCACCACATACGTCTCACGCCAAAAGAGATTGAAAATCGCAGAGTTAAACTGTATAAGGAGTCTTTGTGATTGTTTAATTACTGGTGCCTAAATAAATACCGGTGGAACATTGTTGTCATATACATAAATCCATTGCGCGAATGCAGGTGTGATAGGCAAAATAAAAAGAAGAAACGAAAAGTGAGCAAAGGTTGACCTATTATAGTCGAAAACAATCGTAAGCTCTCAGAACCTAATGCCATAACCAAACGTCCAAAACGTCAAATGCACAAATCATCCATAATCAGAGATACTCCATAAAAAGATTCCAAAACTTTCTTGTAAGAAATGAGAAACCATGTGTAAACTGTAAATAACATATACAATACACATAGACATTTTTCCTTAGCGCACTCCTTCCTTAGGCTTGTTATTCTATTTCATAAGACCATAAGGTGAAACATGCGACATGTTAGCATCTTTATATGTAGTATCTTTGACATAAACATCATTGTGCATCCAGCTGTAAGTTTACTTACGCGAGAAGCAGTCCATGGAAGATCTTCACTTCCAAAACCAAAAGTTAACGAAATTTTGACGAAAAGAACCAAATCACCATTGGGCTTTTTCAAAAACTATTTGACAGTTCAAAAAAACAATGCAATACAAAGAAACCTACTTACATATTTATCAATGAGAAATTACAATGTTCACACTAGTCGCCCTTGAAAAAGTGTTGGTTTTCCCTACAACAAGGACTGTTTTTTTTTTTTTTGTTGCTTATTTAACACTGACGTATGGTGGAACTTCATATGAATTGTTTGTTAGCTCAATTTCAGACTATTTTATAGTTTTACAAATTGTGGAAAGTTATGTGCGGGTTGCCTCCCTTAACCATCTGAATCTGAATCAATTTTAGAATGTTCCTTATTGGCTTAATCGAGATTCGAGACTTCCCTTATCGGCAGTGATGAACTGTTTGGACTTTGTAACAATAGGCGTGTTTTTTTGTAAGCCCAGAGGGAATTGGTCGAAAAAAACAACGTCGGTGCTAAACAATCACCATGTTAAATACAACAACAACTAATCCCCTACGGGCTAAGCTAAGCCCAGATAATTCTCCGGGCTTAACTTAAGCACACAGAAAAACTGTGTTACCGGCATAAATTATATACTTGTTATCGATAGTTTGTATGAAAACTCCATTTTGTTTCTGTGTTGCTGTCACTAATCCATGTAGTCGTTTTTTTAATGATGGTTTTGATTGCTGTCTGAGTGTTTTTGAAGATATTCTTATTGGCTGTGAAATTATAACCTAACCTGTTAAAAGTTAAACATTTTGCCCCAAAGTTTTCAATGATGATAGCTATAACCTTATATGTATGTGTTACCATTATGTATGTTTTATTTCTTTCATTGAAATATGTATGTAGTTTGTGAGAGAGGATTTTATCCATCTTTCATATTTATTAAACATTTTTTTTAAACATTAGGTACCTATACCTACTCATTCCAGCTTTAAAAAAGAAACACCTGAGATTATATTCGATGGACCGTATAGCGAAACATGACTGTCGACTAGTAAATAGGAACGTTTTTCTTTTATTTTGTTTCCATCACTGAATTTTTATTTAAATTCAAAACTAAAACGAGGAGACACGTCAAGTTATTTTTAAATATTGCAAATTTGCAGTGATGGATCCAAGGGAAGGTGTGTTCGTGTCGGGACTTTACCTTCTAGTTTTCAGATGCCACAACATTTTTTAGGGAGACAAAGTTTTTCAAGGGCTCAACGTCTACAGTTATTTTTTTTAAATTTGTAAAAATATTTAACCCATTTTGAATTTTTAATAATTTATTAAAAATTAAAAAAAATTAAAATACATTTTATAAAGTGGACTGTATAATAGATTTGAAAACCGCACTAGCCCCAAAGACGATTGAAAATAGAATGTTAAATATCCATCAGCACGAAAAGATCTTCCTTCAGTAAAGGGTTGCTTATGGTTTGTAGTTGCTACTATTGCTCTCGTTTGGCCGAGTTACCGCTATTTGGGACCAAGAATGGTGAAACTCTAATGTATTGATGTCAACTATCGTCGCTCCCATAATTTTGTGCGTGTGTGGTTTGTATTTATCGGTCTGATTTTCGAGAGATGGTGAAGCAAAATGCAAATGCACATTAACGACGATGATAACTCCGTCGCAGCTGCAGCTGGTTGCTAATTTAGTTACCGTTATTTGGACCGAGATCCGCACGATGGTTAAGCTCAATGATAATAACAGTACATAAATCTAAGGTAACATTTTGCGCAGGTTTTCAAAGTTGGAAGTGTCAGCAATTAAAAATGGCTGTTCGAGTGCCCAAAAAAACTACTTACTGCATCATTAAAAAAAAAAACAACAGAAGAAAAATATAAACACTAATGATATAACCTGATGTACTGTACCGTGGTTGATGGTCTCTTTCATCGTCAGTCCAGTTTTTGTATTTTTGTGCGCATGTGCACAATTTGAGGGTATAAAGCTCTGAACTTGGTCTGCTACTCTTCATCATTTTATTTCGTGTACTTTATGTTTTTGAACAAAAGCAACTGAAATATTAAATATTCAACTTCCAAATTTTAAAAAAATGTCACTTAACTCTGAAAATTTCTCTTTCAAAACAATTGTATTTATGGCCTATGGAACAATATTCCAAGAACACACCCTTTTTATTTATTTATCGATCTAATTTTTTTCGCAAAAAAGTAAACTGTAGTTGAATCCCTCTTGATGAAACCCAGGGTCCGCCACTGAGCCCACTGACTAACTAAATGATCCAACACGAGTGTAACATAGCATTCGACTTGAAAATATGGACTTGACAAAATCTCTAGGTCAATAGTAATAATAATATGTATCGACTTTTAACAGGAACGAAATGCATAAGGGCTTAATACTACATGTATGTAATGTATGATCTGCAATCGAAATAAAAAAAAAGAAAATAAACACCTACCTACTGCAAATAAAAGTAAAACGTCAAAAAAAAATTCAATGATGCAGTTTTCCCCTCTCTATATGATGCCCTTGTACACTGCATAGTGCATATACATATGTATGGACCAACAGAGGAAGAGAAAACGCAACCATTCATTCGTAAATAAGTGAATTTGTTTTCATGCTTCACAGCTGAAGGGCACACTCTCGAAGATACCTTCATATAAGTATAACACCACACCAGTGAAATTGAGAGAAAACTGCATATTTTTACGAAATAATAAATTATCTGACATGAAAGAAAATATTTTTGCATCATAGAAGCCTGATGATGATGATGATGGTGTTGGTGTTGTACGTACTTGGTATATCGGGCTAGGTTGGTAAAAAGGATGGAACACGTTACTTACAAGTGAAAAATAACTCCTGTGCACTTCGTTTTATTAAATTTTGATATGTTTTTCTAATGGAACTCAAACACAGGTTATGAAATCGATATTGAATCAATTTCGTTTAAATGACAAGTATCACAACACATGATCCTTGAAGTAAAAATAGTAAATATAGTAATCAAATGTTATGTTATGTTATTTTTGAAGAAAAAAAAAAAGAAGCAGTTTAAGTTACATAATAATGCAGTCACTGAGTTTGTCACAGTTGTCAAGTGTTAAATTAGAATATTTCTATCGGAATTAAAATTTAAAATTAAATTGTGTTTGACACAAATATTTTGGAAACCGTGCATAACAGTTTAATTTAAAACAGTATACAGCGAATGAAGTTGAAAGCTCTAAGTTATGTATACGGAGTAGATTATATGGAATACAAATATGCCAAGAAAATGGATTTTTGTTTTTAAGTTGAGAAAGTTACTTTAAGCTCAAAATTTTAAGTGCAGAATAACACTTTTCTTGGTATATTCTGGAGTTGTGGATACGAAGGTTGACGTGACGTGGCATAAAATGTCCCAATCTTCGTTGGGGAATATCAAAACCAATTAAGAAAGGTGAAATGAATCTGTGTTTCGGTTTATTACGTGAATGCAAGAATCTGGGATACCTATACCTAATCTAATTTAACCCAAAAAGATATTAATACATCGGAAGCAGTGCCGTAGCCAGGATTTTGGTCCGGGGGGGGGGGAGGGGGGTTGCTTCCAAATTTTACGAGGAATTCTTTAAACAAAAAACTATATATATTCCAATTTATTGTTTTCTATTAGTTTTTAAATTTAAATTAAAAAATCCATGGCGTACCAAAAATATCAGGTACCTCAAAATTCAAAGTTCGTAAAAAGTGACCCGAACTAACCCCGAATTTCATTAGATATATTTTACTATAACTATGAGAGCTTATACTTATTTTGTGGGATTCTTCCGTATCTATTACGACGGGATCTGTGGTTGATTATCTATTTAAAAATAACTGTTTACTTACCACAATGGTCGCCATGTTTTGGTTTTCTTTTTTTTTTTAAAGAAGTAATGGAACTTTGGCGTTTCATTTTTCTTAAGGAATGACAAAAAACAAATATGTATTAGGTACCTACTACAATACTTCGAAAAATATTTTCCGCAATCTGAAAGTTATTTTAAATCATATATGCATTTGTAACGCGCATATCACTATTTCTATTTAGGTATTTGTGGTTTGTATTATTCTGAGATCATATATACATATAACTTATTGTTACTTTTATTTTGCAATTTTTTGGCAATAACTGAAGTCGTTAACTGATCCAAAATCAAATAAACTGTAGGTACCTAGAATATTCTCATTTTAATAGTTTTTAAAATTAAATTAAATACCAAAATAGTCTCCTACATTCAATACAAAACTGTATGCATGCCTAAAAAGACTAAATAGTGTTTTCAAGTAGTTGAGAGCTTCAAATAAACTATGCCTACCTGCATAGTCCCCTTATTTTTATAGATTTGAATAAAGTTTTAGTTTTTATTTTAGACTTTCGGGGGGGGGGGGGGGGGGGGCTTCAGCCCCTCAAGCCACCCCTCTGGCTACGTGCCTGATCAGAAGATATTTAAAATATTATATTCGTATTGTTAATTTTAGCGCTATCAGTACTGCTTAATGCAAGTATTTTTTTTTGAACGTAAAATTTCGTTATTTATCAATTACCTACCGTTATAAAAAAGGGGTTGATATAAAAAAAATACCTGTCGAAATTCAGAGAAATAGAGTAGTACGCTACGTAGCTCCAACTCAAAAATCAGGTTTTTGTTTCTAAATGTATACATACGTCAATTATCTGTAAAAATTTAACGCTCGAAAAAAAATAATTGTTCGGCACATTAATTCCCGAGAAAAATTTTGACAGATTCTGGAACTCTGGAATTTTATGTGGAATATTTGGGAACAATGTATCTCAGTGAAAGAAAAGAATCCATTTCATTGGATTAAAGAGTGTTAGCTTCACTTTTTTGTTGCAACACACAAGCTGAAAATAGCTTGGTGTACAACAGTATCATTCGCCAGGCGTATGTAACTAAACATTTTGGTGAAACTTCATTGTCAAATGTCAATGCATACTTATACTTACCCAAAATCGTGTGAAAATGTTCAATGTTTTATTTGTGACGCGACGCTTTGTGTGTAGAAGTATAGTCGTAGTGAAATTTTTGCTGCATTGCGAATCTAGTGCGTTTCTAAGACAAGACGATTCATGAGCAGAATGCTTAAAGGGGTTGAATCATAGAATTCATCACATGCGTTGCGTTTACGTATGCAACTGATCGTTCTAATTAGAAGTGAAGTCGGAGCATAAGGAAATGCAAACGAATTCGCTGGAAAGAACGCAAAGCCTAGCTGAACCTTCAACTTTTCTTACTGGTAGGTTCGTTGACATCAGATGTCAACAATAGGCTTGTTCGACGTCGGCATTGCGGATACTTTGAAAATAGTTGTCAATAGTAGGTTTGTTCGATGACATCATCTTTCGGATTCGGCCCCTGCATATTCCTGTCAATAACTCACACACAGGAATGGTTGAGAGTTGTAAGTCACTGGGTTCTACACGAGCTATATCGCCGTCCATTTAACATATTTTTTTCAATTTAATCTTTAACACTAGATAAACCATAGCGGAAATTTTTCTTTTAATCTGCTTAAAAATTCCTCGTAACATACTGTCACACGACGAAACAAAATCTCAAGAGATTACTTGTAGTTTCCTTTAAAAGTCTATTAGTGTAACGAACATTGCGTCAATTTAAAAAAAAAAATCGCTTCAAATTTCTGACAGGAGAAATTTTGTTTACTCCTCTTGCTTTGTTCTCTTGTCTCTTGAAAACTAACAGTCGTATTTATTAGATTTTTGTCTACTTAGACACTGTCTAACTATTTTCAGACTGCTGGAAATATGCTTTATTTAATGAAAATAAATATCACATTATTCACGGTTAAGACAATCTACTCTTGTGTCCAAGTTAGGCAGCTATAAGACAACAATAAACAAGGTTCTTGAACACATTGTCCAAAGTTGGACAGTTGTCTTAAGTTAGACAATATTTAAAAATAAGACTATTAAAGTATAGTATTAAAACTAAGTTTTCTCATGTGAAAGGGAATATGAAAATTTACTTTATTCAGCAAGTTTTGTGAAAAACATTCTGACAATTATATAGTCAGTAAAATCTAACATAAGCATAAAAAAATAGTAAAGGGAGGGCCAAATACAGTTTCTTTTTAAAAATGCAATAAAATGAACAAAATCAAATTTTTTCCATGTATTATAGCTTTATTAGTAAGAAGAAAACATTCCCATTAATTAAGGAACACAACGTCGTTCAAGTGAATGCCTCGGTTGGCTTCGCAGTAGCGCATTCTGTCACTCCAATTTTCTAAGACCTTGTTGATGATTTCGGGGTGTAGCTCAATGATTGCTTAGATGATATTATCTTTAAGTGCTTGAATCGTTTCCGGATTGTTGGCATAACTTCGGTCTTTCACGGTTCCCCACAAAAAAAAAGTCCAAAGGGGTCAAATTGCAGCTCAGAAGCGGCCAATCGAAATCGCCAAAACGGCTGATAAAACGATTTGGGAATTGTGCCATGAGGTGTGTGGCATGGCATGAACGAGAAGTCGTCCATATCCATGTCTTCAATTCCAGAAAAAAAAAAAAGTCTGTTAACATAGCTCTGTTGACCGATGGTCGGTTAACATGGTCCACCGTTGACCGAAACGTTGTTCCCAGACTAAAAAAAAATGGTCCAATGATTCCATCACTCCACAATCCGTAACAAACTGTGACTCTCTGTGGATGCATTGGCTTCTCGGCAATAACGTGCGGGTTTTGCGAGTCCCAGATGCGGCAATTTTGTTTGTTAACGTAGCCGCCGAGATGAAAATGTACCTCGTCAGAAAAGATGGTTTTTCGCCCAAAATCGTTATCCAATTCTGGTGCTCTAAGGCCCAACTGCCAAACGTTGTTCAAGCGTAAAGCGACGCATTTCGTTCCGCGGAGGTATGATACCGACTTTCTGTCAAGATCTTAAGCGGGAAACAGATGTCAGTGTCAAAATAATATATGATTTAAAAAGAAACCACTAGATGGCCCGCCTTAATATCTATATATACAACTTTTGTGACAGTTCCATGAAATGTGCAAGAATTTACCAGTGTTATAATGTGCAACATCGAACAAACCCATTAATTTTAAGTTTGTCTCTTTCAAAAATCTACTTCATAAATCGACGCGAATTAAAACTGCCGAAATAAGGCAACGTACACATTGGGTCGCCCCTATCCGTATCATCTCTCAACATGAACGGGATGCGTTACCGCAACGAACCTTTTTGAAACTCTTAACAATTTATCTTTCCTTCTTTGATTATATTTCGGAAATAGTTTACTCTTTTCTGTGCTGTCCGGTTTCCATTAGTTTGACCTAATAACTTAGATCTTCCAACCATCATCGGCTTGGTACCTCACAACTTTTTAAATACAAAATCCATCACTTTCAATATTGAAACAATAACCCTATTTAGTTTGTCTTAAAATTCTTCTTGAACCGCAAAATATTTTAAACAATACCAAGACTGTAAACATCTTCAAAGAAAATCCCCTCATATATTTGCATCTCATACCAAAGTTCCACAATTCTTCAAGGCCATAACCTTAAATCAGGTCACGTCGTCGTCATTCGGTTAATTACAATATTTACCCTCTGGATTAACTGTCCAATAAACTATAGTTGGTGTGTTTGTTTTTAAGGTGGTAGTGGTGGTAATGTTTGACATGAAAATTCATGTCACCAATACTATCCGCATCCATCACATTATACACAACTCTCTTCCTATCTCCCCCCAAAGTCCTATATACATCATAGCCTGCATATTTATTAGTCAAATGTTTTCCACGTCACAAGTTAACTCATCAAATTTATGTGTCAATCAACAACAAACTTTACCCATTTCATCACTCAAAGTAAATCATAAAAAAATCCAAAAAAATAAAAAATAATAATAAAACCAAACACCCATCAGCAAGTCAAAGAAACAACATTGTGTTATCCTTGCCGCTGGCATCTCAGATGACTGGAATTAATTCGTCCATCGTTATAATTGAGTGCAGTTCTTAATTTTGTAATATCACCAATTATGCCCAAACCCTTCAAGAAAAGGGTCAACTTTTTGATTAAAATTCTTGATTTTTGTCCACAAAGACGAGGACGTCGACAACGACGACGAACGTCCATCCGACAAAAAGAAAAGCTAAACCCGTTTGAGGGTTTTAATAGAAAATTGGTCAGAATCCACTTCTCATCTTATTTTATTTTTCTTATTTATATTTTTGGAATTAACCTAGCCTAACCCTGATGAAGAAAAGGACAAACATAAACACAACTCGTTGGGATTACTTTGAACCAGCACGTCTAGATTTTGTGATTTTGGGATAATTACTTCATCAAATTAGCATTACATCCCTTTCTCGTTTCGGGCTTTATACAATATATTTATATATACATATATATTATTTTGAACGACCCCGTTTTTCCAAAACCACATCAGATTCTATTTTCCATCATTATATTTTTCGTATCCTGCCTTTTATGCATTAGATTTTGCATATTATACATAGAAAGAAGAATGGTATTAGTATAGGCTTTTTGACTTTAGAGAAACATCAAATCATGTGGTTATGGGTTAAAAAGGACTCTGTACATCCTGTAAACGGATTAGATTGCCTTTTGGTCGAAAAGAAAAGAGTTTTCTTTTTCTTATAAAATTGGAGTTAATCAAAGGCCATTGAAAAAAAATTTGAGATTCTTAATTCCTTCAATATCGTCTTTTAAAACAAAAGTTAAGATGAAATTGTTTTTTTTTTTTTTTTTTTTTTTTTTTTTTTTTTTTTTAAATAACGATAAGTTTCTATAAAATATAGAGTATGTATTCCTGACGCCCTATTTAAGGTTAATGAATAATATACGAAGGGTTTTTTTCATGTCGTATAGGTACTGAAGAATGATAAACCACTAAGGATTAATTAAATGTGAGGTAAGTCATACCGCTATTCGGTGTGTGGATTGGTGTGTCCATACTTGTCGCCTCCAAAGTAATTTGAACTAGAGCCTAAATAGGTAAAAAAATTAGCTTCAAATTTGGAATTTTTCTCTGATTCCCTAAAGAAAAAAATTCGATGCAAATTAGTCAATCAGATCCAAATATGTAATCTTAATCAACCTGTCGTTACGTTCATTACAGTACAGTGGTTTATTTTACGAACTACCGAAAATAATATTTCTAATGCACAGTGGGATCAAACCTACAATTTTGGTAAAAATATTTAGGTGTTCGAATTAATTACACATATATGTATGTATGTGTACCTTACCTTTTTTTTTGAACGTGCTGAATAGAATGGCACTATCCACTTTATGACTGACTACCTAGTAGGACATTTTTCCCGTTGTATATTTGAAACTAGGTCAAACGGAAACTACAACCAACTGGACCATATACATATGAATATATATTTTTTTTAAACAATTGTTAATAATTATACACTTATTAAGGCCTGTTAAAATTTAAATCCGGATCCACACCTATCTTGTGTGGTGTGTTGTGAAGTGATGCGTTGTGTCGCTGACTGTGCACAATAATCTGAGTAAATTTTAGCTTTCGCCTTTTACTTATCCTCTTCTCTTTTAATCTTTCTCACAGAAAAATATGTCTCCGTCTCCGACACGGCGCGGTATGGCGAAATCGGTAAAGATTCATTTCGACACAACACACCACACCGCATCACATGAGCCAATATGCTCTACCCATGTCCCCTATTAAATAGATTAAAGCGATATCGACACACTGCTTCACAACACACCAAACGAGATAAGTGATAAGATAAGGCTTAACTTCCTTTTGTTTTAGCAAGAAGTTTTTTTGGGAACGAATAAATATAGTAAGGGTATTCATGCAACGTCGTAAGTTTACAAATTGTGTAAAATAAAAAAAAAAAAAAAATTGTACACAAAAATTTGCCTGAACGCCCTTTTTAATTCATTTGGTTAATCAGCTGTTCGTTCAACGTCAAATATTGATTTTCAAAATATGTATACAAATAAGCGTGTTCAGATTTCGATGTTATTTTTTAAATGGAGAACCTCTCCCAAACCAACTTGAAATCGGAAAAAAATGTGAGTAGATCACAAAGTCACGTGTTTTTTAAAGCCTGACGGGAATTGGATGAGAAAACGATTTACGGACTAAATGTAGAACTGAAATAGTTGCAAGCTCTCGGCAGTGATCGAAAGAAAATGTCCAACTTTTCCTTCAGTTTGGTTCACTTTAGTTTTCGTTAAAACATAGCTTTGTTGACCGATGGTCGGTTAACATGGTCCACCGTTGACCGAAACGTTGTTCCCAGCCATAAAACAAATGAGATTTTAAAAATCTCATCCTATTCGAAAAAAATTCCAACTTTTTTACTCTTATTCTTATTTCTAAGTTAGGCAGATATAAGACAACAATAAACACGGTTTTTGAACACGTCTTCCAAAGTTGGACAGTTGTCTAAAGTTAGACAACGTTTATAAATATAACCATAGGTATCTAAATATTTAAAAAAAAAGTTTTATGAAAAGTTTCAAATGTGAATGAATTCCTAGGCTAAGGAAGCACTTGGGATTTCAATCGGGTTATCAAATCATGGAACACACGAATTTCAATATAACTGACCGCTCATGATACCACAAAATCGTAACTCTTACATATGGGAATACTCCTCTATACTATATGAACTTCCAGAACAGTTAAGAGTTAACTCCAAATGAATTAAATCCCGTCAAAATTGGGACTTAATCCATAGAAACGAATTCATTTTATTTTTTGAAAATAAATTCCTACAATGAACTTAGTCCCAAAATGAAAATAAATTAAATCTCAACATTGGAATTTTGTTTCTTTATTAAGGGGCCTGGCCAGTTATATCGAACAAGAAAACGAAACGGGAAAAACTTTCAAATAGATAATTTACTAGGTTCTCATTCGATTTGAAACGCAAATGATGCATTAATTGGTGACAAAGAACTCAAAGATTTTTTTTTGTACAAATAAAATTTACAATTCAACAATTATTTTAGTGTTAAAAATGAATTTATTTGTTTAACTGATGCCAATTCATTTTATGTGCTAGAGTCATTTCAAACAAAATGGAACAAGTGGTTATTATGATTTAAGTTCCGATTTCTACTTATTTAAGACAGAATTGTGGACGGAAAATTTTTTTTGTAGTAGGCCAACTGAAATATTTTTTCTATTCGCTTTAAACATTCATCAGAACAAAAGTATTTAATTTCTTGATGTTTCAACTTTTCCTAGCCCTAGTATTAAACCAAAATTATTGTTCCATTTTGTACAATTGCTGTGCACGGGAAGCAATTATTAGCAAATCAACTAATATTGCAGACAATTAATTATATTTGTTACTTCTTAATTGTAGAGGAGAGAGTTGAATATCAAATTATTCACGAGGAAATTAAGGAAACATAATAAAAAAATCTTTTAATAAACGCAACAAGTTTGATTAATAACTTATTTTCTTTTCAAATTGTAACTTATTCTTTGTCATATAAATATGTATATAAATTCCAAAGAACTCAATTCTCATAGATTAATTCTTTCAAAACTTCTTCCTTTACTTAATATAGCCCTGAGCATATGAATTAAGTGCTTTTCAATAAGAATTTCCCCCATCAACTCTCAAGTCCCTTTAAGTACTTGATAGATATATAGTACTTTATCCAATCTATAACCTCTTCAATTCAGTTATGGTTTATTTTGAAAAGCTCTTCATCAATTCCAAAGAAGATTGAAAACTTGTTTATTGTCTATACATACATATTTGTAAACTTATATATATGTAGGTATTAAGAACTCAATTTGTTGTCTCTATAAAGGAAAATAAGACAATAAAAAAAAAAAAAAAACAATCCCCTCACTCAATGTGATTCTAACCTTTTTTATAACAAAATCAATTTCTTTTGCCATCATTTCCAAATCAAGTAATCAACGTGTTCTTCGAAGTGGAATCCCCGCGCCATTATTTTATGACTCTGTTTGGATAATTTAACGACCAAGTTTCTTCAACGAAATAGATATCCACGAGTAGGTATCTAAATACATATATACATACGTTGGGTGCATAAGGGTTTGAGTATTATGAGGACGCACGAGTTCGAATATAAAACTTTCTTACTGCCAGAATCCGGATGTTTTTTTTTTTGTTCTCCATCTTCGCTTCATTCCTCAAGTTGTTCTCATGTTAAAACTTTCACTTGATCTATGCGCTTGTGTGTTTGTTGATAAATTTCAAATTGCCCATTTATAAGCAAAAATAAATAAATAAATAAACAATAAATTTCTGGGGTTTTTATCGGTTTAACCTACCCACGGCCTCATACTCGTATACTTTCATAACACAGGTGGTTTATATCTAAAGTGGTTGGTGTAGGTTTGCACGCCTAGCTAACCTCAACTTTGCCAAATTGAAGGCAAATTGAAAACCGAAAAAGTTTTTACTTCACATGTACCCAGTACGTAGAAGAAATTATTTCTCAACGTTTAGCCAGCTGATGGTTTAACCCTTCAAACTTGCGACTGTGCCATGGCGGCGGCCCCGGTCCGGGCTTGTCGGCTCTTATACTCCCAAGTGTAGTGTAGTTGTTATAGATAGGTTTCCCACGTAACCACCCATGGCGCTGATTCTACCACTGCCGCTGCCACCGCCACCTTGCGCCCAGCCAACCACAAAATATCTCACGTATGCGAAAGGACAAAGTTTTGGCATTGTTACTTTTATTGTGCTCCGTTTTTTTATGCCTGCATGGGCAAATGCTGAAACTGGAACTGGAGCCCCCTGTCGAGTTTGTTGTAATGACAAAGAAGAAGTTTCTCCTGGGTTAGGTATGCATTCTTGTGTGTTCCCGGTGGTGGCGCGGTGGCGGCGGCGGTGTACCCACATGCTTAGTATGTAAATTAAACAATTTATGCATTTCAAAGCGTGTAACACTTTTCTGCTGCGTTTTTAGTTGCTCCGACACACAGCACACGGTTGCAAAACTCTTTGCCTGGGTAATGGACCGTTTTGGAGTTTTTGAAAGTTTTCATTCACATATTATTATAGTGGCAAAGGGTGAAAGGATATTTTCAATTAATTAGAGAAGTTGAGAAGTTCTTAAGCCTCCTTGAAATGATGGTGAGCACTCTGTTTTACAACGGCACCAAAAAGTTTTTCTTCTGCATGCAAATATAACCCAAACCATTTTTAACTGGTCCGTAAATTTATTTTCCCCCTTGAAAATAAGTCCCTTGTAGCAGCCGGCCTTTTTTGCAAAATCTCTTTGGAAATTCTAATCCTTAGCGACGTCGTCGTCGACGGGAGTTAAGTGGAGTGGAGAAGCATTGCAAGTTTAAACACCGACCTTGTCACCACTTCTCTATATTATCCATCTGTCTGGGAGTTTTCGTTTGTCTCCAACAGCCTTAATGGAAACAATCCGCAATTTATTTATTTATTGTAACCTGTTTCCTGCAGAATCAGGAGGGAGGTTTATCCTCAAAACATCAGAGAAGAATAAATGGTTTTTCTTTCGTTCCTGGTCTAGGTCAATTCCTGTTACAACAAGCATAATAAAAGGGCTCTCTTGTTTGAAATGAATTTTCCACCGACCGACAAATACCTCTAGAGGGAAAGAGAGAGAGAGAGTGAGGGAGAGAGAAAAATGAAACAACCTTATAGCTTATGCATGCAAATCGCTAAGTACGAAAAGCAATCGGAAACACAATGAAAATTAAATGCTGATGTTATACAAAAAGAAAAGCTTGTGACGACTTCAGGGCTACACACCGAACACGGAAATACCTATAAATCGTTTTACAACTATATTTTTTTGCTTTGTTGTTGAGCTAAGTGAGACATTGAAAACATATTTATGAGGTGGGGGGGTGTTTCGAGAAATGTTTCGTTGCACAAGTCAGAGAGATTAGCATTTTGTGTAGTAGAGCTTTGCATTTCGCTTATCAAAGAGAGGAAACGAATGACAGGGATTAAGACTTGCTATGCGGTAACATTACAAAGACAACACAATACAAAACTGTATGCTACAACTATAGGTAGCTAATTAAAAGGATGAGTTTCTAATCCTGGAGAACAGAGTAGCTTGATAGGTGGCTGTGGTTGATTATATTTTCATCCTTCTATCGGAAAGGAGATTTGTCAGGATAATGTTTTTTTTTTCAAACTGATGTATTTTTATAATAAGATCAAAGGATTTCATAGAGATTCAATTAAAACAGTGGTTGAAGGTTAGTTCCAAGTCGGCATTCACATACTGAAGACATTTTAGGACTAGAATTAGGGTAGATGTTTCGCTTCATTGTTTGAGTAAAGTTCTGGATTTAGTTATCTCCACATAATAATTTTTAGGCAAGAACTAATACCGCAAAACCCAGAGCATTAAATTTTGAATTCGTAACTAATTGACCGTTGCAAAATTTGTTTGCTGGAATAGCTATAACTCCAAGCCTATTAAAAACTTGGTGGTAGTTCACCCAAGTGTTGTTATTTTATTTAAACCTTCAATATTAATATGATGGTGCGAAAGCTTGGCAGCCTTACTGCAAGTGCTGTTATCACACAAAAACCTAATAATATTTTTTTTGTTTTTGCAAATCCGCGCTCTGCCACCCCCACTTTTGTACATACAGCTTGTCCCTGCTCGGTCGCCAAAATGCTGAAGTGCGGTGAGGTACTATCTAATATTCAAAAGCAGCTGAATTCAGATAGCACAATACAGGAAGGTACTTTTTCATTTCGATCATCTTGGTCTGCTTTGAACCGTAGAGTGGTTTGCGTCCTTTTTTAATTTAGCCACACCGAGACTTTACCCCAAAAGTTCAAAAGGGTCGCGCCGCTGTTGGTTTACTTCCCTGGGATCGTTGGTGGGCTTATGGACGATATTGGCCTTCGGTGGCTGTAAGCTGTAAGCTAAAGTCAACTGGAGGGGCCGTAGTTATATGTAGCTGTCAATATAGGTTGATGAGATGATGGGATAAATGTGATGACGGCCGATTGCCCATACCTGTTGGCTTGCGTTAGGCATGGCTGGATCTGTTCTTAAGGCCGCTACACTGTTCATGTTCTGGTCGGTGATTTTTCGATCATCGGTCGACAATTTGAATCTCACCGTGAGCGGTTTCATAAACGGCTGTTTTGGTACGGGGACTGGCGGGTTACGTATGAACCAACTCTCCTCCGCGCGTTTCCGCTGAGCTCAAATTTTGTTCATTGTTGCCTTAGGTGGGGGTGTATGTCGGTAGGATTGGTTGAGCGGCTGCGGTACTACGATGGAGATGCGATACGGCTTACAAGGCGGCGTTTAGACATCAATATAAAACCCAAAGGCTCGTCGGTTTCTGGTTTAGTGGTTACTATACCTTGTTAGGCTGGGTCCGGGGTCAGGTGCTCGCTTGGCTGCTTTGCTAGGAAGTTAATAGTTGGCCCTGAGGATGGTGTGCGGTTATTGGTGGTGTTATCGCCTTCTTTTTATTAGGGGGGCGAGGCGCTCAGCTGATGCGGAGCGGCGGCGGTCGGGTGAAAATTCCCTTTTAGATGGACTGGCGACGACACGGCCCGGTTTAGTGGATTGAGAGGAGTTTGTCGTTCGGGGCCGATAGACGATGAAATCAAATGTTCGGGGAACGCTTATAGGGTCAACTAGGGCTGCGCCTTACGCTACATGATCGGTTGCTTAGATGGTGATTTCTTACTTTTATCTATTGGAAGTCGATTGGAGTGCTATGTATGACTTTTCGGTTTAGTAGTCGGGCTTTAATTAACTAGAGCTGCGACTTGGTCGCCATTATTTATACTCCTCGTGCTGTCAGAATAAAAACCTTTAAGATCTCGTACATTGGCTCTTGCCAGTCTGTCTTTTTATTTGCCATATTTTCTTTCTTAAAAATACTACTATCACTGGGGAAATAAAAATGACAGTCAACGGATAGGTTGCCACATCGCGACGGATTCTATGGGTCGACCCCTTAACCCTGCAGTCGTCGCGCTCAAAAAAGTTACACCAGTCGTCGCGCGGATTACATATGTAATCCATTTAAATTCATTTAAAAATTAGAATAAAACCAGGATGCTTTAATTTTTTCAAATTTATTTTGCTTCAAATGCAATTAACATATTATACAAACTATAAAAATATAAATTATTACTTCTTAATACCAACAGAAAAAATAAATAAGTTAAAAAATAAAAACTCCAGCTTTCTTGGAGAAAAAAAGGAACTTTAGTTTCAAATGCAGTTCAATATCTAAACTAATTATTAGTTTCCAAGCATGAAGAACATATGTACCTGGAATGGTCAGGACAAACGAATTTTTGACATGCGGTACATGATCGTCGAGTGCTTTTATTACGTACTCTTCCGCATTCATAGCAGCGACCCAAAGAACTACTTCGTTGTGATGCTGAGCTTGACGGCTGGATATTTGCTTGAGGAATGTCTAGGAAGTCTTTTATCTTGAATGCTAGAGCTTGTGGCAACGATTTCTGCTGTATTCTACGGTGAGCCAGTGGTCTCATCCATGCTAGGGAAAGGGAAATGAGAAATTCCCGGCGAATAGTATTTTCAAAGTTTTTGTTCGCTGAATATATGCATAGTGCATTTAGAGCACTTAGATTGAGTAAATCGTGAAAATATGTCATCTAAATTAATACTCAAGTACCTTATTTCATAAAAAAATATATACATCAGCTATGACATTATATAATAACTCGAAATTATGAACAACAAAAAAAAAAAGTTTGACAAAAATACTTACTCCAGTCGTCGCGCGGATTACACTAGTAATCCACTCAACTTCACAAAGCTCTCGTGACACAACCACACACTACCGGGACTCGCGATTCACTGAGCGCACGTGCAAACTATTTAACTGTAAGTACTAAAAGAGACAAAGAATCTACATCCTTAGTTTTTCGGGAATACTCAATTTTGCATTAGTGGATTACAATAGTAATCCGCGCGACGACTGCAGGGTTAAAGTATTCCTGTTGAATTCGCCTTCTGTCCAGCCCAGTTTTCCTTACATCGAACATTTTTATAATTTTATCAATCGTATTCAATAAAAAACATTTAAATTGCTAATTTCTTTATATGGAGGGGGTAACTGTTTTCCTTCCTATTTGCCCCTTTTATTTTCAAATCATTTTTATTTCAGTTCTTATTGATTTAAGAGATAAAATGTGTAGGCACATAATATTCAGGTACTAATTTTGAAATTTTTGTTGTTTCATGTTCATCATAATCTTCAATTTTTGGAACAAATTTGATCTGATTAGACCCTATAGTTTGAAGTTTACTAATTAAGTGTTAAATAACTTTGTCCATCAATTTTGATGAGTAAATCAAAATATTCTTTGCCCATCTTATAGAAGGATTTTCATTTCCACAAACTTAAAACTTGAAAGTTTTCAATTTTTCACGTTTAAAAGCAAAGGCACTTATTCTTCTCATAACTAAAAACAATAAAATTCATAATATTAAACTTGTATGAGCACATATTTTACGAGTATAAATGCTCTATAAACTTCTTTCGTTCGTTCTTCCTGGAAGGAATCATTATTAATAAATCATATAATAATCGTTTCGATAAGGACGACATTATCTTTCTTGTTCGACATCTTTATATTGCCAGTTTATATCCTCGCTCCAAAATGAAAAGATATCCTTCCTATTTATATGATATTATTGTCCCCTAATCAAAATTCATATAACCCACTAAAAGAGAAAAAAATAAGAAAAAAAACTTGTCCATAATTTTTGTTCTCAATTGAAAAAACCTTTTTACGTCCCTATAAAGCACAAATCATAGTTCATTTCGATTCTGGGAGTAAATTTCAATTTTCAAATATAGACCGACATTCCAAGTTCCAAGTTCTTTCGACATTTTTCAGACCAAACATAAAAAAAACATTAAAAAAAAAAAAAAAAAAAAACGATTAGAAAAAATGTAAATTAGCCACCCATTCCAGTTGAATGGTTCAATAAATCTAAACCACCAGATTTTTCTAAAAATGTAAAAAAACCACTTTTTAACTTCCTTACACATATACATTACACAGCCAATGTCCTTGTTAAAAGGACACAACTAACACACAAAAGAGGAATCCTATTTTTAAAATTCATATCTATGTACATTAGGTACCTATGTATACTTGCATAATGTGAAAGACCAACAAAAAAAAACTCACCTCTTTCTGGCACCGGTTCTTTTCTCGAACTCCAGAGTGGCGCCTCTGTGCTTTCAGCATAGATTTGGCCAACTTCCGCCGTACAGCGTAACGTCAATTGGCCATTGTGGTAATGTGAAGGCAGTAACTGTTTTATACAAGAATTATAATCAATTAATTTATTTCCCTCGAGTGGAATTGTGCGGTGAATTTAGTTAGCTATGCCTCAGAGGTCTAACTTTAACTTACTTGTATTGTCAGATCCCGAGATGCCCATAGCAAACTCTCTATCGCTGGATGTAGTTGAGTTACTTCGCTGCCGACCTGCAAAAAAAAAATAATATTTAATTTTAAATATGAGGAATTAATTTTAACACAATTTTGATAAAATCACGTGATATATGATTTTACACCAAACCAAATACATATAGACGATTTCTTAATACAATACTATAGATTGGGTTATGAAGTCAAAATCGGATTGTTTGGTAAGAGATGCTTGGCCTCATAAAGCATTCAAAAGGGATCTACAATTTTCTGCCGATTTCGAATTTCTCACACGGACTTGGTCTTGTCGTTTGAAGCTAAAATATAATTAGGCAAAAGACATTAAAGATGAATGTTAACCATTCAATATTGTAACTGTGATTGTTTGTCAATCGAGTCAGCTTAAGAGGCCTTCAGTCTCAACCCAAAATATCAAACTCAAATTCGAAGAGGAGTAATTTGGAATCTGAGAAAAATAAAATGCACGACTGGGTCGCACGAACTTGCTCTTATGTGCGATCACACTGTGGTTTTAAAGTATACCAACATGTAAGTGGGTAACTTACACAGAAAAATTGTTAAACATATGACTATAGTTAAAAATAAATTGATCTGAAACTGTTTTGACACCAACGCAATGTATGCCGTCCGATTTCTTGCACAAATCTCAATTTATGAGAAAAAAAAATTAAAAATCGTTGGAGCGGTTTTTTTTTAAATTATTTTTTTATATATAAAATTTTAAAAACTTTAAAAAAAAAAAAAAATGATACGCCATTTTTTAGTATTTATTAATGCGGAGTTTGAAAATTAATTTTGAAAAAAATCATTTACCCGTTTTCGAAATATCGAATTTTAAAAAAAATTTGATGTTTTTTTAAATTCAGAACTTGTTCTTTAAAAAAAAAAATTTATCAAAATCGTAGAAGCCGTTTTTGAGAAAAATGATATTTTCCATTCCGGTTTTTAAAAACTCATATGAGAGGTAATGTTGTTTTTGGTCATAAGAATAATTTTTATTTAAAATCTGCTAGATAATGTTAAAAAAAACTGCTGAATACCAAGTTTAATAAAAATCGATCGAGTCATTTTATTGATTATAAAACTATTATTTTCAAAATTTGAAACTTTTTTTCAAAAATCCAAAAAAAATAGTAGCCTTTTTCTAAAAAAAATTAATGAAGATTTTTTTAAAAAAGTTGTAGGTACATATGATTTTCATAATTTTGTAAAAGAATTTGTACGGCAGGTACCGTTATTTTTGGTCTTAAAATAAAAATGAAAACAACGCGTGGGGGGATTGCCCGAAAACCGCTAGGTACCAAGTTTAAAGAAAATTAACCCAAACCGTTTAGGCTGCAGCCGAAAGGACGGGACATGACAGACAGACAGATAGAATTGCATCGTACTGTCAACTTTGATTGAGTTCGATTTTTTTTTTTTTGCGAATCCATAACTCCAAGTTCGAATGTAGGGAAGGAATTGGAGAATTGGCCACAAGCCTCGATACAATTACGCTGACAGTCGCAATGTACGCGAACAGCTCTAAACCATAATATTGTGTTTCCTCCACATGTTAATGCACCTTAATCTCCCATTATTTTCTAATATTGGTTTTGGTGCCTTCATTTGTGGTGGCCATTTTAATTCTCATTCTCATTTCTCCATTTGTCTTTTGGCAAAGTCGGCATCAATTAATTATTTGTTCAAACTTGAAAAGTTTTTAAAATTAATTTAAAGAAATTACAATTTATCTTCGTAAATCAAAACTGTTTTTTTTTTATAAAAATTATTAAAGTTCTATATATTTTTTTTAATTTAAAAAAAAAAACTGAAAGTCAATCACATAAATATATAAGAGAAACAAGGGGTGGGGCACGGTAAGTAGGCAAGCCACGAATCTATATAATAAACATAAATAAATTGACAATATATGGAATAAATCCCGCAGAATTTTAAATTATTTTCAACAAATCTTTTCTATGTAGGAAGATTAATTTAATTTCCAATTTTTAACAACGTTTTTCTTGAAATTGGAATAGAATTACTACTATCTCACCGTTTTATCTTGGCTTACAGAAATTGGAAGCACAGCTCGATCCTAAAGGACTTTCTGTCAAGAGTCTTAAAATTCTTCGTCCTCTTTTATTTCGCAACGAAAAAGAAAAATAACTCTTAAAATATTTCGTTTTAATTTTTTTTTTAATTTTCCATTTACAGAGATTTTTTCGAAATGGTGTTAATAGTGCCAAATGAACCGGTATAGGTATGCAAGAGTTATGTATCCAGTATCCTTCAACATCCGGCTTAACGTGTGCTCTATATATGTATGTGTGCAGTATTCTACATATTCTATGTACATCTTCTTTAAAAAAAATAAAAATAAAAGATTGCTGCAACCTTAAACTACTTACGGTAGTATAGTAAAGCAATAAGCAATTCAGGAAAAAAAGTCGTGGTAATGGTGTAGGTTAGGTATGGTGCGGGAAAAAAAAGGTTAGCACACGTACGACTTACGAAAGGAGAGAAATATCTTATGAGCCCTGGAAGTTCATTTTGTTCAGAGTTTATAGCTTTTTTCCTTTAGTTCTTTTTTTTAAGTTACAAATAAAAGGATATATAATGCGAAGGAGTTGGGATTTTGCTCCTTCTTCCTGTATACGTACATACATAATATATTCTCTGGAACTATTTCAATGTTGCCTTTGTAGATATATAGTTGCTCTTCTAGACTCCAACGCCCTCTTTGGTGGAAATATTGTAAACATGGCGTCGTACAGTTGTATTTTATTCACTATGATAACGGGCTTCCTTTTTTTTGTTGCATTTTTTGTTATTTTTTTTTATTTAGCTAGAATTCAAAGACTGCAGAAGTTTTGCACGTTTTGCATTAATAAAAAAATAAAAAAAAAAAAACTTCAATAAAAAGTCGCGTTCCTTTTGGGCTGGGATTTTCGTTTTGGTATTCAAACACTCTTTAAATGTGTAGCTTATTTTGGTTGTGTTCGCTTATTGCAACATAAACTTCGAAGACATTTTAATGAAGATTTTTGTCTGCTTGCTCGCAATAAATTGTAAGGAAGGCGTGAACGACTTTGATTTTTAGATAGGTTTATGTAGTTAAAGGTGTTATTATTATACGCTGATGAGGTCTGTAAATTCAACAACTTATACTTTTATTGGATACACAATTTGTAAACGCTATGTAATTTAAAGCATTAAAGCTGAAATTTAGCATTCACAGGAAAACATTTAACTAAATATATCAAAAATACAATGTTTAAGATGTGTAAACATCAAATTAAATACTCAAGTGCTGGTTTTACATCACAGAACGCGACGAGTTCGAACTGTCAACCAAATTTAAACCCAAATTCAACTGCATTTTTCGATTTAGTTTGAAGTACTAACGAACGTAACCAATATTGAAGGTATCCAGTTTACATCAACATATCGTAACGTGTAAGATCACAACGTAATGTGTCACAAAAATGTCCACGTTTTTAGTTTACCCTACCGCCGCGCCAGCATAGATGTTTACACATCAAAAATAATGATTTTGTCAGAACTCAGAAAGCTTGCCGCTTAGATCTTCTTCACCGTCCGAACATGTAACGAATGCTGGTGCTGATATAAATAGATATAGACTGTTAGGCTTATGACTATCGAATAGCAGCTTATGTGGGTAGGTAGGTAGTACCTTAGCTAGTAAGGTTGAAATAAATTAAAAAATAATAAACGCTCATTGTTGTTTTACAACTGTGTTTTAGCTGTGAGAAAATTTCATATATACTTAAACCTGGGTTCACTGCGACTGAAATATCCTATCGCCTAGTTTGTTAAAGAGAGGACCTGTTCTCTCTCGTTCATACTCTTTTTAGTTATTGAAAAAAAACTATAGATGGCATCTAAATCATTTTATTTATGGTTACCTAATTTCAGAATACACCCAATTTGACAGTCAAATGACATTTGAAGGACAGTAATGGTCTTATTTATAAACGTTGTCTAACTTTAGACAACTGTCCAACTTTGGAAAATGTGTTCAAAAACCTTGCTTATTGTTGTCTTATAGGTGCCTAACTTCAACACAAGAGTAGATTGTCTTAACCATGAAAAATGTGATATTTATTTTTATCAAATAAATCATATTTCCACTAATTTGAAAATAGTTAGACAGTGTCTAAATAGACAAAAATCTAATAAATACGCATGTATTTTGGTTCATGTTCTTAATAGATAAAAAATTATTTTTGTCCGAGATTTTTGTTTTTTGATAATGTCTCAATAACTTGAAAGAATCTATATATAAAAAAAAAATGAATCCATATCTTGAGAACGTTTTTACCGATTTCATTCAAAGTATCAATAGAAAACATACTATTGATACTTTCTTCTTCTTACGGAAAGAAAAATTAAGAAAGTTGCGTAGAAAATTGGATAATTTCAGAAAACTTAACGACCATCACTTAACAACTTTTTTTTTTATTTTGAAATGATACAAATTTCAGATAGGATACCCAACAGGTGGTGTTACGCTCTCAGACTGATACATTTGTTTATAAAAACTATTGAAGCAGTGCAAAACATTTTTATTTTCACTTATTTTTAAAATTATAAAATTGTTGAAATTCTATGCAAAGCCGGGTGGTCCAGCTAGTCCAAAATAATAGTTGTAAAAATTTTTTAAATACTCCAATACGCACATTTTCTAGAATATCTCACAGATTTTGAATAAGCAGGAAGAAAAACCTGAACAAATTTCTCCACAAGAAGTCAAAAAGCCTTTCCTGGCTAGTTTTTGAGGTTGCTGTATTTTAAGCTGACGTCAGATTAAGATTTCTGAAAGGCAATAGTTGTAAAAATCAGGGAATTTAATTAAAAAAATTCACTATTAGTTTTCCACCGACCAGTCCCAGACCTTGACTTGTCGTAAAGGTGTATTTAATAGGTATTCACTGCTTTATCGAATGAATTCGTCTCCTAAATTGTCAGTTTGTTTAAGACACTGAACTATTTTTTACGATCCACAAATAAGAAAAATACACAGATACGTCAAACATAAGCGGTAAATATCGAAACACTACTGCTTCTGCGTACCAAAACTCGGTATGAAATTTTCTTACAGTTCCAATTCTACACATACCGACACCGCTCATTACATTCTGTGAGATTTCGGTACCGAATGTTCCGCATTGCTAAGTCAGGGATTGGTTTAAACTCCCTAAAGATATACATTTCTAAACATAAAGGGAAATTCAATTGAAGTTATTGGTGCAATGGTACGACTTTAACTATTTATAAACATTTCAAATGCAACGAATTTTGCGACTACAAATTTGAATCCATGTTGCCATCTTCAGGAAAATGGATGAAACTTCGTTAGTCTAATGATTTCTTTCAACTTATTAGTATAAGAAAATTAATGTGTTTTTCTTTTAAGGAGAAAATGAGAGGAAATAATTTATTAAATGAAATAAGATTTATTACCAAACCGCGAAAATATTTTATATAATAAAACTACCAAGAAAGCTTAACATGCATTGCAGTGTGTATTCAATATAATTAGAAGTATTTAAGCACCTATTAAAAGGTCAAAAATTAATTTTCCTAATTAATTGCAAAGCTAGAATGAAAAAGAAATAAAAAAGTCAGCATTTTGATTGCTATCTAACTTCATGATGATTTTAATACAGGTCAGGGATATTATAAATATATCCAAGTCCTTTTAAAGAGAAAAAAATGTAGATATATTATGCTCCAGTAAGCCACTTGACTTTGAAGCTGATGTGGTTTTCTTACTGTAGAGTGTAGGTGGGTAAGTAAATAAGAAAAAGAAGGGATAGGATAAAAGCGAAGAAATATATGTATATATATACTTTTGATATATGTATACATCATTGTGGCCAAGAGTCCAATGAAAAGTAAATTAATTCTATTCCCAGAGATAAACATGTGAAATTGAAGGATAATTTTGTGTTTTTTCTTTTTATTTTTCTCCGACAGGAGTTTATTTATATGATATAAGGAAAGAAGAATGGTTATAATACCTTCTTAGAGAGAGCGATAGAGAGAGAGAGAGAGAGAGGGGAGAGAGAAAGAAAGAGAATATATGATGATGGGATCTTTGTTTCTATGTGAAAATTCTATGAAGTGTTGTTCAAATAAACGTTCGTACTGAATAAATATATTTTTGATTAGATTGCTAGGAGTGTTTTGTAATTTGCAAAGAATTTGAGAAATATCTACCTTAAACAATACTGACGCGAATTGTGGACGAATTTTATATTATTCATTTTCTGTAGGAATTAAAATGTTGTTGGTAGAAAAAACATTTTAAACTGTGGGCATTGCAATTGTATTTTAAAAATAAGAATTTACAATTAACGAGTTCGAAATGGGAAATATACTGCAGTATTGACTTAAAGATATAAGTGATCAGGTTGACGCAAAATTTAATTTAACTCAAATTAAATATTTTTGTAGTAGGTAAATGAAAAATATGCTCCCTGGTTTTTCTGTAAAATTTACATTTTATCGCTCGATATTATTATGTATTGTATTATGGTCATCACTCACATAGGTACCTATCCCCTGCCCTTCATTTGAAATCAACAGCTACTGGCACCTTGTAAACAACAAACTGGGTAAGTAAAATCCACCCCAAGAACCTAAAAATTATTATATCCTATAATTATTATTCATCCTATAAGTATATTCATTCTTCCAGCACAGACAAACGCTTATAAATATTTGCAGTATTTAAAAACGCTTATAGAGTTAACTATATCAGTTAACTGCCAATTTCTTCCGAATTTCCATAAATAATAAAAACAAAGAACAATAAAATGCACGACTGAGTCGAACAAATATTGTAAATTTATTATTTTTCTTGTATTCATCTGATTCCGAAAGAATACAATAAGTTATGGGAGCCTATAATAAGTGCCACGTACTAAAAACGTAGTTAAGCTTAAGGTAGTATTTTGTGAGTACACAAATATATAAAAAAAAATATAGCACCTCTTTGAACTTATAAATGGCAACACTGTTTTTTATGACAGTGCTGATTTGACAGTTATGGATTGTTCTGAGTCACAGTAATATTAAAGATTATATCAATAGCGTTTTCATTTTTGTTCAGTTCTGCGCATCTGTCAAAATCAAGGTAACGGGTGTTTTTTTTTAGAGGAATAGAACTTTAAGTTGGCAACACTATTTTAACTGGCTGCCATTTTGTCAGCTGTCAATTGATTTATTTTGGTTTGGCATTTCAACATGAATAGACTGAAGCTTCCAAATTGTGCAAATCTATTTTGAAAATCATTGCCGTTGATCCCAATTTTCATATCATAAGCTAATTTTGTTTAGCGATGAAGCTCACTTTTGGTTGAATGGATACGTCAATAAACAAAACTGCCACATTTGGAGTGATGATAATCCTCAAGTGTATGTTGAGACACCGTTACATCCACAAAAACTGACTGTTTGGTGTGCTTTATGGGTTGGTGGAATAATTGGTCCGTACTTCTTTAAAAACGATGCTGGTCAGAACGTTACAGTCAATGGTGACCGCTATAGAGCCATGAATACTGACTTTTTCGTTCATCAATTGAAAAACCATGATGTGCAGGAGCTGTGGTTTCAACAAGACGGCGCAACATGTCACACAGCTCGTGCCACAATTGATTTATTGAAGGAAACGTTTGGTAACCGCATAGTTTCACGTTACGGACTCGTGAATTGGCCTCCAAGATCGTGCGATTTAACGCTGCTTGACTATTTTCCGTGGGGATATGTGAAGTCGCTAGTCTACGCCGATAAGTCCGAAACGATTGACCACTTGGAGGGCAACATTCGCCGCGTTATTGCCGATATACGGCCACAAATGTAGGAAAAAGTCATGGAAAATTGGATCTCCAGATTAGACTACGTCCGAGCCAGCCGTGTCCGTCATATGCCAGAAATCATATTTAAATTATAATGCCAGAAAATTATCTTTCCAAAAAAGTAAATTTCATTTCAATTTAAAAAAATCATCTTTGTTTTATTCCATTTCAAAGTTCTATACCTCTAAAAAAAACACCATTTATTATGGTGGGAAAATGGTGGATCCAGTGCCCCTTTTCTTATCTTATTTTAGGTATGGTGCTCATAATGAAGCACATTTTTGTTAAGTGGCTATGTCAATAAATACAATTGCTGCATTTAAAAAGATTATAATCCACCAGCCACTATCGAAACACGATTACATGTAGAAAAAGTCATCTTTTGGGCCGGTGGAAAGTTATCGTTTCATGCCTTAACTGGAAGGCACGCATGCCACAACGCGCTTGATAAAGTTAATTTAATTTAAAAAAAACATTTGATGAAAGAATAATTTTAAGAAATGGACCTGTTCATGTAATTTAGAGTCATTGGATTTTTAATTGGCTCTAGCTAAAATTTCTACAATTGACGCCCAGACGAACAGACCGACGCTGACGGACATATTCATCGTTGTAGTATAAATTTTTATAAAAACCTCGAAATTTAGTTAAGAAACCAATACTTGCCCCATAAAACAAGCAAACAAAAAATTAGCAACATGATGTGTTACATGTTGCTTATTCACTGAAACACCCTATTTGTGAATCGTGAGTTAGCTGCCACGCATTTATTGTGTCACTTAGAAGAAATTTTGTTTTTTTAAGGAGATTTTTTTAACATAACTCGTTGCTAATTCGCGTTTATTAATGAAAGTGTTCAGTTTTTATTTAGTTTTACGAAGCTACGATTGAGCTTTACATTAATTTATTGTGACGACATGAAAATCCTTATATTTACAAGAATAAACCATATTCTTGTAATAAATTTGAAAAGTGCCCTAAATTGATTTTTAAATATTTTGTATCTCTTGTTTAGTAAATTAATGCAATTACGTTTAGACAAAGCAAGTTTTTTTTATAAAGAACATAAGATATAATTAGTAAGAAAATTTAAAGCTCTATTTATATAGAAATCGTTAACAGGAAAAAATGTTCACTTCGCTAATAAACCTACTTCAATCAATTGAATGCTTAAAAATATTTCATTTACAATAACTGAGAAACGAAAAAAAAAATAATAAAATAAATCAAAGCTCACCCATTCCAACTCCATTTATTTCCCATTAAATTGTTTTCGTTGTGTCGAAATGAAAATAAATAGCTCGAACTATAACATTTTTCATTTCGATCCATTCATCCATTAAATTGCGAAAATCTCAAAATAATTGTCCATCAACCCACACTCCTCGGGCCACAATTACTTTTCTCATAAATTATTATTATATTTCCTACTTTTATGTTTATTGTGAACCATAAAGGCGTTCTTTTTTTTTTTTAATTTTTTTTACTTCTGATGGAAAATATTTTTAATAAAACGGAGATATTTTCAACTATACCTTGAACACAGATCGGGGGTACTTCATAGCAAAAGTTATTCTGATTCTGATTCTGAGTCTGAGGCCAAAACCAATAACCGAGAGGAATATCCATATTAACACAAAACAAAAATATTAAAAAATAAAAAAAGAAATAAGCCACGAACAATACACAAATACGAAACGACGAAGTCCAACTTTAACTTCATTAAGCAAATATTAATTATTATTTTACTCGCTCGGATGCACCTTGTGATGTGTAAACTCAGTCCTTTCACATACCTGCAGAGTGCAAGCACATATAGTCTTCTAGGTCGTTGTTTTAAGTCAGTTTAACTTAAGTTATGCCCTATTTAATCACTCACTTCGAATCGGAACCCCTGATGGTCTGTGGCTACTATGCGTTAACCTATTGTAATATGAATTTTCAACTGGGTACTACAGTGAAGTACCCAGCCCCTTTGAATCTTAACCCATAACCATTGCTGGCATCAGCACACATCATATGTTAGGAAAAACATTTGCCAGAAATATCTGCTGCATATAGTTTACATACAGAATAATACATAACATGGTTCGAACTTTGAATGAAAAATTTTGGATGAGTGTTTATTTTTGAGAATGTTTCGAAGTTTGTGTATTTCAATAGCGTTTGCGAGGAATTTCCGAAAGTTGTGAAATTCATTTTGGATTATTTTACAAAATTTCCTGGAATTGACAATACCTATACCTATCTATAAGTTTGTTTGGAATTTGCGTTGGATGAATCAAAAATTTGGTATATCAAACAAAACACATTCTGCCAAAATTTACTATCCGAGGTAGGGGGGAGGTGACTGTTATGTAAAGCAATTTTTTTCAACAATTTATCAGTTTAATTCTAAAAAAGTTGGTAGGGGAACGGGGATGTCTCATTTTTTTTTTTACTTTACACTTTATTATTCTAGCTATGAAAAAATATCTTTTAAGAAAAAATGTCAGTATTTTTTTTACAAAAACGCTACCACTTTGTAAAACAAAAATGCTTTTTTTTAACGGCCTTTAGTCCACAAAAATTTAGGCGTTTCGTCCCGGCGATCTCACTTGGACTCACCAGTTGATTAGTGAGGGCTTGTCAATATGCAATTTTTGTTAAGTTCAGTTCATCTTACATAGATTTCATGACGAATATCTAGTGTGAACTATATCCAACAAGACTAGAATTCGTAATCATTAAATTGGAAGGTTTTGTTTTAAATGGTAGATCCCATAGAATAATTCTTTTGATTTTCGATTTTCTCAAAAATGATTTAAATAATTTTGATCTATTTTTTTACCAATTTTTTTTTTATTTTTAAGAAAAGGTTTTTTTTGAGAACTTAAAAATTAGAAAATGACTTGGTCGATTTTTATTAAACTTGATACCGAGCACAACTTTTAAGCATTATCTAGCAGATTTAAAACAAAAAAATTATTCTCATAAACAAAAATAATGGTACTTACCATTCAAGTGTTTAAGAATCGTTAATACAAATTCTCAAAAACGACTCCTAAGATTTTCATTAAAATTTTTATGTGAAATTTGTATCAGTATACTACGATCTACTATATTATCGGAACAAGTTTTTATTAATTTCTATTAACGGTATCTCTTATAGAACCATTTTTTGGTTTTCTTGAAATTGAAATAATATTTCATTTTAAGTCCGCATTAATAAACACTTAAAAATAGCGTACCAATTTTTTTTCTTGAAATTGTTTTCAAAATTTAAAATTTTTTGTTTGTAAATATGGGTCTGCCTTTAAATACCATTTTAAACATGGCAACACTATCTACCTATATTTAGTTTAGAATTGTTTTTACTTTTTTAAACGTAATGCCTTAAAATATGTAACTTTTGTTTTCAGCATAATTTTAGCTTTTATTTTGGAAGCTAATTTTAACCTCGAACTCGATATGGTAAAAAGGTAAAGTGATCAAGGTAGATATGATTATCTAGGCCATGCGATCACTTCAAATAAAAGAACCCTATATTTTTGTTCGATTGTGGTTTTAATCATAAGATAAGTTATAGTTAAAAAATTCCCCAGAAATGTTGTTTTTAGACGGCATGCGAACTGAATTTGGTAGGGAATCCATGTGCATTTTGTTTCTCTTTCTTGAGTATATCTCCATCGATTTAATGGAATTAGTTGAGCTAATTTATTTTGAAGGTCGGTTCTCCGCCTATTAAGCCTTACTTTCCATCTCAATTCTTGTAATCTGGGAGCCGTATTTTCAATACGGAAAAGTGCTTAAAGGAGATAATATACATACAAACATTTTGTATTTCTTTGCTAAAAAATACGATTGCTAAGTTAAGAGAAGCGAGAGAAAAACAAATTCAACTTCACAAAACAATCTTTTATTGTCCTTTGAATGGCGGAGCAATAGCGGCAGCAGCACAAACTTCAAGTCGAGTTTTTTTTGTTTTTACTTTTTCTATTTCTTTTTCGATTCTCGTGGAAGAATAAACACGGATCAAGAGAGAGAGAAAACTTTTGGGAACAAAACTTTATAAAACGATTTTCTCAAATGGAAATTTAATCATACTTTATGCGATTACACATTAGTTTATATATAGATATATTCAAATACTCGTAGGGAGTATTTAAGCTCCTTCCACCTCCACTCGCCAGTCAGTGAACATACTGTACCATATTTACCTAAATGCACCTCCAAAAAAAGGAGACTTTATCTTGAATTCAGAGTCTTAGTTTGAGCTAAACCGAACAGGAGAGTTGAAATGCGGTTTGCGGAAGCCGAAAATTCCACCATCAGCAAATACCTATGCTGTATACTCAACTGACTGCTGTGGGAAAAGTTGCTTTCGTACTCGCAAAAAAAAAATAAATAAAAAATAATACACATATAAACTTTACTGCAAAGTTTATTTTGAATTTGCTAGAAATTCTCCAAGTTTATCCGGCGAACATAGTTTCACAGATTGAATCATAAACTATGATGATGAGGTATAAGAAAGACACAGCATGGAGTTTGTTTTTGCAACATGGTGTATCCTGCAACCTTTGTAAATATATATGTCGATGCGGTGCCGATGACACGGCAGAACCTTGTGGAGAGAAAGAAGAGAGAGAGAGGTACCAAAGTATCGCACACGAATGAAACCGATTTGATTAGGTTTAAATATCGATTAGGAAGGTTAGAATCTGGATTATCCCTCTTGGAGTTTTATATATTTAGAAGAAATATAATAGTCTTGAGGTTCCTTAGCAAGGGTTAACCGAACTGTTATGCAGGTGTATCTTCTGCCTTGTCTATAGCTGGTACTCTTATACCTACATATATCTACTACATTCTCGTAATTTTGGTCTGAAAGTTTTGATTTATGCGTATGTGAGTGATTTTATGTGCGGGTGGTATAGATAAGATCTATAGTTTGAAAAGTTTTTCGGAGCTGCATTTAAGGATTATTCATCATGCATCGATATGTAGAATTTGAGTGAGTTTGGTAAATTTCATGATTTATACAACCTGATTAGGTATGGAAGTAAATATTATTTAAGGAGATTATAGTTGATGTTTTATTTTATAAAAGGATCTCAAAAATGTTAATACGCAAAGGCTATAAGGCAATAATTGGATTGTTGACATTGATAAAAGAGTAATTGAACTATGATCGAAATTTTCTGCATTAACTAAAACATTAAGTAAAAAGGGAATTTGAAGCAAAATTGAGGCAGAATTGAAATTACGATGTTTCCTTTTCCATTTCCTTCCTTTTAAAATTATGGAATCCGGTATTTCAAATTGAACCTTGTTTGTTTTATAATACAATGTTATTGAACTAAATTACAACTTAATGTGTGACACGGAATTTACTAAACATAAAGTTCAACATAAGTTTCACATTGAATTCTACGTTTTTTTTAAATCCCTTTTACTGGACAATGCTTTAAAGATCAGAATTAAATAAGCTTATTATGTGAGATGCTTTTTATCTATTTTTATTCAGCAATCACCACTGTGACAGTGGTACTGTCGCTTCGGAGCTTAAGCTTTTCAAAAAGGAGACTCATCAATTACTCTTGATTGGTATCAAACTATGGCTGACCTCGGTTTTCTTCAATTGGTTCCTAATTCTATGTTACATAATAATATTACATTTTGGTAGTTTTAAGTTTTGTTGGCACATAAGGGACCTAACCATATACATTGTTTTTTTTTTTTAAATAAAATTATTTGAAAAATTGTCATTGGTTGGATTATAATATATACATTAAAGATTATTCTTCTCGGGTTGTTCAAACCCGGTTGTCTTGTGATGTTGGGTAGGAGTGGCTTCTAGCCTAGCCACAGTGGTAGGTTGACGCTGCGTCCTCGTAAAATTGGATTGCCTCGTCGTCGTTGATAAAAATTATTCCTTCGTTCAGTATTGCTGTCACATCGAGGTATCTTGGCTCGTGATGTCTCTCTTCGCTAATAATAGTCCTCACCAGTGGGTTTTCTGATTTTACTTTGATTTTAATATTTTTTTCACATAACCTAATAGAACTGTTTAAAGTATGATATTCTTTTTAGATGATCTTTTGGTCTAGAAAATCACTAAAGTAAAAGCCCTTTAACAACATTCTCATTTAAAAAAATATATGTTTAAACCACAAACTACAGTTAATTCCACTCTTCTTCGAAACACAGAAAGTATATAACTTTGTGTGTTAAGTCCCTTAAAGATTTAAAAGTATAGGTACATTCAACTTTGACACTTTCTTCAACTTATTACATACTTATATAAATCCACTTGCAATGTTACACCTTAAAACTAAAAACATATATGTATGTAGGTATATCCTTGAATCCTCAACATTAATGTGAAACAATTTAATTCAAAAGCCACCTAAAGTGTCACCTAAGTTCTCACACACATATATATACATACGTCTTTAACTTAGAAGCATCCTGCTTTAATATATTTTATCATCTTAACAGTGTGTGCATGTATGCCTTTTGCTTTGCACTGTGCCAGTGTGCTAATAATTTAAATTCAAGAACTGACACCGTAAACAATGTTCTGTCTGTGCGATGTTGCAAGAGAAAAGAGATACCTCTAATACCTAACCTATACCATACGAAAATTGATTATTTTTCTTGTGCTTATAGTTCTTCTTCTACAAACATACATATTAGGTGTATGGGCATCTGTTGGTGTCGAAACTTCCTGTATTATATATAGGATTTAGTTATCGTGCAGTGAATGGCACTTATATTATAATCCTTCGTGGCAACTTTCTTCTTCTGATGTACTGTACAATGTACATACATTTAGAGGCATCTTGGCAAAATGTCTGTAAACTTAATAGGTAAGAGTATGTGCATTGTGCAGATGACCAAAATAAATGAAATATATAATCGTGCTTTCACGCTGGAGCTTAAAAGTAGCAGTTATCGATATAATATGTACAATGCAGGAATACGGAACACCGATACCTTGAGTATTTTTGAGTGCGTTCTTCCATGTGTTGTGTTCATATTGCTAGATGTTTAAAAAGCATTTTCCATTTTCAACTTTGAACTGGCATCAGCTGGATTCAAACTAAAAAAAAAAAACATCACGATAACGAGATATCATACGAACTGAGACAAGGCTTAATTGGATTAGAGCGATATTGATTTGAAAATGATATTGATATTTTTCGAGTTAAATGAGACTCTCACTTTGAGATTAAGGGTCAGTTCCTAGTTAGGGGGCTTGGATGTTCAAGGCCACCATTTGTAGGAATATCTTGTTCTTGTATAAAGGGTGAGTGTTAAGAACTTCGGTAGTCATTTTCGTGTCTATTGATTTGACTAGGAAAAATAAGTATGTTCGGTATTTAAATAAAATGCAGGAACCGTACTTTACTTCTTTTTTCAATCAAATCTTTAAATAAAAGTAATTAAATTGGGTAGTGCAACAGCTCGTGTAGAACCAGAACCTTATATCTAACAATTATCAACCATTCCTGTGTGCTTGTCAGGCAGAAATGGATGGGACCTAAAATTTTCATGAAAAGAGGAGGATTGTTAACTTCTCGCAAGAGACAATAACCCGTGAAAATCATTTCCGATCTATTTTTTGGGTGGTATAGGCTGAGAATCGAACCAAACATTGATGGAATGTTAAATATCCCCAGCACGAAGAAATCTTCCTTCAGTGAAAAAGGTTGCTCATGGTTTTGTTGTTGTTGCTGCTGTTGCCCTCGTTCCACTCGCCACTGTCAGTTACCGCTATTTGGGACCGAGAATGGTTAAACTAAACTCTAACTCTAATGTATTGATGTCGATGATTTATCATCCCATATTTTCATATTCTCGTGTGGTGGGTATTCCTCGGTTCGATTTTCCGAGATGGTGAAGGTGAATCATATTAACGCTGATGACAACTCGTTTACAGCTGCTTGTTGATTTGTTTTGTAGATCTCGGTCCGCTTCTATTCAAAGCTATTTATTTAGTATTTGGATTGGATCGAGAATCAAAAACTGCTCTATGGTTTGGCTCGGTGATGGTGAAGATAATGGCGCAAAATTTTAAACGATTTAGTACGATGTTAAAGCCATTTTACCATACTAAAAAAGAATTTAACATCGTACTAAATCGTTTAAAATTTTGCGCTAATGTTTTTCATAATCATCACTCTAGTTTTTGTATTTTTGTGCGCACGTGCACATTTTAAGGGTATAAAGCTCTGCCCTTGGTCTGTTGCTCTAGCTCATTTTATGTCGTGTTCATTATATTTTTGAACAGCTACCAGCACTGTAGATTTTATAAGTGTCGGTACGGTAGCCATCGATTAAAATATTGCTTCTTAGAAGGGTACGACAATACGACAGCATCGAACTGATGAGCCCAACTGTTCTGTCTCGGCGGAACTCATTGGACTAAAGGTCAGAAAAACTTTATTTTGGATACAAATTATAGCTTATACAATTCTATACACACAAATGATTGCAACAACTTTTTTTGTGTTTTGGTGTACAATTTTTCAAAATACCATTTTCAATTTTATTTCACAGTGTTTGTTTATTACTCGAGCAATTAATAAAAAAACAAAAACTGAATTTTGCCATTTTCCACCACAAAATCAAAAGCCCTGCTCCAGATTAAAGGTACATTTTAGGAAATGTTTAACTATTACGTGAAAATAAAGTTTTTCAAAAAGGGTTGGGTACGAAATCCCGAATCACAAAACCCTGATTCACAGAATCCCGAATCACAAAATCCCGAATCACGAAATCCCGCCAATACTAAATTGACAGCACTTTATTGATTTTCATTTCCATAGTAACTGGTGACACCAATCAATGAGAATCAATGAGAACGAAGTTTCCTACTTTTTTGGTTTGCACAAGACCGCACTGGTTTAGGCTCCTCCTCCTTTTGAAAAAAGTATATAAGCAGGATTCGGTCGACACTGCGGTAGAGGTAAGACCTCAATGAGAGATATTGGCTTTTTTCATTTTGTTCGGATTAGGGGAGGTTGAACGCTAAGTGGACGGGATTGTTGTACGTGCGTCGGCTGATTTAAGTCGCTTGGTTTGGGAGGGGGAGGGGTTTGGTTTAAAACGCTTAAAAGCGTTTTTGGGTTATTTTGTTCAGCTTGAAAAAAACAAAATTAAAAATAAAGTTCTTTCAAGGACTACAAAAATTTGTAAAGAGATATAAAATTTTTCAAAATAGTTTAAAACATTGATTAAGGGGTTTTTAATTTGTAAATTGTTCTTTTTTTGACTAAAAACAGATTGTTACTAGTTTTTCATGTTGTATCTTAATGAATTCTTGGACAAAAGTACCCTGGCTGGCCATTTCGCGGGTTATCAGGATTTTAACTCCCTCTTTGGGGGGCTTTGTACCGTTCACGCAACTCCGTTGCTCCGCTTAGGGTATGTCCAGTCGCCAGGCAAGCGCCAATGTCAACAGTTTTCTTGTATAAAAGTGTTTTTTGGACAAAACTACCTTGGGTGGCCCGCTTCGCGGGCTCTCAGGGTTTTAACTCCCTTTTTGGGGGGCTTTGCACCGCTCACGCAACTCCGTTGCTCCGCTTAGGGTATTTCAAATCGCCAGGCAGGCGCCTATGTCAACAGTTTTCTTGTACAAAGTCTTTTCTTTGATCAAAGTGAGATGTCTATGGGGGGGCATGCTGCCCCCCGCCAACCCCTCTGCTTGGCACACTATAGGATTTTGGGTAGGTGCGGGGTTGGGTGAATGCAAAGTTTCTTTCAACTGATGCATCGCATTATATGAAAAATCGACTTTTATCTTTAAATACGATTTGCGGCTAAACTAGACGTGCTAGAGGCATCAAAGTTGACACCTTTAAACTTGATTTGCGGCTAAACTAAGCGACCTAGCGACTTCAAAAATGCATATTCGTGATCTAGGAAGTGTCAGTTCTAAAAAAAACAAAAAAAAATGGTAAAAAAAAGTTTTTTTTAAGAAAATAAATAATTAATAATAATTAATTAATTAATTTTAAGCCATTTTGCAGAGTTTAAAAAAAATTCAGCTTGAAATGCGTTTTCTTGACATTTTTGCCGTCGTCCAGCCCATTTCTTTTGATTGGCTAAGAATAATTAAAAAAATATTTTAATAAAATTTAATATTTTGTCAAAAAACATTAATTTAGAAATATTTTTTTAAAAGTACAAAAAAGTACTTTATAAAGAGTAGTGAAAATCCCGTCATATATTTATAAAAAAATCTTTCGGCGGGATTTTTATTTTTTTTTTCGGCGGGATTTTGTGATTCAGGATTTCGTTACGCTCCCCTAAATGTATGAAAAACTGTGTTGATCTGCGATATTATTATTTTTTTAAAAGTCACAAAAAGTTACATACACGTTTATAGCAAAAAAATTGCCTTTTAGACTTTTTCCAATTCCCAAAAAATTTGGATTTAAGATGATCCACCCATTTGGACTTGTTATACCAATATTCTTTATATAATAGTGATATTTGTTTCAAATATCAATTTTTTTTACAAACCCCCAACTTGCCTTACCCACACCTAAAATTCAAGTTAAAATACAGAAATCAAGACTTTAATGCAAGGCACGTTTTCGGAAATCCCCAACGAAGCCCAACGACCGGATGAAATATACACATCATGCCGTTTTAGATCGAATGTGTTAGTGCTGTGGTTGTCTATACTAACACCAGACAACCGCTGCGGTGCGCTGACTTGGCTAGTGCTGAGCTGTGGTTGGCATATAAATTGGTGCGGGTGATTGTTTTCAGTGTAAAAAATGTGCATACATGTTGCCATATTAGTTTTTTTTTTTTTTTTTTGATTTTAGAGAATTTTTATTATTTAATTTAATTTAATTTTTTTTTTCGGCTCTTAAATACGATTACGATGCACCAGGCATCGAAAGGCGCATTCAAAAATTTGTCGACGTATCTGGTATCCGCATGCATTTGGTCATTGGTTTCACTTTTCATTTTGATTCACTTGAAATGGTTATTCATATTTTTTTTTGTACCGAAATTTGTTAAAAATATTTTATAAGCCTTTTTTTTTTTTAATTCGAGGCTCGATGAATTGAAAAATATATTTTTTGATTGAGTCAGTCAATAAATCAGTGATGGTTTGTTTTTTTAAGGATAACATTGTAAATAAATTGTTGATGTACGTGCTGTAAGTGTTGTAAAAACATCAATTCAAAAGTTAGTTATGCAGTTAATGTAATTTTGTCTAACAATATCTGCTAGATTGAGGATTTATTTGCACAAATCAAGGACTGTTTGTAATAAAAGAGTTGTTGCCAGTGACATTGAGTGGTTTGATTTAATTCTAGAAAATCAGTTTTATTAAAATCACGGAACGGACAATATTGTATGTAAAAAAAAAAGAATATTTTTTGTATTGGTTAATTGATGGATCAATAAATATCCGTGTTTGGATTTTGGAAATAAAAAAAATGTATTAAGTTTTTACTTTAAATATTAAATATTGGTTTATATGTAAAAAAGAAACTATGAGGTTTTAATCCAAAAAAACATTATAATGGTTGATGGCAAAGTCCGAAATAGTGGGGTTTTTCCATCCCGTCCGTGCGTGCGTCGGTCGGTGTATCCACTCGCCCATTGTAATTTGAGTTAGACCCTAAATGGTGTGGTTTTCTTCAAATTTGGTACCTACAGAGCATTTTTATATGATTCTCTAAGGAGAACTTCGAATTTTTGTTTTATTTCATCTAAAACGGTTAACTGCTATACAAAGATTTCGATTTTAAATTTTCTCAAAACGGCTCTAACAATTTTATTAAATTATAATATAACTGTCGTTTTACCTACTTTGAACGACAGCTAAAACGCTATGTTTTGTCGAACACAAATTTTCAATAGACTGGCCGGCAAAATTCATTAAAATGTAAGTTTTGAATGTGTAATTCTTTTATTTGTAACTTTTATAATTTTTTATTTATAAAAGGGTTGAAATTACCAACCCGGATCAGATGAAACGTCTCGTGGAGTTAATGGAAGAAAATCCATCTCTAGCAACAAATTTAAAAAGAGGATTCTCGCAAACCGAAGAAAAAAAACAAAATGGGAATCTATTGAATTGATGGTACAGACAATGGGCTTTTCCTTTGTGACATTTTGTCCTCCAATTCATGAAGCAGATAACGAAAGGAATCTTTGCTCAACCTGAAGTACATTACGAATCTGGATATATTTCAAAATAATCTTACTTGAATATAATCCATATAGGCCGTAAAAAGCTATTTTGAATCAATAATTCAACAAGTCCAATTAAATAGTGCTAAGTCTTCTACTTGGCTGATGTATTTCAGTAGTATATAGAGTTTGTATTATTAAAAAAATAAAAAAACCTTCTTATAAACAATGCCAGGCCACGGGCAAAAAACAAAAACAAAAACTTCCAATTTAATGACTAGGAATTCTAGTCTTGTTGGATATAGTTCACACTAGATATTCGTCATGAAATCTATGTTAGATGGACTGAACTTATCAAAAATTGCGTATTGACAAGGTCCTCACTAGTCAACTGATGAGTCCAAGTGAGATCGCCGGGACGAAACGCCTAAAAAATTTTTGTGGACTAAAGGCCGTAAAAAGCTATTTTGAATCAATAATTCAACAAGTCCAATTAAATAGTGCTAAGTCTTCTACTTGGCTGATGTATTTCAGTAGTATATAGAGTTTGTATTATTAAAAAAAAAAAACCTTCTTATAAACAATGCCAGGCCACGGGCAAAAAACAAAAACAAAAACTTCCAATTTAATGACTAGGAATTCTAGTCTTGTTGGATATAGTTCACACTAGATATTCGTCATGAAATCTATGTTAGATGGACTGAACTTATCAAAAATTGCGTATTGACAAGGTCCTCACTAGTCAACTGATGAGTCCAAGTGAGATCGCCGGGACGAAACGCCTAAAAAATTTTTGTGGACTAAAGGCCGTAAAAAGCTATTTTGAATCAATAATTCAACAAGTCCAATTAAATAGTGCTAAGTCTTCTACTTGGCTGATGTATTTCAGTAGTATATAGAGTTTGTATTATTAAAAAAAAAAAAAAAAAAAAAAAAAAAAAAAACCTTCTTATAATCCATATTTGTACCTCTACTTAAACTTACTTGGTGTCTGGCAAATCGAATGGATTAGATGTGGATCTAATGAAGCGTTCTTTCGATATCAATTATTTCATTTCTTAATAACTCAAACAATGCAACACTATTCATTTTGCACTTTTATTAAATCAAAAGATAGAATTTAAAATAAAAACGCCAATTGTTTTGAAAATATCAATTTGTCAGTGTCATCTGTTTCTGTGGAAGGTGTATTGATCAAAACGAGTGGCGTTTTAGAATCGCAATACCGACTCTTAAACGCCTTAAAAGTGACTGGATTCAAAAAGAGACAATTGTCGTTCATGAAAAACGCCTATTGTAATAAGGGTGATTGAATAATTTATTGTAAGAAAATTGCTTTGGAAATAAACACTATGAAGTTTTTTGAGAAAGTAGCTTTATTTCTAAGTTTTTCACGCATATCTTTTTAATTGCTTAACCGATTTTGTTATTATTCTGTCATCTGGTGCTGCTAAATAGTTCGAACAATATTGCATTTAAAAATTTTCAAAAAAAAAATCAATTTTTAATACTTTTGACCTTTCTAACAATTCTTCATTAAAATGCAGGTCCAATATATTGTTGTAAACCACAAAAACAATACAGTGAGCTTTAGTCGTAGACATTTTTTTTAATAAATTTATTAAAACGAGATTATTATTTTCATAAGGTTTTTAATGCACTGACAAAAACAGATTTCAAACTTTTCAATTGAAAAATTATTTATGAAGATTAGTATACTTTAAGGACCATTTGTTTAAACGAAAATTAAATATTTATGTTTAACTTTTATGTTTCGTTTTTTGGCTTAAGCTACCTTAAAAAATATTGCCTAGAGATACCTTTACAAATATTGCCTAGTGATATTATTTCTTGATATATAGTTAAAAATAAAATTAAAGACGTAAAAATAACGTTAGTGATCGACATTTTGATACAGCTGGTTAGCAATTTTTTCTATAATTATAAAAATAGAGCGAGCGTTAGGAAAATTAGAGAAGGGTTCAATAGGAGATGCCAATGTACATACATTGGTTTTGAATTTCTGAATAACAGCATTTTTAAAGCTGTTCTCTGAATTCTTTTCAAAAGACTCAAGTTAGTGCCGGGGGCAACTGTTCAGAATTCAGAAATATGGATTGTACTCAAGCTTTGTATGAATGTACACCCTATTTATTACAGCCCGACCAGAAGTGGAAACAAATTTCTTTCATCGTTGAGGGGAACCTAAATAAAACACTTTACAACTTTCTTAGCCTCGTCAAATTTGTATGTTCATTCTACAGAAGAAATGATTGGGTTTAGCAAATTTTGTCTTTCATTTCTGCTAGAGTCTTATCTGATGTGTCAATTGTCTTTATTGAAACTTAAAATCTATTTACTGACGATTTTTAGAAATTCGTTTTTTAGGATAAAAATAACGGTACTTGCGTTACGAGATTTTTCTTATTGCTGATTTTCGATTTTCTTGAAAACAGTTCTACTTACTGATTCTGATCAATTCTTTAATGCATCAGAAGCTTCTAGAAAGTGAAGGAAAGACGGGACCATCTGTTTCTTTTTGAGTCAGATGTTATTTTGGCACTTAAAGCTCTTATGCGCTCACAAAATTGACAGAAACTCAGCATTATATTATGCTTAAACAACATTGGAAAATATTGCAAAGTTAAGTGGATGGTGTATTGCAAAAAAACAGTGATAAGTTTTGTAAAGTTTTGTTGGTCGAAATAATGCACCAGCCGATTGAAGGACAATATTTCTAAAGCTTTTTGTAAAATGTGGGGTTGAAATCATTGGAAATGTATATAATGTAAGGTTTTTAGGATTTTCTAGTGTTAAGCGTTAATTTGAATGAAATAATATACATAAACAGTCGTATTTATAGATTTTTGTCTACTTTGACACTAACTAATTTCAAATTGGTGGAAATATGCTTTATTTAATAAAAATAAATATTACATTATTCACGGTTAAGATAATCTAATCTTGTGTCTAAGTTAGGCAGCTATAAGACAATAATAAACAAGGTATTAGAACACATTTTCCAAAGTTGGACAGTTGTCTAAAGTTAGACAAAGTTTATAAATAAGACCTAAAATGTTTTCTTCGGGATTTATTGAATTATGCAATTAAAAACAAAAACATACATTTTCCCCAACGTTATCTTAATAACTAGAGAATATAATTAAAAAAAAGATAATCAATAAATTGGCTGTTAGTCTCCAGGTATCACAAACGCAAAAAACAAAAATTGAAAAGAAGAAGAGATCTATGCTGTCACATCATATTCATAGAAGATATAGTAAATATAGCTACATGAACGCTTTATTTACAACTTAATGAACTAAATGGTAAACTAGGTTAGGTTAAGTTGTTGTAATAAAAGCGAGTTCCAATTTTTAGGTTTAAAAAAAAAAATAAATACTTGAATTTAATATTTATGTAAAAGCAAAAGTCTCCTTAAATCCGTCATGATTATATTTGATTTTATACCATAAAGTGTAATTGCTGGTTACCACCCCAAATACAAACATCAAGTTTATGGTCGGTGTCATCCAATTTTATTACCGGGCATTAACAGGAATAATTATTGCAATTGTTTATAACCAACAATAAAAACCACCAGTATCACATTCCCATTAAACCAGATTTCGCACTTAAATTGTGTGCAACTCACATAAAGTTCAGCCGTTTAGTGAAGAAAAACAAAAAAAATAAATGGTTTTCTTTTTCTAAAATCGTTTTTATCCCAAAATATGCATTTTTATGGCAGTATCAATCAGGCGAAGCATCCTTTATTTTTTTTTTTGTAGGAATTATAAAAAAAACACAAGCACGGAAATATGTGAATGTCTGCTTTCAATGCTGGCAGTCATGTTTTTGAGCCAACATTGGATATTAAATGCAATTCTGGAGCTAGAATAGAACCCATGCATCAGACAGATACATATATGTATATGTATATATATATTTTTAAATTTATTTTTCGGTGTTTTTTTCTTTTTGGATGAGGGCTCCCCAATCTTCTGCATCATGACAGTTTATGCAGAAATATCAGGCAGTAGAAATGGTTTAATTGATATGCTATGAGCATTCTACGTCATGGTAATAGAAGCATGTTCCAAGTCTGATGGGCAAGAAATCCAATAAAATGAATGATTTATACGCTTCAAAAAAATGTTGTGCTAGCGCACAGTGGTACAAAAGCAGTCAAATTTCCGAAAAAATTAAAATTGTGATTTGAATTGGATTTTAATATTTTTTGTATAATTTAATGGCAATATTTTTCGGATGTTTGGAAAATGTATGTATATGGAAAAATATGGAAGGGATGAGACTCGAAATTTCCCTTTCTTCGATTTAATAATGTAGGTAGGGTTAACTAAAAATGTGGAAATTTCTGAAGCACATTACGATGTGCTGTTACACGTTACTATATATTGCTGTATATTAGATACGTTCAATTTTGGGTACGTTCCTTCGTACCTCAAACTAAATCGAAAGGTGGAGTTGAGTTTGGGTTGAAATTTGGTTGACTGTTCGAACTCACCGCGTGCTGTGATTTTAAACCAGCACTATTGAAAATTTAGTTTGATGTTTACACATCTTAACCGTGAGTCCCGGTACTTACACTTTTTTTCAATACCATCCGTCACTGCGCTCTAATGCTCAAAAACTAAATTCGTGGTAGAATATCAGAATTAGAAAGTTTTTAAATTTTTACTTGCGCAACACCGTGACTGTTATTTTTACTTGTGATATATATGTAAGTACTATATGGCGGGTTATGTATTCGTAAATAAATCTAACTTGTGATTTTGATCAAACTTGACATACACAATGGTAGCGATGCAAAAGTATAGGTCTCGCAATTCTGTACGTCTATCTGTCTCTCTGAGTCTAAACGGTGGTGGGTCAATTTACTACTTGATACTAGTTTGAAAACATTAAAAACGTTGTAAATATAATTTGTATTTATCAATTTAAATAGCGGTATAAGTACCTACAATTATTTTTAAGAATATAACCACTGTGCTTAAGAATTTATGGAAAACAAATTTTCAAAAATCGTTAGAGCATTTTTCCTCGAAAATACGTTTGTATATATGTATATAAAATTACTTTAAATTGGCATAGAATTTTGAAGTCCATTTTAAAGTTTCATTTCGAAAAAACATTGATCCATTTTCAAGACTTTATTAATTAAAAAAAAATTATCGATTAGCTGAAAAAATAACTATTTTCTATAAGGTTTACTAAGAACACACTTGACCTAGATACTTGCGATTTGAACGATGACATAACTTTTCTTTTGAAAAAGTGTAAGTTTAAAGAGTAACCGTGGGCGGAAATTAATGTATTATGTGTGAATCATGTCTGAAAATTTCAAAAAAAAAAAAAAAAATCGGTATACCTTATTTAGTTTGAATGGATTTTTTTCCCCTCTCCCATAAAACGTGCACCACTGTATGGCGGCCAGTGACGAGGGTGTAATGTGACGCTGAAGGTGGATATATTTTGGTTTCATACACCTTTCATATTCTTGGATGTATAGGTACTGAAAAGCTAAAATGATTTTTTATTCTATCAACTAGACTGAAGAATCTTGAAATTTCAATGAGTGCCACCTATGGGAGAAACGAAAAGTCAAGTAAACTCGAAAATAATTTGTTATACAAAAATTACTGAAAATGTTTTACACACTTTTCAAAAAATTACCCCCCACAATCGCAGATGAAACGGGCGAAAAGAAGCAGAGACTTTCTATGTCAAAACAAAAAAAAGCAGAACAATCCTCAAAACCAGTGCCTTTGTTTCCTATTCAAAGTAATTTAATTAATTGAAGTCATTGCCCAGTGGAATTATAAAAGTAAGCTTACTTTAATTTGGCTACCTTTAATGGTTATTTTATTCAAGTTCAATAAATTCTAAAATCCACTTAATCATATTCACATACCTTTGTACGTTTACATTAGCTTCTAAACAATACATTCATGTGTCTTGCTTCATCCATGGAAAAATCAAATCAATATAGCTGCTACGTATTTGCATTCTTATTCTGATGGTCCTTGTCCTGATGTCTTGTTTCTTAGCCTGGCCCTCTGATAATGTTTTCATTTTGAAAGATTTTCAATTTCTTTACATAACTTTGATGCAGTTTAACCGAATGAACGGCAGAGCAACATCATAATCCCAAAATGGACAATCATCGTTGTGGGCATAGAGAGTATGTTATGAAGATAGATGGGTAAATTTTGTGAAAGCAGATCAAAAATGACCCAGTTCTTGGAGCAATATCCTTTAGATATATAACTTATACGAGCCATCTGTTCCTATTGAATGTTGTGGTAAGCAATTCCAATGAAAATAGCCCTATTCTCAAATATTCCGAAACGCATCACCATCATCCTGCTGCTGCTCCTGCTGTTGCCCCTGCTGCTACTGCTGCTGCTGCTTCTGCAAGGGAATTTAATGGATTAAAAGGAAAAGAAACACACACATGGGGTTCTTTCGTAAAATCTATTGCTTCCAGTTCAGAAGTAGCAGTAGCTCAGTTTGGAGAATTTACTCTTGTCCATCCTTCTATGTATATGGATTGACGAGTATACTATGATACCGATACGAGGACGATGACAATGACAACGTTGAGAGACCCAGACTATCATCTAAAGAAGGAACACCGAGATAAAGATAAAAATGGAAGAAGTCTTTTTTGGGTTTCCACAGAGATGGATGAATAAATCTGCTTGTTGGTAAGCAGGATTGCAATGTGATGGAAGTGTATAAGAACTATAAACATCTTTTCATGCTTTCGGGTTTCAACAATGTATTCAGAGTTTGTGGCTATGTGGATTTCTCTTTTGGTTAAGAGGGCACATGGTTTAAAAGTTCAAAATGGAATTGTAGGTATTGGTTGATTAGAGTGTGTGGGAGGAGTTTGTTTTTTGAAATTCTTGTTTCAAAATATAGGTATATCTACATATGTATGTATAACTGCATATGATGTTTTCTATTGGATTCTTCAAATGAACTATTTTTGTTTTTTTAACTTTTTATAAATTTAGAAGGTTATATTGTCATCAGGTTCAATAAAATTCAAACAAATAAAGATTACAAGAAATATAGTAGATACAAGGTTTGAAGGATTCAGCATAATGAAGAACTTTTCTATATGCTTGCAGCCTAATCGGATCCAAAACTATAGCATTTTATTTGACGGGCCCTAAATTTCCACAAATAAGGCATTCCTCAAAAGTTCGAATAGCAATAAAATCCGTAAGCTTTTTGAAAAAAATAACTACAAAAGCCCGGACAGTTTGCTTTTAATTAATCATGTTTGTCATACTGGAGTTTATGAAATTATTCTTAAGGTTTAAACAACAATTCTTGTATAATATAGGTAGGTTATGTAGTTCATTTAAATTAATTTTTATGATATGGTAATTTTTTTTCTAAAACTTGATCATTAACTTTTTCTGAGCACACATAGTAATCGAAAAAATTGATTATGAAAAATGAAATACCAAAAGAAATTCCACAGTTCTCGAAAGAGGTCGATTTAAAAAAAAATGGGAGTCAAAAGAACTCTGCCCCCAAAAAATCGATATTCTCAAATTTGATTAATCACTCCGATTTGTCGCTTTTTAAGCATTAGTGACCACCTTTAAATTTTGTTTGAACACCGCTAGAAATATTTTTTTTTTTAAATTTTTATCATTTTCAAATTTTGAAAGATGATCATTGTAAAAAAAACATCTAAAAACACCCCAAATTGATCTAGCCTTAGCATCTTTCAAAACTATTCAACGAGTTAGAATAATTCTTAAGGGTGGTAATTTTAGATATTTTTTTTTTCACAAAGAACATCTCTTCAATCTTCAAAATTAAAAAAAGAAAAAAAATGGAATTTTTTTTTGTCAAAAATCAAAGAAAAAGAGCGTTAAAAAAAAGTTTATTTGGATTCAGTAATGCAAAAAAAAATCTAAATGATTAATCAAATTTGAAGGAATCACCTTTTTTACGGGAGAATTCTTTTGACCCCCATTTTTCAAACCCGTTTTTTTCGAAAACTCTTGGAGGTAATAAAAAATTAATGTTTGAACAAAAGTGGTAATTTCATTGGTCATCTTTTACAAAATTAATTTTAAAAAATTTACACTTTTCGGGGTCAAGATAAGACACATGAAGGAATGGTGTAAATGTATAACTATTTTCATTAAACTCCCTTTATATTTGATAGTTTTGTATGTAGTATTTCCTGTTTAAATAAATGTTCCAGACAACTTAATTTACTTTTTTTATAGAAGACATCCAATACTAGGAAATAATAAAGTTCAATTTGTTTTTTAATGTATAACAGTTTGCAATGAAATTCCAAAAAACTTTTAACTATGTTAAAGTAACAGCATTGAACTTAGAAAGTACATAAATGTATATAAATCATCAAAACTTTGACCAAACCAATTGCATATATTTATAGTATTAATAGAGCCAACAGAATATGTATGTTATTCGCCAAAGAGAAGTCTTCTCATCAGATTCATCTGGTTAAAGAGAAGAAAAACAAACTACATACTACTAAAAAAGCCTTAAACGAAATCCTTTGCAAAGTATGTATTTACCAAAGTCCTTTGATTGTAAGAAAAGGAGTACTAGAATATCTTACGATCCAATAATTTCTTAAATGTTCCTTGAAACTTCTTGAAATTTCAAAATTCTCCAACCGCTATCCAAATATTCAACCAAAAACATATCTTAATTATACGATATTCCATAGACGTTTTAATACAGTCATGCATAATGCACTTGCAACTAAATTAAGCACATCAAATGGAAAAGTGATTAAGCATCCTTACCCAAAAGTTGCACTCATTAGGTGCAAGCAAAAGCATTTAATTGAGTTTTCATTCCACATCCATATCTTGTATATATGTTGGTAGATACCAGATGATGGAAAATTATCACCAAAACCGAAAGAGGATTCCATCTGAGGTAAATCTACTCTTTGCAACCACATCATATAAACTATCGTGTGTGTGTATGTATTTCTTTCACTTCCAAACATGATTAAGAGGAAAGCATTTGAGTAATACATTTGCAACAATTAAATTCTTTATTCAACAAATTAAGTTTATCCAAAGAATTTTGAAGATAAATGATGTACTTCTATTATCTACATTTTCATCAACGCTGCTGGGTGAACGTGCTTCTCTATGTTTTGAAGCTTGAAACCAGTTCCGGATTTTCTGCCATACAGTTTAGGGGCTCAGCGCCTTTGAGATAAATAATTTAACGGTTTAAAATTGATTTCTTCGTTTCTAAGTAAATCGAGAAAAAACTTCTCATTTCATATAAAAGGGAAAACGAATTTTAGTAGGTATTAATCTTTGTTTCCTCAAATCTTTCAGTGAAACAAACCGTTACAAAATCTTCTCAGAAAGAGAGAAACTCGGAAAAACGCATTAAATCACTTTTGGGTATAAAACGTTGAAATTAAACTACACTCATTAATTATAACTTGCCTACAATTAATTATGATGTCAATTTAGCTAAGCGACATTCGCCTATTGAAAAGTAGTCAAATTTATCAAATTTTTTCAATGCAATTTATTGCTTCGGGGTCTTTAAATGGTTTAATCCGGCCCTTCGTGCAAAACCATAATGAAACCATACATACGTTCATGTACAAATCTTCCATTCTGTGTTTGTACTTACCTAAATAATCTATTTTTAAGATTTAAGTGTTACTGTTTTTCTCTTGAGTTATAGGGTATCTCTACCTGTGATAATAGTATTCTTGTCAAAACAAAAATTTTAACTATCAATATTTTCACAAAATATTAGATTAAGAGTGTTTCTTTAGCTTTTTAAACGAATTGGTTGAAGGCAGCTTAAAATTTCGATACTTTCGATAGATAGTGGACGAAGACGAATTATTTTTAGTGGCCGAGATATTTTAATACAAAAGTATACAAATTCTATAGAAAGGTAGGGGTAACAAAACTTTTTTATTTAAAAACGCAACAAAACCCATTTTATGAATTATATTTTTTATTTAAAGCTTAGTTTGACATCAGTTTTGAAAATTATAACACTTACTAAATAAGTCGATTTGTCATGATAGGGACCAGCGCAGCGTTGCCGAAGTGGCATGATTGTGCTTTTTTGACACGAAAATTTTAACATGACACCGATGGCAGTTTTTACTTCAAATACATCGAATTTTGAAGAAATTTTAGGAAAATTGTTCCAAATGGAGTAAGAACTGGCAGAATCCATTTATTTTTTTACAATACACGAATAGAGCAAATTATTTCTTCTATGTTTTTATTCGATTATATTATATGTTTTTTTATTATATGAATTTTCGTTTTTTCATATGGAACGAAAATGATACGTTTTTTTTTTTTAGAAAATATGGCACAGAATTTTTGTTTGGGCGGCAACGCTGATACGGTCCTTGCTTAGCTTTCATTTGAGTTTTCTAACAAGTTGAAAAATCACCCAGATCCGATTATGGATGGTTGACATAAACAAGGGAATTCTTAAAAAAATAAATCGAAAGGGTTCAAAGTGGGGGAGTGACCTTCCCACTTCTTTAATTGAGATGAGGCACTTCGAAAACAGCCATCAGTTACCTTGAAGTGTGAGCCGAGCCGTTGCTTCGTATATTTTTTGGAACCAAATGTTCTTTAATCCAATTCATCAAGTCAAGATATGACCATGTTATGGGGATTGCAAGATTGAAACTCACAATACTTCAATGTTTTTAAGATATCCGATGAGCCTAGAGTCTCCAGTTTTTTCTCTTATCCAACTCACGGTTTGTCTGAACGTAGTGACCCATGTAACAAATAATTTTCGATCCAGAAGAGGGTCCGACGGGGCAACAGTGAATCGATTTCGGATGTTTCGGTGGATTGCGCTCAAAAAACATCCGTCTTAATAATTTTAAAAACTTTTCATCTGATAAAAGAAATTTATTAGTTATTGGATCCTTTATTTTATGCCACCTGCCAAAAATATAGTCTAGTTAAAAAAGTATTATGTGAGAACATGAATATGAAAAATATAGCACCGTGCTGAATTTCACTTCGCACATTTATGCATGAATTTACAGTTTAGACTGAAAAAATGTTAAAAAATCAATAAAATTAGAAATAAATTGATTAAATAAATTTCTGAAATTGATTTGATACCAATTTTTTATTTATAAAATGTTTAATATATTTTTAAGAATAAAAATTGGCACGCCAATTTTTAGTACTTATTTATGTGGAATTAAGAAATTAATTTAAAAAAAAAAATCATCTACTCGTTTTCGAAATATCGAATTTTCAAAAAATAGTTTTGAAAGTTTTTAAAAATCCAAAATTTTATTTTTTTTAAATTTTGATATGCATTGCTATTCAAACTTATTAGTAGTTTTTTTTTTTTAATTCATTAAAATTGGTTCAACAGATAATGAGATGGTCGAAAATCAAAAAATAGATAAATTATTTCCTTAATAGTATGGTAGATCGTTCTGATATTAGTTCACACACAAATTTTAGTCAAAATCGTAGGAGCTGTTTTTGAGAAAATGAGATTTTCGATACCGGTTTTTAAACATTTGTATTGGAGGCAACGTTATTTTTAGGTATAATAAAATATTTTATTTAAAATCTTCTAGATAATGTCAAAAAATTGCAGGGTGCTAAGCTTAATAAAAATCGACCAAGTTGTTTTCGAACAAAATTTTGAAACTTTTTTTGAATATCCAAAAATTTTTTTTTTTTAATTTTGGTATATAATATTTTTAAAATAACTGTAAAAATTCTCTATAGAAAAATTGATCAAAATCAGTTCCACCATTTTGAGAAAATCGAAAAACAAAAAAAATTGTTCGATGGGAGGTACATTTATAACCATTTTTCGGAAAACTTTTTTTTTATAAAATGGTAGCCTTTTTGTAAAAAAAATGTAAAAATAAAAATGATGTGTGACAAAAATAAATTGCACCTGAAATTGCGTATAAAAAAATGATGTAATAGTCCTTCAAAATCAAAAGTCAGCTAGAACATTTGGGTGGATCTTCCAGGTTCTCATTATTCAAAATGATTTGCTCCTTTGTTCAAAAATTAGCTAAATTGGACAAAAAATTGTTGCCAAAAACTGTGACCTTTCATCGTTGACAGAAAAAAATTATTTGTGATAAAATAACTATAACTATAAACTTTCTTTGTAATGAAACGTTCTTAACTATTCTTACTCAGCTTATTTCTGTCCTCTGAAATTCTAAACATGTGTACGGTTTAATTTCGAGAAAGAAGATAATAATTCGGCCAAATAACAACTATACCCTACTCCTACATCGTATAACATAAAAAGTAATAACACGCCATACCTACCTTTATAGTTGTTAACGTTCAAGTAAATAATATCTTCGTATATATCATACCTCTAGTTATTTTGTTTTCTCTACAAAGTTTCATACGAACACACAAACAAACCTTTCATCTCTCTTCAAGTTTTTCTAACTATAATTGCCTGAGAAAGGACAGTCCCATAGATTTCAATTTAGTTTTTTTTTCTGTTCTGGTAATAAACGTTAAAAGGGTATTTTCAAAAAAAAAAAAAAAAAAAACAGCAAAGCAAAGCAATTTTATGCGATAAATACAAGAGACTTTTATTTTTCAACTTATTTTTATGTTTGTACTTACCTAAACGTTTAAATAGCAATCATTTGAATGATGATGTCCTTGAAGTAGAAATTGATTTATGGACCAAAAAGCTTTTTACATAATATTTTGTTTTTTTTTTATGTAAGACGTTGAGAACATTAAGACATGGAATTTTTGACCTACAAACATTATTATTGATAAATGCATGAACCTGGACGAAATTAGTTGGTAGTGAAAAATGTTTTTAAAATTTAGCTTAAGAGTTTTTTTTTTTTGAAAAGGTCAACCATAAATAACAATCATAGTCAAAGGGGTTTTTGCGTGATAAGACACTTGCAGTTAAAAGGTTGCCAAGCTTTCGCACCTTCTTATTAATTTTTAAGGTTTGAATCACTGCGTTATATGTATATTGTACATGTTATTAGGTTAGGCAATTTTACAGTGGAAATTTGATGGACACTTCTTTGACCGTCAAGTCGACAAAAGCATTAAATGATTTTCAAGGTCAGGTTTCGAAAATCCCAGAAAATGAGTACTTAAGCTAAGTATAGACGATTGTCAAATCTTACGATATTGTCAGATCCGTCAGTGCTCTGACAATAGCTGACAATAGCCAAATAGTTTTCTATGAAAAATTATCTGTTCACACAATTGGCAGATTTTGCCTCAAAATCTTACAATTTTACTGTCAGATAGTTATCTAACAATTCTCTCACTATATGACGTTCGTGAAAATTATCAGTTCAAACGGTTGGCTGATATTTGTTAATGAAAAATTGGTCAATCCGTTGGCAGACATTGTCAGACAAATTAAAAGTTTTGTTCGTAGTCGTCGTGCAGAAATTTTTGTGAAAACAATTTTAAATAAAACTGGAAAATAATGCAATTGCAACTATTTTAACGGCCAACGTGTTAGAAGACAGCGAGGAAAAGGAATTGTCACACAAAAGATGAAGGTGGTTTTTAAAGACCAAAAAAAAAAGTTTGTTATTATATAATATTTTTAAGCTTTAAAAAAAAATTCCATTTATTGTAGTCTATAAAAATATAGTAAATAAAATAAAAATTGAAAATTAAAAAAAAAAAACTACACGTTTCGTTCATCCGATAGTGAGATATTCAAAAACCAAAAAAATGGATCTATGAAAGATACCGTTAATAATAGACAGATACAATTTTTTTTTGCAAAATGATAAATCGTACTAATATTAGGTCATACAAAAATTTTAATCAAAATCGAAGAAATCGTTTATGGGAAAAATGAGATTTCCCTACCGGTATTTAAACACTTGTATCGGAAGCAATAATTTTTATTTACAATCTGCTTGATAATGTCAAACAATTACTATGTGCTAAATTTAATAAATAACTTGTAGGTAGTTTTCGAATTATTAAGTTCTCAAAAAAATATGAAGCTTTTTTTTTTAATTTAAACAAAATTTAAACTTTTTGAAAGATTTTCTATACAAAAATTGGTCAAAGCCGTTTTTGTAAAAAAAATTAAACATAAAAAATAGTTTTATGGCAGGTACCATTTGTAACCATTTTTCGACTTTTTTTTATAAAATGGTAACCTTTTTGTAAAAAAAATCCTGAATTCGCTATCAAAACCTTGAGTTTGAATTTTTTAAAAGAATGTATTTTAACATAATGCAGTCGTATTGATTAGATTTTTGCCTACTTGGACACTGTCTAACTATTTTCAAATTGGTGGAAATATGCTTTATTTAATAAAAATAAATATCTCATTATTCACGGTTAAGACAATCAACTCTTGTATCTAAGTTAGGCAGCTATTAAGACGACAATAAACAAGGTTTTTGAACACATTTTCCAAAGTTGGACAGTTGTTTAAAGTTATACAACGTTTATAAATAAGACCAATAGTATATTCATATGTCCAATGTACATATGTATATATCGTAAGTAAATTATCAAAATAATAAAATGCCAAAACAACAAAATACCAAATAAAAAATTTCATAACTTCAAAAATCCAATCAAACAAAAAAACTGAATGAAGATTGCAAAATGAAAAATGCGAAAGGTTAATTTGTGATATTATTTAAAAAACGAAACGTATTAATAGCAAAACTAAGAATGCGAAATAGCAAAATGCTAAATAAAAAAATGCCAAACGAAAAACGGCAAAAAGAAACCCAGACCCAGTCTACCAGACAATTCTTGCGACACGACACATAAATAAAATCATAAACGAAAAGTTTAGCTTTGCTTTTAATTCTGAAGTGTTAATTAAATGCTCTTCAATTCTCCAATTTTTTTTCGCACTGAATTAATTCCACGGACTTTTGATAATTTGATAATGAGTTTTATTCGTGTTTGGCTTTGTTGATTCTTTTATTGCAGCATGGTTTTCTGTGATTTTTTTGGATTTATGCTTTGTTTTGTTTTTGTATTTGGTGCGAAATATTCAGAGGATATTTTTTCATTGTATTTTCGGAAGCATTTCCTTTTCTTGTTAAAAATCACCGACAAATTTCATTTCGCATACTTCCAGTCCAGTTGTATCATTGAACTACAAGAGAATTAATTCGTGCTATCCATTCGTGCATTTTATTTAATTACTCCTGCATATCAACATTTCGCAGAATTAAAATTTCGCAACATAGAAATCTCGCAAAAACAGATTTTTTTTTTTCAAATGACGCTTGGCGACGCGATGTTACGTTCATATGGATATGAACATATTCAGGATTGTTGCAACGAACACGTTTATAGGAAAATTTTAAATAGAAGTAAAAATCAAAATAAAAAATAATATCATAACTGGCTTCAATGTACAAAGGTTTCATCAGAAGAGTACAAACCAAAAAAAAAAAAACAAATGTTATTTTAAGAATAAGATTCATCTACTCGTCTACTTTTAAGCTCCAACAGAGCAAGTAATTATGACAACTTTTTTTTTTGTTTTTTTGTTTTTTCTTCATCGCACTTCCATCGAATTTGATTGATTTCTATTAAATGACAGGACAATATCCCTCGTCATTAAATTTTTAAATTTCAAACTTTTGCCATCACGCATCAAAACCCGCCATTTAAAAAGGATCTATAGTTGTGTCATGATTCTATTTGTTCTAAATGAATATAATATTTATTTCTATAATATCGCCACGAGTCCCGCTTTTCTTTTGAACATTAATTTTAAGTAATTTTTCAAATTTGCTACATCATGCATCATCAATAAGATGACGCGGATCATTGATGATGGCGCGATATGGTTTAAAAGAGAAGGCAACGCCCGATTTGAGCGCCACCATAAAATATCCCATCCATCAGGACTATTATACACAAAATTCGAATTGATGTTGAATTTGATAGAAATTGCTTTGGATGTCCAATATAGTGGTGAGTGGTGGTGATGGTGGTGTTGTCCTGGCGACGACGGTGAATTAAAGGAACTGATTTGCCTCACATCCTATCTGTGATGGATACATAAAGAAGAAGCACGCTTTTTAATTTCTTTTACAATGTAAATAAGCTTTAGTAAATTTAATTTGTAATTATTTGCGGGCGCAATCAAATTATTTTGTTATATTTATCAAATGAAGAAACAGCGCAGATCCAGCAGCGAGTGCAAAATAAATAACTTTTCGTTGCTTTTGTTCGATCGAATGCGGTGCACGATGGTGTACGGCGCGGCGGCGGCAGCGTATGCGTCCTTTTCGTCTCAGTTTAACGTCAAATTTAGATCCCTTAATTCCTTTAATCAATCAATTAGTTATCCTGAGGTGATGTTCTTCAAAAGCTTTTAAGCTGTGTTTGGAAGTTCTTACCCAAATGATTCTTTCGTCTTGTTTAACAACAACATGAACGCCCAGTTTGCCACCCACTGTGATTGTCTTCGGTTTATCCCTTTTTTGTTTTGCAGGGTTAGGGTTATTTCTTTATGGTGAGTGTTTGTGTTCGTGTGTTGGGGTGTGTATCGCACGGTTTTTTTTTTTTTTTTTGAATAATTGAACAAAAGAAACAGTGAGCCAAGCAATTGCTTTTCCCAATAAAATCAATGATGAACGAAAGCTTAAGGCACTGACTTCACTTTGGCAGCGCGCTCGGCGCGAGGAGGTAAAATGGGAAGAAGTAACATTGAATTCAATTTGCAGCAGCTCAGCATCAGTATAGCCATTGGCACCTAAAAGGGAAAAACCGTCAATATTGAAGGCAGTGGTGGTGGTGAATGCTGATGGTGATGGCATTATTCGATTTCTTCTTTCCCTCATATATATGTATGTAGGTGGGGGCTCTGGTATAACCCTTTCACGATACGATAGGTATAGGACCTTCGATATACATATATGTATGTATATGGAATGTGGAGAAATGGCTTAGGTGCACTTTATCGCTCTATATTGCTCTTTTCGATTCTTGATCCTTATACAACTTGTACCTACCTACACTACTGCTACACTTCTTCTAATTGATTTTCGTTGCATTTGTTTTCGCTTGAATTCGTAAATTCCTAACGCCATTCCGACTAATTGATTCTTTCGGTTGAAGTGAATAGTTACGAAGAGAAAGAGAGAAATATATATATAGATAGAGAGAAATGGGTACAAATCAAAGAAGACAGATTAAAGCTAAAATATTTTTTTCTTTTCGCATTCATCCACTAAAACTGCGAAGTTAGTAATGGCGATTTAAATGTACAAATCCTCTTAGAAAAAAAGAAGAAAAGTAATCAGCAGTCTGTCAAATAGTTTAATAGGGTGGATCATTTATGACAAAAGTATTAATTTAACCCACTTTTCACTTTATTATTCTTTAAAAATCAAAGACATCTTTGAATATGGTTCAACCGTTTAAGGAAACTCTTTAGAAAAATAAGCCACAACAAAAAAAAACTTAGATAGGTACCTACTTGTGGTAAATTTATCACATCTGTCAAAAATCTGTGACATGTGCATTGTGCAACCTTTCTCAATCGTGTAGTGTTTTTGACAGCTTTTACCTTTGCATAATAAAAGCGAACGTAGATGCATGCTACAGCATACATATACATATCTTTGCTCTTCAGTCTCCGCATGAACAGCACACACCGGAAATTGAACCAAGATACCTCAGATACGAAAGAATGGAGAAGATGAGAATATTCAAAACCGGTGCGGTTTGAGAAAGAGAGAAAACAGATTTTATTGTTGCTAGTTTGACAGATGATTTGTATGTTTAAAGTTGAGAGGGTGGTTGGTTGGTTGGTTAGTTGGTTGGTTGGCTGAAAGAATGATCGTTTTTGGTTGCCCTTCTTCTTCACTTTTGGTTTATAATATAATGACAAGGCTATATACATATATAGGTATAGGATCGGGTTCCGAAAATAAGACATGAATTTATATTCTTATGCTCGTATTGTAGAATGTAGGCGGCAAACGTGCAGTTAGAATTGAGACATAAATCATGCGAGTGACATAATTTGATTTGAAGTGATTTTCCTTGAGTGGCTGCGGTGAAAGATAGTGATGTTTCATGGTTTTTGTGTGAAAAGAATACAATCCTGCGAGTCGGAGGAGAAAGAATGATCTATGTACCTACTTTTGTATTTTACTGAATTTTTTTGCATAAAGATTATGATTTAAATTGTTTGTTCGTTTTGCAGAAATATGTATTTTTAAATATACTTTGAAAGTTTATGTGGGAATGTTTTTTAAGTGTGCAGTTTAAACTCGACTATGTACATATAAACTTATTGAAAGTGTAAAATTTAAAGGAGGAGAATCTTGTTTAATGAGCTTCCTGAAGAGGAGCTCTCATAGGAATGAATCGGAACGTGAAGTCTACTTATGCAAATCCCTTTTTCAATTAAAACTGAGTAATAATATTAATGATGATAATACTTGCCCTTCTCTAGCTATTGTCCCTTATAATTTTTATACCAAAAATTAAGGTTGGCTTTTCAAATAAAGCGAACTCTTCTAAGCAATGCTTATATGTGCCATCAAATCACCTAGGATTGGTACTCACACTTGGACAGTTTAGTCTTAAGCGTGTTGCAGCGTGTTGCAAGTTTTGTCTTTGTCTAAGCACAGTCACTGGTGTTCGGAAGTAGATAAGTTCAGTCTTTTCGCTGATGTTGATCTTCAGTCCCCACTTGAGGTCGTATTTTCCCAAGTTTGTGATGTGCTCCTGTACTCTCCTGGCAGCGATTTCTGGTGAATAAGAGGTGGCGTAGGTGATGGGATCATCTGCATAGAGCTTCGTCTTTTTTCCAGGGACAATTTTGACGTTTTTCACCTCTTCTTATGAAATTTGCGGCTAAAATTAGTGCGATCTGAGATAAAGTATTGTAGTACTGTATAAAATTTCATAAATATTTGTTTGTTCTTATTTAATATTTAAATGACTATAATTTGGTGCCGAAATATTTTTCATGAGTTACTGCCTCTTACGAAAAATTGAAAAAACCTCCAAAAGTATCTCTTGTCATGAAAAAGTGCTTCTCACCTTAGCCGTTTGGATTCGGTTGAAAATTGGAGGTCGCCTCCATTTCTACCAAAACCACGCACACAGAAATGGTTGAGAATTGTAAGTCGCTATATAGGCCTTGGTTCTATATGAGCTGCTGCGCCACCCAAATTATTTATTTATTTTTAAAGTTGGGTACACGGTATAGTTGTATATTATTAGAGAGTAGATTATGAGGTATATTATTTAAAAAGGTGTTTTAAATTTTCAGTACAGTTGGTTCCAATTAAGTTTTGGATTTGAAATATAATACATAACGAGTGGGCCATCTAGAGGTTTCTTTTTTAATTCATAGGTTATTTTGACACTGACAGCTGTTTCCCGCTCAAAATCTTGACTGAAAGTCAGTTTCATACATCCGAGGAAATGAGTCGCTTTACGCTTGAATAACGTTGGTAAATATTGAAAACTTATTTCTAATCATCTTTTCTGACGAGGCGCATTTTCATCTCGGCGGCTACGTTAACAAACAAAATTGTCAAATCTGGGGCTCGGAAAACCCGCACGTTATTGTCGAGAAGCCAATGCATCCACAGAGAGTGACCATTGTTGACCATTTTTCTTCGAAAACGTTCAACAATCAAGGTGGGAGTTACATCAGAGCCATATTAACCGACTTTTTTTTTACTGAAATTGAATACATGGATTCGGACGACCTCTTGTTCATGGGGGATGGCGCGCCATACCACACAGCCCATGTCACAATCGATCTTTTGCGCACAAAATTTGCAAATCGTGTTATCAGCCGTCTTGGCAATGTCAGTTCGCCGGCTCAGAGCTGCGATTTGACCTCTTTGGACCTTTTTTTGTGGGGAACCGTGAAGGACCGATGTTATGCCAACAATCCGGAAATCATCCAAGTAATCTGCTGTAAGCTACAGCCTGAAACCATCAACAAGGTCTTGGAAAATCGGAGTGACAGAATGCGCTACTGTGAAGCCAGACGAGGCAGCCACTTGAACGACGTTGTGTCCCATAATTATTAGACATGTTTGCTCTTACTAATAAAGCTATAATCCATGGAAAAAATTTAATTTTGTTCATTTTATTGCATTTTTAAAAAGAAACTTATATTTGTCCCACCAGTTAAATAACAACCTACCTATAATGTGACAGAATTTTTAATCTATTTTCTGCTTTACCTAGCTATGCTATAAATCAAACACCAAAAATGTCACAAAACCCACAAGTTATAAAAATCAGATTCCAATCAAAATGTCAAAAATTTACCGAAGGGCATTATTGCTTTGAATTAAAAAACAACACCCTAGGTACAACAGAATTCTTGTTTTTCTTTTTTTTTTGTTAACAAAGAAATTTACAAAAGTGTTGAACAAGAGTGATTTATTGAAAAAAAGGAAACAAAACTTTCGAAAACTTAAGATGTGTCAATAGGAATTCAAAAGCATATGGCCTTAAGACAAGCTCTAAAAGTCTCAAGTGCATCCTTTCATATAAATCAAAAGTAAAAAAAAACAAAAAACAACACAACTTTTTTCAAACTGAATTAAATTTGAGAATCGATAAATAATATTGAAAGTTTTAGTTGGACAAGAACATTTTCTAATAAAATGAGAAGAGAGTAGAAAATAGGGTCAGGGTTTGTATAGGTTGTGATATATAAATTGTGATTGCAAACAAGAGCGATGTGATTTTGACAACTGAATTATGATGTTTATGTTTCACAAGCGCCTACATATTATGTATCTGAAATCCTACAAATTATGTGGATAGGACGCTCTTCTATCTATAAATTCAGTTGTTTTATAATTAGTCAGCCCTATTATGAATTAAATCGTAATCCGAAACTTTTCCGAATTCGAAATAATCCGTTCGTAATGACACTTTGTATAAGAATTTCCACTACGATAATGGAATCTGTGATAGTTTTTTTTCGGGATTCTAATAATTTTCCGATTATGATGGAGTTCATGATAGGGCTGGATGGTTTTATATTAAAAGTTGTCTATGATGGCGGCTTCTGCATATTTTTGAAGTATATTTCCAATTAAAATTGCAATTTCCCAACGATTATTTTAGCTTTTAGGACGCATTTAAAAAGTCTTTTCTTAGGGCATAATATTTTTGTAATTAAATCGTTAAACGTCAACTCGGACATCAGTGACCCTATATAAATAAAAATAAAATGAGCTATCATCTGCTTTTATTTACGCAATGTAAACATACTACACAGAGTGATGCAAAAGCTATATTATCGGTTATCTAATAAATATTTTGCCAAACAGCTTCCGGTACATTGGCGCTTGCTGACCATTATAGCCATCAATACAAAATATGTACATATACGAGTATTTCCGATCGTTAAAGATATTATTATACCAACTTCTCTTTTGCAGCTCTTTACATTTCATACGAGTAGGTAGGTAGGTAGGTAGGTATAAAAGGTACACAAGATATAGATACGCAACAATTAAGTCAATATTCACTTTCATCGAAATGAAATTCGTAAAATGAGCGTACACTTTGCCGGATACGTGACCAGCCTTAAGTAAGGCAGCTCATTTTGTATTGTGTGTTGTGTGTCAGACGACGACGAGCGATGAGCGACGCTCTGTGACTCCTGGGATTGGGAATGTATATGTACATATATATATATTCTGCTCAGATATTCCATAAACGCGCTAAAGCCGACTTGCATGACCGGCAGGAACGTTGATGAATGGTTCGTTGGCAGCTACGGATGTAGGTAGATATGTACCTTTTTTGATGATGACGACAGATACACGGTGTGTGTGTGTACTGTGCACTCTCATATATGATGGTAGGAGTGGGTAAAAGTGACATAGTGTTCCCCCGGTATCCACGACACCAACAATCCAACATAGATACGCCTCGCCCTCTCCATATTATATTCGACTGAGGTTTAAACGGCTTCTTCTTTGTAATATTAAGGTGTCATAATAAAACGGAACATGATTTACAGATATGGATTTGCAAATCAGGTGAATATGATGTTTTCAGAAGGTTGCTTTCTACATTTGAAAATCCTGACACGAAGTATACTGGAGTTACCGCTAATTCAGGTTGATTTTCTTCATCGATGTGTGTCCTCCATCAGAACGAGACCTATACTCACTATTCTATGATATCAGGGCGTATTCTGTGAACAGTGAATGATGAGGAAATGTCACTTGGTTTTATGATGCTCGGGTAGGTTTAAGATTTGATTTTCTATAGGTAATCCAAAATAAAATGAAAAAAAAAAATATACAAAAATTAATTTTAAATAATTCTTTGATACTTCCTTCAATATTTTGAGAACTCAAATAAAATCTAATTTTATTTTTTCAACATAGACTAAAACGTTTGCAGAAAATCTTACAATTTGAAAACTCTTTTGAAATATATAGATATCTATTCTTTTACATGTTATTGGTTAACACAAACAAATTATCAAAAACTTGTTGAAAGTTTTAAGAAAATACTCCTACGTAACGTAGGTATGACAAAAAAAAAAAACTGAATATGGTCGTTTAAAAGTTGAAAACGGGATAGTAGACGGATAGTAGGAACAAAATTACAATAAATCAGAATAATGTTTGGTGTTACTGATTTTTTTTTGTTTCTGTAATAATAATAAATATAAAAATAAATAACTAGGTATATTAGCAATTTTTTAATTTATACTAATTTATTTTTATATTTTAAGAGGAGGAGTTTCAAAATCAGAAATTTTAAGAGATTGCGAAAAAAATTATTTATTCGGATTTTTAGTAGAAAATTTGGATTCATCCAAAAATGGTGTTTCACAATTTTTGAAATACATATTTCGAATTTCGATTTTATTGTCATAACTTATGACGTAACCAATTTTTTGACTCAAAATAGGAATTATAATTTTTTATTAAATATAAAAGTTGGTAAAGCTAATTCCTTTAGTCAAAAATGGTAAAAACAGTTTTTTGTTAAAATAAAAGTACGGACGATTTCGAAGCAAGCATTACTTTAATTTATAACAACGACAACCCTGCAAGATTTCGATTGCCGAAGATTCGAATTTAAGCTTCTTATATGTAACTATATGAATATAAAAAAATTTAATGCTAAGACTGTTTTTTGTGAGTTTACATTATTTATGTTAGAATTATGACCGGTTTTTTAGTTTCTGCATTACATTGTATGTATAGATGAAGGGCATAGACCAGATCTTAGTAATTTAGAAATTTTACAAACAGAAAAACATTATAGTAAAAGAATGCCTAAAATGCTACATATTTTAAGGACTGAAAATACAGTTAATAGACAATCGGACTTAGAAGGTCTTAGCAATATCTATGGTCAATTTATTGGTTGGTAGATAGTTAAATAATATTGACTTAAATTTTAAGTTTAATTTGGTTTTTTTTATATTAAGTATTTTGAAAATGAATAATTTGAATTTATATTCAGAATGAAATATTATTATTTAAATTTTGATAATTTGAAACGTCTTTTTCAAGACTTTGAAATTTAAAAATGTAGTAGTAAGTATCTGAAAATAGATACCTAGTTACAAACCTTCTTCTTTTAAATAATTTTTAGGACTATCAGAATTTACATAGGTATCATTAATCATTATTATGTATATATGTACATATTTATCCAAAATAAATATTAATTTAAAAAAATTTTAGAGACCTGAGGAAATACGTAAACACGTACGAAACGTCGTCTATCCAAATATAATTAACAAGAAAGAAAGACCTGAAGCCCACAAAATTAGGATTCAACGTTGTTCGTTTTCAAGCATATATTGGAATAAAGTTACCCTGGTCCCAAAAATATTATCAATTTAATTTTTCAGATTTTAAGAATGATATTAAGTTTAATTTTTTTTTTATAAATATAAATATAAATATAAATATTTATAATTATAAATATGTGTTTGTTTCATAAAAATATTCTTTTTTATCAAATTCATCAACAAAAGAATTTATTGATAAGGATTGATATTGATTTATTAGCTTACAATTGAACCTTATTAATAATTGCTTCATCGTTTGGACAAAAATTCGAAAAGTCAAAAAAAAAAAAAAGAAAATGTACCAGATGATCACTACTGCACGGCAAATCAACCCATTGCCACTTGGTGATGGATTGCTATATAATTTTTAAAAGAAGTTTTCTAATACAAATTGAATTCCTTACGGAATTCCTTTTACTTATATAAGATATCTATTTGTTTAGGTTTTTATTTGTTGCAAGAAGTGCATTGCAAAAATTGTTTGATAAAACTTACCAAATGTGAAAAAGTCAAATCATGTCTAAGCCGACTTACCTGCAAATATAATAAAATAATGAGTTTAATTAATTAAAATAAAATAACCATAAACAAAGAGAATTTTTATAAGAATCTTTCTAAATATAATAGAAATTCTAAATAATGTTATAATGAAATAAATCAGCCAAGTAGAACTTTTAAAATGTTAGTGTACTTGTTGATTTATTTATGTATTGATTCAAAATAGATTCAAACAGTTTTTATTTCACAAAAAATGGGTTTTTTTTTGAATGAAAATTTAATTTTTACTGGACATAAAAACCTGCAAATATTTGAAATTGAGTTAATAGAGATAATGAATCTTGGTTCTGAATATAAATTCCTTATGAAATTTCTGACCTTAATGCATGTTAATGCATATATTATCTATTAACTTATAAGCACAAAAAATACAAATCCTAATATAACAGAATTCCTAATCTGTGCCTACCTTTTGTAACTGTCGCATCGTTAAAAATAGTCGAGAAACGACGAAAGTTGAAACAAATATGAGTCTTGTTCTATTTTTCACCGTTTCTCCACCAATTTTATCGATGCGAGGGTTACAGAATGTAGGCACTGATCTCAATAAATTTGATGTACGAGAACATCAAGCAACTCCCAAGACCAAAGTAATTATAGCTCCAGAATATCCATGAAGGAGCTTCAAGTGTTTGAAAGGAAAATTCAAAGAAATTGTAGCAGAAACAATTGAGGAGGAGGGGTTATTTGTATTCATAAGTAAAAATGACAATAAAGCTGGAAAAAAACATCACATCATTTAAATAAGCTCAACAGGAGGCAGAAAACATCCCGAGCCGAAATATCTCAGCGCAATAGATAACCTGAAGTGGAAGATTATTATTTTGACAATTAAAATAATGGGTCAGCCCATTATCATGACTAAGCCCAAGCTCTACCCCTTTCAATAACAATACCACACTGCCATTGGACTGTCAGGACTGGTCAACCCGATACGACAAAAGAGCCAAACCTACATTTAATTAAGATTTTTTTTTATTTTTATTAATCTTTTTTATATTTTTTTTAAATAAAGTTATAACAATAAAAAAGTGATAAATAAATTTTCAGGCAATTGCAAAAAGCAATATTTAATAAAACAAAATTAAAAACATTTTTCCAAACTTCACGCAAAAAAATTTTTTCGCAGTTAAAAATAAAACTTTTTTTATTGCACGATTATTTTTTTTTTATCAAACTCCACCAAAGTGTAGGTAATAAAAGTTGATATGTATAGGTAGGTAAAACTTATTTGAACAAATGAATAGTCCTCAACTTTCCCGATGGTAATTAAACTAGTTGAGAGGGTTGCAACACCCTTTCCCCCCTTTATACACAATTATATATATTCACACTTGCCGGCTGCCACTCTCCTTTACTTTATGGCTAAAAACCACACCATGGCAATGGTATTATTTCTAAAGTGTAAACTAAAGTGGGGAAGGAGAGTGTGTATGTGCCTTTTTTGTACGAATAGATTCCATGAAAAGCGCAAAAACCAAAACCACTCTAGCTCCTGAACTTTGAAAATTTGTCATTTTGGTGGTGCCATGCCCCTCAAAGCGAAAAATACACACGCGGGCTTAAAACAAAAAAAAAACTTTTCCATTTTAGTTTGAATTCATATTTTTTTCAAATATTTTTTTTTTTATGAAATTTTTTCCATTTTTATTTTGCAACCGCAACCAAAAGATAGACATGGCGGCGTGACCAAGGGGATGCAAGGGCGCATACAAACCTTTTGGTGGTGTTTAATGTTTTGACAACTGTCCCATTGGAGGAATAAATGAAAAATCATAAAAATACAATCTGATGTGGTTTTTTGCACGACGACGACTACGAGACGCGTCATTGTCGGGCGCCCGACCGAGCCTTGGCTACCCACTGTTAAATGTGATCATATTAAGAACGATAGACGGGCCAGAGGGACCAGCATCAGAATCAGCATGGCATTTCCCGTGGAAGCGAATCGATTCACGGAAAAATTAGCGCCAATAAAATGATATATATGTATGTATGAACATCGAAACAAATGGCTGGGTTTATCTTTCATCTGACAGAAAATGTTATTGATTGTGGGGAATATTGTGTTATTTTTCTATTCCTTAATTGCATTTTTAATTTTTTGTCAATTTTATTTTTTGTTTATTGAAAGTGATGGCAGTGTGATAAAATAATAATTGGTTGCAATATTTGGTCAGGGATATGCAGAAGTAAACTTTAATATTTTTTTAATTCCTTTCCAAAAAGGGCTCACATTTTATTAAATCCTATTGTTGTAGTTTTTGGTTATTCCTAATCTTAACCTCCAAACCTTAACATCAGCTTAGACCAATTTCTTTCTTACCATGCAAACGATTACCGATCATTGATACTAAACATTTTATAGACGTTTTTTTTATCAATTTCGAGATGACCATCGGCGGCTTCCAAAATCTCTAACATGATGCAATAGCAGGCTGTTTAGACTATTGGCTTTGGAAACTATTGGGTCTACAGAAAACAAAGATGGTTTTGGTCTTAAAGAAAAATTAAAGAAAAAAGTGTTTTTTTTTTTTTTAGATTTTTGACAATGTTGATTTAGACGCTTTAGGCCAAAAACTTGGGTTCATTTCATATGGCCAACATCATAAGCAACTCAGAAAAAAGAACAAATTATAACTATTGGATCTGATGCGAGGACTGTTGCAGTGATGTATATAGTGATTGGACTACATGGGAAAGTAGTTATGATATTTATCTTTTAAACTTCATTAAAAAAATGCTTTTAACCACCGAAAATTGGGACATTATACTTGGCTAATTAAATTTTATTTCTTAAATATGAAATCCAAATAAGAAAAAAATCGAAAGGGAGGAGTCCATAGTTCCCCTCGTAAGACGGTACTTTCTAATTGACTTAAAAAATTGACTTAAAAAATAAAAAAATCAACAGCACAAACAATATCGTGCCATAAGATTTTTTTTAAACTTCGATTTTCTTTTTAAAACAAATTTATTTTTTTTTGTGAACATTTAAAAAAAATTAATTTTTAAGCTCAAAAATTCATATGATTTTGAGAGAATATTATTTTTGGTACAACCATATTACATATTACATATTACATACCTATTTTTCAGTTTAAAAAATCATCAACCCATTTTCGAAATATCGAATTTTCAAAAAATAATTTTGAATTTTTTTTTTAAATAAAAAAATTGTTTTTTTTTTTTTTGAAAATTTTGATATTCAATATTATTCAAATTTATTAGAAGCTCTTGTGTAAAAAATTTGATTAAAATTGGTTAAACAGATAATGAGATAATCGAAAAACAAAAATATGCGTTCTATGAGAGATACCATTTTTAATCGATAGACAACTTTTTTTCAATAATAAAGTAGATCGAACTGATATCAGCTCACATACAAATTTTAATCAAAATGATAGTCGTTTTTGAGAAAAATGAGATTTTCAATACAAGCTTTTAAACATTTGTATGGTAGGTACCGTTATTTTTGGCTATAAGAATAATTTGTATTTAAAATCTCATAAACAATGTCAAAAAACAGCTGGATGCCAAGTTAAATAAAAATTGACCAAGTAGTTTTCAAGTTATTAAGTTCTCAAAAAAAATTTATTTATTTTTTTAAATCGAAAAAAAAAATTGAAAATTTTGGTATGCAATACATTTTAAACTTTTCGAAAAATTCTTTATTAAAGTCACAATTTTTGAGAAAAACGAAAATCAAAAAATGGTTCTGTGGGAGGTACCATTTATAACCATTTGTCGGACTTTTTTTAATGGTAGCCTTTTTATAAAAACAATTTACTGGATTAAAACAAAAAGTTTTGGGCACGTTTTTGAGAAAAATAATGTTTTAATTTTTTGCTTAAAAAAAATTGTACGGCGGAACCGTTATTTTTAGTCTTAAAAAAATTAAAAAAAACGTGTGAGGGGAATGCCCAGAAAACGCTAGGTACGAAGTTTAAAGAAAATCGATCCAACCGTTTATGCTACAGCCGACTTTGCCGTTATGTCAAATTTGTTCAAAATCTCGAGCTCGATATTTTTTGCGAATCCATACCTTGCCATATATCTAGTACCTATGTGTAGTGTAGAAATAAGTGGAATGTATTTTTCGTATTACTTCGGTATAGACAAAGTTTAGAATATTCAATAACCAGACTTTCATTAAAAAACAAAAAAAAATGTTCCACATACGCCACCCAATTCATAAGTGAGGGCTTTTGTCAATACTAGTGCTAAGTATTCTACTTGGCTGATATAGTAGTATATAGAATTTGTATTATAAAAAAAACCTTCGTATGTAAAAAAGTGTTATTTTCATATAAGCTTTTTTTTGGGAAAAACCTTTTATTTATTTGTTTTCACGGCATAATTATGGTAATTTTTCGGTAACCCTTGACGTCTCAAAAGTTACTTTTTTCGAAAGTCTTCTTGCTATTTATATGGCTGTTTTCAATACCTATTATCTATAAAAGATATGAATACATGCATATATACCAACTTAAAAATAATTCACCAAACACAAAAAAAAAGATTCAAAAAATAATAAAATTTATTAAAACTCTTAAACCCTATGTACGAGTATGTAGAAGGTCTTAAAACTGAGGCGAAAGGAATCATTAATACAACATCGAATTGAGTGACGTTTATTTTATCTGAAATAAATTTAAATTTCATTTTTGAACTTATGTACCAGGTTTCGATAGAAAACTGACGATATATGTATAATATCCGGTTAAGTTGCAACTGTAGTGCCGGTTAGTTGTGTGTGTATATGACAGCACATCAAGCTGATTTTTTTAAAGAAACAGATTAACCGATAATATAGGCTTAAACTCTCCGACCCCGCCCTTACAAACTTATTTTTGTTTTTATCTTTATGTGTGTTCCTTTACTTTGAAACCCTGATGTGATTTTCTGTCCAAAACTACACATTTTATTTTTTTTATATGAACTTTGACAGACTTTTGCGTAGTTTTGGGCAGAAAATCAAACAACATAATTTTTAATTCAGAAATAATTTGAAAAACATTTATTTTTGCGTAAGATGGGAACATTTTTCATGAAACTTAATTTTCAATCATCCCGCGATGAGCAAATTACACTAGCTATGTATTGTATACCTGCATTCGCGTAGTGATGTTGAAGTCAAATTTTTTTACTGGAAGTCTCATGGGAATTTTGTCGCTTCTATTTCAAAATGTCTACTCAACTCATCGAATAAACATAAATGGTATGTTTCTTTAGTCGCCCGTGTGATCCCGTGGTATCCCAAATCTATCCAAAATGTGTTTCTTTACTTTTTTTCTCGCACGAAAATACCAGAGCTTTTGACTTTTTTTAAAAATTTATTTCACTTCCCCCCCCCCCCCCCCAAGAAGAATTTACCCGAACATTTCGCTTGTGGCTTTTTCTTGCTAATCAAACTACTAATAATTTCTGTTATTAAATGTAACGTTTACTTAAAAACGAATCAGAAACATGCCAACTGCGTTTCTTTACATTTCATTTATGGCCAAAAATTACAACAGCAACATCAAAAAGCTCGAGACCAAACTTATTCTCGAACTTTATCCCAAACTTTTCCCAAACACTAAACAGTAAAGAAACAGACCTAAAAGTATAAAAAGCAGCACAGATGTCAGTCAACTGTCAACCTGACGTAAATATTTAAATTATTATTAAGAACTTAGGATTACAACTTTTATTGTAAAAACAAAATAAAGTCTCATAAGAAAAAAGAAAGAAATTGGTAAATAATAAAATGAGATTTCATTGAAAAAGTATACAGAGTGGCGCAAAATTAATCACCGGGTGCTAAAGTTTTCAGTTTTGTAATTCGTGGAAATTTTGCCAAAATCGATACAATTATTTCGCGTTTTTTAGGAGTATAGTGATTTAGGTCTTGTTGACGAATGTTTTGTGTTTATTTAATTCACAAATGTTAAAGTTGAATTGACATTTGCCACCATTTACAACCAGTGATAATTTTTGCACCCGGTGAATAATTTTGCGTCACCCTTTACTATGTACCATTTTCTTAAAATTAAAATTTTAATATATTAAAGCTTTAACAGATATTTAAGGATTAAGACTAGAAAGTTTATGCACGTATCTAATTTTATTTTCATTTTAAATCATACAATCTTATTATAATCCCTTAAATAAAACAAAATGAGAATTATCTACATATGTAAATTAAACCTGTGTATGTTTACATTGTATATAGACTTGCATTAGTATATGTAAATTGTATATTGCCAAACATGTTGTGTCAATTTCGAATAAAGGTGCGAGGAAATAACCCTACAAACTACCTATAGCCAGGTTAAGAAATTGAATTTGGTGCAAAGACAAAACCAAAGCCAAAAGGCCGTAAACTTCTTGTTCAGATAATGAAAAGCTTGATGAAAAGCTTACATAACAGACGAGATTTTCAACCCAAAAGCAAGAGGTGTGCTGCAAACCAACTATCCCAACACAATGTCATACATTCAAGCATTATAAACCTTTGACACTTTTACAGTGTTGTCTTTCCCTTTCATCTCTCTCTCTCTGTCTGTCTGTACTACTTCCTTCACATCACCCACAGGTTTATACTGTGGTAAGGACAATGAAGATCGAACAGACTCATTCTCTTGGATTTAAGTAGGTAGTTACAAAACAATATGTCGAGTAGTTACAGAAAGTAGCACACTGGAGCTGGACTACTTGTTTCAAACCAAACGACTTTACCTTCTATAGGTTCTCGTATCGTATATACAACTGGAGGGTGTTTCTGTTCATAAGTACACATGACGTGTATATACAAAGAGGACAATTAAAATGGGGGAAAGGATCTGCCTCAATGAGAATGCGAAAACGGTAACAATGCCTTCATGTGTAAATGGGGTCTTTAAATTGTGTTTTTGTCTCCTACTTGGAAGTGTACATACATATATCTACCCCGACATATAATTGTACATTCAGTCAATTGTGTTGAGTCCTGAATATATTGACATGAGACACGATACTATATGTATTTTCGGATACCATAACACCTGCTGAATCACGTGGTTGTGCAGTAATAGTCTTGTTTGTGAAAGCAAATAAATTCTGTGATGTAATGATTTTTTTTCCTTTTATTTTTATTATATTTCAGATAGATATCAAGTTTTTTTTGATGTTTTCGACATAAAGTGAAAGAGGAAGATATTGGTTTTGACACTCCATTTGATAATACATATTCATCTTATGTAATTGCAAACGTTTCTTGGAAATATATTTTTATTAAAGATTACTTTTGTGTACCTAGTTACTAATTTAATTTTAACAAAATTTGACAATTTTCCAAAAACCTATAATAGGTTCTAGTAACAGTAACAGCCATTTAAACTATTTTAGAAATAACGAATTTTCAAAAATTTATTTTTAAATTTTAGTTGAAAATCAAAAATTTGTTTTTCTTTGTGTAAAAAATTTCATCAAAATCGGTTAACCTGATAATGAGAAAGTCGAAAACCAAAAAGTTACCGTTAATTATGGTAGACGGACTTGTACGTACTCATATAAGTTTTAGCTCACACACGAATTTTAATCAAAATCGAAAGAGTAGTTTTTGAGTAAAATGTGATTTTTCTTGATGTTTTTTAGACACATGGCAGGTACCATTATTTTTGCTTATACATGTCTTCAATTTCAGTAAAAAAAAAAAGTCGGTTAACATTGCCCTGATGTAACGCCCACCGTTGACCGAAACGTTTTCGAAGAAAAATGGTCCAATGCAATGATGGCACCACTTCACAATACGCACCAAACTGTCACTCTCCTCTCTCTGTGGATGCGACTCATTTCGTTCCGCGGAGGTATGATACTGACTTTCTGTCAAGATTTCGAGCGGGACATAGCTGTCAGTGTCAAAATAACCCGTGATTTAAAAATAAACTACTAGATGGCCCACCCTGTAAGCTAAAGCCAGATGTCTCTGGCGTTGTATTTAATAAGAATCAAAGCTACTATTGTGAATTACTGGCTGAACACAATACATACGGAGCTGCAACCTGCAACTGGAATAGCTGTCAAAATATTTAATACATACAAATTCAATATTACGAACACAACACAACGCAACTGCAGTCGCGTCGGTGCTGCAAGAGTTCACCAACTTTTAATTTTTCACGTGCAGCAATCTGATTGTTACGAACTGTAAAACTCAATTCGCGTTCCACATACCATCCACACTGCAACGAATGAATTGTTCGCGCGCGAATAACCTTAAAATCATTATTGTTTTTGTTTACTTGGTGATTGGTGGCTGAAACAAACATTTAAACGTCATTCGCAACGAATAGAAAAATGCTATGTGAACGAAATTTCAAAATGGACGAATTTTCGTTCATTCGTTGGTCGTTGGTCGTTGGTCGTTGGTCGCTCTCATGTGAATAGTTTAGTGGTTATTTGTTTCGCGAAAAATATTATTGAATAAAAGAAAATTATACGAAATAAAAAAAGTGAACAAATAAGCCCGTGTTTGTTTTTTTTTTTTTTTTTTTTTTTTTTTTTTCTCTAAAATATAAAAAAGCTGTAAAGCTGCATGTGGGCACATTCAAAATAGCACGTACGTCACATTTTCACAGCTGTTGGATCTCCAGCTCCAATTCCAGTTTCAGCATTCTATTGTGTTCAGTCAGGCAGTTAGTCAGCATTGTCTCGATAAATTTGTTAAAATTTGACAATGAAAAAATCGCCATGATAAAATTGTTTTTATATTAAACTGACAATTATGTCATTTGTCAATTATTTATGAATAGGAAATTTGACAGATAAGTATGTTACCTGTCAATGTTTTTGCGCCATGTGGCATCCCAAATCTACCCAAAATATGTTTATATGCCGTAAAAAGCTATTTTGAATCAATAATTCAACAAGTCCAATTAAATAGTGCTAAGTCTTCTACTTGGCTGATGTATTTCAGTAGTATATAGAGTTTGTATTATTAAAAAAAAAAACCTTCTTACAAAATATGTTTCTTTACTTATTTCTAGCACCTAAATGCCAGAGCTTTTGACTTTTTTTAAATTTATTTCTTTGCTTGTCGAAACTACTTATAATTTCCGTTGTCAAATGTGGCGTTTCTTTACTTTTCATTTCTGGTCAAAAATTACAACAACAACATCAAAAAGCTCGAGCGCAAAACTTTTTCCCAAACTTTTCCCAAACAGTAAAGAAACAATCCTATTATGTTTTGGCTTTGCGTTCTCTGATCGTTATTCTATATACGAGTATATGGGCTACTTGTTTCGCTTAAATGACTTCGGCTTTGAGAATTATCATTTTTTCGCAACAGAAAACAATTTGAATAACAATAGGATAAGATTTTAAGTGAACAACATAACATAATAGGTGCCAAGTTAGGATTGCAAAATACCCAATAAACGGTTAAACCTTAACAACGAAACCTTAACAACGAACATACCACTTACTCAGGTAAGAAAAATCCCTAAAATGTTTTAACTTCCTTAAAAACTAAATTTTTTTTAAATCCTTTTTCTTAAATGATTTTGATTTATTCCTTTTTTTATTTCATTAACTCGAAGTACTTATAAGAAATATTTGGGTTAATGATTTTTTCTTATAGGAATTCAATTTGGCAAGAGTCTTGCTACATGCTGATGCCTGTACTAATAATGTTCAAAGCGTCAACCAAGTTGTAAGGAAAGTGCCAATATAGAGTTAATTATTGCCCTCTTAAGACATACAAACGTGTTCCCACTTCTAATTAATATACATACACCCTACTCGTCGACAAACACTTTATGTAATTAAGCAAAAGTTTTTAAGTTGCATCATTTTTTTAATTATATTTTTTTATTTTTTTAACACAGGTCCCAATCACATACAACATGAGTCTTACTTATTTCAATTATTGCTCGTTGCAGAAAAATGAAATAACAATAATTTAAAAGCAAGTCACCAACAGTAGCGCCATACAAATTCCAAAACATTCAAAACACTAAAATACCGTCAGACGTGTTGTTGTTCGTAGTGAAGTAACCAAACCATTCCCAATGGTCATCTTAATTCCGGTCTCACGTCCGTCTGCCATCGTTGTTGTCTACGGTCGTTGTCATTGGTCATGCTTCGGAAGCGAACATTTTTGTGTATTCTTATCTGTGCTTTGTTGTGTTTTGCTGTGCTGTGTCCACCGTTGAAACTTGAACAAAAATGAATTATGACACTCGCTTTCGATTTTAAATGAAACACCAAAAATATCGCATAACATTATTTTACAAACTACGCGAAAAAATTTCTGAAAAAATAAATCGTGAGATGGATGTTAACAATGTTCTCCATTTAAGGGAATGATTTGATCACCCTGATGTGTGTCTTGTGCTTCAGCTGATGTTGGAGTTTTAAATTAATAGTGTTTTTTTTTTTAGGAAACAGTGCATTTCTGGATGAATCATCGATAACGGTCTTAACTTACTTAAAAAAGGTTCACCTTAAATTCATTAGATCATTTTGCTTTATAAAGAACTTTAACTTTTTAAACTTTGTTCGTGCGTTCATACAGTTTGTATAAATTTAAGGGAAATTTTAGAAGCGTTTTGTTTTACATATTTGAAAATGAGTTAGAGGTTGAAATGTTTTGATATGCAAATATTTTAAAAACTATGTATATGTTTATTTCGCAAGCAAACGCAATTATCGGGAGTTATTCCACTTTGCGAAAAGTTCAATCAAATAGAATACAAATTTGCAAATAAAACTTTTGCGATTAAAACTTAATTTATTTTTGTTTTAATGTTGTTGTCTTGAAAGGTATGGTATGGAGGGAGATATTTATTTTTACTGAGCATAGTTTTTTTTTATTACAGCGATTTCTTGGAATAACATCGCAGGATTCTTTAAAAAATGCGTCATCTTGTTTGTAAGGACTGAAACATAGTTAGGTGAGCAAGACAGTTGAAGTTCGGATCAATACTTTTTTAAAAAGAAAAAAATAATAATTAGATAAAAGCAGGATGACGTTTAGTTTGGTCGTGGGAGGGGTGTGTTCGTTATATGCAGTAACTACCTGCATATAACGAACTAACTATTTGAATTTTGATTCTTCAATTTATTGACTAAAGATGTTGTTTGAAATATTTGAGGGAAACAAATACTGGACTTATGCAACTCTATTGTGCTCCGAATTTAAAATAGAACAAAATCCTTCCCATGTGTTTGGAGATTTTACTTTTGTGAGAAATACAAGCATATTGACTATACAGCCTGTGGCTGGTGAAGCATGATGGAAACAATACATAAGGGATTTCCAAGTTGATGTGGTCCTATACTCGGATCATCTTCCCATAATCACAACCTTTGATCCAGATACAAGGTATGAAAACGAGTGGAAATAGAAATCTAACTATTAAAATGGATTGAAAACAAAGCAGAGCGAGTTATCAAAGGAAGCTTATCATTTTGCTTAGAAGACGCAACGTTTATGACCATCATACATCAGCCATTATGGATGGCATACAATTTTTGTACCCTGCTTGCAAAGGTTGAAATAAAAATACATAGAATCTTCTTTCATCCTGGTTTGAGGATGAGGATTGTAAAAAAGCGAAATAAGGATAATTTGAATGGCTAAAAGCTTTGCATGTCAATATAGTGACCAATTTAGCCAATCTTTGTAAGTGAATAGGGAGTTTAAATCCTTATGTAAGAAAAACAAAAATACATAATTACTTTTGGATTAAGTCTTGAAAACTGGCAGAAAGAAATAACACAACCGATTTTTTGGAAATTGGTAAAAACTTTGAATGGTAACAAGTTGACGATTAATCAAGATCTAAAGCCTGAGTACCTATCCTATTTATGCATTTTAAAGAATTATTGAATTCTCATTCTATAGTAGCTACATCATTTCATACATAGGTATAGCCCTGAGAATTAATTATTGGATGCGTATATAACTAGTGCAGATATAATGAACGTTCTTAAAAACTTAAAGGACGGAAAGGCTGCAGGGTCTAATGAAAAATTGAGATTTTTAAATATATGATTAGCGGATGAATTGATCGAAGCCATTCAAGGAGTTTCAAGCTGAATTTAAGCAAAGAAGTATTTTTAAAGAATAGAAAAAATCTTTATATATTTTTTTTTTAAATTTAAAGTCAGCATTCGACGCGGTGGATTGATATCATAAAATTTTGTTTAAATTATGTACCTTTTTTTTTCTTAATTAAATTATTGAAACAAGAAAATCGGGCCATAATAAATTTTTTCATTCCAACGCGCTTTAAAGAAATTGTCATTCAAAACCGTAGCAGCAGTTTTCTAGTGTAATTTTTGCCGGATATCTAATACTTATTGTGCAGTTAAAAGTTTAATCTTAGGTACATGATCTTCTGATGCTTCATCAAAATCATCAAAAACCTCACCGATCGACTGTTCAATTCAATTTTATATTGCTCAAAAAATAGAACTTTTTTTTTAATTTCTTTAATCGCTGCGACTTTTGCAATCGCATATGTGTAAATTCAAATTTTAAAACGTATGCGCCTCATTTCCTACGATTAAAATATAATCGTGCAATTGAAGAGCCCACAAGTGCATGCATGTTTATTTCTCCGTCGGATTTTAATTTGCAAGTCTGAACATAAATGTGGAAGTATAGTTAATTGCATTTGATTCATTTTATTTTGCGACAATCGCATCGCCAAAAAATTTTAAAAAATGTCCGAATTTTTTAGCGTGAAGATTTCTTGGTAACATTGAACCTAAAAAAAAAAAAACGCGCATATTCATAAGTTTTTAAGTTTTCTTCTACTTTTAAAAATAAAATCAATTTAATATGGAACAATGCGTTTTTCAATGTTTTCAAAATAATTTACAATCTAATATACAACTATACGATGCGCAACATTTGCTACATTTTGTGTTGAGTAAATATTTCGCTTTTTGTTGAAATATAGATCCAATTCGCTAAACCATCACAAACCCCATCATGAAATCGTATATTTTCATATGGAAGCGGGTTATACATTTTATTGAATAGTCACAGCACGTAGCGAATAAATTGAGAGATTCATTTTGTAATGTAATTCATAGATCGTATACCGCTATAACATGCTATATTCGAATAGATATATGTATGAGTATAGTGTAGGTATACAATTTCGTGCACTTTATATTCATGTTACTTCGTACACCCTTTCCCCCATACCTACTTCTGACACAAACTCCACTTCAAATGAGAATGGATGTCATTGTCACTTCTGGGACTCTGGCCTGATGCTATTGTTGTTTCCCACTACACCGCCGCACCACCGCCGAACTGAAGTGGTGAGGCCCTTTGCCTCTTAGGAATAACAGGAGCAGAACAAGCAGCACTTCGGGAAAGTGATTTAAATTCAAAACAGATCAGTTTGTCATTATGGAAAAACTATTACAATAAATATGAGATATACATATTATTATTAGGAAAAGAATTGGCAGAGAAGGAAGAAATAAGAATCAACAAAAAAAAGGACATTACAATAATAGAAAAAAAAAATACTGAAGGTACACCATTAAGCTAAATACCGTAAAAGCTTAAGTCGCCATCACCACACCCGACTCGACCCGACTCTCAATTCCAAGGCAAAGTCATAGCTTATTTTCTGTGGCAAATTTTTATTGCTAACCAGTGTTGCCGAAAGTACTCCCATAGGAGTATTGTACTCCTTTCAACACCTCCGTACTCCTGTACTCCTCCTTTAACATTCGTACTCCTATTTTTTTTAAAGACCTAAAATATTTTACACTTGCAGCAAAGTGTAATGTTAACCTTAATAAATTTAATTCATTTCGAATTTAAATCAAATTTGGCAGCATTTTAATCTTCCAAACTGTCGTCAAAAAGGGAATTTCCCTATTGTTTGTTTTTGTTTTTCGTTGGCGTGGACGTCTACGTTTAATTTACATCTGTCAGTTCGGTATTTATTTTATGGTTACCTCATTACCTGAAATTTTGGTTTGGTGGTTGTTTTTTTTTTTTTTTTTGAGCTCCATAAATTTGTATGTATAGTTCAATAAAATGAAAAGGTTTGTTAATTAATGTTTGAAATATTGTAATTCCTGTTAGGAAAATTCAAAGTAAACTTTTATTGTATAGATATTTAGTGAAATTGGATTCCTTGGAGCAGGTAAAGGCAAAAAAAGGCAAATATAACTATGCACTCCGCTATCTGCCACAAGACAGATTTTGTGTGACAGAAAAGATATTTACTTATTTTTGTTCTTAGAATTAATAATTTATTTATTTATGTTTTTTTTTTTTGTAACTGATTTTTTTTCTTGATGATTTTTTTTTAAAAAAAGTTTGAAGACTAAAAAATGTCTGTACTACTATTTTTTTCAAAATACTCCTCTTTTTTGGCTTCAGTACTACCTTGAAATATTTCTTCCCGGCAACACTGTTGCTAACTAACCACCACAGGATTCTCCGCACGACCTATACCGTTAACAATGGACGACGAAAAAAAGATATGGGGCAGGGGGGAAATAAACATGAAGAGAAATCATAGAAAAAGAAATGGATGAATCCAAAGACAATACGCTGGGTGTCAATATGGGACATGGATAGAAAGAAGTTGGTCCGTATATGAATATATTTTTTTTTCTGTGTACCTTACATATACATATACACTCAACACATGACCTCCTTGTACGAGCTATGAATGGCGAATATCCTTAGTTTTATTGGTTGATTTTAAGAAATTTTTACGATCTTTATTTGGATTTCGTTTCCCAATCTAGAAGAACATTTCCATGGAGTGCTAAATGGAGTATGTTTTCTCTTAAAAAAATAAGCGAAAAAGAACGAAAACGTTGTTGGTGGTAACGCTTATACTTTTGATGGAGTAGAATCCACCAGATATGTATGTATATGTGTGCAAATGAATATGTATGTGTTTGTATAAAATTGGACGTAAAGAGAGGACATTAAAATTTCAGATCATGGTGATGATGGGTTGGGGGTGGTTTAGCGGAGGCGGCAGCAAAAAACATTACAATATATAATTTGAGAGAATGGGTACGATGATGGCACAAGTACCCTTAAAACGAAATCTTATTTGATTGCCGAGAGAAAATTAATACCCACTTAATGTATAGCCAGCTGGAAATGATTTTTGTGTGGGGTTAGAGAAAAGGGCAAAAGGTGCACCATAAAAACAAATGGGATATACGCATTCTATTATAATATGTTGAATATAGGTACAGTGTTTGAACACGAAAAGCTACACGATGCATGACGTAATATAATCGTTAATAGCACCAGGATAAGAACGTGATGATGTTATGTGATTGCAATTATTATGTACATATAATGGGTGATTTTTTAAGAGGTTTAGAACTTTAAAAAAAAAAAAAAACACAAAAAATTCGAAAAAATGAATGAAATATTTATTTGAATCGATAGTTTGAACCTTGCAATTTAATGTTTAAAGATAATTTCATGCAAATGTTGACCGCGGCTGCGTCTCAGGTAGCCCATCCGCTGAGTCCAATTTTGGCATACTCTTTCACACATATCGGCCGGTATCTCACGAATGAATGCATGGATGTTGGCTTCCAGTGCGTCAATCGAAGCGGGCTTGTCCCTATAGACATTAGCCTTGACATACCCCCACAAAAAATAATCTAATGGTGTCAAATCGCACGATCTAGGCGGCCAATTGACCGGCCCGAAACGTGAAATTAACTGTTCACCAAACTCGCCTCGCAATTGCGCCATTGTTTCGCGTGCTGTGTGGCATGTGGCACCGTCTTGTTGAAACCACATATCATGCAAGTCAAGAACTTCCATTTCGGGCAAAAAAAAGTTTGTTATCATCGCTCGGTAGCGTTCACCATTGACAGTAACGCTGCGATTCGCATCATCTTTGAAGAAATATGGCCCAATAATGCCGCCGGCCCATAAACCGCACCAAACAGTGGCTTTTTCGGGATGCATTGGTAGCTGTTGCAATGTTTCTGGCTGATCTTCACTCCAAATGCGGCAATTTTGCTTATTTACGTACCCATTCAACCAAAAATGAGCCTCATCGCTGAACACAATTTTTCGATAAACAACATTTCGAACCGAGCACGAATTTTGATAGTAAAATTCAATAATTTGCAAGCGTTGTTCATTTGTAAGACGATCCATGGTTAAATTGCAAACCAAACTGAAGCTGTTTGACAGTGACACAAGGTACTAAACACACGTCAGCTGTCAAAACCAGTGTTGCCAAAACCAAACCAGCTTAAAAATCACCCGTTATATGTGAGTAACTATAAGGATATAGGGATTGAAATTTTGATTTTAATTTATTGAACTTGGGCGCTAACAGTTGATTTTAATAATAGTTATTTTATAAATGAAGTTTCAATTTCTGAAGGCAGGTAAGTTGCATAATGCACACTATGTTTAAGCATTTGTATGATGCTAGCTTAATGATTTGAGCATGATTTTCCAAATTTTAAAGGAGTTACTATTTTTTTAACATTATCTATATTAAAATCACTAAATAGCTATTTTATACTTTTAGTTAATTTTAACTTTTTAATATCAGTTTAACTCCAGATGTCACTTTGACAATAAGAAATGAAAAAATAGTAGGTATTTTTGATTACTTTTTTAAATGGACTGTCTGTCACTATTTTAGGTGTGTTCACTGTTCAACTGAAGTTTATTTAGAAAATAGGTTTAGTAGGATACTAAAGGGTTTTTCAATAAGAGGTTTAATGTTGAATAGCCCGCTATTTGCGCAGCTCTCACTTTTGAAGCTGTCATCATTTGACATTTGACAAGTAAAAACTACGCCGTTACTAAAAATAGAACGGTACTCGCTTAAACAACGCATTGTAATTGTTAAAATTCACTACCAAAATGGCGCTACGCATGCCACACAAACAACGAAACAATCGCAATTTTGCAAGAAAAGTTCCCTGAAAGTGTTATTTCTCGAAGAGGTGATCACAATCGGCTACGGAGATCTTGTGATTTAACACCTTTAGACTTTTTTCTTTGTGGCCACGTGAAAGATAAAGTTTATGCCAATTCTCCACAGTCGATTCAAGACCTTTAAGGTGGAATTCGTGAAGTTATCGAGGAAAAATGAAACTTACATGGCTAATAAAATCTTAACAAATAAATATTTCAAAGCGTTAACTTAATTTTAAACATGGCAATACTGATATCTTTACACGTCAACAATTTTGCGGTGCCTCTCTTATGTTCATCTGTCAGTAACTACATAGATATGCAGTTGCTATGCGTAAATTGTATTTTTGTAATATTTTTCTTTTGTAAGAGTTTAAAATTTTTTTTATAAAGTTTTTCGTTTTTGAAAAATTATTATTAAATTCGCACCTTCATTTTGAACACAAATGTAAAGTTCTTGATAAAAATGTTAGGTATAATAGTTTTATGTTGTTTAACATGTTGGGGCAGTTTTGAACGAAAGTCGTCTATAAACACTTCCGAACAAATCTTCAAACTGTTTATATCCATTTTTTGACCATTCGTTGCCAATCAAATCAAGTGTGTGGCTTTATAAAACAGCTTTAAATCTTTTGACTTGTTCCTCCACAACTTTTAATAATATCATTTCAAAGGGTTTAATTTCTATAATAACAACACATTTTCCAAAACCACGCTCTTTAATGCATCCCATGGCATAGAATTTGCATGATATATCAGTTAACCATTGGACATTTTGTAAACAACGACCAGGAAAACCCTATGTTCCGTTCCGTTACAACTATGAATTAACAAAGCCCCAACCAAAAATCCTTCTCCTCCAGTGTGTCCACAGCTATAGTTATATACGTTATACGAAGTTAGTTAACAAAACTTTTCAACAAATCACTGTCAATCCTGAAAGTATATGGATGTAGAGTAGATATGTATTAACTTTTTTAGATGTCCATCTCGATAGTATCATATCGTACAACGACAACGTGCATAGTATTCCCATCATGTACTTTGTAACCACCCAAACAAACGACTGAACATTGTTTGAAAACATGCTACAGGACACGCAGGACATCATGGTCAATGCTTTGCTGTGTGATGGAAAAACGTTGAACTATGTCCCTTTTTCGGAAAAAGGTATACACCCAAACATGCACAAAACATAGCATCATTATCATAAAGGCTTAATAGAACACAGATTGAACGATACGAGTAAATAGGGTTGAGGGTGGCATTGGCAATGTCCACAATTTATAAAGTTCTTCAAAATTTGTCAGGCTTTGTATACAGTGTTGCTTATGCGTTTAAATGCTTTAATTTGGAGCTTATGTTTAAAAATGTCCTGTAAGGATATATACGAGCAGAATATAGGTAGGTATAATGAACAATACCCTCAGTATAGTTATATAGAGTTGAAGGAGCTTTACGTATAATGTTGATAGTTTGTTTGGTGCTCTTGTTGATTTTTGTGTTCAGCTGGATGCAATTTTATGGACAGCGCGTTACCGTCCATACAAAGTTAATTTAATTTCTGGCTGTAAAATGTCCAATGGCAAAGTGAATTTAACCTGAATTTCGAATTTTATGAGGTCGGGCTTAGGCATTAAATTAAAGAGGCTTTTTTACAGTACAAAAATTCAAATGCAAATTTGTATAAATAATTGTACAAGGATGTGTAAAACATGAAATTGAGATATTTGTAAACTATTATTGAAAAAAATGATTAAAATACATGTGTTACACTTTTGAGAAGATTTAAAGATTTAAATTCGGTGTACCTAAATTCGAATTAAATGCACATTAGATGAAATTAGATTGGGTGAATTGATATTTTATCAATAAGTGTCTCTCAAATTGTATACACAGATGAAGTAGATTCCTCGAAGTAGTTTACAGACGTTTGAAAGAAATAATCAAAGAAGAAGTGTATCCAATTTTAAGAGGAGACTGCCTATAGTGTGTCAGGAGCAAGGTTGGTCGAACTGTCAAACGTAATGAAACAAATGTAGCAAACGTAGTTTCAAATGTCAAATTATCTATCAGCTGTCACTTTGAAGTTTGAATTTTGAGCGAAAATTTTTATTTTTTGTACATATGTACATATGTGCATTATGTAGATTGTAGCAGACGTAACAAATTGTAGTAAATAAGTCGTGTTTATTGAATGAACTGTGCGTAGTTAATGATGTAGAAAATGTACTGTAAATGTAAATAAGACGAAGACGAAGAAGAAGAAGAAGAAGAAGAAGAAGAAGAAGAAGAAGAAGAAGAAGAAGAAGAAGAAGAAGAAGAAGAAGAAGAAGAAGAAGAAGAAGAAGAAGAAGAAGAAGAAGAAGAAGAAGAAGAAGAAGAAGAAGAAGAAGAAGAAGAAGAAGAAGAAGAAGAAGAAGAAGAAGAAGAAGAAGAAGAAGAAGAAGAAGAAGAAGAAGAAGAAGAAGAAGAAGAAGAAGAAGAAGAAGAAGAAGAAGAAGAAGAAGAAGAAGAAGAAGAAGAAAAATCTTTAGCTATGAGGCTCATTTTCATCATGACGGGTTCGTTTTTCATCAAAATTGTCTCATTATGGGGTTTAGAAAATACACCAGTGATTCTTGAGAAACTGTTGCGTGAACTTTGGGACATCCTTTTTAAACTTGATAGTGAAAATGTCAGAATACAAATGTATGGTCGGCGCAAAACGGAAGAGATTGCTAGACACAGCAGCGTGATTTTGTTTTGTCACAGTCAACCAAGTAATAGGTATCAATAATTGCTTTAAAATTCAATGTTTCAATATTAACTTAAAAGTCCAAGAGAAGTGTCAGGTTTAAATTAATATTTTGTTTTATTGTTCAAAAAAGTCGTAACAAAGTAGCGACACCTAAAAAATGCCTCATTCAGAAAAGCTTTTAAAATAATTTTTTTATAAATTTAAAGTAAAAAATTATGAAAACAACTTTCACTTGGAAATTAAATTGAACTCAATCTAATTTCAATCCTATTTCGAATGAAAGAAAATGTAGAACCTGGCTAAAAAATTTCTTTTAGTTGGTTTTGATAAATTTTTCACAGAGTTCTATTTTTTATCCAGTTTATAGCCCAATCCTTTTCTCCTCCTTTGCAATGACTGAGTATAAATTAGAGCAGAATTTTACAATGTTATGAGAAGGTCGCGCTGATTATGACTCTGCTTCCAGAGTTTCCCTCACCTTGTTACAGCTTTCACCTTCCTCTTCACTACAATTATGATTCTCAGTAAATGTAGGTACCTAATTGTTCAATATTATAATTTTCTTTAAAATTATACATTTACTTAAAGCACTTAAAAGCCTTGATTCCGTGTTGCTTATACCACATGCTATTTACATAAATATAGGTAGTGTTATTAACATTTGAATAAAATTTACATTACACAAACAATCGAAGCAGAAAAACACTTCCAACCTTTTCCCAAAAAATACACCCCATCTCAAAATGACGATGGGCGATAGCGTGGCGGCGGCGGCGGCTGGCCGGCCGCCCGGTCGTATAAAACGGCAGCTGCCTCTAGGCTTAATTGTCCTTCAACTTCAGGCCAAAAGTTTTTAATTAAATTTCTCATTTTACTGTGCTCTGGCTGGCCTCAGTGGACTATATATATCCGGACAAAGAGCAGATCTTCTTCAATTAAATGACACAACATTAAACTAATAGTTCGACCCACTTATGTGATGACAACTTTGGTCCTCATCATCATCAACGTAATTTTCATGAGGTAATTAATTTCCGTAATAAATTTAATCAAAAAAAAAATAAATAAAAGAACAATGATGACCAAGCGGATGAATACCATCAACAACTATAACGGCCACTCGAAGGGAAGTCGACTTAATGTGGCAAGAGAACTGCAGCTGTCAGTTTAAATAAAAAGAGTAGGTATGGTCGAAAAATTAAAAAAAAAAAACAAACAAACCTCAACCCTTTATCCGGATTGAAAAGTGAGCAAACTTCCACGAGCGGTTAACCATTACCAGTCATATTCATTTCAGACACAAGGACAAGGAGAACAAGGACTCTTAGCACAGGTCCTTGGAGAGGAGATTTGGGCGGATATGCTTACTACTATATACATAACATATATAAATAATGTTGTCCGCTAAAGTACTTTGACAACACGCTAGTATCAGCAGTCTGTAGTAAATAAACTTTAACTTCGTCCATTTTCGTCGTTGTCGTCGTCGTCGATTCGAAAAATATAAAAAAATAATTACTGTAAATGTTTAAATGGTAAACTTTTCATCTGTGGAACTTCGTGCAGCTGGGCTTAAATCCTCTGGGCGATATAATCTATTTTAAATTTTATGTCAGTCTGTACAACCCCCTACATGCTTCAGGTACTACAACTGCAAATGAATATTTTTATCATTAAACGGTTCTTTTGTCGCACCCAATTGGGAATAAGGTTGCCACTTTAGTTTGGGATTACTAGGAAATTAAGTGCACAATTTTAAAGAATCTTCAGCCCGAAACAGCAAAATTCACATTACACCAAAAAATTAATTCTACATACGTACATTGAAAAAAAGTATTTTACAAAAATTCATATTTCAATTTAAATAGTCTGTAGAGTTTTAATTTTGATTGGCCCCACTGTACAATTGCATTGAATTGAATAATAAATAATTCAAAGGATTTTATCAAACCTTACTGGATGATGAAGAAATCCAAAGAGTGGTTTTCGTACCCTTCCACATCTTATACTAATTTCTTGACTTAGATGTTTGAAATTTGGGATTCATATTTTTGGGTAATTATTTACATTAAAAAAAGAAAATGGTAGCTGTGCCTCAATATTTTGTACAAGAAGCAACCCTAGTTTTTGACCTCGAGTGCCGAACACGTAGGTAATGGTAAAAAGGTGAAAAAACCGCAAATTATCGGCTTTTTTAGCTATTGGCGATTTTAACTTTAAAGAACTGTTTTTCTATTTTAACTTCATTAACTTCTTTAAATTGAGCTAAAATCTGTGTCTGTTACCACAACAGTTTGCAAGATACGGCTTCTAAAAATATAGCTTTAATTACTTAGTATTAACAAGTAGTATAAAAAACAGTTAAATAACAAATTTAGGGTTTTTGACATATGATGCATCAAAATTCTACAACGTATAGGCTTGAAAAATTCGCGAGTATAAATATTGGCTTAAATAAAACATTCGGAAATTCAAAAAGGGGTTTAAATTACATAATAAAGAAAAGAAAAACAGAACCCACATCTTCGAAATTCCTGCGGCAATTCTTGAAAGAGTGTTTAAAAACTTCAGCTAAAAGCTGTGAAAAATTTGTGAGTGTGAGGGCCGCCATTCGGCTGATAAATGGATTAAAACTGTATAAACTGAATTTATGCGCTTCGATGACTTGATAAGTCTGAAGCACCAGCCGAAAACCCTGAACCTGCGGGGCCGCATATAAACAGTCCATTTATAAAAAAAAACTGTTGCACTCTTTAACTCTGAATCTAATGATTTTGTAACTTTTAGCTCACAGAGATTTTTGTTGAGAATGGTATGGAGTATGACATACTTAAATTTTTAGCCAATTTAAACAAATTTTCATACATTTAGTTGGGTGTTCTTTCGATATGATCTTTGTGTTTCAATAATTGAATATCGATTTTCAAAATAAAATTGAACAACTTTGATCATAAATTTCCCAAGTTTTTCAAAATTAATAAAAAAAAAAATACATAAACAATAAAATTGTTCAATAATTAAATCATAACGTTACTTATACGCCTTTGTTAATTTGAAAAATGTTCAATAGATGGTGCTCCGAAGAGATCAGCTGTAGTTTATAGTAAAAATGTTTTAGAAATAAACATAAGACATTAGCTTTATTGTGAGTTTCACCCGAAAAAAATTCTACCCGGAAAATTTTACATTTCACTTTTTGCCTATTGTAAGTTTCACCTGATTCACTAAATTTAAATTTATTATTATTTTTTTTATATCTTTTCTGATCGAAGTCTAATTAAATAATTATACAAAAAATTACAACTTAATAATTTGGTTGGAATATTGATTTTATTTGATATCTAAGTAGTCGTTTATAAATATTCTCTATATGCCAAATTTTAAGCAAATCAGTCGATATAGATAAAATGCACAAACACTGGTGTAAGATCGGCTAGGCGCTCCCAGGTGTCTTTATACCAGATTGTTTCGATAAACCACAAATTATGAGTACCATATACCTACCTACTTAAACATTTCGAAAACCCAAAATATAATTTAACTAGACAAATATTATTAGGTAGATATGTAGGTTTAGTTTTAGTTGAATTAAAATGTAAATTGCTTATAGCCTCGATGAAGTCTTGCACACATTATGCAAAATTTTATTGTATCGAAATATTTAAACAATTAAAACAGTATTTTATAAGTAGGTAAAAATTGCAATTTCAGACAGCGTAAAGGCCTACATTGGCAATTAAAAAATAAAAACCCTACTGGCAACCCTGATCAGACATTATTTAGCAGATTGAGCCAGCACTTCCCGAATTTTCCAGTATAGCAGACAAAGCGAAAGTATCGTATCTGTGTCTCTTGTTGTCCGAACAATAACAACTGGATGTCGGGGTCTGTTCGGTTCGGTTCGGTGGCAATCAAAAGTCCATCAAAACAATTTGTATAATGTGTACGCGACATCTGCCCACATTGCGTACACCAAAGACCACAATGTCGTCGCGTCTTCGTCGTGGTCGTTTTGAAACGTGCGTCGTGTGCCCCCCTCTTTCCATAAGCTTGGTAAGTGGCTACTTTTTTTGGGCCAACTATTATGCCACTTCTGTATGTCATGGTGGCATCTACGTGACTTAGTTTTATTGTTATGCAAAAAAAACAAACAGAATAAAAATTCGATTCGCATCGAATTGATATAAAAGTGATATGCAATCGATGAAGGAGTATCAATCGTAGTTTCGTTGTTCATCCGAATTTAACTCGTATCTTATCTTTTCTTAAAAGAAAAATAAATAATAATAAATTATTCCGCAAATCACAATGAAAGTCATATTGGTAAGTGTTCGTTCCCAGTATGAATGTTTGTGTTGGTGTGCATGTGAAAGTGAACTTGGAAAGAATAATGTGGATTTGTGGAAAATCCCTACTGGATTTTCAATGCCATAAAGGATTAAAATAAGGCTTTATATTGAAAGTGAAATATATGTATTGTGACTTTGGTGAAGCGAAGCAAATAAAAAAAAAGAACAAGATATATTTATTTATATTAAGTGAAAGCAATCCAATTTATTAAATCCCTCCATTGATGTGAGAAAATGATATCTTTGCAATATAATAAGAAAAAAAAACTGTGCATCATGGACATTTAAAAAAAAAAAACATACCTATAGATAGATGAAGTCTCAAAAGAATTTCCGATACCACATTGAGTTTATTATATACACTCACATATGTGTTAAGTGAAAGTGACTTAAAAAAATGAGCAATGCTCGTATACATTCATATATGTATGTATGGTGACTTAGGGAAAAACCCAAAGTGGGATTTAGTGTAATACGTCCTTGAGTTTTCGATATACAAAAGAATTGAGAAATAAATATCCTGTTTAGCGAAGTTAAAAAGAAAATCTTCTTTGTGTGATGAAATCCTGTGAATAAATGATAAATCTTGCAAGTGTGAATTTTTGTTCCTTAAAGTGCACAAAGCTTAATCATTCAACCACCCTGATGTGGGCCTTCAGCAATTTCGATCAGTCTTGATTTATGTGTATAATATACAGCTGAATGGATTACTTACATGTATATACAAAAATAAAATACAATCAGTTTTAAAATTTAGAACCACCGAAAACGAAAAAGGATTCGAGAAAAATGGTTCCAGTTACCTTCTTTCGGAGTTGAGTTTTAGTGAGTCCAGGGATAATTTCGTGGCTCTGTAGGGAGCATAGCTTAAAAAAAAAGAAGATAATTGAAAACTATACACTTTTTAAATGTGTCAATTTTCTTGAAATCCAAACTTAAAATTATTTCACCAGCTAAAAATTTTAGAAGGTTTTAGAAATTTCAGAAATCTGAACGGAATCACTGAAAAATGTATAATCCAAAAAATACATTTTTCCGGTTATTGTCGCCACTCCAGGTCGATGAATTAGGTCCTTATTTTAATTATTTTGCAAAAAAATAAAAACAAGTAATACCTACGCCACTGCACCGGAGATTAGGATTGATATTTTTTGTATTTGAACTATAAATTGTTTTTAACCAAGCTTTCATTTATGCACCGGTGTGGTAAAAAAATCCGTTGCTAACTCTTGGTGTATACCAATTTTGTTCGCCTATAGCTTATCTGTGTGGTTCTATATTAAAAAAAAATATATATCTAAACACAAGCTGCACAAGACCTTAAGAAGGCCTTAATTAATCTCGATCACAAAATTTTAAATTTTTATACGCAAACATCAAAACGACACAAGTGCCATCTCTGGATCAGGCATCAAATATTGAATTAATTTTACGAGCAAATAAGTGTTGTCTGCACGAAATGACGATTTAAATTCAAAAAACGTATTTTTTTACTTCTGGCGGTTTCCTTAACGGATTAAAGATTTGTCAAAAATATCTCTTGAGTTGATTTAGAGGTAAATCACCAACTTTTATGGGTTTAATCCGAGTTTAATCCAGATTAAAATTGATAAAACCGTTTAAAGATTTAACTTGAGTGATCTGGCATTTTAAAACTGGCCTTTTATAGATATAAACGTTGGCATATTATACAAGTTTTAAAAGATTTTAAAGACCTTTTCATCCAAATGTTTCATTAAATCTTCTTATTTAAAAATTTGTGTTATGGTTAGAGGAATATTAAATCACTTCAAACTTATTTAATTTGTTCAGTTCCAGGGGTAACGTGCTGATAAGAACGTTTGCATTAATATTATTAAATAATTCTATTAGTGTACCACGAACAAAATATGGTATTAATTATAAAAAGTTTTCTATGGAAATTTGCAACATGCATGACCTGATTTAACTTTACTTTAAATGGAAAAACAATTTTTTTGTTTTGCAATACCATAAATAGTTTATTTAGATTTATTATTATTCTTATTATTAAATCAAACGTGAATGTAGTGTTAAATCAAATCAATGGTATCGAGGTTAAGGTAAAAGATTTTTTTATGATAATAGATTTTAATTTTATTGATGATTAGTATGTTGGACTGATAATTCGGAGGTCTGGGATCGAATCCAAGCTTATATTACTTAAGAAAAAAAAAATCTTTCTTATTTTCAAAGGCATTGTCTTTTGAAAACTTTATGAGTTCTACGCAGTGATTTGGAAAAAAAATTATTAAAACAATATACCACTTTACTGTGCATGTATCTCAAAAGATATTGTTGAAGTTGAGGTTTGAATGCAATAAGTTGATATCAATATTCCAAAATTTGTTACTTTTTGGCAGTCTAAATAATAAATGTTAAAAAGTATTCATTTGAATTGGGGTTTTAATGCCCTTTCCCTCTCACCCCTCTTTGATAAAATTCCAGCGTACGCTCTCGTCCACTTTGGAATGTATTAAATTCCGATCCCAACCCAATTCAATGTCTAAACCTTTATTAACTCTTATTTAAATTCCTTTGTAAGGAAAAAAAAAAAAACACACACACACATCAGCACACCCGCAATCACACACCCTTCCAATCTTTTATAGTCCAATCCTCAATTGTCTCAAATTGACTACTAAAAATTGTTATTACTTTTTTTATTTGGTCTTCCTTGGCTGCTCTTCCTCTACATATTATACACGTAACGGAACCGTTAAGCATCCGTTTAATATCAAAACAATTTCAAAATTCAATCCTATAAGACCATCAATCTGTTGATGTTCTCCATAACACCAATAACATCAATTGAAAATTTATAAAATCATTCGCAAATAAAATAAAGTGGAAAAAAAAAATCTGGTCTCCAAAGTATAAATGTACATATACTAATATAGAGATGCAATTTGTTAACATTTTTACAACGCCCGCCGCCGGTAAGGGATTTTTATATTGTATAAACCTCCCTCTCTATATATACACTTGTACATTTATACTCCTCTCCATTCTAACTCTTCATCCTGCTTCCTGGTGCGTTGATAAACCTATAAAATACAGAAATGAAATGAGGCCAAATCCAGCAGACGGACATAAATATTGGGGACAACATTATACCAGACCCTTGCCTTGCCCCTCACTTCGAGACCGGGACAAATGGAGTATGGTATACGAGTATAAAGAAGGAAGAGCCACCATATATTTGCATTACTGATTTAACCCCAATGTTGGTGGTGAAAATCGATACTTTATTGCCGTTGCAAAATTCGAATTGAGATAAAATTGATATCCTTTTTACGTTAAATGACATTTTGGCTGCCAGGATCCCTTTCTTTTTTAAGTGCTATACTCTCCTCTCTCTCCTCTCTTTGTGATATGATGATGGGGTGTTTGTTGCTGGTTGCTTGGTTAGGGGGTTAATATTTTCATTGTGCAACCCATCCTCCTCCCACTCAACAGCCATTTCTGCTGTCTGTTTTCTGTTATGTGAAAAACAGGACATTGTGACGTTATTTACAGCCTTATTCGAAAAGCTATACAACGCTATGTTATATACCTGCCTATCTACACTTTGACTGTCCATGTATATTATATGCCCGACTGCGATTATTATTATGGTTAATTCCGCCATTGACGTAACTGTAACATGTAATTTTTTGCCACCGGGATGAGTTTTTTGTCCGCTATTTTTTTTTTTTTTTTCTTTTATTACCATCGTGTTTTCAATTATTCAGATTTATGTCCGCATAAAAACCGGGTCAAAGGAACTCATTGGTTGGCGAACAGGGGTTATTGAAAGATTCCTTGTGGTTGGAATATTGTTACATACAGTTACTGGTATATTATTTTGTTTGCTTGCTTTGGTACTTTGCTTCACGCTAAGCGATGGATTTTTAATATTAAAAGGCATCACAGGTGTATCTGTATATTTATGTATAGGTTACAAAAAAAAAATAAAGTAATAATACGAATTTTTTCTTTGAATTGTAATTTGTGTTGTGGATTTTTGAAAGGTCCGCACCAATAAAGAACATTAAAATATTTGTTTTCTTTTATTAAATTTTTTTTGTCGCCCAATATAAGATTGATCTTGGTTATATTTTATGGACTTCGCGCAACATAAAGATTTTAGATTAGTAATTTTAATATAATTTTTTTGTAAGATTGACATAAGGCAAGGAAATTTATTTTAACTTTTATTTATTTAATAAAAGCTGTCGTGAGAATATCTTGAAAGATCGAGATTATGGTAAATTCGATAGTTACACTCTTCATATTATTTAAGGAAGTAATTTTATACCACTAAATTTGGAGAGTGAGTTAAGGACAAAATACATTGCCAATTAAAAAAAAAATAAGTTCATTCACAAATCTGGGACAATAATTAATGTAAAAAATGTATTAATTAATAAAATTAATTTTAAAGATTTATTTCACCCCGCCACCTCCCCAGCTAGAACTGAATGAGATTACTTTTCTTATAACTCTCTCAACCGAATTTTGGATCTATAGCACTGACAAAGGCGAAAATATTTAAATCAATGATTTGCCACGTTCATCAAACAAAAGTAAACAGCACACTACAATATTTGGTTTTTCAAATAACATTTACATGTCATACTGACATTTTGCTGAACTGTAAATTTCTATTGAATGAAATTTCACACAGCAATCACAAAAAGGAGAAATGATTTATTCTCACGAGTGTGTTCTTTTTTTTTGCAAAAAAGGGAATTGAATTGACATTGAACTGAAATTTATAAAAAATTATAGACTTTCAAAGTAAAATAACTCACCTATTGAATTCCTTTACTTTTTCGCAGAAACTCACAAAATCTGTCAAATATTGAAAATTGAGGATGAAATTCTATCAAAAATGTTAAAAAGAACGGGAAAGCAAATGAATAAATTTAAATAACTTAAATACAAACAAACAAACACAAACATATATATAATGCCAGTTAGACCTAGGGTCTTATAAATTAGGCAAATGTTAGAAGGATAGGATAGATTTTTGTTGGCACAGTGTGTTGAGAAATTAGGTTTTGATATTCTCATTAAATCCCAGGGGTGGCGTTCAGTTGAGGGAATAAAGAAAAGAATGCTGCCTAGACTGGGGATCGAACCCACACATCCAAGTTAGCAGTCAAGCACTACTTCCACTGCGCCGGGGCCACCCCCGAATGTAATAATAAATGACTCACATACGTCGCAATGTTTTTGATAAACTAAATTTTTGTGAATTTCAGCCCAAAAGCCGTTCTATTCACAGATATTTCTTGCATAGAAAATCACAGATCTAAGAGATATTATTTTAATTTCTTGCGAATTTCTGCGAAAAACTAGAAAAGTTCGATGAACGAAATTAATTATTGTAGGAGATTATTTGGAGAAGTCTCCGCACTTTTTTCGCACAGAATTAATTGTCCAGATCATTTATTGTGTGCGAAAACGTGACATTTGAGTTTTATTCGTTTTTGTATTAAGTTGTTTCTTTCATATCAGCGTACCTCTCTGTGATTTTTATGTGCTGTGTTTTTGTATTTTGTTTTTGCAATTGGTGTCTTGGTGACACTTTGAGAGTAAAATTTTTCGTTGTCGAAAAATTTCGTTTCGCATCAGCAGCGTACTAGGCTTAAAGTTGGGAATGAGCTGGTTTTTTGTTTTTAATAAAATACAATTTTCATTAAATTCAGAATGGCACTTAACGTAAGTATGCTATAGATTCCAGATTTTGTTTTCATATATGTATGTATTTCAGCGGAAAAGTCTGCTTATGACAAACAAAATTCACTCACCGCCGCCATCGCAGTATCTCGCTAATTGCTATAGGTATGCAATTATTGTTCGTTTCAGTTCAATTTCAATTCATATTATATTTTTCGCAAAAAATGATATATAGTGCCATATATATCACTAGCTATGTAGGTATTATAACATCTTTAGTGTAACAACACAAATCAGAAAATATTGATAGATTTCTTACCAATTTTTAATATTAGTGTAGATATGTATTAATATTGCAAAGTCACTTACCTAGAAAGAAAAAAAAATAGGAAAAATATAATATTTTTTGTTTTTAAATAATAAAGCAATAAGTATTGTTCTGAAGGGTTTCATTCATAATAACCTTAATTTTTTTTATGTGAACGTTATTAAGCCTGTTTGAGATTAATTAAAAAAATTCATAAAAACGAATTCAGCCATTAGGAAATAAATATCTAGTCAAACGGAGGCTACTTTTTCATTAATTTTACGTTGTAACACACTTCTGATCCTATAAAAAAAAAAAAAAAATCTAATTTCTGTGTAGATATGCATAATGCACTTCATTTCATTAAATCTCAGTTCTTGCCTTCCTTATTTAATTTAATACAAGTAGACACGTACTTGTGTTGCATCACTTTATGAACGTTTAATTCCTGAGTGAAAGAGAAAACATCATTTCATTTATATCTGATTGCTTCCAATTTGATATTTTAAAATACACCTCATAACGACCATTGATTAAAAAAAAAATACAAAAAACTGCATCTAAATATACCCTATAGAACTTGCATTTTATTTATATACATTTATGATTAGCTATATACCACACCTTTATAATAATTCTGATCTTTTCATTATTTTTTAGTATAAAAAGATGTATCAGACAGTTATATCTAACTTAATGTACAGAAAAAAAAGTATCTTTTGTCAAAGTTTCATTTTAAATCCCACTTCTGAGCTCATTTTTTACAACATTTTCCATTGATTTCTTTTCTATATAAATTTGTATGTATGGGTCCCGAATGAAGATTGACTAACGTTATACCATTGTCATCGTCACAATTTCAAAAGAAAATCAACCAGCAATATCAATTTAACGTACACAATCATTCACGATTACATGAGTGAAACCTATACTATATAGATATATTTATGCTTCATTGAAAGTGCAGGAGGGCATTGACATCAAAATCCCATATGTCTCATTCGACGAGAATATAAAGGATCATTTCGTCTTTCTCGATTTTCTATATGCGAATATATATATGTATTTGTGTTTACATATACATATATCAACTACTACATAAACACTCAACCACAAACTATTATTCTGTTACATTGTGCACAAACATTATTCCTACTTCTCTCCAATCAATCTTACTTCGATCGAAATAAAATGAGCACAGGATTAAGCGAACGACATTTTGGTCCTTTTTCAAAATAAAAGTAGAAATAGAAGATGAAGTAAAAAAAAAAAAAAGAAATCCAACAGTAAAGCTTCAAGCTCATCTAAGGAAAAAGGCGGCTGGCTTGAATGGAACAAGTTCATTTCATTTCACTTCTCTTTGCTCTTGCAAAATAAACGTTTCGTCCTGTGGGAAGAAGGACTATTTTTAACAAGGGAAATATACATATATAGAAATCTTTAAATGTATATGTTTGTATTTTGTAACAATTTGAATTTGAGTCTGCCTCTGCCTGGATTGGTCTGGGTGTTTTTGTTTGTTTAACTATCGAGCTTGTGATGGTGGAATTAAAAAAAAAAAAAACGAGAATATATACAAACGAAATGAGACTTAACTGGGACTAAGGATAATCACCCCCCAAATCCGATTTTGATATGTGTATCTAACGAAAATAAAAACAGATCAAATGAAATTGAATAAGATTCTCTCAGCCATCATCAAGCTAAGAGGGGAAGTGAGGAGTAAAAAAAAAAAGCACCAAAAGGACCCTCGGCCTTGGTCTTTGCTGTACCTACATACATAATATAGAGTAGTTTTTCACATTTTATCCCTTTTGTGAACGTATTTTTTTTTTTTTTTGTTTATTGTATGGCTCTTATTTCCAGTTGGGTGGCGAACCGTTTTTTCTCCAAATAAATACTTCGTTAGTTTCCTCTAGTCATGTGTGGCTTCTATTTGTTTGTCGTTCCCTAAAATAGACCACTGCCAATTCCAGCGTTGGTTCGAATTGAGTAGGTACCTACTACCTACTTCGCGAATTCGCCCCCTTCTCTAACTTTGAATCAGTATTTATATCGATGAGACCAATACAAATACAAACACACACACATGCCTCAAGTAGAATCCCTTTGAGAAATAATATAGGGACTATATTTTCACAGCGCTATACATATACACACTCTAACTATGGATGTAGCTAGTTTCAGTTATGCGAAGTAGGTAATTCCGGTTCGGGTGAGCAAAAAGGGAAATAACGATTATTTGACTGTTTGTGTGTAGAAAAGTGGTTTGATCTGTTTGTGTTTATATTTTCTTAAAAGCAGCACAAAAAAAATAGAAAGAAAAGAAAATTGAATGACATTTCCTGTTCAACAAAAAAAAAGAAGAAAAATTAGCTTTAAGAAAAATTTCAAGAGAATAGGTACCTAATCATTGTTCAAAGTTAATGAATTGTTAAGAAACGACGACGACGACGGCGGAGATGGAGACGGTGACGGCTGACAGCTCACAGAAAATAGCTCTTATTAAGCAAAATAGTCAAAAAGGAAGTCATTATTTTCTTAAATATGTATATTCTTTGATAAATGTGCGGATAAACTGTGTTGTATGGGTAACTGTTTGTTTATGAATTTTTATTATATCCATTTTATTAAAGATATTCTATTATACTCATGAAATTCTAATCAAAATTAACTCATCCATGTGATAAGGGGGGCGATTGGAATTTTTGTTTATTGATTTAAACCCACACGCTGTGGCCTTCTATCGAAATGTCCATTTTTTCGATGTTTAATAATAAGAATAAAAATTATTTTTTTATTTCAAAATAGAGAAAATAAATAGCAAACAAACTATGTTTTTCAGAAATAAAAATGAGATCTATGTATAAGCAAACCGCAGCGGATTTTTTGGAGACTTTTTCTGCACTGCGTCTGTTTTAAGATCTATTAATCGGATCATCAAGGTTAAATTCTACAGGACTACCTACTTAGGGAAAATGATACGAGTATTATTTCCTATTTAAAAAAAAATTTAATTTATAATACCTACTCCTTAACTTTTTTTGTATTCGATATAACGTTGTATACACCTTTAAACCATCATATTTTAATAATTTGGTGTAATAATTCCACTTACAAAATTTCATTCGACTCAGACTATAATCATTAAAATAATTAGAAATTTCTTTCATAATTTGTATTTATTATTATTATTATTTATTAATCATAATATAAATATACAGATTAATTTAAATTAACAGCACTAGCTTTATGGCTTTTGGCTGAGGTTTTACAAAAATATTACTTAAGAATAACTTATGATTAATAAAGGTTTAGGGGAGCGGTCAAGGATATCCGGAACAAATGCCAAGGGCAGGTGATCCGGAAACCCTCGGCCGCTCCCCGTTAATTTGTATTTAAATTAGGTACTCTGTTCTAAAACTGAAATTTATAGTTGTGGGAGATTTTTTTTGGAAAAGTCTCCACTCTTTGTTCGCAAAAGAATTAATTACTGAGATTATTTATGTGCTTATATTTAAGACTGATTCATTTTTCTTTTTGTTCTTTCTGTCATTACAGCATGGCCTTCTGTGATTTTATATTCGTTTGTTTTTTTTTTTAATTAGTGAAACTCTCCACAAATTTGTTTGGCTGTGTTTTTCGTTATAATTTTGTTCTCTTATTAGAGAACAAAAAAACTTTCTATTTCTAAGATATAGAACGGCAAAAATTTCAACAAGTTGATTAAAATACACTTTTTAGAGCTTAAAGCATATTACGAAGCTTGCGCTAAACTAGAGATTAATGAACCGAACAAATATTTTGTGCACTAAAATTTTACAGATAAGTGATTTACAGTGAGAAACGAAAATTTTATTTTTGAGCTGCAGCTGCAGATGCGTACCACTCAGTTAAAATGATTCGTTTAATTTTAGCTTGGCTTAATTTGGAGAGAATTTTGTATAAAAGCTAAAATTAAGATCGAACTGCTTACTAGGCTTACGTACTAGAAAAAAACATATAATTTTGAAAACTTGGTCATTGTATTTTTGTTTTAGAAACTGTAAATACCTCTGCATTTAAATTCAAGCCAGAAAAAAAGTGCATAGCATAATTTGATGTCTTGTATATTTTCACACTTTTTTGTTATTTTGGGAAAAAACACTTTTCAAGATGGCATGGCAGTGCGCCAGTAATATGCCTGGTTTGGTTTTGAGAACTGGGTATAATTCACCTTTATAATAAAAATAGCAAAATAACATGCCCTAAAAGGCCTTAGAGTTTAACTCTATTGAGTACAGACAGATGGTTCAGAAAAGTCATTTAAGAGGGCTTTTCAGAATTATCTACCTTTCAAGACCAGCCATCTCATTAAAAAAAAAAATAAATATATTCCTTTGATATTATTGCCAGGCACATGAACACTAGTTTACTTTTTGTTTTGCCATATAAAGCCTTAGATAATATAAACTCATAATTTATAAACTCATTAATTTATAAACTCATAATTTGTTCATTAAAATAAAATATAATTGACAAAAAAAAATTATATTAAATTTAATTATTTAAAAATGTCAAACCGCAATCATGATGTTGTCTTCCAATTAATTATTATGCATTTAATAATCCACACTCGAATTCGCTGTACACAATTTTTAAAACCAAACCACACAATCATTAGAAATACCAAAAAAAAAAAAACTTGTTTATTGTCAAATTAAAAACTCATTGTCCTGAAAATAAAAAAATATGTATGTACTTAACTTTAAACATATACAAATAATATTCACAAAAAAAAAACTGGATTCCAAATAAAAGAAATTCATATTGAAACAATATTCAATAAGATAATAATCAACAATAAGTATAACGAAAAAAAAAAACAAAAATATCAACCAAAACACTAGAATGTTTTATTTTTTTTATTTTTTATTTAACAATAATTCATTCGTCCTCTGTGGGATTATTTATTTCCGTGGTCGTTCCTTCCGGGATTTTATTAAACAATGACAATTATTGGATGAATAAACTGCTTTTGTCTTTATGCAACCTTTTATATAACGAAACGAATAAAGTTGTTTCCACTCTCGTTGTCATTCATTATCCTTGTATTAAAATGAAGCCGTTTGTCCGTGTTTCATCGAGAGGTCCTTGTACAGTATATACATACTTTCGTTTATTGTTCGTTTTGTTTTATTTTTCAGTAAATATTATGGATTTAAATTCAGAATAACAATATATTCGAAATGAAAACGAGCAACTTTTTTTTCTGTAAACTATTTTTTTTTAATTCAAAGAGACAGAGAAAACATGCGTTTAATTTAATGTTAAATTAATGTTGAACGTTAAACATGTCTCAGTGTTGCCAACGTTTTTTTGTTTTTTTTTGGTCAGGTAATGTTAATTATATACAGTCAAGAATAATATTATCGCTTCTCGTTTATTATGTTTAATCAGGTTTTTTTATACTTAAGGGCAAGTAGTGGGCCTGCAATAATTTAAAGTCCCCAAGTCAATTTTTAGATATTTTTACTTTTGAGTCCCAAAATAAAAAAAAAAAACTTGTTTTCAGGGGTATTGCTTGTTCGAGAAAGTAGTTTCGAATCATCCATGAGATATCTCTTGTCATGAAAAATTGATTGTGATCTTATCCATTATTGTTCGGCAAAAAATTGTGGGTTCCCTTTATTCCTGCAACCTATCAATACATACACATTGAATGGTTAAGAGATGCCAGCTCTTTTTTTTTAATCAAAAATTACTCTATTGATTTTGATTAAAAAAATGTAGTATTAAACGATGAACCACGTTTTTGAATGATTTATTCAAATTTATGGATTTCCTGTGTCTAAGACAAAATCCTAAATTTGAAAAAGTTGAAATTATGCACTCTTAGGTTATTTTATACTGGAATTGAAAAATAAAATTATAAATCGTACTTTTTGTTTTAGTTCTAGTCTAGTTGATTATTTTTTCATATATTATATTATGCGAGTTATTGTTAAATACAATTTTAGGTCTTGGTTATTAATTTAAATCAATTAAATCTTAAAAGTACACATTGAATCATTCAATTACCATTGTTTATTTTTTTAGTTCAATTTGTAAAAAAACAAAGCATGTAAAAAAAATTATTATTAATTTATTGCTTCCTTTTATATGTTTATTTTTTTACAAATAAGAAAAATTAGCTGGCTTTGCACAAAATCTTTCATCAGTTTTAGTCTTTTGAAAAGTGAAAATAGAATTTATAGGGACTTCAATAAAATTTTGTGGAACGCTTCAAATTTAAATTTTTATTTACATAAAATAAGCAGTATAACGTCATCTGTTAGCGATACCATTTTCGTTAGGGTCAAAATTAACCGATAGTCAATTCTTTAGTGTTTGTCTTTTCTAATTAGACTCAATATTTTCTCCTCCCCATACAAAATTAAATTATCTCATATTGCCACCATTTACGCCTGAAAGTATGCACTTTCAGATCTAAATTTATTTTTTTGAATAAAAGATTAAATTTTTCTTTCATTAAATATTTTGTGACAAATACAATATTTTTTTCGGGGCTACCTTTAAGTATGAACCTACTTCTTTACTTTGTTTAAAACGTATTGAAAATGTTAAGAATTAAAAGCCAGTTTTTTTTTGCGACGTGGCGTTATCAGACGTAGATATAATTAACATTGTAAAATAACACGAAATTTTAAATTGTAACCAAAAGTATGCAATAAGTTTTCGTATTGTAAAAAATTTATTTTATTATTTTGCAATTAAGTAGATGCGTGCGGCCAACCTTTGTCTTTAATTTGCCAATTGAAATGGTAGGTCATCATTCAGATAATGAGGAATGCTATAGTGTATGTATATTATAGGTTGTGAAAATATGAACAAATGTGGTAGGTAATTCACAACAAAAAAAATTACAAAAATATCATTTATTACAATATTTTATAATATTCAAACAATAAATTATGGATGCAGAGCAATTGGTGGGAAGGAAGCCCCGTTGGTAATGTAGTACATCCCGTTTTCAATTGTGTAAATATTGTGTTCATTCATGTGTTTTACATTAATGCATTTGGTTTTGCTTCAATGGACTTGGACGTGTGAGCTAGTGTAGGGTATATGAGAATTGCTTAAATGAACTTTAAATTTATTATGTATTTTGTATATAAATGCGTAGATGTGTGTGTATAGGTAGCAACTATACTACTACTATAGATAACATGGTCGGCTTAAGCAGAAATTACAGGCAATTGACTTTTAAAATATGGAACGCATTATATAATGGAATGCCATTTAAATAATGTGTTTTGATTATTTTAAAGTGAACCATCATTGCCATTATTCGTTCTTGAAATAACTTTAAAAGTTCTTCATGGATAATTGACTTAAATTATTGTTAAAATATTTTTGAAATAAATATGAAACATGAGAGTTATGTAGTTGTATGAGCGTTTAAAAAAAGTGTATTTTTTTTTTTATTTCCTTTTCGAAATTTATGCTAACTTTTCGTTCTACTTGTTGTTTTATTTGTATAGATGATTGCGTGTACATTGGCAGTAGCTGTGGCTAGGCCAGAACCACCCAGTGGACGTTATGGACCTCCAGCGGCACCACAACAAAAGTACGGACCACCACCGGCTCCCCAAAAAGACTACGGTCCACCACCATCAGCGCCTGCTCAACAATATGGTCCCCCATCAAAACCACAGCCGCTTCCTCTTTATGGACCACCAGCTCCATTCTATGGACCACCACCAGCTGAAAATATAATAACCAAGAACGTTTATGTTCACGTGCCACCAGAGGAACCCGAGGAATATCCTCTTAGTGCTCCAATTCAAATTTCACAACCCAAGAAGCATTATAAAATCATTTTCATCAAAGCACCAAATCCACCCTCACCAGCCGCACAAGTTCTGCCTCCACCACCACAGGACGAACACAAAACTTTGGTTTACGTTCTTGTCAAGAAACCCGAACCTCCAGCACCGCTCATCCTGCCAACACCAGCTCCAACAGAACCAAGCAAGCCAGAGGTTTACTTTATCAAGTACAAGAATGCCGCAAAACCAGCCCTCGAATACGGTCCACCGCCATCGAAGCCAGCAGAAGAATATGGTCCACCAGAAAAGTTCTAAATTAAACACACTCACATCATTATATAGGACATAAAAACTACGCATGCAAATATCGAAGAATAAAAATTTATCTTTAAAATTAAGAGAAACCGTAAACAAAATGCCATTTGCTGATAGAACTATATACATATCTAATTTTTAAATTTGTTGTTAATGTTAATTTTATATTTAAAACTTTTGTTGTTATTTCTTTTTTATTTGTTATAATATCTATTGTTAAATAGTTTTCCAGTTAAGTGTGGATTCTATTTTTATATTTGAAACGAATCCTTGAAAGTGGTTATTTTTGTTTTTGCAGTGTAAATAAAGAAACGAACGAAAAATTGAAGAAAAAAAAATGTGCTTTAACTTTAAATATATACTTCTACTTTTTTGTTGTGCAAAAAAAAAAATACAACGAATGGACGCCTTGGAACAAGAAAAATTATTTCAATTTAGAAAAAACTTTAAGTTTCTTTTATTTTGTGGGAAAAGTAACTTTTTAGTTAAGGCGAAAGTTTTTTTTCCCTTCTTCATTTTCTACTCAATGACTTGGATGTATTACTTCATAGAAAAGAAACAAAAAAAAAAAAATTGACGGGAATGGATTGTTTTGTAAATGAATATAAAATAAGCGTCTGAGATTTTGTTGTACTCGTAGTACCTATAGTAGAAAAAGAATGACTTCATTCTTGAGGATATTTATTTTGATGTATAAAAGTTTCAACGACTTGAAAAAACATATAGCGAGTAATAGATTTTTTGAGAATGAGATGAATATTTGCAATAAATTTTATAAATAAACTTATATGGGATTACAATAATGTGGGAGGAAAAAAACTTCGATAATTTAAGCTGACCGTACATTAGGATGTAGAAGTAGGTACAGGAATGTGGTTTGCGTCAAGCCTATTCATGGTCTGTACGTCCAGACATAATATATGTAATTAACTTTTATTAGTCAGCTATGTGCCAAATATTCTCAATTTTGAAAGACGCATTTAAAATTTGCAATAATTTTTTTGAAAGAAATAATTTAAAATACATTTTATAAGTGGACTGTATATAATAACACTACCGCACTGGTCGCAAAGACGAATGGATATCGAATGTACAATTTTCCTCAGATCTTCTTTCAGTTGCTCATAATTTTTTTTTTTTTTTTGTTGCTTTAGTTTAATCGAAATTCGAAATGCAGCTGGTGGATGATATTGATAACTTTTGCTTTTCTCGCTCCATTGCCAGTTACCGCTATTTGGGACCGAGAATGTTGAAGCTCAATAATTGTATGTTATATGTCGATTATAGTATTCATCATAGTCGCTCCCATTGTTTCTTGTGTTCTGAGTTGTACGCAGCCTGTGGTTGAGAAGGTTTTGTATTTTTCTTGGTCTGATTTTCGGGACCGAGATGATGATGATAGCTTGTTCGCAGCTGCAGCTGGTTTTCGATTTGGTTTGTAGATCTCTATCCGCTCCTAGTTTCTTTTTTAAACCAAAAATAACGGTACCTGCCGTACAATTTTTTTTACCAAATTGTGAAAATCTTATTTTTCTCAAAAAACGTGCAGACAACTTAAAAAAAAAAATCAGTAATTTTTTTTTACAAAAATGCTACTATTTTATAGAAAAAATTTTCGGAAAAATGAACCATAGAACCATTTTTTTTATTTTCGATTTTCTCTAAAACGGTTCAACTGATTTTGAGAAATTTTTTTATTGAGAATTTTTACAATATTTTTTTTTTTTTTTGTATTTTTAAAAAAAGTTTTGTTTTGAGAACTTATTAATTCGAAAACGACTTGGTTGATTTTTTTAAACTTAGCACCTATGGGTTTTTTCCCATTTTTAAATACATTTTTCTTATAGGTAACTAAAAATAACAGTACCTCCCATACAAATGTTTAAAAATCGGTATTGAAAATCTAATTTTTCTCAAAAACGGCTATTACGATTTTGATTAAAATTTTTGTGTGAACTAATATCAGAACGATCTACCACCATATTATTGAAAAAAAAAGTTTACCTATCATTTAAAAATGGTACCTCTAATAGAACCATTTTTTGGGTTTTCGACCATTTCATTATCGGTTGAACCAATTTTAATAAAATTTTTTACACAAAAACCACTAATAAGTTTGAATAATATTGCATATACAAATTTTCGAAAAATCAAATTTTGTATTTTTTAAAAGATTTTCAAAATTATTTTTTGAAAATTCGATATTTCGATTATTATTTTTCAAAATTAATTTTTAAACTCCGCACAGATAAGTACTAAAAAAAATTGGCGTACACATTTTTTTTTCTAAAACATATATTCAAAATTTTATATTGTATATAATATACATTTTTCAAAAAAACCGCTCCAAACATTTTTAAAATTTTTTTCGTGAGGGCCGATTTTTGTGCTGATTCCTATGTTTCAGCGATAGCCAGAACATCTGTTAAGCTTGGATTCTAGCGGCAACTCTTAGGTCCGCTATCCATTCCGTATACTTTTGTCCTTCTTTCATTCTCATTTGAAAAAAGTTAAAACGCGCAGCTAAAGTGAGTTTTTTCATCGAAATCAAAATAAGTGGTTCTCCCAATTCTGTCCATCTGTCTGTCTATCTGTTTAGCTACAGTCTTAACGGATGATTCAATTTTCTCAAAAATTGGTTTCTATAGGTTTTTTGGGACGCTTTCCATGTTTTTTTTTTTTTTTCAATCCAAAATTACTTCATATATACCTACCTACATTTTGTTTGCATTTTGGGAAAATATTATTTTTATCAAAAACGGCTCCATAGATTTTTAAAACAAAAATAAGTTATATATGAGTTTATAATAGAACTGTTTACTAAAATAATTGATAAAATAAAGTATAAATTATAATACAGTGCACAGATTAATTTACCAATAAATGAAAAGACGTCCGAATACTTTGATGATTCAGTAGAGAAGGGAAGTTTATTTTGACATAAATATAAATGACATTTGTAGTGAGCTTTTATTATTGTTATCCGGATAGTGCTATGAGATTAACATAAAAGAGTTGTTCAATGATATAAGATAATAGAACTCAATGGAACACTATTATATATTATTTATAACAACAATAATCAATTTATTTTTTGTTTTACGTTTAATTTTCTTTTTTTGAAAACTATTCGTATTATTATTTTTTTTTCTCTTTTTGAAAACTAAATACATATTTCGAAAACGACTTGTTAGATTTTTATCAAAGTTGGCACTTGGCGGTTTTTTAATATTTTCTTGCTGATGAACAAAAATTTATTCTTATATAGGTAATCAAAATAAATCATACCTTATTGTTTTAAAACCTAAAAATAAAAACTTATTTTTCTCGAAAACAACTCCTATGATTTTTACCAAGCTTGTATCAAGCATCAATTAAAATATAAAAGTTTTAAATAAAACAATGACAAATTAAGTGAACTTTCACCAAGTTTAAGGCTGAAGTTATTTTCGAAGCCATGGCAACTCTAACAGCGAACATTAATTACATTGAAAAATTCAAAACAGACCATCTATAGGTGGACGAGTACCTATGTAATTAAATACCAAGAGACTTTGAACAGCTTATTTCCAAAAGTACAATATCAATATTGAACACAAAATGTGTGGGTACAATGGCAGAGCAAAGCAGACTTCAAATCTAAACTCAATTACAACCCCTAATTTGTTTACTTACAAAATGAACTAAATTATTCAATTTATTTTTGAAATACCTCCCATGGATAGCCGAATCATAACCAAAATTCACTTAAAGAAAAAAAAAAAAAAAGAAAGAAAGTTGACACCCGCCTTTGAAAATTTTGTATCATTTAAAAAAATACTCGTTATAAATTGCTGCGACTCTTAACATTAACATCACCAAACGCAAAAACCACACTCCGCCTGTTAAAGACATGAATCGCTCTATACACAACAACAAGTTGACTTTGATACCATAAAAACAGAAGCATCATCAGGGGCCCGGTGTGGTGTAAGAAAAAAAAGAGACCAATTTGCCAAAGGAAATACAAATGCTACAATTTCAACCCTCCGCATGTTGTTTCTGAAGTTGCTGTTGTTTTTTTTTTTATTTTCAAGAAACACAAACTGGCAAAAATATTTTTCTCCCATAAGTCGCAAAGAAATGCTGAGGAAAAAAAGGTTTCTTGGAAATAAAGAAAAAGTCTCTCTGACTTACACTTTGTGTCACTCGTCATAAGAACTTTAGAAATTCGACGAGTTTCTCTTATTCTTGGTGAAACACACACACATTTTCATGTAAGAAGTCCATCCTCCAGCCATAAGCAGAAACATCAGGATTCTGGAAAGATGGCAGGCGACAACTGAAAACGCCCACAATACACTCCCATGACCTCAATGACGATGACGCCACCGTCGTCGTCGTTGTCGACGATCCGTTGTGAATGTTCTCTACTCAACGAGACGACGGTCGTTCGTTGTTGTCGTTGTCGTTCTCGTCCTTTTAGACTGACATAGCAGGAGAAATGAAGAAACTTTTGAAGCAATGAAATTTGAATTTGAATAACTCAAACATTTTCATTCAAAAGTTCGGTTAAAGTTAAATTTACCAAACGTAATGACATTACATTTGTATACATGTTCCAAGGAGAGGACGACACTTGAATTCGCCACCGCACCGCGCGTCACTGCCACTGCCACTGCCACTGCTACCGCCGCCGCCACCTCCACCGCATACTCATGAGAGCGTTTGCCCGAATACACCCACAAGGGTCCATTTTCATCGCCTTCGTTTCAATTCGTTTTCGTGTATGCAAACACAACCCGACCCAGCCTGGGGGCAAAAACGAAAGGATATATTCCTTTTTAGCTTCCTTAACGTTTCGATGCTATATTGCGTTGCGAGCGGAGCAGGAGCAGGAGCAGTATCTGTATCCGTATCTGAATGTGATGTAGGTATAATAAATTTGAAAGAACCTCATCGTATCCCAATCGTTTCTTCTGATACCATCGTATAACTATACGCGATTACGGCAACTATATACGATGACAAGGACACTGAGGAGTAACCAAGCGGTAACCAGCCACACAAACAGCCCACACGTCACGCCACACGCCACCGCCACCATACAAACCTCACAACACTGCCGGCAACCCCCCTTCCCAAAAGGCTTTCAAGGACCTCTTCACTCGTTTACGACGAGCCCGAGCCCGACTTAACTCGCACTCGAGAGGAGCATCTCGAATGTGATGATAAAATTTCATTCTGTTTTGTATCTGAAGTGTTTGTTGGCAGATTGAAATTTTCGGATCTGTCGTTTCAGGAGTTTTTGACTTTTGTCTAGATACAAAAACGCATACGACGAATAAACATGCAAACATAATATGTATGTTACAAGTATGTATACGACAAGAGTGTCCTTGTTCTGATGTGGATATCTACACGTTTGGATAGGGTTTCTGGTGTGCGTTTGCGTGTGTATATATGACATTCGTTTATGTATAGTTTCACATTCGGTTAGGTTCGCTTGAAAAACGATTTCGCATCGCGATGCTATAACATTTTGAAAGAATGATGCCTTTGTTTTCATTTAGCTGAAATAAATCCTTTAGCATCAGGCACGTAACGACATTGGTGACTCGAAGGGCTGAAGTCTCTTATCTAAGTTTGAAATTTGTCATAGGTTTTTCGAACAAATTTAAATTCTAACCAAGATTTTGAAGGCAGATTAGAATTAAAAGTCTTCTTCAACACGAGAATTGATTTTAACATTGTAAGTAGAATTTTTTTCAAGGTTAGACAGAGACACGTAGATTCCAGAGGGCACTAGCTTCCAAAGTTCTTTTTTTTTCCAAACCCTTTTTTTTGTCTATTAACTCCTACTCTGACTAACTCGAGGTGAAAATCGGGTGCATATAGTATGGTACCTCCAGCTGAATATTGGATTTCAAAATCCCTTTGGGAGGTTGCTTCCAGAAAAGCGAACTTTTCAAATTTCTCAAAAAATGGTAGACATTTAGTCATTTAGGTTTTGACCAACAATTAGTATAAAGGCATCAGATTATTAAAAAAATTGTAAAAAAAGAGCCATTTGCAGGAATAAAACTTTAGAAAAAATTATGTTGAACTTAAGCGCTCATGTTCTACTTTTTCCTCAGCGTTAATTTTCACTAAACTTAAATACATAGTTTAATTCCGTTTCAGTAAATAAGCTTTAAAAATGTTAGATTTAAAAAAAACATCAATCGAATGGTATTATATTGTAAGTGTTACCGTTGTTTTTTTATAATTTTTATTAGATTTAAAGTCAAGTATAAAAGTATATTTTTTATTTTTTTTTATTAAAAAAAATCTATTTGTAAATTGCAATAACGGAAAATAACGTGATGTTAATCATAAGCTACTCAACATTTGTCTAACTTTAAAGCTCTTTACTAAAATGTTCTTAGTTTAAAAAAAAACTATATACATACATATTATCATATTAAACATATTTTCTTAATTAACTCCTGCTGAACATGCCAAAAACAAATGCGAAAAGAAAGAAGCCCTTTGAACTTATCGTAAAGGGTAAAGTGCCATGTCGAGTTGGTATGATACTAAAAAATAAAATAGGAATTTTGTGATTTTAACATTAATAAAATATTAAAAAATGAAATGCACGACTGAGTCGCACGAACTTGCTCTTATGTGTGATCACACTGTTGTTTTAAGGTATGCTTGATACTCACACTTTAGATTGAAACATTGTTAAAAAATGATTTCTTACACAAATCTGAATTTATCAGAACAAAATTTTAAAAATCGTTGGAGCGGTTTTTTTAAAAAATATTTTTTTTATACATGTAAAAGATTTTGAAAACATTAAAAAAAAATGTATACGTAATTTTTTAGAACTTACTAAAAAGGAGTTAAAAAATTAATTTTGAAAAAAAAATTAAAAAATTAACTACCCATTTTTGAAATATCGAATTTTCAAGAATTAATTTTGAAATCTTTTTTTAAATCCAAAATTTTGTTCTTTGAATATTTTATGTTTAAAAAATTTCATTAAAATTTTTCGAACACATAATGATGAGATACCTAGTCGAAAACCAAAAAAATGTTTTTATGAGAGATACCATTTTAAGACGATAGATAAAATTTCTTTTCAATAATATGATAGATCGTAGTCACATACAAATTTTCAATCAAAATCGTAGAATTCGTTTTTGAGAAAAATTAAATTTTCCATATCGGTTTTATAACATATGTATGTGAAGTACCGTTATTTTTGGCTATAAGAATTATTTGTATTTAAAATCTACTAAATAATACCAAAACACTGCTGGATGCAAAGTTTAATAAAAATCGATAAGTCGTCTTCGATTTATTAAGTGCTCAAAAAAAAATTTGAAACTTTAATTAAAAAAAAAATTTGAAAATTTTGGTATGCAATATGTGTTTTTTAAACTTTTTTAAAAAAATCTTTAAAAAAAAATTGATCAAAATCATTTTTGAGAAAATCGAAAATCGAAAATCAAAAAATATGGTTCTATGGGAGGTACCATTATTATAACCATTTTTAGGATTTTTTTTAAAATGTTAACCTTTTTGTAAAAAAATTACTGGATTAAAAAAAAAAGTTGTGGGCACGTTTTTGAGTAGATTAAGATTTTTAAATCTTTTAGGGATACTTGTTTCTTCCAAAAATATAATGTGATTACTAACAATATATTATTTTAGAAACAAAGCATATTTTAACTAAGCGTGTTTATTTTATCACTGATTTATTGTTTTTCATAAAAACTCTTTATAATAAACTTAAAAAAAAACTGTAAGTTTAATTTGTCATGCTTGGTGACATTATCATCCACATGACTTATGATCGAGGAGAGCCCCTATACTCAGATGAGAGAATCAAGTAATATGAAAGGTGGAGGTGCTTGGTAATTCTTGTAATTAATTTTTGTTGGGCTAAAAAATAACTTAAAATCAATCGAATTTCTCTGAATAAAGATCTAAGTTTAAATTTGTATATATTGAGTAGAAAAAAAGGTATACTTGAATACGCCCAGATACGCTTTCAATTATTTTTTTTTTTTATTTTCTCCTAAAAAACAGAAAAAAACGGCAAAGAATTGACAAATGCTCTAACTTATGTACACAGGAATGCTTGACTGCTGAAAGTTGTAAGTCAGTAGACCTAGGTTCATTTTTTTTATAAATATTATAAATTAAAAACCCATATCCTGAAAACTCTTTCCTCATAACGATCATTTTAGGCTTTTGGAATAGTTTTTTTTTTTTTTTTTTGGAAAAAAAGGACAACCAAATCTCCCAATGAAATATGATGTTTTTTATTATGAAAAGAAAAAAGTCGGGAATTTATATCAAAACTACTTGAATTTAAAGATTTTTCCGTGTATTTTTCTCTGTCGATTTAAATTCCACGATCCACTGAATTTTTAAATAATGAATTTCAATATGTTTCAATTCTTATCAATTAATAGTAAATTGAAAATCGTAATAGGGGAAAATATTATACAGCTTAATTTCAAAATTTATTTAAAAAAAAAAATATATGAAAATAATTTCCAAGAATCTCTAGATATGAAGGTTAAAATAAATCAGAATGAGCTGTAGCTCAGGATTCAGACAAGAGATTAAAATCTCGAAATAATTTTTCTTTACAAATTCGTCATAAGTATCTACCTATGTTTCAGGTAAAAATAATAACATTAAAGTAGGTAATTGAGAAACTTCCTTACTTACGGCCCTGGAAATTAAATTTAATATACCTATATATAAATGTAAACAACACAATACAACACAAGTTATAACAAAAAACAAAAATCCTTGTAACGGTTCAATGAATTTTAATTGTTTAAATTCCTCCTCATTTCAAATAAGGATACTAAGATTAGATTATTATGCCTTGTACGAAAAGGGGGTGATGTTTTGTCTTTTGATTTTCCTATACCAACGATCCACGCGCAGGTTTTCCTCATAAAGGAAATACGGAATATACATTATATATTTAAAATACACAGACAAAACAAGTAATTTAAGATGACATTTTCGTTGTTATTTCTATATATAACGAAACAGATGAAGCTCTTGTTTCACATTGTTAATAAATAAATCCAAGACTTAAGGACTTTATATCTCTTGTAAAGTCATAAGCAAATTTGTAAATAAAAATGTATTACTATGAGGCGAATTTTACCTTCCTCTTGTTAAATAAGGAGCAATTCAATTTAAATTATTTTAACATCTCAATTTATCAAAAAAAAATATATCTACATATGTAGATATATGTTTTTTTAAGGAGGTGTATATCAGCTTTAAATAATTGATTCTTTTTAACGGATATTTAAAAAATAAATAATATATAAGTAGTATACAAAGACTTATTATGATCACCTTGTAACCTTTGGTTTTAGTAACATAGACTTATTTTCAGAATCAGACTTGGATATTTTTGTGTGCTTTGTCCATATATGACTTCTATTGGAAAGCTAGTGTAAAGATATTTGAATAGAAAAGACTACTTTTAATACCTAGGTTAAATGCAGTATTTATAAATATTTGTTTTGCTTATTTAAACCGAGGGGATTCATGCATTGGCGGTTTCTCTCAGTTGGCTAGTTTGGCGCCGCCAAACCAAGAATTAAGAAGAATAAATTCTATTTAATAGGTACATTTATTATGCAATTAATAAATTAGTTATTAAGAAAATTAATCTTAACAATAATAATGCTAGCATAAATAACGAAACAATTCATTTTCAAATCAATTATTAATTCACGCCATATAAAAACCCACATACAAAAAATGTCCCTTGAAACATTGATTTGGCTCTAAAATAAACGCCAAATCATTCCATACAATAAATACCAGTGTTCGGTGCTTGAAATTACTACACGTAGTAATTTAAGAACACATTTTTAGTAAAATAAACGAAAGGGTTGGCGCAGAAAAAAGCGCCTACGATGAGATATGAGACATCAGCCTGCAAGTGGAGTAAGTATAAGCAGGTACATTCGTTTGTTCCTTTTTTGTTTTATTTTCGTAGGTGCATTTAGGAAAAACAGTAGGCGTTGTGTGTGCTTACTCGTGTTATTAAATTATTGAATTTAAATTTGTTTTTCTATGTTCTATCCCAAAAATTTAGTGCGAATAAATATTTTATAAAGTAGCTATATTGTTTAAAATTAATTAAATTATTTTATAATTGCGTGGATTGGATAATGTGAGTATCTTTATTCGTGTCACTTTGCAATATGAGAGTGCGATTTTAAATTTTATTTAGTTTTGTTGTGAGATGGCTGTCTTTCTTGAATTAGAGGTGGAAAAAGTGCAAAGGGGTATAAATACTGTAGTTGTATATGTAAGTAGCTCTAAGTAATAATCATAAAAGTTGATACTATACACATACTCGCGTTTTTATGAACATTGGTTATCGTGAACAGAATTTTTTGTTAACCGTTCATCCCATTTAAGAATGCATACTGCTAAGTACCTACACTATATTATACAATACATACAAATAATAATCAAATCCTCTGTAGGCTTCAGGAATAATTACAATAGGTACCTACATACATTTCATATACATTACATATAGTGATAAAATGTTCCAAAACGGTTTTGAGTTTTTTTTGCAATATTTCCACAGTGGTATGTTATTTATAATTATGTAAGTTCTTTATTCATTGGGATTTTTTTCCTTGATGGGATATTTCCATAATAACTTTTTTAAGGGAAAAATCGCTTTCTCCTATTTCAAAGCAAATAATATTTTTCATGTTTTTATTTGTGTGTTTCATATTTCATTACGAATAAATTAGAAAACTTTATATTTTCTGGTAAAAATGCATTTATTTTAATAGTTAACGTTTTCGAGATTTGACTATCTCATCATCAGAGAAATTTTTTCATGCCACAACATGAAAAACGAAATTTTAGAAATGATCAATTTGTTTCAAATGAAGTAAAATATAGAAAATTATTCTTTGAAATCGTTGATAATTTAAGTATGCAGATATCACAAAGGTTTCATCATTCGAAAAATTGAAATATTTCAATTTATTGAACGGGAATAAATTTAGTAGTTATCCCCAAAAAACTACTTTCCTGAAGAACTAATCAAAAATCTGATTGAAAGCTACCCGGAGATTTTTGAATTCACTCAGTTAAAAAATTAATTGACTGTTTTTTATGAAAACAAAGATGCTATTATGCAACCTGCGGTTACAACATCAACAGAAACTTCAAAAACGACATCACCATTTGATATCTTGCTCTGGGTGGAGTCAAAAAATATCATTGGCAGTTTTGAGCAGATGTAGATATAAGCTTTCAAAACTCATATGTACACGTACAGTACCAGCTTCAACAGCATCCGTAGAGTGCTCTCATCGAAAAGGATTTCTTGAAGGATCTGAATGCTGAAAGAAAGTAACTATTTTTACGAAAAATTTTTTGAACTTTGAGCGACGAGCGATTTTATTTATAGATAAATAAGCTATTTTTAAACCGTATTCAATAGAAGAATATTTTTTTTTTTTTTTTGTAAATAAAACTTCATAAATTTAAAAAATGAACGATTTGTGTATTGATGTATTTTTAATTTATTTAAAGCACTTAGCCAACCCTAAGCTAAAGACCAGGAATCGCCACTGGATTCATGAGTCTTCTCAATGCTGTATATTTCTGGTGATTTCAGTTTAATGAAACTGCGAAAAGCAATAGATTTTGATATACAAGAACAATGTTGTTCTACTTTTTCACGAGTTTAAAAAACTACTGTCAGTTAGTGACCGCAGTTTATTTAATAATAAACTTATTTAACAAGTATTTTGACTCATTTTCTATAATTCGACTTGAAAGGAAATTAAAGCATTATAATATGTTTATTTCGCAAAAAATATAAATGCTAGGATACTACTCACAGTTAATTGGTCAGAAGTACTTTTTGACTGAAGCCATGATTTAGACTGTAACCTTTCAGTCTAAATCATGGCTTCAGTTAAAAAGTCAATAACTTAGGAATGCAGTCAATTTAAGAGTGCAAAGTCAAAAGAATAAAAAAAATATGAGATGTGGTAGTTTTTAAATCAAAGTATACTATAAGTAAGTCAAAGTTTTTACTTTTATTCAAAGGTTTTAGTTAATTAACTGCAATAATGTACTGATTAGCAGTCTTTTTACAATTCTCAGGTAATATATTGTAAGCTACCACAAATTCTCCTCAAAAATTATTTTTGCTATCTAGGTATGCAGTCTGTGAGTTAGGGCATATATCATTGAGAAATTTGTTTATTATTTATAAATTTTTTACCAGATTGTTTTGTGTTAGAAATATCTAGTATTATTATAGAAATACATATTGATTTTTGTCATTAAATTGTTGATATTAAATCCTTTATTATAATATGAGAAAATGTAAAACCTCATTTTTAAGCAATAAACTCATTCATCATCAGTTTTAAACTAAAGTATGGGAGTGCGTGGAGGTTAAATGAATTGGGCAAAAACTAACAAATTAAAACAGAAGAGGAGGTCAAAAGAGAAAAAAAACCTGGAATGAACTCCCTAAGCTAAGACAGGCTAAACTACTCCTTACTTACTACTCCTTGGAAATTAACCCCAAGAACGCTTTACATCCTGTATTAGTTTAAGTAGAAATAACCTAAGAATTATAATGGGTCTTTTCGCTGGTCATTATAAGTTTAGAAGACATCTCAACATTCTCTGCTTGGTAAGCAGCTCCAATTGCAGTTTCTGCAACGCTCACATTTAAGGTAGTTGCGAAGCACTTATGCACAAAAGACACACATATCTGAGACAACACCCCAAACCCAAACTATTACAATTTCTCAAATTAACAAATTTGGATTAAGACCTGTAAACCTACCTCATATTGCTCTGAATGGAGGCACAATAGATCTTAAGGTCGCAGTCCAACTAAAACCTTAAAATTTTCATTCATTCAGTAAAAACTTCATTTAAATAACATTTATGTTAATATAAAAAATTATTATCAACCATGACAAATCTAACCTGCGTAAACCAAGAGTGAAGAAAAAACTTTAAAACTCAATTAAAAAAAAAGTAAGTATACGCCCAAGTGTACCTAACATTTTTTTATTGGCAATTTCAAAATTCTATAATTTTATTCACAGATATTTTAAAATTCGAATGCATATATTTTTTGAATCAATTTAATATTAGAATATTTTTCAGTTGTTAATGCTTCCTTCAAAGTCGTTTATCATTGATTTTTATTTTTTTTTTTTTACAAATTCATCATAACGTCGTCGTTTGAATGTGTTGTAGCAATAAAATGAGTAAATAAAAAGATGCATAATATGTATGTACATGTACAAATAAAAAATATGATAGTAAATGTTTCACACTCAAAATTTTAAACCAGAAAATGTAAGAAGCTATATTTTTTAAGTAGAAATTTTGCAATTGTGTTCTTATTATTTTTTATTCAAATTCTAAAAACCCACATAGTTTCTTATATATGTAGTTTAATTTTTGAAAAAATTGAAAACAACTTAAAGGTGTTTTGGATATTAACGCCCATATTATTCACTTGATTAATCCAATTTAAAACTTAAATCCAGATGTTAATTAATTTAAATCAAATATTTGAAAGGAATTTTAAATTATTCACTCATTAAATCTACACTTTAATTTAGCTTTTTTTAAAAAATCTAATGATGATAAATTCAATTGGATTTAAACAGGTCTCTGAGCGCCAGTTTAAGTATGTACGTAAATGTAGATGAAAATTCAACGCCATTAAATTCTTTTTTATATTTGTATGATTTTTTTAAGCTTCCAGAATTAAAGAAATCAAATAAATATATTACAAAATAAATAAAGAAATACAAAAATAAGAAAATTGGAAAATTAAAAATAAATTTTCTTAAAATACATGTTATATTTTAGCTGTTTGCATAGCTTAACTTACATATTGACATGGATTTAAATCTTTGGATTTAATGGTTAGATTTAATTTTCAGAATGAATAATATGCCTGTAAGTAAATAATATACGTTAGTTTTACTGAAAAACGAAACTGGATTTAAAATTGTGTTGTTCCTCTAAATCAAAAGTTTTAAACACTTTACTGTTGTATATCCATTCTACTCAAGGCTTTTTTTTATTTCCTATCCCACTCATTTTTTTCAGGATGGTATTTTAAAGATTGAAGTATGATTTGTTCAAAATATCATATTATCTACATATTTATTTTGAGCAAAAACACAGGAAATCAAGAAATATTTTAATGTAAAGACGTACCGCTTACTTACTTAGTCATATGGATTTAAGTTTTAAACTGGATTAATCGAGTGAATAATATGGCAGTTAGAGTGAACAAAAATTAAGAAAAAAACCAAAATCAATTAAAAAATATTACAAAAAGAAAGCCACGCTTCAAAACGCTATGCCCTGGAAACCCTCCATATTATAAACAGTCCCAACACTATGAATAGGAAGCAGGACACTCAAAATATATCGGCGGTGTACTGCTCTCTCGCTTCTTCAAAAAACGCTAAATAACAAGCTGTATTGATAATACTTCGTCAACAGAAGTGCTTTTTTCTTCTTTTTTCTCTTTTTCAATTTTAAATTATAATTTGTAGAAAAAAAAAATTTACATCATATAGTATTACATAACGTAAGTTAATCATTTAAACATTGTTTTACTATATTTATTTGTGCATACATGTTCTCATATATTGTTATTTTGTGTTGTTTAAATAAAGATCCCCTGAAGCGGACAGCAATCCCTGTCGAAACGTTGGGAAAAAATCAATGTAACTTTGTTTCATTGCAACTAACAGTGACCAAAAAAGCCGAAGGAAAAATAAAGATCTCATCCACATAATAATAACAAAATCAATTAAAGGCAGGGTGATCAAAAACTAGTTAAAAAAAAATCAAGAACCGTTTTGATTCGGTATATGGAAAATTTACTAGTTCCTGGAGGATATTACCAGTTTTAGTTTAGACCATTGATTACTGTACACCCTGGTATATAAAATTTCATTAACATTTAGACATTTCATTAACATTAACAATTTGTGTGCCTATTTTCAGTATATCTATATCTATAGATACACTTAACATCTACAAAAAAATCTACCTAAAAAAAAAAAAAATTTATTAAAATCGTCGTTCATGTTAAAGTCGAAAATTAAACAAAAACAAAAAGAAATGGTTCTATATATATTCTTGGCTAAAATTTTATTTGTACAAATATGCACAATTCTTTAACAAACAAAAATTCAACAATAAAGTTTTTCTCTTGTTTTTATTGCCATTTTCTTATTTCTAAAACATGAGTCTGTCATACAAAATGAGACACACTCAAGTGTGCAATAAGTATGTTAACAATAAAATTTTATAAATCGAGATTTAAAACCAATAATCATAATCATATCATCATCATTTTATGTTCAAAACACTAAAATGTGATCCAATCTTTTTACATCTTTTTTTCTCCTGAAAATAGCTTCGAGGTGTTTTTATGTACATTCGTATGTATCAAATAATTTTACTTAATTTTCAGACTGCCCATCAGTTCATTACATAAGGATTAAATTGCTTAAAAAAAAAAATACTACCACATACATTTAAACTTTAACTGCAACAAAACGTTTCATCTTCTTCAATGCTTCAACATTTTTGATAAGATAAAGTCTCGAGGCAACACACAATCTTGCATGAACCCCTCAACGCAACATAGAAAAGAATTCAAAGTGCTGTGCGATATTTTTTTGTTATATTTAGTTGCGATAATATAATATTTAACTTGAGTTGAGTACACGTTCATCAACCGCTTGTCAGTAAAGTTAATAATGTATACACAAAACTTTATTAAATTTAAATTTATTTTATCAAACAATGGATTGAAGTCTAAAAATATTAAATATTAAAAACAAAACTATTATTATTATTACTATATTGGTGACTTGGTATATGAAGTATAATTTAATTTGTTTTAGACAGGTTTACAGATCAGTAGTTTCCGAGTGTAAATAAAACTAATTCATTCTTTTCCGACGTTTCGTTGTTTTTTTTTACAACTTTTTCCAAGATTGTCGATAAAGATAAACGTCGGGAAAGAATGAAATAGAGTTTTTTTTTAATTTTAAGATATTATTAAAATTTAAAAAAATCTGTTCGAAAAATTTAGTTTTGATTTATTGTTTCAAAATTTTAAAATTATTTTTTTCAAAAGTGATGAATATTAACTTAAGCTTACTAATTAGTAAGGAAAATAAAGAATGGATTTCTGGCTTTAAAAAATACTATAACTAGGTATTGCAAGGTATCCGACCAACAAATTTTAATTAGAAAACGGCTTATTAACCGGCTATTACCCAAAGAAGAAAGAGAAAAGAAAATGGTTTTTCACTTATTTCTAGCCATTAGTTAGCCATTTAATATGTCCGTACCCAAATTCAACCTTATTTTTAAAAATGGTTATTTTCGAACTAACAAAATAACTTTCTGGTTATTAAGGGGTTAAGATTTATCTAAATTTTAACTCTAGTTTTAAAGTGAAATTTTTCAAACCAATATATATATATATAATATACTATGATGGATAAAATGACTAAGCTAGAAAATTTTACCCAAATCAACCTTAGGGTAATACTTGGATTGTTTCTGCCGTATAGCAAACAAGGGTATAATAATATCTTATTTTTAGCCAAGTAATTTAAGGTTTCTCTATAACATCGGCTATTCTGGAGCTGGCGCTTAATATTGTTGGTTGGGTAGTGTTGTTGGTAATTTTGTTATATTGTGGATTTTGATAGAAAATTTCGAGGAAATAGACAACATTCTTGTAATTTTTTTTTTTTTTTCGACCGAATCCATACACGCTTTAGCATTTTCTCGCTTCTTATGCAATACACCCTGAATAACAGGTCTATACATAAAACATTTCTAAAATGCAACAAGATATTCCAAGTTATCAGTTGCATAAATTCAGCATTGAATTACCGGACAAAATGCCACTCTAAGGAACAAAAAAACTTTGCACAGCTCTGTTAAAAATACAAGAGACTTCCAAGACTTCCAAATTGTATTCAAAGGTTGAACTGAATTAAACGTAATATACATATTGCGGAATAGTATGAACAACTCGCATACCTACCTACATGAGAAGTAGAAAAAAAATAACTTGAGCTTCAAAAAAAAAAAAAAAAGGGTTCAACTATTTGAAATTCTTCGTCTGTCATTCTTGGCTCTTATCGTTAGGAAAAGGCAGCTTGACTCTGCCCGTAGGTGATGATAAATGTCAGTTAGTCGTAACTAGTTTCATACCATCACGGAGGCACTTCATTTCTCCAAGTGCTCGGTCGTGCTATAGTAACTCAGTAGATTCAAAAAAAAACAAAAAAAAACTGAAAAAACACCATTTTCATCGTGTTCATATACACTTATATATACTACAGAGTATGTATGTATATAAGCTTGTTTCTGTATCAAGTTGAATCGAAGTCACGTAGGTTAAAAGGTCACAAAGTCAGAAGTCTGAAATATACCCTTATTTGGATTAGAAATCCCAAAATAAGATAAACGTCGAGAAGTTATGTTGATTTGAATGTATTTGTTGAATAAAGTGGAAGTTGTATATTTAAGAATCCCCTACTTAACCCCAAGAAGGGGGCATCAGAGTATAGTCAACCTTATTCTTCTTTGCAAGGTCCTAATCAAATACGTAATCAATAATCACCTAAGGTATAGACTGAGACTCAGAAATCCACAGAATTAAAATAGAAAATTAAATACAAACACAAATCGAAAAAGCTATATGATGATGGGATACCAAAAACTGGAGAAAGCCCTCAAGGATTAAAACTTTCTTCTTTTTTTCTGATTGTAAGTGTACTCAGTGACAACGATTTGTATGAGCCATCAGGTAGGTAAATGATTTAAGTTGAACAAAATAACAAACATTGAAAGTTTTGCCTTCATCAGATGGAATTTATAAGAAAAAAAAAAAAAAAAAAGTTTAAAATAAAAACACTTATTACTATCGGCAATATTCACAATCATCAATAGAATTTTTTTCGTTCGAAACCAAAAAAAAAAATTATAAAACAAACGAAAGAAAAGTGAAGAGTGGGTGAACAAGTTGGCACTAAGTAGAATCTTAGTTCAGTGAACGTTGATTGGTTTGACTTTGAAGTTAAATTTTAAAAATTAGTTTATTTCACTTCCTGTTTCAACAGGAAGCTTGATATATATTTTCCAATAAAACTTTTATTTTATTTTAAATTTATTTACTTAGATATTGTATTTTGTTTTGGGGCCATTTTATTTTCGTTTGTTTGTCAATATTTTAAGCGGAGATTGTTCTTGGTAACAAGGGCGTGCAAAGACGTAGCCAGAATTTGAACTATAAAGAGCGGATGAGGGTACGAGCATAGTTAAGGGAAGATAAAATATGTTTTTATTTTTAATGAATTTCCCTTCTAAGATATTCTATACCCCTTTAGAGTAAGTATGTATACATAGCATAGCAACCTATATAAAATGCGATAATAGTAATATACACCCACTGACACGCCTACTTTCATTGTTTCTTAGTTTTTTTTTTCGGAAACGGCTTTAACGATTTAGATGATATTTATGGAGTTTGTTCAAATCAACTAGGACAAATTTTTGAAATTAGTCTGAGCCAAATCCACCCACTGCCACGCCCATTCTTCTAATAAATTGGGTTTTTAGGAAATGGATTTGGATTAAATTGGGAGGTACTGTTCTGATGAATAAGAAAATAGTTTTGGGAAAATCCACACACTGCAATGCCCAAGTTTATTGTTTCTTTGTTTTCGGGAACGGCTTTAACGATTTGAATGAAATTTTCAAGGTCTATTTTTGCGAATGAGAACAAAATTTTGAATTTATTTGGAAATTTTATTTTACTGCCCACTGCCACGCCTACTTTTCTTATTTCTTGCTTTTTTGAGTGTAGTTTATCTCCAAGTCCACACATTTGTGAAAAATGTGGTGATACTTTGAAAATTGTGGAGATGCATGTGGAAATAACTCCACACCTGTGAAGATATATTAACATTATGTCGAAATATTTCCATATACATATTTGGAGTTACCTTTTGACATGTGGAGATACATTTGGAGATACTTAAATATACATATATATGTGGAGATAAATGTTGAGATAACTTGACATATGTGCATATACCTTCACATATGTGGAGATACATGCGGATATCTTTTTGTTACGGATACGGTAAAGGGTGGTAAGGTACTTTGGGTGGCTTTTCGGTTTCAAAAGATTTTAACTCCTTTCTTAGGTGATCCGTAGATACTACATGTTACGTTGCTCCAATTAGGCTATGTACCTCCATTGTACAGTTACCAGGCAGTTGCATATGTCAATAGTTCGACGGATATACCATGAAATGACACCAGAGAGATCTGCATTTGCCGTGACTGTAAACAAGACGCAAAGCCAAATTTGTTTAGTTGTTATTGTGGATTTAACAAAATAAAAAAAAGATTCGGTGAAGCTCGGCCGCCCAGATATTTTTTTATAAATCGAGCAAGCAGGCTACGGGTGTTTGGAGGAAGATCATGGTGAACCAGAGTGGCTGGATGACCACACAATTGGATTGGTTTAGTTTCAGTTCTAATAAATTTAATCCAAACCCTATGTCTAGTTTTATGAAAAGATGGAAACTTTTAATATTGAACTCATGTCATGTCGAGAGAAAGAGAGACAGAGAGAGAGAGAGAGAAAGAGAAAGAGAGCAGAAGGAGGGCCACTGAAATGCCAAATACAAACTTGCAACTGGACGGCTCTTAGCCCTCCAAACAACTTTAACTGTAGATTGGCATATTATTAAGAGGAACCCGAAGGAAATATCGGAAATCGTCCTTATGAAATTCGATTGTAATATATTATCGTGATTATATTTCAACATTTCATGAATACGTATAGAAAAGTAAGTACCTTAACTACATACTCCCTTGAAATAAAATGTACTTGTCATTATTTATTATTTTGAATTTGAATTTGAACAAATATCAGAAAGGTAGGGTGTCCTAAGTTCTTAAGATACAAGATCCAATCAGCAAATAATATTTTCCTTCCCTTCGGCTGGAAATGCGAATTTCTTGAAATTATTATATTTATATAAAGGAATTAAATACTTCAAATAGAAATGATTGATATTTGTCTTGAAATTCTATCCTAATTTAACGACTAGCTTCCTTGTTCGAGGACACATCATATGCAAAGACAATAATCACTATTAGTTCGACATTCCGTATTATTGAATATGGGAAAAGCAATTATGCCAGTTTCTGAGAAATAATCTAAAATTGCCGGGACGTCTCTATAACACACACACACACACATACGCATAAACTTAACCATGTTAAAGGGATATTTCCATTTCAAAGACGTACATACGTGTTTTGTTTATATATAAATATATATCGCTTCTTAGGTTCTCCATAAATGCATCTAATTACCGCTTGATACTGTAAAATACATTTATTCAGTATATATAGAATATTCAATATTATTGTTGTTGTACTCATTAACTAAGTAAATTTTCTGGTAATCAAAACTCTAACGAATTGTTCGGATTGCATTTCCGAAGAAGCAAACTCTATGTTTCATTGTGTTTCTATACATGATTAGGGTAAAAAATTACACCAGCAAGATTGTTGCATGCAACACGGTTTGTCGTTTATTAAAATTATTTTTCCAGAAGCTCAATTTCTCAGAATAATTGGCAGAATAAAGACTTTCTGAGAAAAAGGAAATGAAGTAAAATTTTTATAATAAATAAAATAAATAAAATAAATAAAACAAATAAAATAAATAAAATAAATTAAATAAATAAAATAAATAAAATAAATAAAATAAATAAAATAAATAAAATAAATAAAATAAATAAAATAAATAAAATAAATAAAATAAATAAAATAAATAAAATAAATAAAATAAATAAAATAAATAAAATAAATAAAATAAATAAAATAAATAAAATAAATAAAATAAATAAAATAAATAAAATAAATAAAATAAATAAAATAAATAAAATAAATAAAATAAATAAAATAAATAAAATAAATAAAATAAATAAAATAAATAAAATAAATAAAATAAATAAAATAAATAAAATAAATAAAATAAATAAAATAAATAAAATAAATAAAATAAATAAAATAAATAAAATAAATAAAATAAATAAAATAAATAAAATAAATAAAATAAATAAAATAAATAAAATAAATAAAATAAAATAAATAAAATAAATAAAATAAATAAAATAAATAAAATAAATAAAATAAATAAAATAAATAAAATAAATAAAATAAATAAAATAAATAAAATAAATAAAATAAAAAAAAAATAAAATAAATAATAAATATACATACATATATAAAATAAAGATTTGTTTTGTGTACGTTCGCTAACCAGCCAAACCGGTTGACCGATTTTCTTATTTTTTTTTTAAATTAAAGAGGAATAAGGGTAGAAGGTTTAGGACAAAAAAAATTATAAAAAATTAAAGAAAATCTGTTAGAAAAAGAAATGAAATTTCAATTGGTCACATGGGTTTCTGATTTGAACAATATTTATTAATTTGCGCAACTAAAAAATAATAGAGTTCGTGGTGCAGTGGAAAGATCTCCGCTTTAGATGTAAGGGTCTCATGTTCGATTCCTGTCACCGGCGACATTCTTTTTTTAATTTTTAATAATTTTCTCTTTTTTTTTCAACACATTCGCTGCAAAACAAATAAAAACAAACTATTTCTTAAACGCCCTGCGAAGCGGGCGGGGGTTTTGCTAGTAATAAATAAAATAAATAAAATTACAAAAACTAACTATTTTTTTTTGCAACATAGAAGTGATTTCCGTTTTCATAAAAAGAGACATGGACGTGGCTTATTTTTAAACGATAAAGTTAATAGCGTATTCTACATTGCCCTCCTTCTCTTTTTACTTTTGTTTCAAAGACAATTTTGCATAAATGGTTTTACTAATAGTTAGGGTCGAAAATCTAGCAAGACTTTTTTGTAGCTCTATTCAAAACCCAAAATCTGATAAAAAGGTCAATTTTTGTTTTATTTATTAAAAAAAAAATGCGTAAGTTTTCTGTTTCTTTTTTTTTTTTTTTTTTTTTGAAAGAGGAGGGGTTAGGCTGCAAAGTTTTTGCACAATCTAAAAGGTGTCTAATGATTGTAATGGGATATGAATTAAAGTTAGGTGAAATTTTGTTCCTCGGAAGTTTTTTTTTGTTAAATATTATAATCCAAATTTTAGGCACTCGGCTTTAAATAATAATATCAAGGGTATGGATATGCTTTTGTGTTTTTTTGAAGGTTTTCAATTTTGTTTATTTTTTTTTTCTCGTAAACGGACAACTCTAATAAGCGGACAAATTTCTGGGTCCCTTCATATGTCCGGTTGTGAGAGAGTTCATGTTTGTAAATACTTTAGGTTAAATTTTTGATGCGTTCAATAATCGAACTCGGGATTTTAATCAAACTAGACATTACGATTATAGAGAATAGGAAAATAGTGGACTCCACACAATTTTTTGTCTGTCTTCTGTCTTTTTATTTTTAGAGATTCTCTAGAAACGAAATTGAATTGTTTGTTAGCTCCAAAAATAATGGTACCTGTCGTACATTCTTACAATTATTATTAAAGAGGTTATTTATCTCGGAATTGTCCTTAAGAATTTTGATACAAATGTTTGAGTGTAGCTAACTATTGAAGGTCTGGTCCCCATTCATGGTAAAAAAATTGACAACACTTTCCTTAACAGCTCAATCGATTTCAAACAAAATTCTTAATACGAGGGGGGGGGGGGGTCCTTTTAAGTTATAATATATAATATATTGTATATAAAAATGTTCAAAGAAATTTCTTTATTCATTTATTATTCAGCAAATTGTTATGGATCTAACAATTAAATGGCTTGAAATTAAGGTTATTGCTATGAAGATTTCAAATTGGTGAAATTCTCCTTTTTAGATTAAACATTATGTACTCTTCTTTCAGTCAGGTTCGATTTATAGGCGAAGACAAATTTGGTTTCAAATCACTATCCTCATCATGATTACAATTATTGCCATGGTTTTGTTTTATTGATGTTTATCTAAAATCATATACCTATGTAGGTACTAAATTCAATTGACCATTGTATAGAATAGAAGGTATGTCCATTCAAGATAACACTCTTCACCATTATATAAGTCTTCTGAGATGATATCTCTTAAGAAGAACATTCGTAACCAAACAATATATATTATGAGATACGAATGGCAATTCACTTGAACTTAAATGATGGTCCTTATAAGGAACAGGAAACTGTCTATACCTAGGTACTATATATGTATTGAAGTTCTTCGAATGTTTTACATAAGTGGCTCAATGCTTGATGATGATCATTTGACAAATCTCATATATGTCCCCATATAGAAGAACATCATAAGGTTATCTAGATAAATTCAAGCAATTATATGGGATAGTATCTAACAAATGAAGATGACACATTTCAATTGACACCTATGTGCGTGTGGAATATCTTCAACGGTATATGTAGTTAGGTCTATAGGTAGGTACTTTTCACACCTTCTCCGTTTTTGGTATTTTAATTATCGATCTGTTAATCGGAAACGTGTTCTTGATTTCTATATTTGATAAGGGAGATAGATAGAAAGATAGGCACATAGAACAATCTTTGATGAGAGAAAATTTAAAGGACTCAATTGAATTTTGAGGAAGTATTGTCAACATTCTTGGAAATGAAATCGAGAATAAGATTTATTTTAAAATAAATCTGAATGATTAAATAAAATAAATTAGGAAAATACTATGTTCTTACATACTACATTCTTCGTTGTTGCAAAATCACCCCGTGCAATACGCCTCTCGAACATGCCTTGGTGGAGAATTCCACAAACGCATAGAGTTAATAAAAAGCTGCCGTTCCGATTTAAGCCAAGAGACGAGGGGAAGAATAAGTTGGCGATACTTATTAAAAATAAAAAGAACATCTCCTATACATATACTTGTACATCATCGGCGGCGTGTATGTGGAGTGAAGAGGAACTTTCGAATTCATTTCATTCAGTTATACAAGTAGTCCAAGAATAGAGCCCTGTGGCACACCTCTTCTGTTACTAAGAAAGCTAAAAGTGTTGTTGCCTACCAAAATTGCCTATGATCGGAAATTTAAATAATATGACAGAAGAATAACTGCAGAATTCGAAGAACCGTACACAGCTTGGAGTTTATTACAAAGGTCAAGGCCTTTGAAAAATCCAAAATGACTAAAAGTTGTAGACACAACTATTATGTTTCCTAAATCCCAATTGCATTGCAGACAACAATTTATTTCTATTAATGCAAAGTTGATTTTAATTCTTTCAAAAATTAGGCAGGATGGATATTGGTCTATAATTATGACAATTAGGGCTTTTTTAAATGGGTTTAGTTTTGAATTTTTTCATTGAGCGGGATAAATACCTGTTGTCAAAATGAAATTGAAACTATTGAAGAATGAAAAGAACTTTAACTGTATGGATTCCATCACAACTTCATTGATAGCAGATAATCTACAGCTTTGGATCTATTTACGCAACAGAATTCGAATAATCCTGGTAGGCCCATTTCAAGTGTGTTCAATGTGGACACATTTAACATAGGATCCACTTGCTGATGGATTAATTTAATTTGCATAGAAACTCATATATAGAATTTTTTAAACTTCTTTATTGCGCAGGTAACAATATAATTCGAATTGAATATCGGGTCTATACGGTTTCCAATGTTCGTATGCCCTGTTACGTTACGAACGTAAATTTGGCATATTTTATCCATTTGACTTTAATTGGAACAGATTCATGAAGAAGAATACAAAATTAAAAATGCTTTCTTTAAGAAATTAATTGATTATAAACAGAGGGCCGCTATTACTGGAGAAATAAAGGTGATAGTTGATATGATAACACATTTAGAATGAGCAACGAGGATTTTTTCGCAAACTCATTGTTTTTTAAATCAGACATCCAGAAACGTTTGATGTCATAACATAATTTATAAATTCGGAGCTACCCCTGTTCTCTGTGAGGAAATTGAGAGCGTTTCTAATATAATTTCTGAAAATGTGTTGTGCACGATTTTTTTTTGGAATCTATTTTTATTTTAAATTGAATGTGTCTGGAGTTCAAGTTTCCTACTTATCAATTCTCCGATTACCATTGTTTTATCAATTTAAAAACCTTTTCAAACGAATTATCATAGACACTTATTTTATATAGCACTGGCTGTACCTCTCTCTCTCTCTCTCTGTCTCTCACACAATCTCTCTTAATATCCGAATCCAAAATAAAATTCGTTTAGCTATCTGTCACATTGGTTTCTCTCATTTATAGTCAGAAAACGAAATAATATTAAGAAATGACGTGACAGCTTTAAAAAAGGGTTTCTTTCTCTTCTCTTTTGATGACTCATCGTTAACGTCAAGTACATTTTTCCTTTTATTACTTTTATTTTTTTTATTGGAAAACGAACAAAAATAACTGAGTTTTTTTTTCTATTTTTTTTTATCCAGTGCAGCATGTAAATAGATGTCGCTTCGTCAAAATCCAATGATATCTGAATCAATTCAGTTCACAATTCTTTCGTATATACATAGATCCCAATCCCATTCGGAATCGGAAGGCTCTTGAGATTGATGATGGAGTTTCGATTATTTCCCATTCTCCATTTAACCCTCCTGCATACTTTTGAACATCTTTGTTTGCACACAGACAGAGGCTAAATGAAAAAAAAAAGCTAGAAGAAAAATCGCACTTCTACAACTAAGAGTCGCATTACAGCTCACTTTATTCGTTTGGCAAAAATGATCCAATTTCAAATATTTTCGACATTATTGTTGGGACTTGGGAAACTGGAAAGTTGAATACCTATGATGGGATATTATTCATTGTTCTGAGACATATGGCAGTTGGTAGGGTATACCATCATTATGGGGTCACATAAAGGAATTAAATTTAGTAAAAATTGTCGAAAGACTTTTCAGATTATTCGATTAAGTATATCATACTGAAATATTATTTTATTTTTTATTTATATTTAAGTCATTTTTTTTTACATGAAATGTTGAATCAGATTTTAATTCCTGATTCCAGTTTTTGTTTTACAAAAATCTGTATTTTTCTAAAATAATTTGACACCCACTGAGAAACATCTTTAAATTCATCCATAATTCAAGGTGGTTCAAGGAGGCATCCCATATAGGTATATAATATCCATTAGCTTCTCACACTTCATTATTCCCTTGTTACCTAAATGGTGGGGAGCACAATGGATCCATTGGGATCCGAGTGTGGTAATATGGCTTGTCGTACTATCACCCTAATCATCCTGGTCCTGCTATATGGGGCAGAAGTATGGACCCTGTCAACAACGGATGAGAATCTGCTTGGGTGCTTTGAAAGGAAGATTCTTCGAGTGATTTTCGGTCCAGTCTGTATCGATGGAGTATGGAGGAGAAGATTCAACAACGAGCTTTACGGGCCTTACAGTGACGTCGACCTGGTCAATAAGCTGAAAATACAGCGGCTGAGATGGCTGGGACAAGTGGAGCGTATGGACACCAACGCACCAGCCCCACGAGTCTTCGAATCTACCCCTGACGGTCTGCGCAGCAGAGGAAGACCCCACCCTAGGTGGCGCACACAAGTGGAGAAGACCTCAACCAACTTGGAGTGCGTAACTGGAGGCAGATAGCTAGGGACCGAGCTGGCTGGAGAGGCTTGTTGGTTGATGCCGTAATAAATCCTGATTTACTGTGAGCGCCATCTAAAGTAACTAAGTAAGTACTATCGACCCTCAAAACCTAAATAACCTAACCATGCAGACACATACATAAGTTGAATTCAAACTAACTTAACCGTTTTTTTCCAATTGGTTCTAACACCCGTCGTCGCCGCGCAATGAACCCTTTAAGCAAAAATAGTAGTAGAAGTAAATTTACTGAATTAACAAATGTTTGAACCATGAGAAATAAAAAAAAAGTAATATTCGTTCACACAATCCCAAAATATCAACTGCATAAAGTTGCCCAGAGCTGTGCTAGAGAGATTCGATTTAAAAAAGTCAGTCCATTTAATTTAAAACTGTGCACCGACGACGTCGTCGTATAAGTAGTCGTGATTTTTGGCAAATTTCAGAAAATTTCATAAAAATAGGTTTTGTGACGCAGTTTTAAAATTATATGTTATTTATATGAATCTATAAAAATTACTTTGTGAAAGTCTTTTGAAGAAATTTTAAAACAATCAATCCGAAAAAAACAAAATTTTATTTTTTAAAATTACCTTACATATGTGCCAAACTTTGTTCAAACATTATTTGAATTCAAAATTCGTGTTTGAATTTTAACAAATAATAAAGCAACATTGGTTACTTTCTTGATGAATAATTTTATTTAAAAGAAATAAAAGAAATTATCAGTGCAATTTTGGCATTTTTAAAATGAAAATATTTTGGTCATAATAATTTTGCTAAAGTTATAAATTTCTGTACTCTGTTTATGGAAAATTAAACTTTTTAAGTTTTTTTATAGCCCTTTCGACCAGAATATTATAGTCTGTGATTCGGGGTATTCAAACACACAGTATTTGGTCGCAACTTTTAAGTCACCCAGATTGGCTATAGGTACGGAATTAATCAAACCTCACGTCGTCATCGTCGCAATATTTTGCAAGTCAAGGAGTCAAATTGAGATACATTTGAGAAATTTACATCTAAAATTCAATTGATAAAGTAATAATAACATGCGTTACTTCTATCGGGGTTTTTAACATTAATTTAATCGTAAGTCAAAATGTCTTTCACTCACATTTTATTTTTTCAGGGAATGAAAATCTTGTTAAAATGAAATTGAAAAAAAAAAAAAAAACAATAATAATATCTGTGACATATATCGTGGCTAACTTCAGTTTGGCATCATATAAACGTCTATTACTTACATTTTAATTTTAATAAAGGCAAGACCTTTAAATTAATATATATCAAGTGGTTTCCTTCAAAATCTTATTTTTTTTCTTTCTTTTATTTATTTAAACTCTTCCAATTGTACTCTATTTTTGTGGGTTACACTAGTTTTTGTTTTTAAATCTATACATTAATAAAAAAGCCGCAATAATATTGCCTTTTGAGGAATTTGCGGCCACTTAGACGTCTGTCATGTATTTATTTACATTCAGGCGGTCAAGAGCTTTCAAATGAGATAGATTTCAAGTGGTTTACCAAAAGTAAACAGCAAAAAATACCCCAGCAGCAGTGTCTGTCGAGGGTTTGAGTGGTTTCCTTGGCTTATTTTCTTTCCAGACAAATTTGTAAAAAATTGAAGATTTTTCAATAAGTCTGCCACTATGTGTTAGAAAATAAACATATTCATTATCACCCACACCATCGGGACTACTTGTAAAACTAACAGCTTTTGATTTCTTTTAACGCCAAAAATCAACTTCGATCTCTTAGGTCTATAAGTTTAAGAAAAAAATTATTTTGAAATGCAATATTGTATTACTTCATTAGAAGTTAAAAGTACCTGTTTCCAGAATTTAAACACTATCGGTCGAGTCATTAAGGAGATAAGCAGGAATAATCCAATAATAGAGCCCTATAAAGCAAGTAAAGTTTTTCCTTGAAAAAACAAAAAACCTCCAGGAAGGGTTAGAAATAAAAATCTTGAAAGAAAAATCTATAAAATCATCGTTTATGATTTAAGAGAACTTTTTCATATTATGACACATGCATATAATTGTAGTCTCCTTACAGGACACAAATCAAATATTAATCATGCCTTATTTTTATATTTATTTATCCGCTGATCAATAATATGTGTCTACACAAACAAACTCCTTCCTTCATTCGGTTTATTTGGATTAAATATTCTAAAAATTACTGTCATTTTATTTCGAAGTCATTAAGTTGTCAAATAATATGTATCTTTATTGCTTGCACAATAATTCCAAATAGCCAAAAATCAATGAAACATTATATTTATATCTTTATATCAGAAAATTTTCGCACTCAGTTATCAAATATTTGCAAGTCCTTGAAAAAATATTCACAATACCAATTGAATCAAACCTCAATTTCGTATATATGTAGGTAGGTACAGTACAGCTCTATTTACAAACCTTATCTAGAAAAAAAAAAAAACAAAAAGTAAACAAAGCTTCAAGGACCTTCCATTCCACACTTTATACCACCACACAAAGATAAACAATAATATAAATACATTTTGTTATTTTAACGAAAATCGATTTGCAGCGAAATTTCCCGCACTTCCTTTGGCAAGAGATGGTATTAAAAAAAAAAAAAAAAACAAGCTTCATTTTTAAGCACACAAATTCAAACAATTTTCGGGTGTTGTCTCTCATTTTCTTTTTGAAAACACAAAGCAACAACAAAAACAAAAATGTGTCAAAACCGTCGTTATATTATTGGTCTGTGTGTATATTTGGATAAGAACTTTTCAGATGATTGCCAAACACATGTTTTTTTCGTTTTAAACTTTTAAACAGTTGTGTTATAAATTTATGTTTTTTTTTTTTTAATAAATGATATCTAGAAGAATAAACAGAGCATTTTGGTGGAAAAGTTTTAATATAAAAGGCGAAGAAGACAAAACGAAAGCAATAAGAGAAAAATAAGACAACTTACCGGTATGTTGTTGAGGAAAAACGCAATACCAGCTCCTGGTTTTGATGGAGGAGTTGAACAATTGGCCCGCAATATGTCACCAGGATCGTATCGTTCTCTTTCTGTCCAAAGTGTTGGTGGGGCATGTGGAAGTTCTGCAATAGAATTATCAAGAAAACACATCAGTTGTGTGTTATTTGTTCGAAATCCTTTAAATTAAAACACAAACTTTTTATTAATCAAATATTTATATATGTATATGTGTATGTAGATATGTATGCATGAACAAGAATTGAAAATAAAATCATTTCTCCTAAATTTGCTTAGTAAAGAAAAAAATTTTTTTTTGAGAAATCGGTTACATTTATATTTCGATTGTGATGCAACAAAGGGATATTTTTTTAATGTTAATTAAACAATTAGTATTTCAATTACGTAATTTTTTTCTGTTACTTTTCGAGACTGTTTTATTTATTTGTTATTTGTCAATATAACTCTCTATGAATACAGTCTCTTGAATTATATACACATGCTTTTGGGAAACGCTTTCCAATCCATTGCTGTCACCTACCCAGTTCCAGTTACATAAACTGAGACAAGACGAAACGCCATTTTTTTTGGATTAAAAGCCGTTGAAAAATATTTTGAAATCGTTTTGACTACAACACTTCCTGATTCCTTAAACAAATCTCAATTTATGAAAAAAAAAATTAAAAATAGTTGCAGAGTTTATTAAAAAAAAATGAATTCTTTACATATAACATTTTGAAAACATTTAAACAAAAAGGTGTACGTTAATTTTTAGTATTTATTAATGCGGGGTTACAAAAAAAAATTGAAACATCGAATTTTCAAAAAATAATTTTGAAATTTGAAATTTGTTTTTAAATATAGGTAAACATTTTTTTTAACATTTTCATGCACAATATTATTTAAATTTTATTTGAAGCCTTTGTATACAAAATTTCATTAAAATCGGTTCAATAGATAATGAGATAGTAGAAAATCAAAAAAAAAAAAAGGTTTCATGAGAGATACCGTTAATAATTTATTAATAAAAAAATTATCCCAATTATATGGTAGATCGTACTAATAAAAAATCATTCATTTTTTGGTTTCGAAAGTAAAGCTAAATAAAACACACACAGCGATACATTTTTAATGAACATTTTATTTCATTATAAATTTTGGACTATGCCATTATGTGTGGAAAACAATATCATTCAAATATTTGCCTCGGGAAGATTCGCAGCATGCGATTCTTTTGAGGTAATTTTTAATCACTTTTTCGCATATTTTAGGCTGTATCTCGGCCATAACTTGAGTTTTTAATGTGTCTAGAGTTCGGGGATTGTTCGCGTAAACATGATCTTTTGCGTAACCCTACGAAAAAAATCTAACGGTGTCAAATCGCATGACTCTGGTGACCAATTGAAGTCGCCAAAATGTGCTGTGGAACCTAACTGCTAGTATGTTCTCACACAAAAACTCATTTCGACATAATGTTAAAACACGCTATTGCCAGTGCTTCCATGACGCGACGGAAGTAACTGCCTGAACATAATAGAATGCTGCAACTTGAGCTGGAACTGGAACTGCAACTGCAACAGCTGTGAAAAAGGGTTGTACGTGCTAATTTCTATGTGCTGGTTTGTATGTGCCCACAAAACAACCACGAGCTAAATTTGTAAAATGTTTCTTCGGGCTTTTTTGGTCAATTTCAGCACAACACAATGGACAAGTGGACAAAAATAAGCTTTATTGTTCGGCAGCAACAGCACCAAGACTCTACGGGTTACCAAAATTCCATAAAGAGCACCTTCCTCTTCGACCAATATCGCCATCAACAAATGTTCCTTGTTACCAACTCTCAAAATTCATTGGAAAAATATTGATAAGTCTTATCTGAAGCAAATATAACATCAAAAATTCCTTTGAATTGAAAGAAAAATTGGGAGGTGTTGTACTTGAAGACAGTCATATTTTTGTTTCGTTTGACCTAGTCTCACTTTTCACTAACATACTAACTTACCTTACAAAACCAAATGAATATACCAAAGCGGCAATTTCTGAAGATGTCAGAATTCTGTCTGAAAGACAACAACTATTTTGAATTCGACAAGGTTTCCTACCGTAGTAGCCCGTGGAGTAATTGTTAGTGCGTTGGAATGTTACGCCACCGAAGGTCTTGGGTTCGATTCCCAGCCTATGCGACCTAAAAACAGAAATGTTTTTCACGGGTTACTACCTCTTGCGAGAAATTGAAAAATCCTCCAACAGTATTTCTTCTCATGAAAAAGTGCTTCTCACCCTAGCCGTTCTGATTCGGCAGAAAATTATAGGTCCCTTCTATTCCTCCCAATAACACGCATACAAGAATGGTTGAGAGTTGTAAGTCAGTAGGCCCTGGTTCTACACGATCGGTCGCGCCGACCATTTTTTTGTCTACCATCAAACATTTGTCATGCTGATGAGGAACTCCCTCTAACCAACAATATTGCGGACATAGTTCTGGACGACCTACTTGACATCGTATTCGGCGAATTAAAAAAAGAAAACATTAAAATTAAGTTTATTGCAAAGTATGTGAATGACATATTTGCAATAATTCAACAAAAAAAAAGTTAGAATTTTAGAATTACTTAACCAATACTACAAAAATATACAATTTACGTTAGAAATAGAAGAAAACAAACAATATCTGGACACATTATAATCATTCGAACAAATAACAAAACAATATTCAGCTGATATTGGACGATTAATAAATTTCCATTCAACATAACCAATGACTCAAAAAATAAACACAGCCAAAAACTTTATCAACACAAATTTCGAAATAAGTCATGAACAATTCGAAGAAGAAAACATAAACAAAATTTTAACAATACTAAAAATGAACATTAAAGCGAACTACGCACAAAACCTTTAAAAATCAAATTAAATTAGTTAAATCATTTGAATGAGCGAATGAAAAAATCTTTTGTGGTTATTGAAGGTCTTATTAAAATAAACGCTGATTTATTTGTTTTCCTAAGAATTTATAATTTAGAAGAATTTATTTATTATCGGTGTTGGTTGTAATTCGGAGTTTCATCGATTGTAATTTTCTTAAACCAAAGATCATACCAATAGGGATCAATTGGATTGTTGTAGACAAACTTTTGACCTTGACTACTTTTCAAAACAACAAAACTAAATATTATAAACAAGACAGAAGATCAGACTGTTTAAGGTATGCCATTCACCCGAGCAATATAATGGAATTGCTCTTATCGTAGGCAAACATTTCAAAATCATCAGCTTTATATTGTAACAATAATAATAATAATAATTCATCCTCAAGGACTTGCGAAGTCAAATTGTGTAGGAGTCGGTTTTGGGGGCACATTTGCATTTATGTACTATGTATGGAGTGTATAGGTACCCAACCCCGTGTTTGTTTGTAAATTGTTAAAACTGTCTTGTTGCCCTTAGCGTGGCGCGAGCCCGACCTGCATTCATCATTCATCCATTTCATCATACCCAACAACACCCTTGAGTTTATATATACAACTACAACATAGGTACTCCTAGTTTTTGTGTGAAAACCATCATACGCGGTAATGAGATATATTCGCAGTGAGAAGAGGTTGTTAGATGAGGCTTGATATTTGTATTTTTTTTATTTTATTTGGTTTGCGCTCATTCCATCTGTTCATATAGCGAGCGCTCCAAAAAGGATCTAAATTATGTGAAGTCCTTGAATATACCAAGATTGTATTTATTTTTCCTTCAACAGTAGGTAGGAACCTACCTATACCTACCAACTGTAGATATAGAAGGTTTCACTATTTTTTGAACAGGGACGATGATGTGGGGGGGGGGGGGCAGAGTGGGTGCTTTTCGAGTCAATGAAGAGAATGATAATGACGATGATGATGGTTAGAAATTGGAACAGTTGATGTGATAAAAATCCTTTGAATACAGGGAAAAAGGAATAAAGCAACGCATACAAAGAAAAAAATACAAAAAAAAACTTACAAATGTGAGTATTTGTGTTCCATTAAATTGGAACCCAAGCAACAGAAGCAGCAGCAGCAACCATCATAAGGATTGAGGGTAAAAATTGATAAGGATCGGATGAGGCTTTGATTTCGAACTGGTTTATGATGAATGTCATAATGGTTTGGCTGATGTTTCGTACAATGACACCCGCTCTACATACATACAAATAAATATAAATATATAGAGACATAGAAAATGAATGCTGGAAGCTGGTGGTAGGTATAGGTACTGGACGTTTTGTGCCCTTTTTTGCTTTGGTTAAATTGTTTTTTTTTTTTCTCTATCTGTTTATTTGCTAGGATGTTTTATCTTGTTTCGTTATTTTTTTTTTATTATTATTATTTTGGTCTTTGTGCTAATGGAAATGGGTGAGCTATTTAAACTACAGGATGACAGTTTGTTGTATGCAAATATTCTGTTAATGGTCTAGCATTCAAAAGCAGGTATACCTATTTATAGTTATATCTTTATAGTTCCTCTGAGGCATGACTATATTTTTGTTTGGAACATCAAAGTGTCGAGTTGAATGTATTGGAAGGTCTTTCACATTATATCTGTACACAAAGGACAAATAAACTATACATTATTGTGATCATGATGACTTTTAATAACAAATTCTCAATAAGAGGTAATCCATACAATTGAAAAAAATATTAAATAACGGATTGGAGTCACATTAAAGGAAACTTATTTCTTATTTATTTTAAATTTTAAACTAAAGGGTTTTCCAATAAGAGGTTTCATTTTGGTATTAAAAAAAACGGCTGTATGTCCTCGATAACTTCACGAATTCCATTTTTAAGGTCTTGAATCGATTGTAAAGTATTGGCATAAACCTTATCTTTCACGTGGCCCAAAAGAAGTCTAAAGATGTTAAGTCATAAGATCTCTGTGGCTAATTGTGTTCACCTCTTCGAGAAATAACACGGTCAGGAAACTTTTCTTGCAAAATTGCGGTTGTTTCGTTGCTTGTGTGGCACGCGACTTAGATTCTTTATTAAATAAAACTACTTTTTAAAAAAGGTAAAAGCAAAATTGCAACTTTATTGTTATGGTACACAAATCCAACTGCGATATTTTATTATTATGAAGTGACGAAGCTATGCAAGTTCAAACGATCGTGCTAATTTGCCAATGTCAGCATAACATATTTTCCAGGAATCTCTATCGAGACCGGACAATTGGCAAATGAACTCGATCGTTCATAGTCATCACATTATTGGTAACCTGATTATTGCTACCTGTGGGAACCTCTATTTGTTGGGTTGCTGAACTTGACATAACCCGCGTAGCGCCATTTTTGTAGTGAATTTTAACAATTTCAATGCGTTGTTGAAGTGAGTGTTGTTCTATTTTTAGTAACGGTGTAGTTTTTAGTTATCAAATGTCAAATGATGACAGCTTCAAAAGTGACAGCTGCGCAAATAGCGGGCTATTCAACATTAAACCTCTTATTGGAAAACCCTCAAGAAGCTATTTAAACATCTGGTTTTAATAAATCTGGATAAAAATTAATATAGTTAAATTTAAAGAAAAATCAGTTTAAATTTTTTAGTTTAAAAATTAATTTTTTATAAAGTATTCACTTAGCCTACACGAGCTTAGCTACACGAGCGAGTACTCGCTAGCGAATTCGTACATTCAAAAATTTTTCTTTTAATTTGCTTTGTATTCGTTGCTCGTGTGATCTTACCTTGATTTAAAAATAAAATAAAGCTTTTAAAAAAGCTACAGCAAGAATAATATTGAATTAAAACCAACAGATAGAATGGATTTTTTTTGTTTAACAATTATTGTATAAATTTTTTTTTAATTATGACTAAACGGAAAATATATTTAATTGCACAATAATTCAGAAATAAAATATAATTTTTGGAAAATTTAATTATTAAAAACTTATATTCTATGGAAGATTTATTTGGAATTAAACAAAAAAAAAAAAAAAACAGTTCTATTTTAAGGTTAATTTATAATTGAAATCAAATTTCTAAGTCTTACATACAAAATTAGAATTATTTTATGATAAAATTATAATAAATTATAGCTTTTAAGGATAGGAAAATTACAATTGAAGCATCTAGAATGAGAAGGTGTTAAGTGACGTTATTTGTCTTAAACATACTTTTAATTTGAATATAAATAAAAGCATCACAAATTATGCATTTTTCTCTATTTGTATGGCCTTTTCTAAATGTCTCTAGCCTTTAAAAAAAATGTATAAGCAGTCCTAAGAATAAATGGTCGCTTAAAGACCATAAATCAACACATCAAATTTTGTAACATAACACCTTCTCATTCTAAACGCTTCAATTTTTAAAATTGTAGTAGAGCAGTTGGTATATGTATATACGCTATACATTCATATACATATGCAGGTCTTGCAAATATTTTCTTTTTATTTTACTTGTAAAATTAACACAGATTTTTCTACGAAATTTGTTGTAAAATATTTTATTCAGTAATGGGTCATATTTGAACATTTATTTATTAATAAAATTTATTTATTTAATAAAACAAAATTGGTCAGTTTTTTATTATATTTTAAAATTAACAAACATTAGAAAAAATGTTCAACAATTTTTTGTTTTTAATTTTGAATATTTCGCTAAGAATTTTCAGGATTTTTTCTTGTTTTCAGAAATAAAAACTATAAATACATACATTTTATAATTTATTTCAAAATTTTTTATTTTTTTTTAAAACCTAATATTTATTTTTAAGAAATTATTAGTAGTCACTTTCAGCTTATTAACCAACTTTTGGAAAATAATAAACATTTTATTACCAATTTAAAAAAATAAATATTGTAATTTCATTCAACAATTAATTTTAAAGAAAAATTTCTTGTTCATTTATCATATTTTTTCGATTTAAAGAAAAGTAGTAATTATTCGGTAGTACCTTTTCAAAAAAAAATAGTTAATGAAAAAAAAAGACTTTTTTTGCGTTTCGCTTATCAAGAGAAAAATTTTCATTTTCCTTTTATTAGTGTTGTTTTTTTTTATTTCGTATTAATTTTTTTATTTTTTTTTGTCTGAATGCATGTATTGATTTTTGAATACTTGGTGTTTGCATGTTTGTATATAAGTATATATATGGACATAATCCAAGTCCGCAAATGACTTTTTACATGAAAGAAGCAGCTTGCTGTTCAAGATGAAAAGGAATACACATAAGTCCGAATTTCTCCCCCAAAGGAATTACACAAAAATTCCTTGTACCAAATTTGAAGCAAGTCAATTGAACGGTTTTTGGCCCTAGCTCGATGAACACTTGACGTAGAGACGTATTGGACAGCACAAAAAAAACTTCCAATTGAATTTCATTCAATATAGTCCACTAAATTCAAAAACAACAACAATATTTTCTATTGTTTTGGTTTTTCTTCTTCGTAGAGACGTATAGACAGACGCATAGATCGAAGACCACTTTTTTAGACTTCTCTATTATCCAAGTTAAGTTTGATGAAATTTTACACATGTAATTAAAATTAATAATAGTCTTTAATTGGAACCTTTTGTTTTATCTTTTACTAAGAAAATAAATTAATTTTTTCTCAATTTATTTAAACAAATCTCCTTTCTATTTTGGATAATAAAGATAAGGCTTTGGTATTGCATTTTAATCTAATTCTAATAATACCTACAACAACCTTACCCAGAACTTCCTCAGCGTGAGGAAGTAATATTCAAAATAAAAATGTATCTGTACATAATATAAGTATGTAATGTCGTTACATACTACATACGTACTTCAAAATATTTCTATTCTATTCGATTTTCAAATTATTCTCAAAGCAAAAATGGTTTTAAAAGCAAAACAAAAGCAAACAAAATCACCATATGTGGTGCTACCAAAGGCTGGTATCCTTGGTGATAGTGTTAGGACAAACAGAATAAAACATTCTAACCTAACACCACAATTTCATAGAAACCTTTTTTCAGTTTATTAGAGGAAACCATTAAAATACTGTCTGAAGAAAATAAGCAAGGAAATATTTATTTTTTTTGTTTTCTTATTTCTTCTAAAATTTAATAAGAAATAATTCTTTATACAAACTTCAAATGAAATAGTGTGAATAAATTAGTTTTGTTTAGTTTTTTGAATTAAAATGTTACCTCCAAGTCAAACTCAGAAGTGCGCCATGGTTCAGTTATATTGTTCAGAACAAATTTCAATTCCAGAAACTTTACCAAATATTCTAAAAACATACGCAAAAGGTAAGTTATAAATAGAATTCCATTAAAATTTAGTATAGATGAATGACATTATAAACTATGTACATATGTACTTGTATATATAAATATAATAATTTTGAAGTTGATACCAAATTAACTTGGTTAATTATAAAACCTTTCTCCATTAATTAAGTACTTAAATTGGCATTATTATTAAATTAGAAATCAAGACTCTATTTAAAATTGGATTAAAATTAGACTGTTCATAATTAGGATTCAACTATGTATTTTGCTCATAATTAGGTATACTCAGTCAAATTAGCGTTTGACCTTTGAAGTTTTAATTCAGTTTCACTGCGTTGATCTGGAGAAGGGGGATTTCTATTTTTACTGAGTTTATCATCAACTTAAAAAAAAAAAACTATTACGATTGAAATTATAAAAAGCTTCATGATTTTATTTTAGTTTTTTTTTTTTTTTTTAAATTTCAACGGATCTAAATTTTCTTGTTAAACTTTGCAGGATAAATTTATTGAAGTATATATGTATCTATAGACCAAGAGTCGACCACAACAAAATTTAGTATTGGATGTGTATGTATTTAACCAAAATATTATTACGAGGGTTTATAGTTGACGGTATGCGTTTTGATATGGAAAAGAAAAGTATTGCAGATTTTTTTGTTTCATCCTTTGGCTGTGGTGAGGGGAGGGTTAATAAAAGTTAGTTTTCAAATTTTTATGTTTTCTTATACACCGAGAAAAAGCCTGGCCAAAAAGTTTTTATTTTTTTGCAATAAGTGTGTATACTTTGTGAAATAAAGTTTTTATTTGCATAAAAGAAAGGTGTGACCATAAAGCATGAAAAACTTATAAATCATTTTACATCCAATGAATTGGTCAATCTAAAATATTTAAGAATAGGAATTGCGAAATGTAAACGTAAAGTGAGAAAGAGAAAGTGAGTACCGTTTAAGAGAATGTTTTTCCATTGTTTCGGGTGTGGCACAAAACACTGTAAAATAAAGCATCCATTTTTGCTTTAAATAAATTTGAAAACAAATTGAAAGAATTGAAAAAAAAGTGATTAAGTTATTATGATCTATTTAAGTTGCTTAATCACACTTACTGCAATATTTTCTGTGATCACATAGGACGAATACAGTGGGAATATGTTCAGTTATTACTAAGCAAACCAGTTTGATGAACTTTTTACATAAACTTAACAACAGCTGATACATACATTATTCTGATAGCATAAAATTGATTAAAAGCTAATGCTAACTAAGCATGTACCAAAAGTAATTATTAGCTTTTGAATATAATTTTAGCTTTGCAAAATTGTAAAATTGAAATTCTAGCTTATAAATTTTTAATGCATAAGCTAACTTATGAATTAAAAATTTCCCTACTCATAATAATTCACTTATTAGCTTATGAATTTATTTTTTTTTTAATTCATAACTCACTAACTAGCTTATGAATTTTTTTTATTCAATTCATAAATCACCCACTAGCTTGCGAATTAAAGCCAAGCTTAAGCTAAGAAGTGACTTAGCTTTTGCAAGTCTGCAGTTGACAATGCTCAAGGACTGACTTTCCAGTTTTTATGCAACTCACGTTTTATGTGGCAAAAAAAAAAATAATAAAAAAGATGTCGATCGAAGATCAATCACCCACATACTTTTTATGAATTGATAGTTTCCACGTTTTCCGTTTGTAGATGGCACTGTAGAACAGAATCTCAAAATAAGCTTTAATCATTTGATTGATTTGCTGATATGAAATGTGAAGTTCAAAAATGGCGCTTAGCGCCAAAAGGACAGACATTTTTGAAAACTACAAGGAAAAAAAAAACAACAAAAATCCAATTTAGCTGAAACTTACAAATTAAATACTTTTTTACGAAGCAAAAAATATTATTTAAATCACAAATTTTCAAGTTTTTCGATAGATGGAGCTGAATCGAATATGCTAACGATATGGCAAACCGATAGATTTATTCGTTTACCCACCAGAAGGTCGCAGAAATAATACTGTCACGCATTTTACATTGCATTGGAACAAGTTTTTATTTAAAAAAAATATTTATATTTAATTAAAAAAAAAATGTTCAAATAAATTAAAATAAATAAAAAGTTGTGGTGTTGTTAAGTAGCTGTCAACAACATTTTTCTGTCAAAAATTTAATTTTTTAAAAGCCCCGATGAAATAGGTAACCTAAAGGTCACCTTCCTAACTAATTAGATTTATGTTTTGAATCGTCAACATTCCAATTGAAGCCAAGTACCTACAAAGTGTGATCCTAGTGTCTACTTATTTGGTTGATTTCTAGAACTTTTTCATCAACAAATTCTTGACATTTTCCCAGGTATAGGTATCTCAGAACTTATTTGAAGTCAAGCTTATACTATAGGTATGTATGTATTTTTCTACTAAACAAAAGGAACAAACAAATTCTCCCTGAAATATACTTTTTGTATGAATAAATCAAAACCACCAAGGGGCTGAACAGTAAAAATTTCTGCATTGCATAATACCAACCTATACCTAACTTTAAATATCAAAATACCACAAATGTAAGAGCGGCAAAACATTTTACGATTTAATTAAAATTTTCATTCGTCTGGTATTTGAGATATTATATCCTTTGAATTCTCTGTTCGTATTGTTCTCATGTTCTTGAAATAAAAATAGTTGTACAATACACAGATGACTCTCCTGCTATAGCAAAAGTTTGCTCTTTGTTTTTTCTATTTTTTTTTTTTTTTAGAATTTCACTTTTCATTTTCACAGCTGCCATTCGCACTCAGCCATACGACTTACTGAGATGGTCGGCTGACTATTTTCGTTGCTTGGCAAATAACGCACCACCTCCGGCAAAAATCCGTTTAGAACGAGCCTGCCGACAAGGCAGCATAACAAAAGGATACTTAAAGGTGCTCGTCGCTCAGGTTCGTATATTTAACACAAAAAAAAAAAATTACAGCTGACGTTGTTGAGATAGCTTTTACATAACTGACTAACCTTATTGTTACCATTCTTGCTATTTCAACTCCGCAACGAATGATGCTGGCGATCAAACACACCATCAAACCTACAAAATCTGGCTACTCACATCCTTCCTTCGTGTGCTGCTCCTGGGCATATTCCAACTAAAACCTACCTAAATACTGGGAATATACAAAAATCAGGTTGGAAAAGGATTCTTCATTAGCCGTTGCCTGCTGCAGGAACGTTGGAAGGCCCTCTGCTTGGATGAGGTAAAAGGGCAAGACTAAAATGTTGTCTACATTTCTTTTTTTTCGGCCTAGCTTTCACTCCTTTTGTGTTTTTTGCTTTCGATTCATTCGGTCGTCGGTTTTTTTTTTTTTTAATATAAAATCCGTTTAAAAATTTGTTCATACAAACCGGAAGTTAGTGGCCTTGGTCCTGCAACTACAACGTTCCTTGGGCAGCAGCGGAGTATACCTTTTTATGTTGCTATGAGTTTCTCAAGGAATATTGTTTCAAGCAATTACTTACGCGTTTAACTTGTAATCTTTTGCTTGGCTGCTTTTTTGGTAGTTCTGTTGGTTTAATATAATTTTATCGATTTTTGTGCCCTTTTTTTTGTTGCCATCACGCGCGTGTAAGGGGAAAATATATTACTCCTTTTAGTATTCTTTTTTTTTTTTTTGGAGAAAAAAAACGTCAAAGAAGATGAAAGTAATGCTGTACTTCAATATTTTCCAACAGGATGATCTGCTTAAGTACTTATCACTTTGCCGGATGTTGAATTGGCCTCAAGTTCACTGGCTGAAGGTGCTTGCCGTAATCATTGGATCCTTGAACGAGGTAAGTGGATTTAGAGACTCTTATTGAAAGTGTTTTTCTTTTTTATTTTCTATGTACTTTGATATACTTCTACTTTTGCTTCCTTGATAGAAGAAGTGAAAGCAAAAGTTAAGACACCGAACTTGAGTACATACCTATACAAACATAAATTCATACTTTTCTTATGAAAAAAAGGGATAGGTGCAACTATTGAGAATCTCTTTAAATATTATGGAAGAGAAAAGCATTCACAGAAAATTATTTTCGTTGGAAAATATTATTTTTTTTCAAAATTGTAAGAGAAAATATTTATTTGCAATCGATAGCTGAATTTTATTACTTAAAATACTCGCATCATTTAAGCTTATTGCAAAGTTTTGAATTTTTTTTTTTAAGTATAGCAAGAAGAGAAAAAATATTTCTATTCAAAATGTCTGGAGTAGATAGTACTGACAAACATATTCATGATAGATTTTAATCTTATCAGAGGGTGGGTTAAGCAAAACTTTTAACTTTGGTTCAAGGCCTTAAAAACTGAAACAGGTAAAATCCTCTAATTGGTGACCTTGAAAAAAAAAATAACATTTTAAAAAATCACCTTTGCCTGACCAATTACTGAAATCAATTGATTTTTGTGACCAACTACTGACCTTTCAAATGAATATCCTTTAAATGAGTTGCTTAGGCACTAAATTGAACATCCCATAAATGAGATGTTTAAATCTTGACAAAACTTTAAAAATTCATTTAATACCGCCAATGGCTTACCAATTACTTAAATACACTAATCTTTTGTGACCACTAACTGATACGTACGAATTATTTGAATATCCCACAAGTAAGATGTTAAAATTCTGCAATAGTAACCTTAAATATAACTTAAAAAATTGCTAACAAATGGAATATAGCTGATAAATTGCTAAAAATAACTGAACTTTTTTGACCTGAAATTTTGAATGCTTTTTTAGTTTTTGAATATCCTATAAAAGAGTTGCTAGCACAAAAAATCATCTGTGGCAAACCAGCTGTTAAAACTGACTGAGTTTTTGTAGCCAAGCCAACCACTGAGCTTTTATATGACATACTAATTCTTTGAATATCCCACCAATAAAGCATTTAAATCATCATTTTTTTGTAACTGACCTTTCACATTGAATACTAATTTTTTGAAAATCCCACAAAAAAAGTAAGGTTTAAGATAGTAGAATATTAATTTTTTGAATATCCCATAAATTAAAGAGATGCTAGTGTCCTTAATAAAATATAAAAAAAGTCACCTATGGCCAGTTAATGAATCATGACTGAATTCTTGTCGCACCAATTACTGAAATCCTCCCCAACTACTACTGACCTTTCAAATGGTAAACCTACTCTTTTTTTTTGAATATCCCATAATGGAAGACCTAGCGCCCTCTAAGATTTTCAAAAATCGTCTGTGCCACTCTTTGTCACCACCTATAACTGAACTTTCGGATGGATGTACTATAATGTACTAATTTTTTGAATATCCCACAAATGGGTGACTTTGAAAATAATTTAAATATTTAAAAAAAAATCAACTATTTTTGACCAGTTGCTAAAACTGACTGACATTTTGTGACGAATTACTGACATAATTTTAAAGAAATAATGTTTTTTTTTTAAATATCCAAGCTTAAATCATCTAATGGGTGACCTTTAAAAATCTTTAAGAATTTATTAAAAACCACAAATGACTGAGTGACGAATAATAAAACCAAGACCAATTAGTGAACAATTATAGTACCTACCTTTTGGGTAGCATACCTTTTTTCGAATATCCCACATATGGGGTGTTAAGATCCCAGGTGCGATATAAACTCACGAAAATTGAGTTATCAACCATTTCCCAAAATGTATGTAAGTAATTACTTACACTTTTTCCAAATCTTCTTCCAAGTCTCTGATCATTTCCAAGAGCCTACATTTCTAGCTTGTGTTAACAGTATGTTAACAGCATATACAAAAAAAAAAACAATAAATCACCACAGAACAGAATTAAACTTTTATTTGCCTTAAATGATTAACGGGAATAAATTCTGCAAGTCTTTTGATTGAAATCTATACCAAGATATTGCCATCAAAACATTATATCCATGCTCCCCCAGGTTCTTTGAAATGAAAACCAATGCAAATGCAGCAATACTAATTTGCAATTAAGATTTTCCTTTAAAGAACCAATAATACCACATTTTAACCACCTAGCAAACACTTAGGTTAAATTCCTTGAACGTGAATGAAGCCTCAACTGAGATTAGATACTTTGCTTATTATTTGTACATACATATATGTATTTATGTACATTTGAGTATGTTTGTGTGTTTAACAGACGCCAAACGATACCATGGTGATGTTGTGCGAACTATTGACTGATGACATGGATGGCGGCCTAGCAAGGATACCATATTGGATGTTCAAGATCTGTTACACCTTTGTGGCAAAGCTGGAGTGTTCAATGGAGCAATGTTTCGTTAATGGTCAATTGGTGCTGTAAGTATATATACATTTATACCTTCTGCATCTACATTCCACTTCTTGAGAAATATAGATATATCCTTTGAGTGTTCATATATCACCCACAATATACATATACGCCCAAGCATATGCTCCTAGAAATAAAGGCCTATATCTGCCACTGCCACTCTGCAATCATTGTCTTCAATGCAGGTAATTAAAACGGTTTCATCATCATCATCATAAATATGTACACATCATACAGATATGCGAAGTTGTCGTTGGGAAAATGATTTAAACACAAAGTGGCAGATGGTATGGTGTCGGTGTGGTTGTATGTATCATTGTATAGGGTGTGTGTGTGTACATTTGTGCGGCTAGCGTTAAGGTCTAATTAAATCCTTCGCCGTCATCAAGAGTTATTATCTTTGCAGACCTTGGGGCGGTTTAGAGGAACTGACACCAATGGAAACACTTCCACGAGTCCTTTCAGCTACGTTGTTAAAGGATACTATTATCGCATCCTGCAAGGCAAAGTTTGACAAATCATATTACAAAGGGGTAGGTACTGTATTTTTTGAATTTTTAAATATTTTCGAATTTTTCTTCAAACTGGTTTGAGTGGGTTCAGAAAGCAAAGCATTATGATGACAATGCCGATTTTGAGTTCCAAATTGTGTGGTACTAGACCTAAAGGTTCACCCAAAGATTTCAAAAATTCAATTGTGTAGCTTGTTTCTTCGTTATCATTTGTTACAAGATCAACCGATTTGAACAAATCCAAAGTGGCTGCGATTTGATATTGATTCAGAGCTAATATCTTTCATGGTTCAATTAAGCACCAATGCTCACTCGTGTGACATCCCAAAAGATAATTTCAACACCTGCGTCATCGCAGATTTACTTGAAATGTTGCATGTTGGTTCGTCATTCATATGAAGATTCACTACCTGAACAAAACGGATACGTACGGAGCTGCAGCTGGAATAGCTGTTATTTATGTATATTTAATACACACATTTTCAATGTTACGAACACAACACAACGCAACTGCATTCGGTGCTGCAGACGGTGCAGCTGCAAAAGTACTCCCGATTTTAACTTGAAACTTCTAAAGTGCTGCATGTGAAAGCAGCAATTTTGATGTTTCAATTTGTGTGAAGAAAAAATATTGCAGCTTTTTGTGCTTATTTTTTTCGCGAACAAAATTATTAATTAAAATTTACCCGATTTGCCATTCCAGCATAGTTGAGGAACATTAGAAATGAAAAAAGCTTTATGTATGTACATACATTGAATGTCAAATTTAAATGTTGAGCAACTTTTCTGAACATAGGTACCAACATCATAACTTTCCTAAAAAGGGTCAAATACATGTGGTTTAAAAAATTATTGTTTTGTATTAAATTTTTGTTTCTATTAAATACGCAATTTAATAGGGTTTTTCATATATAGTTTTATGTGACTGTGCAATGATATAATACAAAAAATGTAGTCCGATATTCTAGCTAAATTTTAAGACCTTAATGAACGGATTATTAGAACCGAAGTTATAAGCAAGCCAAACCAAACACAATGTATCTTTACAATTATTATACCGACTACAAATTTAGGTACATATGAACATTTAGCATTTTTTTTCCGACGCGAAGCAAATTTGCCACGATTGTGGTTTTTTACTGCACAAACTCCGCCGCCGCCGGCTTTAGAATACTATATTCCTCTTGCCAATTGGTGGTTGAAAGTATTTTAATGCTTTTTTTGTTTTTATAAACTTCCTCATTGAATTAAATTATTTTTCCGATATTTATTCTCATGTTTTTAGTATAAAATTTTGAATGATTTGGAAAATTTTTTTCTCTAACACGCCAGTCATTTTTCCTTTAATTATATACCTTAATAATGAAAATCGGATAATTGGATCGAAAGATATAAGCATTTAAGTAAACGCAAATCGGATATTTTTCGGATTTCGCAAAAATCATCATCAAAAACATACCCATTTTTTTCCTACGAACATTTCTCCTTTTTTTCTGTCCGTTTTATCATCTTCTTCGTTTTCTGTTTCCTCAAACTAGTAACAACAAAGCATGAACGAAATAATTTTGTTTATTTTGTTTAGTTTGTTTATTTTTTTTATTTTGTTGATTTTGTTTATTTTGTTTATTCCCCTCACGTTTCGCCCCCTTTGATACTAGGCGTTTCATATTTTTTTGATTTTTTTATATTGTATGCCTCCGTTTAAACATTTCTAATGTTAATAAAAGAAAAATATCAGAAATAGAAAAAGTGAATAAGCCCGTGATTGTTTCTTTTTTTCTTTAAATTATACAAAAAACTGTACAGCTGCATTGTGGACACATACAAAATAGTACGTACGACACTTTTTCACGGCTGTTGCTGTTGCATTTCCAGCTCCAGCTCCAGTTGCAGTATTATATTGTATTCAGGCAGTCAATGGAAATTTTACCGCTGAATGAACCGTTCTACCACCTTCCAACAACATTGCCGCTAATCCAGAAGAGGTGACCCAGTGTCGGACTAATTATTGTCTAATAGAATCCAGAGGGTCAATGTTGACCATAAGATCTCTGAATCTTCGGATTGATGTTCCACCTGGCTATATATTTTGGGATCCATCTTCTAAGCCCCAGTTTCACAGTTATATTAAGTGGAACTTAAGTGGCTAATGTGAAAAAATTCAAAACAACTTTAAAGATCAAACTAACGTCAATAAGTGGTGCTTAAGTCCCCCGTATTGGCAACTGTAGTGTCACTTACCTACTTAGGCTTCAAAACTGGGCTGAAAGTGCGAAAGCAGAAATCTAGTGACACTTATTCTGGTAAGTGTGCACTGTGAAACACATGGCCCTTAATGTTGCCACCATCCACCTCTAAAATTGTGCAACTTCACGATTTTTCGAATTTTCCGATCGAAATTTCCAATTTTCATCTCCGTTGCGTTCTTATACTTATGGAAAAGGTTTCTTCATCATAAAAGTTTACTAATTTCATAGTTTGACAGTTCACTTCATTTTGAATTTGATCTCCTTCTGTTTTCATTATTGCTAAAATTGTATTATTATGCAAAGTACTTTCTTGTACTCATTGTACTCGTATATAACATTCGGAGTTCTTTATATACTCACTTTACTCACTAGGCTGTGTTCGTAAGCTTTGCACATAATTTCTTTCACATTTCGTACAAATTTGGATGAAATTATATGATCACACTCGCCATCTAGTTCTTTCTTATAATCAACTTGACTTAAACCATCTAAATGGTTGAGTTTACAAATCATTATATATATATATATATAAATATTGAACTGTCAGAGGAATAAATAGAAAGAAAATTTTGGGGTTGGGTTCGATATCCCGCTTTTTATAGTCCCGATTTTCAAAATCCCTTTTTTTAATCCCTATTTGTATAATCCTTATTTTCATAAACCCGCTTTTCAAAATCCCGCTTTTTTCAAAATTCCGCTAATTATAATCCCGTTTTCTTAAATCCCATTTTTTTACTATACCGCTTTTTCAATCAAAACTAGTTGTTTTATTTTAAAAAATATTTAAAAAAAACGGGCTTTGTGGGATTATAAAAGCGGAATTTTAAAACGTCGGGATTTCGAATGTACGGGATATTTATTAGAAAAAAGGATTTAAAAAATGCAGTATTTTAGTAGGCGGGATTTTAAAACTTTTTTTCGGAATTTTTGGAAAACGGGATTTTAAAAACCGGAATTCCGATATGCTCCCAAAGTTTTGCTTAAATCATCACCATTTAATAAAAGTTTTTACAAATTTAGGCGACCGTTTTCACATATTTTAATAATTTCAGGCATCTTGTCCTTCACAAAGTTCATCTGATAACACTGCTAGCATGGACATTATGATTAACTCCAATCTAGGAAACCCAAAGGAACTTTTTGATAAATGTGAAGATTTTGAGTCAATAATGTTATTACTTCAAGATGTAAGTATATGATTGCTCAATTCTCTAAATAAAGATTCTATTTATTTATTTTATTTAAAGGCTCAAAAGAATCCACTTACTGAAGATGATTTCAAAGGTCCACATTATATATCTGAAAAACAATTAGAAAAAGCTCAAAGAAAAGAAGACGAAATTCATGCTAAACGTCAACAACAAGCTGAAAATTCTTCGAAAAATGCAAACGACCAACTACAACAAGAAGCTTTGCAAATGTTACATGAAGTTGGTCCTCCATGGACATGGTTGCACCAATTCACTGAAAAAGCCCAGAACACAACTAGTTATAACTTCATTGATCAGGAATCTATTAAATCTGATATTAATACAGATGATACTTCTGATGTAGAAAGTTTTGATTTAATCAAAGAAGAACCAAAAGAAGTTGATGGAATTTCTTCGAGTTCATCTTGTAATCAATCTGGAATAGAAGTCGAAGAGAAATGTAGTATCGAAAGCCTTAGAACACTTCTCGAAGAAGGAGAAAAACAGAATAAGTTCGACACAGAAAAAACTTCAAGTGTTATATCATTTCTCAAATCAGATGATCAGAGTGTCATTCAACTAGCGGGAGAACCTTTTCAACCAAAATTGAACTTGCCAGAAGTTGTAACTATCCTCGAGAGAGCTGATGCCAATGGTATGGTTTTCTCTGGTCTTGAACAACTCATTGATCATATCAGGAAGTCATTCTCGGAAAATGTCTCTGACTATCCAACAATTGTAACATCAACTAAAACGCAACACCCAGCATCATTTCAGATTAATGATGTTTCTTTGCCTCAGAATGATGACGAAGGATCAATTTCTATACCTCCAGAATGGAAAGAAACAATACCCAAACAAGTCCAAATACCTCCACGAACTATCCCAAAGGAAACCGAATCAAAACTTGACGAAGGAAATCCTAAAGCTGCCGAAAAAGCCAACGAAATTACAAAAGTCTTTGAAAATACCGTGGGAATACCCCCAGAACAAGTAGCCAAGATGCCAAAGTTCTGTTTCGAAACAACAAAAGATGAAGATGAATTGGTATTGGGATTGATCCCTATGGCAAAACCTTCAGAAAAAGTTGAACAAGAAGAAGATATGGGATCAGTCCTTTCGGATAATTCTATGAATGGTGGTGTTCATATATCAGGAAGTGAAAGTGGCTATCGCCAGGATGATGAAGATATATTGAAAGACGAACCAGAAGAATCCCCTGAAGAGAAAGCTTTGGCTGATGGTGACAGGGATTACTTTTGTTGTGTAAGTTTTTATTTTAGTTTAAATAGAAGTTTATTCTTAGGGTGAATTTTTTCAGGGCAATTGTTGTTGGTAGAATAGAATTTTAGAAATTGTGACTTATTATTGAAGAAAATTAAAAAAAAAATGTTTCGATTGAGTTATTTAGTGATGTCAAAGATTAAACTTTTATGGTAGAATTACGCCAGCAAAATAGTTTTGCTTTGTATTTCCAATTTGATTGTTTTTTTTATTTTAGCATTTTCAAAACTAAGTTAAAATGTTCTGTTCTTAAATTTTATATCAATTTTAAACAGGGGACATTTTCATCTGAATTCAAACTTTCAAATTATATATTTTTAGGTGAACGCACCAACATTGAAACCAACTACTTACGTGCCACCACAACAATACCATTGTTCGATTAAGCAAATGCCTGGAATCGGACCGGCTGTATCACAGAAAACCATCGATGACTTCTTGGCATTCTTAAGAGTTCGCTCACGTAGTCAGAGAGGATTAATAAACCCAAGGAACTTCAAAGAAGAGAGATGTCCTTATATGGTGGACACAACATTGCGCTTATCCAATTAGGTCATAGTTATTGTGTCGTTCCTCGCCTGAGTTGAGTGTGACTTTCGATTTTGTCAAAGCCCTAGATGTCAGTACCAGTCCGTCCAAATCAGTAGAGATCGCCTGCATTAACACCACACCACACTTCCGACCTAAATCTGTCAGAATTAATTTATGTTTTATATGTGAATATAATTTGCTTCGGAAAATAAACAACATGTTATATTAATAAAATTCAAATTACAATTTCGAATCAGTATAAAGGTTATGGGCAGGGGGGGGAGGAGATATATTTTGAGAATTTACACTCTATATCCTGTTCAATTGTGTGTGAATTTAAGCTTTACGTATGTAGATACAGCTTTTTGGCTTTTGAGTCCTGTCTATGATGATAGTACACATATGTATATCTGAGGCAATGAAGGTACCAACAAGTTGCAGCTCCACCGCCACCGCCGCCGTCCAAAATACCATGTCGGAACTAATGAGTCGTTAGTTTAGATGGAAACACTGCATTCACAACAGTTGCAGATAGCGAGCGGCATGCGGCACGTGTGGTAGAGGAATCATGGAAGTTCAATGTTATGGAGGATTAAGTCCCGAATTGATTATCATCATGGAGTAGATGAAAATTAATTTTGCTATCAATAGACTGCGTGATGGCGATCCTGGGTACGGAATTTGGCTGAAATTTTATTATATAAAGGAATGTTGAACATTTTAGTTTTTGAAAAGCAATTTAGAATACTCCAAGCGTGCTGGGTCTCATTTACAAAAGAGGTTTAATATAATTCAGGTCAAAGAGCTTTGTATTTGAATTTGTTTTTGGATTATAATGCGAAAGAGAAATATTCATATAATTACTTCTGAGCGGGAGTTATCGATTTTTTGATTTTTAGTAATAAATACTCTTCAGAATTCTTTAGTTAATATTTGCATATTTTGGTAATTAAAAAAAACAAATTAATAGTAGACAGGCTTGTAAAAGAATGCAGTTTTTTATGAATGCAGTCTTTACAAATCATTCATTATTATACATATTAAAGAATGACAAAATATCCATTTTCACATTATTCCTTGACAGAAAACATAAAGTCCATTTTAAAAATATATAAAGATATATAAAAGAAATAGTGTCCAAACTGAAAAAAGGGACATTATGTCAGTTTGAATTTTTTGAAACTGACATGACGTCCATATTGAAGCATATGCTCATATGGCCTCCCGCGGGGGGGGGAGGGTCAGTGGCGCTGGGGCGCACCTCCGCGCCACTCGACGCGAACTTTTTGTCTGTCCAAAATGTAAAGTACATATGGTCCATGGACATAATGTCTTGTTTAAAGAGACATTACGGCCATGGATATTATGACTGCTAAAAACAAATTTTATCATGGAAATAAGGTCCGTTGATATAGAAAGAATATTTTCCCAGTCTACTGAGTAAATATAGTTATTTAACGACACGTAATCGGCTTTAGAAAAATCATACATAGTATTATTATAATTTGAAACAGATAATTGGTTTAAGATACCAAAATTAAAAGATACATCTAAAGCTTTGTGATGAATACTATTGATCAAAAGTGAAAAATCAGCTTCCGAAACAGAACATTCGATATCCTGATGGACAAAAACTAAATCTAATATTCTTCCAATAGAATTAAAAATATAATTTGATTGATTTAGATTCATAGCAGACATAGTGTCAGTTACATTATATTCAACATCATTACTAACATTAAAAGGAAAAATACATTTATCTTCTTCGGAATAAGTCCATTTTATATTAGGTAAGTTAAAGTCACCTAGAACTACAATAAAAGAATTTGATTCTAAAGTATTAGCAATAAATTGTACATTATTGACATGACTCTCATAAATTTGAGCATTTGAATTAGGCGGAATATATGAGACAAAAAAATATACATTAATTTTATTATTTTTAATGTCAGATGTGAAAAATTCGACACAAATACATAATTGTTCTATCGAACCAGAAGAAAATTGAAGTTGAATTTGCTTGCTTTTTAAACATGAACGAACGGCTAGTAAAACGCCTCCTTCTCTATTCAATCCAGTTTCAACGGGACAACGATCTTTTCTGTAGACTTCAAAGTCCGTGTTGAATAGTTCAGATGAGTTTATATTGTCACTCAACCAAGTTTCAGTCAAAGCAATAATAGTATAAGGGCAACCAGTAACAGCAACAAAAAAATCACTTACTTTTGTTCTCATTCCCCCCGCGTTGTGATAGAAGAGGGAACAAGAAGAGTTGGATTTAAGTGGCTTACATTTAGTTGAATTTAGATCGTTAGTAAGTTTAATGGCAATATGAGACTCGGTATCAATCACAGTTTCGTCGGGAGCAGTAAGAACAACATCGGTGACAGCATCGTAGACAGGATCAAAAGCAGAAGAAATGGAAAATTCTTTGTTTACGTTTGGTCGTGTTGACGTTGAGTTTCTTCGTTTTTTGGAAAGAATTTAAAAGCACGTAACTTCGTTCCTAGAGGCCAGATATTATCTCCGTACATTGCATCATTGAACTCTGGTGGAACTCCAATTTTAAAGTTAATAAATTTTATATTTTTTTCAAGTTCTCCTCGTTTAATTAACTTAAAACAAGAAATTGCATCAGGATTCATACAGAGCGCAGAAGCTAAGTGGTTAACAATAGATTCAGAAGCGACAGAGGGCCGAAAACTACCAAGATGAAACCACTTTAGTTTACGTACCACATCATTTTGCCCGACATTTTTAGCAGGAACAACGACATCATCAGCTAAATTAGCAGGATGAGAAACACCCACATCATCAGCAAAAATAACAGGATGAGAAACACCCACATCATCACAAACACCACCAACACCAGCAACATCAACAACTACGACGCCAGCATCAGCATCATCATCAGAAATCAACACCACTCTACCATCAGTAGTATCAGTACTATTAGTACCATTGCCAAAATTTACAGTGGCAACATTGTTTGCGACATTTACAGTGGCATCACTGGTAGTAGATTCACCGACAACATCAACTAGTGAGCGAGAATCATCGTGTGCATTGACCGTTGCATTATTGTTTTTGCTTGTAACAACGGCGGCGGCGGAGTAAAGCGGCACATTATTATTTGATTTTAGTTTTTTTAATTTGTTATCAACAGTGACAGAGTTTGACGACGCGACAGGTTTGGATTTAGTATTGCGGAGGGGTATGGGGGTTACATTTATGGGCTTTGATATTTTGCAAGGCAATGCAGGTGATGAAAAGCTTTTGTTTGTTACATTGACTGGGGTATTTAAGTTTAATTTAGCTTTTGAGCGAGTGTTCACAGATTTCGTAACTTTGCTTGTGCTTGCATCAAGGGAATCACGGAACGACTTAAATTCGCTGTACAAACTATTAAGCTTTTTGGTTAAAGTATTCAATTTAGCGTCACAACTTGCGGCAAAGTAATTTTTGCATAAGTCACACCTCCAGCAAATGTTATCACATTTATTTATCAAATCGATCACATTATCTTTTAGTTTTAAGCAATTAATATGAAAAATCAATCGACAGATAACGCACGACACACATTCACTTTCGGTCGTTACGTTTTCGCAAATAAAGCATTCATTAGACATTGTAAACTTAGCACAGAGAAACAATAGCTATAAGCTTTAAGGTTCAACCATGCGATACGAGAGCAAATGAGTCACTGAGGAAAACATAATGTCCATAGACTTTATGTCCATGGACTTTATGTCCATTTGTGCGGATATACATATATCCGCGGACATTATGACATCCCACCGGTTAAAGAATTGAAATATTGTTGAAGAAAATTTAAAATTTACTTTTTAAAAAAGTACGTTTAATTCAGTCATTTAAGACACTGACTCCAAAAAACCAACTTAAAGCCTTTAGTATATAATTTTGTATGAAGCATAACTTACAATTTTACGGGTGGCAAAGGGCTACCAAATCATGTTAACTATATAAATACTTATTTGTAGTTTATTAAATTTTCTTTTTTTTTTTTAAGTGAGAGAACAACTCAGTTTTTAAATTTGAAAGAAAATGCTATGAAAAATTTAATGCCCACTATTGTTTGTTGATCTTGAGGCTCAAAACTATTTATAATTCCAAATAAATATATGGTAATATTAATTAATCGTGTGAATTTTTGTTTAATTTATTTTTGTTTCTAAAACAAAAAACATTTTTAAAATTTTTAAATGCAATATTAGCTATTTATGCTACTAGATTGAAAAATTATTACAAAAACAGTCGAACTATTAATGAGATGTAAGGCAACAACGCAAAAATTTTAAATTTGAACTATACCGAGCTACTTGTTATAAATGACCTAAACATTATGTTTTTTCACTATACATAGGTACTTGGGAATAACTTATATACATCACAGTTTATTTTGATGTCCTTATAATTATTATTGACATGTCTTTAGTCGCATCATAAATTTTAAGGACATGCCAGATTTTTAGTAGTTTTTCACCTTTTAAAGTATACGTGGCTTGAAAAAAAAAACTTCGACTGCCCAGATTATGCCAACCGGCTTCGCTTCGGTGTTGACGGATATAACAAAAAAAATTATTTTAAAAATCTAAAAAAAGACTAAAAACTGTTTTTTTTAGCAATTCTTTAGGCCCCATTTTTAATAATTATTGTTTAAAAACGTATGGATCACACAAATATGCTCTTGTTAACGGTTTAGAAATCTGAATATTGTATTGACTTGATTTTAAATAAGTAAATTAGTTATGCAAACTGGCAACAAAAATTTTAAGCACCCTAAAATGAACAATATAACACGTTCTTGCACACATACATGCACCGATGCACGGAACTTTATTTAAACTAGATAATATTTCAACAACAGAATTTAAAATAACTTGATAAAACATCAGCTCCTAAAATTGTTTTGTATCTGATTTCTTTAAAAAAAATCGTAATTTATGAGACACATTTTTTTTTTTTAATTATTGGAGCTGTTTTTTTAAATATTAATTTTTTGTGTAAACAACACACTTGTAATGTATGTTAAAATGTTAAGAAAAAAATTGGTAATTCAATTTTTTTGTATTTATTCATGGGAAGTTAAAATTGTGAAAAAAATGTATCTACCCATTTTGGAAATATTTAATATTTTTAGATCGTTTATTTTGACTATAAGAATACTTTTTGTTAAAAACCGCTAGATAATGCGTAAAAACTGCTTGGGCTCAAGTTTAATAAAAATTGATAGAGTCGTTTTTTAATAAACATATTGAGTTTTCAAAAAAAAATATTCTACATAAAAATAAGTAAAATTAGTTTAACCGTTTTTGAGAAATCAAATATGGTTCTTTGGTGGATTTCCTTTTCACCAAAGGGTAGCACTTATGTATTAAAAAATTTCTAATTTTTTTGAAAAAAATAAGATTTTCTAAAAATGTATCTGGTAGGTAACGTTATTTCAAGTCATAAAAAAAATTAAAAAATACGTCGCAGGAATATCCAAAAACAAGCTAAATTATTATATTAAAAGAAAGGCTTTAAGCGGCATATACACGGTTCAAGCACTCCATCAAGCATGTGAGACTGTGTTAGTAAGTTTTTTTTCGATGATGCCAATCTTTTGTACATGCTTGAAGTAAAATCAAAAAGTTTTGATTTTGCTTCAAGCATACACACAACCTATACGTGTGGCATTTTCACTAATACACTCTCCCATGCTTGAAGAGATTTTGACGTGTGTATATTCCGCATTAGATGAACAGACAGAAAGAGAGACAAACGAAAGGACAGAATTGTGAAACCCAGTTATTTCCCACCTATATAGGAAAGAATTGTTAGTAAAGATTTTATTGACAATAAGGGGAAATCACGTCAAAAAAGCCAAATATCAAAAATTTGTATTAAGTATTTAATTGTAAATGTGAAAGTGACGCTTAATTTTACTTTTTTTTTTTGTTTTTTTTTGCTCAAACTGCCACACGTTTATGTTAGTTATTCGTATACAATTCTGGAGTACTTGATAATGAATTGTTCCAATTGCCAATTGGTCTCTATGATTGATGCGATGATGAGAAGGGAAGAGAGCGACCTGATGTGGTGGGTTTTTTAAATAAAAAATAAATAATATACAAAATCACTGTGAAAAAAATTTATAATCCAACTCCAAATACGAAATGATTTTACTCAAACAGTGAATTAATATAGATTCTTCTCAAAAAAGAAAGTTATTTACAAAATAAAATCAGTTAAAAAAACAAGGAAATTATTTCCCAGCATATATTTTCTTTGAAGTTATTTCCCAATTGTATGACGTGTTGCCGTCATGCCAGTGATAAAGAATGTAAAGAAAATTTATCAAATGGAAAAGATGTGTCAGCTAACACGTGTTTTAAGGAGTGCTATAGTATTTGTTTTATTAATATATAACTGTATTTATATAACTACTTAATAACTATAATCAATTTTCATATCAGTAATATAAGTGAAATGACTGAATGCACAGATAAAACAAACTTCTTTGAAATGAAAAATATCTATTTAGTAAGCTGTAAAAATGTAGTACCTATACATAAATATATTATTTAAATCCAAGGCATATTCCTTCTTATTTCATTTTCTATTATTTATTTAAATTAAATTGGACGTTGAACGTCAACTCGTTAACACATAAATAAACGACTGAATGATTCATCTATTTCGCGAAAATAAAAACTTTCTTCATTTATTTATCTTTCTGACAGACAACCGGAAAATTACCATTTAATGGAAGTCGATTTTGCCTTTTCGCTGTCCATTGACTTTATCCGTTTTAACTGCGTTATTCCTCTTAAATAACATCTCCCCCTATACTCTACTCTTGTGTATTATACCTACCTACCCAAAACCCAAACCATCATCGTCATCATTCCCCCTCAAAAGCCGCGAAAAAAATGCGACAAATGGTAAAATATTGTCAGCTTCCAAAGTAATTACTCACAATTTTCCACCAGTTACTAATCCATCGTAGGAAATTGAAGAAGGTGCCGGGCGAGGGGGAGCGGGAGGAAGTGCTGGGTAAACCTGTATCTGTTCCTTCTTCCTACACAACCACACAGCAATATCCTTGAATGTCTATATCCATGTCAGAATAGTAGACATTTAAAACAAAAATAAAAATCCTGGGTAAAAACAAAAAAACAAAAAGGATCTGATTCTGGATTCTGGAATAGAAAAAGAAAAAGGGAACGCAGGACAAACGGAAAAGGCGAAACAAAAAACTTTTTCATATGATGACAGACGATTTATTTGTCGGTGATTAATGTTTCGCGTTCAAAAAGGAAAACTTTGGCTAAAACTTTCTTCGACTTCGTTTATTTCTTAAATCGTTGATGTTTTTTTTTGTTTTCTGCATCAATTGCATAAAGATGTTCAAGGGTATTATAACTTATAACCCAAGCTGGCAAAAATATGGACATAGCGGATTGCCGCAGAGCATTGCATCAGACCATCAAAAAAATAAAAATTAAACTAATAAAAAATAAAACAATTTTTTTCTGATTTTCAACAAGAAAAATTACCATTTCCTTTTGTCAAAGGATAAAAAGTATAAAAGAATCCTTAGATTATTTACGAACTCCCTTAAGTAGCTATAGCGATACTGTTATATAGTTTTTCTTGTGATTATACCTAACTCTTGGAGACATTTTACTAGCTTTTGTGAGGAAAAAAACAACAGTCACGGAGCGTGGTATAGGTCACCACGAGAATATCCTTTCCCTAATACATATTATCCTTAACTCAAGACAAGACTATACAAACGACAGAATATAGAGATTTGTAGATAAATTTGCTGAATCTAGATGATGAATTGCCAAACAACAGTTCTATTAGCACTTTATCTCTTTTTAATAAGGATACGTGCAAACGACTAAGTTATAGAAGGAACAAACTTGGGTGATGCCACGAAGACGACGACAATGACAAGGCACACGTCGACGTCGCGTCGTGTTGTCAGTTTGTTCCTTTTTGTCGTTGTCATTATCGTAATCCAGTTTTATACTATTTGTCGCCGCCAATGTCTTTGCTCTACTATTCTAGTGGGAGATAAATACGACTAACTGGGAGCGCATTCACTTTAAATTTGGACAAGGCGAGCCACATAGAATAAAATATGTGTTTCTTAAAAAATCGTCTGGTAAAATATTCAAAACACGCATTTTTGAAAAGGAAGTATTTCATCTTAAGGGTTAATAAATTTTCATAGAAGGTCAGTTCTTTTCAGTAACTGGGTCATCATATTTTGAATTTATGAATTTTTATAAAAGTCCAAAAATTGATTTTTGGTCCTAATCAGGGGGGTCATTCCGTAATTTTCTAAACGATAATCGTCAAAACGATAATCGTCGACGAGATCGTCCATGATTTGCTTCACGTAACTCGACCACTATCGTCTCGTTTATCGTTCGCAGTTTGAGAGCGTTTGGTGAATTTTAAAAGTCAAATTGGCTGTCATAATTGCCAAAAAGTGATGAAAAATTGGTGCCGATTGAAACTATAGGGAAATCATTTTGAGATCCAAGTTGTTTTTAAATTTTTTACAAATTAATATATGTAAATGTAAATGTAAATACGTCTTAATAGGGCAGTCATGCAATCTCAAATTGCGATTTTAACTTCGTTTATGAATGAACATCCTGATTTGGCCAGGGTAGGGATATGAGCGGAAGGGATAAGGGATTTGATTTATCTCTCAATTGTCGCCGCATGCGCATAAGTTATATTTTTTTCATTTTCATTTTCTACAATAAGAAAATTGATTCGCCGAAACATTTTAAATTTAATTTGTAAATGCAACAATAATAACACATGATGATAAATTACAGTGGCAACTCCATCATTCAACAACAGTCACCTACAGAGTACAAAATTAATGCAAGATGATACCAATTTAGCTATCGTCGAAACGCTATCGTTTTGACGATAGCGTTTCGACGATTATCGACTTACGTGAAGCCAATAAAGGCAACACTATCGCTCAAACGATATCGTCTGACGATAATCGAGTTACGGAATGACCCCCAGGATTTTTATTTTTTTTTTAATTTTTCCAGATCTTCAATGACTTTATTGACGATCTGGAAAAAACTTTAAAGATTGATAAAAAGAATTCGATATGTACCTTTTATAAATGTGGACTTTTGTCGAAAATCCAACAAATTAGTTGTTGAGATAACGAAGTCAACAAATCAAATAAAAACAAAATTCAATCTTAAGCTAAAGCAGCACAAGTAAACTATCAAAACATTAATGCAGCCATGTACGGAAGTATTTTCATTTTTCTTATACGATCCACCAGCCGATGCGCTAGTTTTGGCTTGAAAATTCTCTCAACTAAACCTTAATATAAATATGAAATGTTCAAGAGTTTCACATAATGAACGAAAAAGTCTCGTGTCACTATAATTTTGAAAGATTTTTCTTAAATTGCTTTCAGTTTGAAGAAAATCTGACATGATTCTATATTTTTTTTTTTTAATAATTTTTGAAGCATTTAACGAACTTTTATGATTATGATAGAATATGCTACGCTAGAGATATCTATAAAACTGGTTCAATCATAAAATATAATCCGCGTCACTTTTATAAATTTGTTAATTACAAAAGAAAGGTTAGTAATTTTCCCACGAAAATGCGTATTTTTTTGAGTCGGTTTATACTACCAATAAGTTTCAACATAGATGAATTTAGTCACATTGCAGTGAACATTGTTAACCTCCATGAAATTTCGATTAGCCTTGATGAATTGGTTCTTGCATTGAAAAATTTAGATGTCAACAAAAGAGCTGGACCTGATAATATTACTCCACTTTTCTTAATGAAAACTGCCGACACGTTAGCACTCCTTCTTTTGGAGATCTTTAACAAATCATTAGCTTGCGGTGTGTTTCCACAAATATATCGCAAATCATACTTGATTCCTATCTTCAAAAGCGGCAATAGGTCTGATATGAAAAATTATAGGGGAATTGAAATATTATCGGCTATTCCAAAAGTTTTTCAAAAGCTTGTTTCTGATAAATTGCATGCAGGGCTGAGGCCGGTGATTAGTGAGCATAAACATGGATTTTTCAAAGGGAGGTCCACTGCAACCAATCTTTCTAACTATACTTCCATCATTTTAAATGAAAAAAAAAAAAAAAAAAAAAAAACAAGTTGATGCCATATACACCGATTTTAGTAAAGCTTTTGATAGAGTTGACATTAAGCTAATAACTTTTAAGTTACAGAGAATCGGAGTTCGAGGAAATTTGTAAGAGTGGATATTTTCGTATCTAACATGTAGGAAACGGTATGTTAAATTGTGTGGCATATCTTCTCGTGCAATAAATGTTAATTCGGGTGTTCCTCAAGGCAGTCACCCCGGTCCCCTTTTCTTTTTGATATTTATTAATGACTTGACAAAACTGTTGCATTATTACCGGTTTTTGTTATTTGCAGGCGATCTTAAGTTATTAAATGTAGTTTAAAATGTTAGTAACGGTCTCAAAATGCAAAAAGATATTAATGATCTAGTCAAATGGTGCAATAATAATGGCATGTCATTAAATGTCGCTAAATTTAATGTTATTTCTTTTGGTAGAAAGAAAGATTTATGTCTCATTGACTACAATATTGATGAAAACAAATTGAAAAGAAACGTTGTTTTAAGAGACTTGTCGACTCTCAACTTACCTTTAAACCTAAAATTAACAAAGTTTGCTCTAAGAGCAAAAGGATGTTAGGATTTGTGAAGCGCAGGTCAAGGGAATTCAATGACCCTTGCATTACCAAAGCAATATATTTTTCTTTGGTTCGTCCAATTTTAGAGTACTGCAGTATAGTTTGGTCACCTTTATTCGATGTTGACGTTAAGAAACTAGAATCCGTACAAAAACAATTTTTCTTATTTGCACTGAAAAACCGAAATTGAAATCGTGAGAATTTTCATTTACCACCATACGAAAACCGTTTAAAACTAATAAATTTGTTCAGTCTCGCCAACCGTAGGATACTTTCTGAAGCCCTTTTTGTTTTTGACATATTGAAAGGTAATATAGCTTCAACTGCTTTATGTACCAAAATATGTATAAATCTTAATGTTAGCTGTCTGAGGCACGCAAAGAAATACACAAAACAAGAAGAAATATTTTTTTTTAATAGATAGTTTCTATGAATAATGTACTTTTTTTATTGCTAAAAATCTTATATATACAAATCTGTGTCACGGTGTTTGTGGTCGAACTCCTCGGAAACGGCTCGACCGATTTTTACAAATTTTTGTTTGTATATTTGGTAGGTATTAGAATAGATCGCAAAGTATATTTCATACAGCTGGTGATAAGGGTTCCGCTATACCAACAAATTTTTTTCAAATTTTTTTTTTTAATTTTTAAGATTTGGCATAAAAAAATCTTTAACAAACAGTTTTCACCCTCCTCCACCACATTTTTTAATCATGATTTTAGTATATTTGTATGAACAGTTTAAATTTTAGGATCTCGGATATCTCAGCAATCTCAGTTTCATGAACAGGATTCCTCAGCAAAATTTTTCAGCTCTGAGGAAAAAAAATATTTCAAGATTTAATTTAATTTAAAAGAAATATATACGAGTTTTGTGCGAATTGGTGCTAAGGACAAAAAATGTACCCATTTTTAAGCGCATAAATTCAAACATGAGTCCATCGGTACGGCATGTAAAAAATTGCAACAAATTGCATCAGGAAAATTGCAACTACCAGAAATTTAGACACCACCAAAATCATTGAACGGCTTGCTCATAGGCAGAGATTCAGACTCAAACCTGAAGTCAAATCGTTCAAATCGTTTTCGTTTCATCGGTTCATTTTCTCAATAAACGATTGTTCTATTTTTTCGATCACTTAATCTTATCAATCTTAACGTTCGTTAAAACATTGAAACACACTTACAATACATTCGTTATTTTTATTTTTTATAACCAACCACTAGAAATAATTTAATTTATATGGCAAAACAACGTTTGCCTGGTCAGCTAGTATATATGTATATATTATTATGGATTCGTTAAAAAGAATTGAATTCGAGAGTTTGATAAAACTTGACATTGCGACGCAATTCTGTCCGTTTGTCTGTCTGTCTTGTCCTTTCAACTGCAGCCTAAACGGGTGGGTCAATTTTCTTCAAATTTGGTACTTATATCAGTTTCATGGGCATTCCTCCCACAAGTTTTTTTCACAATTTTTTACCAAATTATGAAAATCTCAAAAACGTGCCCACAATTTTTTTTTAATTCAGCTATTTTTTTTCAAAAGGCTACCATATTTTTTAATTGTTCGCAAAAATGGTTATAAATGGTATACCTGCCATATATAGCACCTTTTTTTAAGGTTGATGTTCTCAAAAACGACTCAACTGATTTTGACCAATTCTTTTTAATGGGAAATTCAAAATAATTTTTTTTTAGAAGTCGATAATTTGAAAACGACTTGGTCGATAGGTATTTATTAATCTTAGCATTTAGGAGTTCTTAAACATTATCTAGCAGATTTTAAATAAAAATTATTCTTATGACCAAAAATAACGAGTATATAAAAACCAGTAAGAAAAATATCATTTTCTTAAAAATGTCTCCTGTAATTTTGATTAAAATTTTTATGTAAACTAATGTAACTACGACTTACCGTATTATTGGAAAAGAAATTTTATCTATCGATTAAAAATGGTATCGCTAATAGAACCATTCATTTGCATTTGAATCTCTTATAAAATATAATTAATAATCCTGTGATGAGATATTTTCCTGTTTATAAGCTTAATTAGCATTTTATTCTCTATAATGTTCTATGAAATCTGTGCTTGTGTTAACCTGATATGTTTTTGACAAAATTAAACAATAACCAAACTTGTTAAACCACATCAAGTGACCTTAGTTCAGTGATTTCATCATGTATTTTACTACTGTGAAGGATATATACCTACCTACACAAATACACAATTCCTACGCTTATCTAGTCTCTCATAAATAGATTTAGATTGGTTTTCAATTCGTTGTTCAATTTCCAACGAATCATCCGTATGTTAGGCTTTGAAGGAAGGAACAACAACACAAACACTGTGTTCTGAAAACCTTTTATATCCTGTTAGCCAAAGAGATATCATATTTATTCTCATCTCCTATAGCAGTTTACCCTTTTATGGTATCTATTTTTTTTTCGCCAACAACGACGCAACGTTATAGCCATCGTATCGCAATACAATTCTTCTGCGATCCATGTAAATGTAGTACATGGTAACAGTACCGGAAGCTTTAACAACACATTTTGGTATAAGTATTGGTTGCTACATTACATCCACACAACATTCAAAAGAACCCAGCACTTTGCTATGAAAACAATGTTCATATCCCTAAAAGAAAAATTATTTCACCATTGAAGAAGTTTGAGCGAATAATTTTATGACGATACCTAAGGCTCATAAAAAAATTACATACTTTTAAATCAGGAAAATATCCAAGTGAAGATTTTTAAACACAATTACCTTCATTTCGGTATATGAAATACGAAATTGCCCTTAAAAGGATATTCAAGGTCAAAGTTCAACAATATAGATTTTTTACATATAATTTTTGAACTGTTAACGCTATCGAAAAGTATTTCATACAAAACTCATAGATCATACAATTCTGTACAAAAAAGGTAATGACACTTTTCTTCATTCGACTTATCGTTTAGATGTTGCTATTTGAAAAAATGTCAAATGACCGAAATATCAGTTTTTTGCGTATATCTCCGAAAAGGTAAGTGGTAAACAAAACCTATAAAATTTGAGCATTATGTGACTGTTTAAAAGAAAACACACATATTATTCTGTTCTTAAGAGTGATGGTTTTAAATAAATATCAATTTTTTGAAAATTTGTTCAAAAAATAAAAATAACGGTTTTTTGCTTCTAACCCCTAAATGGTGTAGTTGTCTAAAAATATCTTATGCTCACTTTATAGATTAAAATATCCTCTACAAATTGTAAATTTTTTTTCATTCGAAGGATATCTTGTGGGTATAAAGGTTATTCAAGGTCAACAAAATATAAAAATATCGATTTTTCGCATATAACTTGAAAAATGTTTAAGTCGCAATATCTTTTGTAAAAAAGTAAAATCCTTGTTAATGTATAGTAAATATTACAATCATAAAACTGAGTATAAATCAGTATAAATAATTTTTCAATAACTTTTCCATATAAAAGTAAGTAGCAAAAAAACATTTTTTTTTACTTTGGTCCATTTTTTGAAACAATTATTTCTTTTAAATTAATAAATACTAAGAAAATCTTTTAATGTTTACTTGAAAAAGTTAAATAATCAAAAATAAAATTTAAAAAAAAATCGACAAAGGTTAATCATTAAGTAGATATTATGCCAAAACCTATATTTTCGAAACTTCTATTGTTTGAAGTTTCAAAATCTTGTAACTGATCTCTCATGAAAAAAATGTTTTAATCTTTTTTCTAGAGCATATATTAACATATAAAGTGTACAGTATACTGTATATTAATAATTTTAAATTTTATAGGGAAAAAACCGGTATTTTTCTGTTTTTGCCCAATATTAAAATAATAATATTTTTTAAATCATCACTCTAAATAAAATATTATAGGTGCTTTCTTTTTAGAAAAGTCACATATGTATGTAATTTAAAGATTTTCCGAATTTCTTTTTTAACAACACTCATCATTATTTTATGAGCTATATCGAAAACCTGTCATTTTCATCATTTAACGTTTTTTTTTAAATAACGATGTCTTCTACACGATCGTCAGAAGAAGAAAAGTTTCATGACCATTTTTGTATAAAATTGTATAGCCTACATTTTTGTGTAAAATACTTTTCAAATTCGTTTACCGTTTAATAATGACATTCCGAAAACCGATATTTTTGACTTTTGACCTACTTCAATAACTTATTATGGACAAAAGATTTGGATTTGATATACTTTTTTTTGACAATATATTGTTTGTTTTTTTTTTTTAAGAGAAGAATTCACTAAAATTTATTTAAAGATTATAGAAAATGAAGTAAGAATAATCTAAAAATTTCGGCTTGGAAATATGATTCCTTTGTATGTATCAAACTATCATTCTTGTGAAATTCACCTCTTTAATACTAGGTTATGTTGTTGTTCAAATTTAAATGCAGGTTCATATTGAATTTTCCTAAAAGCAATACACACCATGGAAAAATAAAAAAAACGAAAAACAGGATATTAAATCGTTTTATGGTAACAACCACCACAATCGTATTTTGTGTATAACAGGTCCTATCGTTCGTTGCCGGCCGTCGTCGTCGTCGCCGTTAACAATACCAGTATATTGGCGAGAGGTGGTAGATGTGTTTTTCGGTGGTTTGTAATAGGTTAAGGTTGCTATTGTTGTTGCTCTGTCAATGTCACCGTGACTTAGAGCGGTTGTTGTGATGTGGGCGTTTCGGTTTTGGGCAACTTAGAGGAATTTCAAGCCTGCAACAATGTCCCCTGTTTTGATTTCGATAATGTGACGTGTAACAGGTATTAAACGAATATAATGGACTGGAGGCAAACACTCATTGTTGCTGCCTATTAATTGATTTTATTTTATTTTTTTTGTTTTGCCGAAAACATACCTACATTTTGTTGATAAATTAAATTCATCGCAACCAAACAATGGCTTAACCTTTATATCGAGTTATAGTATACTATTGTTGTTATACAGTACGCAAAAATTGGTTAATTGTTTTTTTTTGTCGTATTTTGAAAGCTTAATTGAGGGGAAGGACTGGATTTGTTTTCATTTTTGTTTGTATGTTTGCACTAATTGTACAAATCTAAGCATTAAATTAATAAATGTACATTTTTTACTAAATACATATTAAACCTTGTCCATTTCAATTTAAAAAAGAATAATTTACATGAATTATTCTGCATTATTTTATTTGCACATGCATATCTACCAAATAGGTTTTGAAATATAGGCACTTAATCAAAAATTTTAAAAGTTCTAACATCGTGAATTAAATAATTGGATTCATATATAATATGAATACGTATTGAAAAAAAAACTACACTGAACCAAAAAGGTACATAGATACAATAAAAAATGTAGTGTTTTTATGAATAAAAGCAAGAAAAAGCGATTTATGGGGCCAATAAACGTTTATTGATACATAAAAAATTTTATTGATCGATTCTGTATATGTAATGTATTCATCTTTTACAAAAGTAATTTGTTGCAGCAATGTACTTTTTTGTTGTTTGAAGGAACGAATATGTTAGAAAAATGAAATTGTTTATTGAATTGACCAATTCTTTTGTTGCGCCAATAAATCATTTCGATGATTTAAGCTAACTTATTTGTTGAGCCAGAAAAACATGTCACACGCCTTTGGGAATATACTACGAAAGATGGGGTATCAGAATCAACTCAGCCAAATCTTAATTCGCTTGCTTCAGAAGACCCGTAGGACGTCGAAACGAGTGCTCTGCTGCAAGTTGCCAAAGCATCACTCTAAGTCTGCCCAACGGATCGCAACTTACAACGAAGCCAAAAATAAAATACCTGGGTATCAACTTTGACGAGAGACTACGTTTCAACCCACATGCAACGGCAGTCCTCAAAAGTGGGAATTACGCCTTTCATGTCATACACCTCCTAATGCGGAAAAGGAATGGACTCAATCAAAAGACAATGTTGTTTCTCTACAAGCAACTTGTCAGGCCCATCATCACATACGGTTTCCTAGTCTGGTTCACCATTTCTGAAACTAGCATGAAAAAGCTTTAAGCGTTTGAGAGGAAAATTTTGCGGATCTGCATAGGACTCGATTTTGACCGACAATGACGAAAGCACTTTAGCAACCAAAGGCTCTACGAAGAATCAAGAATCACTCCACTTCACTTGGATAAATACCTGACAATCGTTGCAAAAAAAAATGACGAAAAACCTGTGCAACCATCAAAACCCACTGGTGAGGACTATTATTATAAGCGAAGTGAGACATCACGAGCCAAGATACCTTGATGTGACAGCGATACTGGACAAAGGAATATTTTTTATCAACGACGACGAGCAATCCAATTTGAATCCAATTTTCTAAACATGGACATTCTAAGAAGTACCAGTTGCAGTAATTCTTGATTAAAGATGATCAACTGTGAACAAACTGGCCCTTAGTACATTGAAATGTTTCAAAACTGTTCCCGAACCTTGCATTTAAGTACAAGACAAGGTTTTTTTTTTGTAAAAGGGTATTCGCCATAATCTAAAGAACCATAAGTTCCATAAATAAAATTTCACCTCAATTTTGTAGAAAATTAAATTCTCTACAATTATGGTTTACATATTTTTATCGAGAAATCGGAAATAAAAAAGTTATAATTTAAAGTATAGATGTTATGACTTCTCCATAATCGTAATGATACGTTTGAATAAAACTTTTCAATTATTTACAATTCCTACACGAAACCAATACTTCTCTTATTGATAACATAAAAAATACCTGTTATAAGAAAATGTATTATATTTGCAACAAATTGTTGAATAATAAATTCAATCAAGAATCAATTTTATGTCATAGCATTTCATAGGATTCTCTTGTATCATCATGTTAGTGATGGTTCCATTATATCAAAATCAATAGCATTGATCAGTGATTCTTTTGAACCATGGCAGTGCGACAAAAAAAAATAAACATAAAAGATATATTATTCGCACTTACCGACAACCGTTAGAGCATTTGAAGCAAACGATGTGTGGAACGTTGGTGCATCGGCTGTCACCTCACATGAGAAATTTCCAGAAAGCTTGAAACCCACATTGCGCAGCGTAACCTGTGTGTCATTTGAGGCAGTTAACTGGAAAAGTAAAAAAAAAAAAAGAAATAAAAACGAAATTAAATACATTTGTGATTTGTGATTTGTGACAAACTATTTCAAAAGCCACGAAGGAGTTTTACTATTATCTTTCTTCCACCACCACCGCCAACGTTGTCGTTTACAAGGAATTTTTAATCTTATTTTCAATTTTTTTTCTTGTTTTGTTATTTACCGCAGCATCATAGCAGTGTAAGGTTAGGTAAGAATATACTTTAATTTTACTAACTGCGTACAACTTAAGAAAAGAGAAGGTAAAGGTCCTTGCTTGGTCCTTTACCTAAGTACTTAACCGCTTTTATTTCATTTAAGGAGAAAAATTTTTCTTCGCCGACTTAATTTTAAGCCATTAAATTTAAAAGGTATCCTGCTGGGAAAAACAATGTCATACAAAAAAAAAAAAAAAAAAAAAAAAAAAAAAAAACTACAAGAAAGACCAAGAGAAAATGACAGTCTTGAGATTGCACGGGAAAATGCTATTATGTCATGATTTTGTTGTAAAATAAAAAAAAAAACACCTCACCCACAGAGAACGAGGTATAATTATAGCACTCAGTTGGAAGCTTTAATGCAATTAGACAACAAGGACATGACGTCCAGACACAGATGGACAGGCGGATACACTCATACATACATATTATATATATAGTACAACACAAAACTTCTCAGACTCCTGGTTAAAAATAATTGCAAACAGATAAAGTAGAAGTAGGTACATTGTGTGGTCCTCGTTGGTTATAGTTATAGTTGGTTCACCACACCACAATACATCGTTTTCTCGAACAAAACCGGAACGGTAGACCAAATGGTTCAGGACTTTGAGTTTCAATAGAAACACCCGCATAACTGTAGAAGGTGCCTACAGTATACGGTCTGTACAACATTCGAATAAACATATATCTACCTTTCCATAACCAAGGAGTCATTTTCTTTTTCTTGTAGAGATACAGGTTGTCTCAGTGGGAGAATCAATTACGTTTAACGTGGTTGCAAGTTCTGTATATGTTATGCTGCGTGATTAATGACCACGTGAATAGATAAGAAATGAGCATTGAGCATTTAGTTGTGTTTCCTCCAACACCCACCCTATATATCTGTATATGTACTTTTGTACGAACGAATGTACACGAGTACATCCCGCAGGATTTGTTTGTTTGTTTGTTTTTTTTTTTATTTTTTTTGTCAACCTTCCTGTTTGTTGAACAGGAAACCGGCATACAAATGGGGGACGGAAATTACAGAAATACACAACCAACTGGAGAGTGTTGAATAGACTTGTTAGGGTTGTCGTCCTTATGCTGGTAGGTATAGGAAAGGTGGTAATGGTAAATGGACGGTAAATAGCAATTAACTTCGTTGTACGCGTTGCTCATTTAGGAAGATCAATTGATGATGATAGTCTTTCCGGTTAAAGAATATGTATATATTTTCATTACTTACATCTACTTTTATGTCTGGGAAGTGGAATATTTTGCCAGGTGGATTTTCCGATGGTGAGTACCGATAGAATTCCAAATGTCCTCGATACCATTTAACTGAGTAAAGGGGATCTCCACCTAGCTCGTAATTGCAGTATAAACGTACACTTTGCCCGCGACGTATCCATTCAGGCTCGATGTTAAGTGTTACGTTGTAGTATTTGTGTGCATCTGTAAAGAAGAAAATTAAACAAAAATGTATTCAAAATTATGTGCACAAAGGGAGAATTGATATGTAGAAATTTAAGGACAAAATGTTGATCAACTAATTTCGATAATAAACAAGATCAAAGTAACATGATGTAGGTACGTACCCATAAACTGACGTTAATATAAAATATCATTACAAAAAAAACAAAATTACTTATTTGTGACTTTTACTTTTTCAACAGAATTTCACTATTGATGGTTCCTACCTATTCTACTACTCCCATATGCCAATTCTTTTGATGCTTTTTACCTCGTCTTTTTTATTTCGATTTTGTTTTGGCCACAGTTGCGTTTTCTTCGCAAAAGTTTATTTTATGTTTTTTTTTCTTTTGTTTTCCGATAATTTCGTTTGACGATAAGATTGCATTTTTCTTAGAATTTTCTTGTTTTACATTTCCGTTGTAGACTTTGGTTTATTTGGTTCAAGGATATCTCAATTAAGAGTTCTTTCGTTTTTTTTCTCTATCTTGATCTATTGTATCGATGTTATTTTTTTTTGTATTTCGCTTCTTTACATTTTGCTTAAAAAAAAACGTTTACATTGGTAACTGTCTGAATATTATCCTAAGTGGAGCAAGAGAGCTGCGTGAGGAGGACAGAGGACCCAAAAACGTAGTTAGAATCTTTGGAACCCGAGAAGCAAGCTAGACATGTACTTTAATTATAAAAAAAAATCTTTATAAAATAATACATTTATCGAATTTAAGACGAAACAAATATACGAAATAAATCGAAGATGAACAAAATTATAAAATGAAAATTATCGAAACAAAATATTCGTAGTTAACAAAATGCGAGTTGCCTAGCTAGCGAAACAACAAAAGTCGAAATGATAAAAAGGAGTGATTAAGAATCAAGATAAAATTTACCAGATGAACCATACCGCCAATTTTTGAGTAAAAAAAAGAATAAAATTTCAGCAGAATTGAATACGACTTTGTTGAATAAGTGATTAAAAAATCTTTTTCCATCCCACAATGACTTGGAATTTCTTTGGTTACGTTTGAATGTATTTTAAATTTTTTTTCAAATATTTATTTATGCATCTACTTGTATTTATTTAAATATATGTACATTTCTACTTCTATACAAGCTACATAATAAAAATACAATTAGAATATCTTTCTATAATTTGGAAATAATTGATATTTTTTAGCTCTTTATGATTAAACAAATTATGTTTAGTTGTCCGGCCGCGGTAATCTTTGAAAAAACTAAATTTATTTTGGTGGGACTTTACAGACATGAGGATGACATTTCAAGGAATGTTTTAGACTAGTTTTTGTTAGAAAAAATATTCATGCAGACGAAAAGTCCATGCAAAAATTGATTTTTTTAAACAAAATATTGGAGCATAATTTTTTTTAAAATAAAATCTTACCCTTAGTATTTCTATAATATTAGTTTATTGTTTGTATTTTATGAGGGTATAGGAATATAGTAGCCCGTAGCATATAAGTAAATGTGTTAGACTGTTATACTGAAGAAATTTTGTTCAATTCCCAGCCTATGCCACCTAAAACCAGAAAAGTTTTTCACTGCCTCTTGCGAGGAAAAAAAATGAAAGAAATGATGTGCTACTGAGTGGACGTGTGAGTGATAACGTGGCAACAATATCTTAAATTTCAAACGTTTTCTTTTAACGTACCAAGTTATTTTTCTGCTAAAAGAACTTTAAATATTTTTTCACAAATTTGTGTTACATTGATTAATATAAATGTCACTTTCATTATTTAAAATTGCAAAAATAAGTTAAATTATACCGCCTGATTATACCGATGATTATTAACTGCGTGTACTTAATTCTCTTAAATATTGAATAAGACTGCTCTTAATCCGAAATTCACATTCCAACATACAAAAATAAATATATAAAAAAAAAAAAAAAAAAAAAAAAAAAAATCCAACACATCTGTATTTTAATTCTATACGTACTCATCTCTAACGCAACTGCGTTTGACTCTCATACACCTTTAAGGCTGGACATTACACAAGAACACCACCACATACCATCTTGTACCTTGTATACATATGCCTAATAAAAGAAATAGAGAAGCTCTTTCGTCTTCTCCTGATCAACAACTGCAGCCCACCTCACCCGATCCCAAACAGGCAAAAAACACACACTTTACACCGAAACGCTCCATCATACACTTCTCTTCTCCAAATAACACCGCTATGCCACAGTCCAATGAAGCTCTTAAAAAACAAAGCAATTACATTATATCACTTCTTTCGGCAAAAATGGACGAAGTCGAGAAAAGAATAACAACCAAAATTGAAACCGACGTCTCCGCACTAAAGAAATCTATTGATGACGTCACTAGCCGAATAGGATTTTTGGAAACGAAACTTAGCGAAATTGATGTGATTAGAGAAGAAAACAAACTACTGAAAGAAGAATTAAAAAAACACGATGACGTACTCCAACAAATAATCGCACGCACTGATCATAATGAAGAAATGCAATTCTACAAACAAACACAGAGTGATGCTATCATCCATGGTTTGCCTTTAATAAAAAACGAGGATCTTAAATTAACTTTTGACCGTATGTGTAACACGATAGGAATGAAGCCAATGGTTATTCGGGACGTTTACCGACTGAAAGCAACAAATTCGACACCCAATCCATCCGTAATTATTAAATTTCATTCACCACGCGACAAAAGCACTACACTACGATCGATCGCTAACTACCGCTCTGTATCAAAAAAAGCACTTTGTCTTCGTGATTTTGGACTTTCTTCTGATAAGCAGGTGTTTGTACACGAATGTCTCACAGTAAGGAATCGATTACTACTGCAGAGTGCAATAAAGATGAAAAATGATGGGAAACTGTTTTCGGCTTTTACTATGAGAGGTTTTGTTTACGTTAAAAAGAACCGCAACGATAAAGCTCTATTAGTGGAGAACAACGATGCATTGAATGTAATTGCCACTGAATCTCCTATGACAACAACTGGAACATTGATTAACCCAACAACTTAAGAAAAAAGAAAGTAAACAACATTTTTTTTTTTTTTTTGCTTTGTTTTGATTTTTAACTTCATTTCACTTTTCTTTTATTAATTCTATTATTACCTATATTTTAACCTATATTTTCTTTTAGATTTATTATATTTTTTCTTAAAACTTTTTTTATATATTTTTTTCTCTCTCTTTTTGTAAACATTAATGAATATTAATTTTGATAAATATAAATTCATCACTCTCATTGTCATCATCGTCTCAAGTTCAGAACTTGTGGAAAGAATGGGTTCACTTAATTTATTTCCTGTAAATATAGCTACTCCCACCCATTTTACAAGACATAGTAGTACTTTACTTGATATGTTTTTTGTAAGTCATAGTGAAAAGGTTCTTCTTTATGACCAACTCTCTGCAGCTTGCTTCTCTCATCACGATTTAATTTATCTTACATTCGAATGTTCACCTATGGTCTCTTCTTCAACTTACTGCTATAGAGACTTTAAAAATGCCAACAGGTGGCAGTTAGAAGCTGATTTGAATCGTATTGAGTGGTACCAAATATATCGCATGCCTTCTGTTGATGACCAAGTGTTATTTCTTCAAAACAATATTAATTATCTTTTTAACCTACATGTTCCAATTGTTACAAAACAATCTAGTAAGATAGAACAGCCCTGGTTTAACTACTACATTAAGAGTCAAATAAGAGAACGTAATTTAGCATATAACCGATGGAAGATTTTTAGGCTTGAAGCATTGCATAATGAATACAAAATTTTAAGAAATAGGGTCATATGTTTAATTCGTGAAGCTAAGCAACAATTTTATGCTCCTAAACTTGATCCTTCTTTAGCCAGAGAAAAACTGTGGAAGAATTTGAAAGAATTAGGTGTAGGTAAACAAATAAGTAACAAGACTCTATCTGTCGATTGTAACGATCTTAATAAAAGCTTTGTTACCTTAAACTCTTCAAGTTTTGAAACCCGAAGCTGTGATTTGACAGAAACGCTAAACGACCGTTTTTCTTTTACTGGTTTTGGCTTCTCACCTTTTAATGAGTACGATGTTCTAGAAAGTCTTTTAGCTATTAAGTCTAATTCTGTTGGAACTGATGGCATCCATCCGGTTTTTCTGAAAGCCATTCTCCCATATGTGGTCAAATACATAACTTATATCTTTAATAACATTTTAATGACTAGTACTTTCCCTTCAGCTTGGAAACAAGCGAAGATAATACCTGTTCCCAAAAATCGTGATGGTGATGATTATCGACCCATAGCCATATTGCCTTTTAGAACTTTTCTAACAAACAATAAATTGATTTGTATGAATCAATCAGGCTTCCGGCCCAAGCACAGCTGTACTACGGCGTTAATTGACGTCGTTGAAAATATCAGAACAAATCTGGATAATGATAAAGTGACTATATTAACGCTTCTAGACTTTTCAAAGGCATTTGATACCGTCAATCATTTTATTCTCTGTGAAAAACTTAAAAACCAATTCCATTTTTCGTTTCCATCAGTCAAGCTTATTCTTTCCTACCTAACCGGCAGAACTCAGGCAGTTTTCGCTAACAATGTTATGTCAACCTTTCTCCCTTTGCAGAGAGGTGTCCCACAGGGCTCTATTTTAGGCCCTCTGCTGTTCTCCATGTATATTAATGACCTTCCGTCAATCCCCCTGAATTCTTCTGTGCACATGTACGCAGATGACGTTCAATTGTACAATAGTTTTCATCTAGGTATGCTCGAGAATGGTGTGCATGAAGTTAATGAGGACTTGAATAATATTGTTATATGGTCCCGCAAAAACGATCTGTGTTTAAATCCAAAAAAAACTAAATGCTTAGTCATCTCTAGAACTATATGTGACACATCATATTTTCCTGAAATACAATTGAATAACTGTACTATCGAGTTCGTTGAATCTGTAAAAAATCTAGGGCTAATATTTAATAAAACACTAAGTTGGAACACCCATATTAATTTGACGTTGGGTAAGGTATATGGAGGCCTTCGATTGCTCTGGGCATCTTATCATATAACGCCCTTGAAAACTCGCTTAATATTGGCCAAAACGTTGATAGTGCCCCTTATGCTTTTCTGTTGCGAAGTATTTAGTAATTGTGACTTCGAACATAAACGAAAACTTAACGTTGCATTCAACAGTATTACGCGCTATGTTTATGGTCTTAGAAGATATGATCACATCTCTAGCTTTTCCAAGTCGATCTATGGCATTTCATTAGATAATCTATTCAAATTACGAACGTTAACCATGCTTCACAATATCATACAATCTCACCAGCCTGAATACTTATATAATAAAATTAATTTTACGCGCTCTGAAAGATCATGCGACCTTATTCCAGTGCGCTACAAATTCTTGGTATCTGAGCGGCAGTTTTATGTGCATTCTATTCGTTTATGGAACTCCCTCCCTCGCTCTGTTAGAGTTATAAGCAGCCCGACCTTGTTTGGAAGAAAGCTGAGAGAATTCTTCTCCTAGCTCTGTAGCTTTACGTTATGATGATGTTGTTGATGTGGTGATGGTGATGGTGATTGTGATGTTGATGAATTGTTAAATTAAATATTTCAGTTAATTTTTGATTTTCATACATAATATTTTAATTTTTTTTCTTAATATTGTTTGTTAACTTTTTTTTTTTTTTAAATACAAAGCACATTTTTTGTAAAAATAGTATTAAGATACTGAAATTTGCTCTAGTTTATAAGATATTTTATCTTACAGAGTATAATTATACAATAAATAAATGAAATGAAATGAAATGGAATCGACAAATCCTCCTAGAGTATCTCTTGTGATAAAAAATTGCTTCTCACGGCTTCGGCATAAAAGGTTACCTCCATTTCTTCCAATGACACGCACACATGAATGGTTGAGACATGTAAATCACTAGGTCTTGGTTCTACACGAGCTAATGCGCCGTCCAATTTTCTTAATTTTTTTTTATAGGAATGAAGCAATAAATATTTACTCAAATATTTCATAAATTTTAACCATAGCTCAGTTTAACATAGTGGCGCAAAATTTTAAACAACCTATAGTTAAGGGCTTAGCATATTACTAGTTAGCAATTTGCTAAACATTTAGTAATTTACTATATTTTCGGAAATTTTAATCCTTTTTTTTCGTTTTACTAGCTAGTAAAATACTAATTCCCTTTTATGCATCTGCTCGTTTAACTACGCAATGGATGTCGTAAACTTAATAAAGAGTGGGAGCAACGAAGCAATTTGTTTTGAAATGTTTATTATTATTTCCCCCACTGTGGATTGGACCATTCCATGTAATGTTCCTATAAGATTAAATGTTGTAAGGAATATCCTTTGTGTTCCATTAAGAAGTTTACATACTAACATCAGCCTGATGAGCATTTCTCCCAAAAAAGTGTAGTGTAACTAGAACTTGTAATTCTGGTGAAATCGGAAGCCCACGGTTTGTTATTCTGTCTTGTATGTTTAGGTTTTCAACCAAGAACCGAACTGTAGTTTTATCAAACCTATACCTAGAGTAAAATTCTCCATCGTACAGCCGAACTGTAGTTTTATCAAACCTATACCTAGAGTAAAATTCTCCATCGTCCAGCTCTTCAAAAGAATTTGCTCAGGACTTAAAACATCGCACTTTTCTGCACATAGCTGAGTCTTCAAACTTCGTCCTCCGAAAACATTTTATTTTTTTTATTTACTTTGAAAAACAATTAACACACGAATCATAAAAAAAAAAAACACAATTTAACTCTTTGCCAATTTTTTTATTTTCGAGGACAATGACAGATTTTATATGGATTTAGCAAGTTACTAAAAGTTAAAGTAGCAATTTTCTGATTTTAACTTTAGTAAAATGTTAAGAGATAGTAAGTTGCTAAAATCGTTTAAAATTGGCAAAATCGTCTTTTTAACTTAGTAACTTACTAAAATTGCTTTAACATTTTACTAAATCGTTTAACATTTTGCGCCAGTTTCTCTAAGGAACTTAGTTTAATCCCCTTTAATTAAAAATAATTATGACGAACTTATCGAAAATTTTATTTCATGCGAGAAATCGGTGAAAAAAAAAATCTGTTCAGTTTTAAAAAAATGTAGATATGAACGTATTAAAAAAGTTATGAATCTCTTAAGCTAAGCAAGTTCTTCTTTTCCCATTTTTGTCAAATGAAATACACTCTGCATACAAATTAAGGGAACAAAATTTGTATAGTTTGTTTTTTTGAAGAGCTGTATCTCTGTGAAAAATTATAGTACTGGGATGAAACAAAAACCATTCAAAAGCTTCATATTTTTTGTATTGATGTTTTTAAACAAATAATATTTTTAAGACACCATTAATGCACAACCATAAAATCGAGAATAGATTTTTGAGAAATAGTCCTATTTATGAGTTATAGCTTTTTAATGGCTTGACAGATTTTGTAATAATTTTCCATTGTGGTGGTTCCGAATAATATTGCATTTAAATAAAAAAAATACATTTCTTTAGTATCTACTTTTGACTTTAGTTCTTTTTTCGTTATATAATATGTATATTAATAGTCATTACATTATTTAATAGCTTCAATATTAATTTACATTATAGTTTTTAACCACAAGTAACAAGTTTGTACGGTAATATTGTATTTTTCCAACTACAAATGCAAAAAATTCATAAATACGAATGGGAGCGTGTCAGTAGGCGTTATTAAAAAAAATTACACAAATCTCAATTTATGAGAAAAAAATTTAAAAATCGTTAAAGCGTTTTTATAAAGTACATAGTACTTATTTATGCGGAGTTTAGAAATTAATTTTGAAAAAAAATAATCAACTCATTTTCGAGATATCGAATTTTCAAAAAATAATTTTGAAATTATTTTTTTAAATCCAAAATTTTATTTTTTTTTTTTAAATTTTGATATGCAATATTATTCAAAGTTATTAGTAGCTTTTGTGTAAAAAATTTTATTAAAATTGGCTCAACAGATAATGAGATAGTCGAAAACCCAAAAAATAGTTCTATAAGAGATACCATTTTTAAATGATTTATTTATGGTATGTCGTTCTTATAATAGTTCAGACAAAAATTTTAATCAAAATCGTAGGAGCCGTTTTTGAAAAAAATGAGATTTTCAATACCAGTTTTTAAACATTTGTATGGGAGGTACCGTTATTTATAACCAATATATAAAAAAAATGTTATTTAAAACCTGCTAGATAATATCAAAAAACTCCTGGTTGCTAATTTTAATAAAAATCGACCAAGTCGTTTTCGAATTATTAAGTTCTCAAAAAAAAAAAATTGAAACTTTTTTTAAAAATCCAAAAAAAATTTGTTTTTTAATTTTGATACACAATATTTATAAAATTATTGTAAACATTCTCCATAAAAAATGGATCAAAATCAGTTGAACCGTTTTTGAGAAAATCGAGAATAAAAAAAATTATTATGTGGGAGGTATTATTTAAAACGCATTTTTCCGAATTTTTTTATAAAATGGTAGCTTTTTTGTAAAAAAAAAATACTGATTTATTTTTTAAACTTGTGTGCACGTTTTTTAGAAAAATAAGATTTTCATAATTTGGTAAAACAAATTGTACGGCAGGTACCGTTATTTTTAGTCTTAAAAAAATAAAAAATAAGTGAGGGGGAATGTCTAAAACGCTACCAAGTTTAAAGAAAATTGATACACCCGTTTTTTTTTCAACTTCGCTATCATCGTAATGTCAACATTGATCAAAATCTCGAGTTCGATTTTTTTTACGAATGCATAACTTGTTATATGTGTATGTAGTACTTATACATATATTATAAGTAAAAAAGTAGGCGTGGTCTAAGTCGTATTTCCTAAAGTATTACAATTGTCAAACTTTATGTTCAAGAGAGCTGAGTTAAAAATGATCAGCTTTGTAGGGATAAGTAGAAAATTCAAATATGAAAAAAAATTAAACTTGGACTTGTTGAATTATTTCTATTATCATTTGAATAATTTTGAAAAGCTAGTACGACCCCAACCCCAACAAATTATGTGTACAAAAAAATGATGCTTAGGTCAAGTGGAATTTTTCACATTTAGACCTTTTTTTAAATATGATTTGCTTCATTTTATTTTATTTTCTATACAAATTATTAATTTTTCACAAAATTGTGTTTTCCCCAGTTGAAGGTTTTTAATATTTCAAAGCTATACAAAATAATTTAATTCTAAGTCTTAAAGTTAAAGTACAAATACAAAATATGGCGACAAAGCTTTCAAAATATTTGTGTGCAACTTCAAAGAATAATTATTATGAAGTATAAGCCGGAAGGTAATTCTATACAAACATTCGTCTTATAACTCTTTCATCTTTTTCTCAATTTAAATATCTTAAATCCTCAATAAAAAAAAATACAAGCCACTTTTAAAATTCAATTTAAAAAAAAAAATTAATGATGTTTAAATAACAATCCATTTAGTATTTCGCTTAAAACTTTCAAGTCAACTTAAATAAAATAAAATTCAGTTGAATTAGTTGTCAACTTTTTGAAAACAATTACCACATCTCTTTAGTCGTTTCAAATTGAAAACCAACTAAAAACATTAAACTTCAAAGTGCAAACACTGTTTTTCCTTATACTACTCGTACCTAACCTACCTCTCGTTCCAGTATTATATGTAAGTGAATATAAAAAGGATATTTATTTTTATTAAATTAAAAAAAAAAGGAAACAGTATCGTTGTGATAGGAGACAATGGAATGTCAACCTTTTTGTTGAAAATCGCCCTTGTAAATTTTCCCATTGTGTGTACTCCATTGAAGTATTTTTTGTTTTTTTTTTTTTAATTTTTTTTTGCTCCTATTATAATAGAAATGTTTTAACACTTCCCTGTGCAGTCTGAACTGAGAGAGTAAGTAAATTGTATAACCAGGGGGCAAGGAAAAAGTTCAAAATGGACGACCACTTAATTGCATTGCATTTAGTTAATTCCTTGCTGTGTACCCTTTTAAATGTATACATCAGTACCATTGAAAAAGTAAAAAAATAAAATGGAGAAAAAAGATCCTTGTCTTTGCCCCCAAGCCAAAGGAGTAACTTTTCGCTCTGCAAGCGATGAGCTAATGGCTACTTCTTCCTTCGGTTGGTACTTTCATGTGCATAGGTATATATAGAAGAAAAGGATACAAAAAAGGACGAACAAAAAATTAGCAACCAAAATGCTTTGAAATGATTTATTACATGTGCCATATTACATTACAGTGCACAAATTTTTTGCTTAGTGCAATGACAGAGGACAACCACGGTCTTGTTCCTGTGCATTATAATATACAACTCAACTCTATCTCTATCTCCATCAACTCAACTATAACCAAACGTTCGTTAATGATAGCCAAAATATTTTGTCCTTTTATAGTTGGACAGCTGTTGTGCTATAATAACGATAATAGAACCCAAACAGGAACCGGGTGATACCGAGTGTGTGGGAGGTCGGGGGGGCATAAGATTATTTCTTGACAGGTTGAAATGACGTGTGCACATATTGACTGATATGATATGCCACATAGAGCGAGCGACTGATGGTATTTTTAATCATATAGCTAGGATATTTATACGGATAAATGATAAACTTTTCCGATGCATTCTCATTATTCAGTGCTTATTATGTGATTGATGAATTGCCAGACGAGCGTCAAACACGTCAAAGTGATAAATACGAAACCGCAAACAAAGATTCACTTAGTTGGCAAACACACCACATGCTATTTCTGTGTGTGTGTGTGTATAAGAGTGTTTGCTATATATGCTTGCTTCTTGTCTGAGTCTCGTCCTTTTATGTGAATGGCCCTTACTGAAAGCCTTATGGGGCATAGATGGCCTTCGTTAGTTTCGATCCCTGATATGGGATTTTTTTTTTAGTTTTTTTCTTCTGAAGTATGAATACTTAGCTTTGTTTATTTGAAAAGCTATTCGTTATCATAAGGAATACATCACTAGGACCAAGGAGTTTTATGTTTATGGCTGCATTAACATTCATGGACTGCTCCATACACATATGAGTGTGCAGATGTATGTGTATCAAAAGTTAGTTTCATCCATCTTCGTTAGAAGTGTGTCATTAATGTTATTTCAAAAAAAATAAAACATTGAACGTTAACGATGCTCTTTTTTTTAAGGAATAAGGGATAGGTGCTTTTTAAAGCAAAATGGACTTTCAGGGAATTATTTGGGCATACCTATAAAGTTTTTAAAGAAAACTTATACTGAAAGGCTTAAGCTTTATGGCTATTTATATTTTGAAGAATACTTCTTGACTTATATGTTTAACTTTTGTCCTAGTTAAATTAAAGTTTTAAGTTTTTCATTGGAACTTAAATTTTAGTGACTTAAAATAGCTTCTCTTAGATATTCAAATAAAGCCTAAAGCTCCGATATCTTCAATGTTGTTTTAGAATTGGGAACTCCCAAAGTTCTGATATAGAATCATGCCCGGCTGTTGAAGAATATGCGAAACTTGTTGGTCTTGAACTAAACGAGGACAAGACCAAGTATATGCTATCAACATACAAATATTTAACTGCTGTCCAGTATACCTAGAGAAACAACGTTAGGTTGGGCTGTCAGCAGAGACGCTGATACAGCGAAGGTAAGGAATCGATACTTCCCTTCTTCATCCATTCAACTTCTGTAGAAATCGTTAGAAAATAATTCAAGCCTCGTTGCGTGCTTGCCTATTAGATAGTGTCCGATAATGATACATACATATAATGGAGCTAATGTGCAATATGCTTAGAGATATCAAAATCTTAGAGCAATTCAGATCCATCTCAGGCCAGATCTGTTCCACCCAAGGTTTGTTTATATGAGCTTGATATCATGTTTTCTTTAAGCCAAGACAAGACTTCTTTTATCGCCAAAAGTTCCGCCTGGAATACGCTACAGTGATTAGGAAGACGAAAGGAAAGACTTAATTTCAGTCTGCCTCAGAGCACATATCCACCAACCACATCATCAGTTTTTAAACCGTGCGTCGTTGTAGAAATGTGTAATTTGTAATAATTTGGAGTGATGGAGTGGCCAATTTCGTTGTTGGTCCACTGAGACTCTTTAACTCTTTCGTGTATGTTAGGTTTCGAATTTAACTTCTTATCGAGAATATGCCCAAGTATTTGGCTTCGTCTGAAAATGCTAATGGGTCACCTTGGATAGTAGGAGGGTCTATATGCGGAGTTTTGTATTTCCTAGAAAAAAGGACATCATCTGTCTTATAAGGATTAACACTTAGTCCGCAGCAATCTGCTCAGTTGATTTATTAGCTTATGTAGTGCGTTTTGTAAAACGTCATACTTTCTAGAAATTTCAAGATGAATTACAATATCAGACCGCTGCACTGACGAAATAAATAGGGTCAAAACTTTTCACCAACGTAAAAGAAAGTGCACGTTTTCTAGAACCCTTATAGGTACTAAAACCAGTCCTTCTTTATACAAACCCGAATGCGAATGTTGGACTCACAATGGACAAAAAGCTGGAAAGTGAGAGCTGAGAGTTAATGTTATTCAAACAACCACTTTTGTAGTAAGTTTTAATAATTTTAACACTTTGTTCGATTATTAAACGATCCATTATCGTAAATGGCAAATATTCAACTAATATAATGACACTTTAAATGACAGCTGAGTTTGACAGGTGTCAAATATTAGTTGAATGTTTGCCATGTATTTAAATGTATCGCTATGTGCGTTTTATTTAGCTTTGCTTGCGAAACCGAAAAATGAATGACATTTTTAAACTTTTTCTTATTTCTATAAATGAAGTTGAAAATTAAAAAAAAAATAAATGTCTTAAAAAATACCAAATAATATCGACAGTATATTGATAGGAATTGTAAAAAGACATCAAATCTATCGATAGTCAAATTTTTCAATGTTTATCAAAACTATTAGCCTTAAATGATTCACAATGATGAGACATCTTAACTCAGTCAATTGAAAAAATAGTAAACGTAGTTAAATAGTAAAACAACAATAAGTTGTAAAATAATTAATTTACAGTTTTTGCTTAGTCAAAGTTTAGTTGCGTTGAATCATAGAATTTGAAAAATTTTAAACTGTGAAATATACATAAAAAATTCCTTTCTTTTAAACCAAATTCATTTTGCGTCGTTTGGTGAAAAAAATCTAGTAAGCTTTATTATAATTTCTAATATCTCTTCCACTCTCAACAAATCAAAAAACAAACTCCAAACAATATCTACAAATCTGTTAACAAAATATACCCAGTGAGTATTTTCAGATCATCCAGCTTAGATCATTAGTTATATTATATGCTCTCACTTGTTTACCTATATATTTAATTCAATTTAATGTATTTTAGTTTGGAAAAACTTATAAAAGTCCTCCCCCGATATTCTATTCATCAATATATCTGTCAGTTAAACAAACATTTAACAAAGCAACAGACTGTCCAATAAAAGTTTTCCTATTAAACCACTTAACACAAAAGAATTGAAATTGGCCAATTGTCAAGGATAAAATACCATTGTTTCCCTTTGTAAACAAAACCGGTAATTACACCAATCAAATAGAAAGGTAACTTTACGTCTGAAAGTTGCTTTCCATGGCATAATGTATTAAGACATGGCAAAGAAATCGAAAATCCTTAAAATACAGCATTTATTTCCGTCCATCATTTGGATGACCAGCAAAACAAAAACCATCAACCACCCTCATGGGCAAGCAATTCTTTCAATATAATCAGCAAATGGACAGTAGTGCAAAATAACATGTTTGTTTGTATGTGCATCACTAATTAATGGCCGGATTCAGGACAGAAAAAAAAAAAAAAAAAAAAAATGGCTCCATGGCAAAAGAAGCTCCTCTCTATAGTGATATAATACCACCATTGGGAAAAAAATAATTCCTATCCCCGCTCAGTCACCTTCCATTGTCCTCACTCGCTCTGTTGTCTGTTTATTTCAAAGTCCGTTGTGTATGTCAGCAGAAAAAATAATCCAACAACAACGTTAATTTCGTAAACTTTCCTGAATTTCTTCCTCAAAAAAAAAAAGAATAAAAAAAATAGAAAATCCACCATCCACCACAGCAAGTTCGGAATTCAAGGACTCACCAGAACCTGTGCAAAAAAAAAAATAAAGAAAGAAAACCAGAAACAACCGAAATCGTTTTCTCTCCTTTTCTTTGAAAAATTTATTGGATGTTCAATCCACCATGGCATTGTCCTGGGTATAACACTATGCTAACAGGACATGTCATTCAAGTCCACAGGGTCCTACTATATAGAGCAGCGAATAAACGCAGGTAACTTTAAATGCTCAAACAAATCAAATAGCCAACACAGTCGGGCTCCCATCCTCCTCGTTGTGGGCCTGCCACACAAAGCAAGGTAAATTTAGCTTTGCTTCGCAGGATAGAACAATGCAACACAGACTTTCAAACACACACATACACACACACACATATATATAAAAAGTTAGATGATATGAAAACCAATGCCGGAAGGGAATTGATTGGATTCCCTTAAGAATCGAATTTCGTTGAACTTATTTAATTTTTCGTCCTTAATTTTTTTTTTCTTCTTTTTTTTTCTATCCTCATCCTCATTGTTGTTACGATATATTTTGAAAAGAGATGTTGTTTGGATTGTTTGCCCAACGCCCTCTTCTGGGCCGCATTTTCTACACCCGCCATCTACCGTTATCCTGTCGAAGTCGAATACGAAGTCGAAGGGATTCATTGTTGTGATGAATTTGCTATATTCTCTCCTTCTCTCGTTAGAAAATGTGAAGGATGTTTTTGTTTCTCGTATAGGTAGGTTTACAATATATGGTATAGTATATGTTATTTGAAATGAAATATCTCAACATTCTACACACATACGTATATAGGTTATAGATATATAAAGACGAGTATATAATGTATAAACTCCTCAGGGGACAACTCCATTGATACCAAGGATGAGATAGCATAGTATTATCTTCTCAATTTCAAGGATCTTTCTTGCTTTCTATTCAACAGTGCGGATTTTGTTTCCAAATTTTCTATATAACTATGTCTTGGTCTTGGTCTTGGCTTCTTGTTCAAGTTCTTCCAGCTGATTTAGAAGAGGTTTTTGTACAGAATACTTTATTGTGAATATACACCCTGGGCGATAAAGATATAAGATGTTTTTTTTTTTTTTTTGACCAAAGTACTTGGTACAAATATCACAAAATAGACACACTCACACTTACACATACACATGAACGGTGACCATATTCCTTTTAAAATCTATGGAATGAGTGAATTTTGTTAATACAAATTTAAAACTCGTACCACAGTTTGAGTGATATATCAAAACTATTCGACAAATAATAATGGATAACATCAACACAAGACAAACGCTTCGGTATTTGCAAAATCGCTATTCTTTAAATGTGTAAAAAGCGCACCAGGTTCAAACTTTACCTTAAGAAAAACCCAGAGTTTTACAGTTCCTGTCCATAATTAACGGACAGTTATTTATGATTATTTCTTTAAAAATATTGACGAATACATTGGTTCGGGCTTGCTTTGGAATTCCGAAACGAATGACAAAAAATGATTTCAAAATTCTTTTATTTTTTTTTTAAACTAAACTTAGTTATATCATATTTAGTATTTATATTGCTTGAAAATTTCTAACATCCATCAGTCCAGCCATAAACGAGATATACAGCAATTAACAAAACAAAATAAAAAAATTATAACGCAATTTTCTCAAAAAAAAAAACAAAGACCCTTTTTTCGTTTTATGAGTTTTACTTGCGATACTATATAGCTAGTTATGGATTCGCAAAAAATGTAACTCGAAATTTTGATCAAAGTTTACATTACAATGATAGCGAAGTTGAAAAAAGTGGGTCTCGCAATTCGGTTTGTCTCTCTGTCCTTTCGGCTGTAGCCTAAACGTGTGGATTGATTTTCTTTAAACCTAGCGTTTTTTGAACATTCCCCCCAACACGTTTTTTTCATTTTTTTATGACCAAAAATAACGGTACCCGCCGTACAAATTTTTTTTACCAAATTATGAAAATCTTATTTTTCTCAAAAACGTGCCCACAACCTAAAAAAAAAGGAATTTTTTACAAGAATGCTAGCATTTTAATGGTAAAACATTTCGGAAAAATGGTTTTAAATGGTACCTCCCATAGAACCATTTTTTTGATTTTCGATTTTCTCAAAAATGGCTCAATTGATTTTGATCAATTTTTTATAGAGAATGTTTATAATAATTTTAAAAATATTGTGTACCTAAATTGAAAAAAAAAAATTTTTGGATTTAATAAAAAAAAAAAACGAAAAACGAAAACGAATTTTTCGATTTTTATTAAATTTAGCACCCAGTAGTTTTTTGACATTATTTATCAGATTTTAAATACTAATTATTCTCATAGCCAAAAATAATGGTACCTCCCATACAAATGTTTAAAAACCAGTATTGAAAATCTCATTTTTCTCAAAACCGGCTCCTATGATTTTGATTAAAATTTTTGTGTGAACTAATATCAGAATGATCTACCACCATATTATTGGAAAAAAAGTTTATCTATTATTTAAAAATGGTACCTCTCATAGAACCATTTTTTGGGTTTTCGCCCATCTCATTATTTGTTGAACGAATTTTAATAAAAGAATTTACACAAAAGCTACTAATAAGTTTGAATAATATTGTATATCAAAATTTTCAAAATAAAATTTTAGATTTTAAAAATAATTTCAAAATTATTTTTTGAAAATTCGATATTTCAAAATTAATTTTTAAACTCCACATAAATAAGTATTAAAAATTGGTGTGCCATTTTTTTTTCTTAAAAATAAATTTTATACCTATATCAAAAATAAATTTAAATTTTAATAAACATTTTTAAATTGGTATTTTTGTAAGTAATTATAATCACTTGGTGTACAAAGCGTTTGTGTCAAATCAATTTCCGAAATTTTTTTAAATAATTTCTTTCTAATTTTATTGAATTTTTAACACTTTTTAGTCTAAACTGTAAATTCCATGCATTTGTGCGAAGTGCAAGACAGAAATGTCTTTTTTTGTTTAGTGTTGATTAATTTTGAACACCTACTTTTCTGAGTTTTATTCTAGTTTTCCATTTTTATTTTTTGTTTGTAAAAAAATCAAAGAATGCGTATTTAAAAACATATTGAATTAAGTTAAATAATTAACCATCAGCTGAAGGTCAAAACCGTTTTCTTGTTTTTTTTCTTTTCCAATTATTTTTCAAGAACGATAGAGATAGTAAGAAAACTGCGTTTCAGGTTTTTGGCAAAAAATTCGAATAACGACATTTGGGTATTGACGTTTTATTTGGAAAAAAAGGTCATATTTTTCAGTTAATCACATACAGCTTTTTAATACCTTTACCTATTTTATTTTAAGTTCGTAATTTGGTGCTGCTGAATATTTTAAACAATATTGCATTTAACAATTTAAAAAGGAAAATTAACAAAAAAAATCAAACAAACAAATCAATTTTGTTGGTGCTTTCAACATTTTTTTGTTAAAGATATCATTAAGTAATTGAACTACAACATATAAATCTTTAATATTAAGCGTATTATAGTTTTTAACAACAAAAGCAAGTGCGTACGATGCAGTTTCTTGTTGGGTTTCTAATACTGTCTCAGGTCACTCGGTCGTATACGCAACCTTAAAATATTTTTTTCATTTGTAAAAGCTTAACTTTTTCCAATTTATTTTAAATAGCTAATATATCTAATATATTTTATATATAAAAGAACTTGGTTTGTGTGGCCATTAGTATACCTTTTTTTTACTTGAACCAAAACCATTTTTTTATCTCAGGTATTATTCTTTACCTAACATTAAAACATAATAGTAATTAAAATCTCCTGAACTAAAAAAGATGACATGGGTATTTTTTAAAATTCCGCCTTTAGCCACACCCACGTTTCATAAAGTGATATAAAATATCCAGAGCGTACGTGGGTTGGGTCGAGACAAGAAAAAAAAATGTTTTAGAGGGAGTTCTATCCCTCCCTTAAGACGGAAAAAAAGTTCACTTAAAAGTGAACAAAAATTATTAAAAAACAACATGTGTCTTTATTTTTTTTAATTTATTTTTAAATAAAGTTGTTTTGGTAAAAACTTTTTGAAAAATTAATTTCAAACAAAAAAAATATGAAAACAAATTTCGAACTCATTTTTTTTTCAATATTTTACATATTTAAGTACTAGTATAGTTTTAAAAAGTTAGTGCTCTTAATAATTTTTTGTCAAAGACTAAAATGCTAAAATGAGAAAATTGAAAATTTACTTTTTCGAAAATTGTTCACTAAAACAACTTTAAAAAAAATAAGAGAAGATATTTAACTACTTTTGAAATTAATGAATTATTCAACACCTATACAGAATGCCTAAAAGTATGATCTTAAATATAACCATCTGAATATTAAGTGGAGACTTACAACGTCATACTTTCAAGGGTCGTGTCTAAACTAACACAAGTGGTATTTCATTCGCCGCTAGGAAAGGAAAGTACTAGAAGCATAGACCAGAATATTCAAGAGGAGTGTAGAATCATTCAACTCGCTATAAAAAGCGACGTCCGAGTGGGGACAGTTTATTTATGAAAGTAATTGCATAAAGTTGTTTGTTAAAAGTAGTGATTTTAAATTGCATACAATTAAGAGTGGTGATTAATAAAACGATTGGAAGTAAACTCAAGTGTGTTTTAGGAAAGTAGAAGTTAATAATTAAAGAAAAAAAGTTTTATACGAACCTCGAGTAAACGCTACAATATGCTCAGGCAAACTAAGCCAAATAGCTTTATGTTGATGGAAAACGGGATCAAAATCACTTTATCGAAAAATAGAAAAGAAGAAGTCGTCTAAAAAAATTCTTAGCAGAAAACTTGTATAAAACTTTTGTAAGATTGAAGTGGCAGAAACAGCATTTATAAGTTCCCCCTGGAGCTAGCAAAAGCAACGCAGTGAATTTCAAACATTTGGAAAGATTATTAAGACAAATCAAAATTGTGCCAACTATAGCAGCTTTGAGATGTCAACCTAAATGGTAAATAATAAATTTATAGTTCCAAACATTCGAGAAAGTTAAAGTCTTGTTTTCTCGTGTTGAAATTAACATTAAGATGATGCAATAAACCTAAGACTAGCTTAATCAATAAAAACCTTTGGCTATTCTGAAAGTTTGATATATATTTTATAGGACGGTAAGTTAATTTAAAAAACAACAAAATATTTGTCATTAAAAATTATAATAATATAAAAGTTGCGCATACGCTCGAGTTTCCTCAAAAAGTAGGTATAAGAAATAAAATTAGTTTTATTGGAGAAATATATTCTCTATTTATTCTGTAGGAGTAACGGGTAGTTTACTTAGTTTTTGTCTTGAGTTTTCAAGTAAAGCTTAAGGTTTTAAAGTAATTTATAAGCATTACGTAACTTGCTAACTTCTTTTTCTTCAATTTAACTCTCCAGAAAGCCGATACACATAAATTACTCACTAACACCTAGCATGGTCACATTAAAGTTAAAATAGAAAAACAAAGCCAAACAAAACGAAACCACTGCCTCATCCTTGTCATTTATCTTTACATTACGAAATCGAATAACCCTTAGTTGATTGTCAGTCTCTGATAAAAAATATCCACAAAAAAAAAAAATACAAAACACAAAACAAAAACTTCAGCTGCACCGGCTGTACGGAGCACTCGACAATTGTATTATATTATTATGGTGAGTTAATTAAATCAACATCCGATACAATATATCTACCGAACTGACAAACATGTGAGTTTGCTTAAAGGACGGGCGTATATATTCGAATGTGGGGTGATTTCTGAATTATTGGAAATTTTTCAATTCTTCCGCAAAAACGTACAGCAGTGGTCCGCATTATGGTAGGTATGGTATTGTATATTGTATTTGTGTAGATACATAGAGAGTTAAATGGATTTCAGAAACAATGGAGTGATATAATTGGGTATTTTTTTTTTTTTTTATTATTTGATTCGTTCGTATAGACAGATCCTTCCTTTGCTTACCCTCATTCACGTTTGGGGAATCTCAATTTTTGTTGTTTTTTTTTTATGTTTTGTTCGAACGAATTAATGCTGAATCAGTTCAGTTCAATGAGTAGATAAGATTGATTTAAAATGGCAGGACAATAAATTGATAAAATATTTAATGGAACTTTTAAGTGAATTGATATGGTAGGAAAATTCAATTGGCTGAACTTGGATCATTGTTTTGGCTTTCAGTTTGATTTGAAGTGTCTTTTTGGTTTGATATTTAATATTACAAAAAAAAAAAAAACATTAAAATAAAACAATTATGGGCACAAGACTACAAGGTTATGAAAAAGCTTTAAGTTCTTTTTTTTTGAGAGAGAGAAAATGATCCCTGTCAAAGTTGAAGTAAGGATTGGGAAAATCCTGAAAGGAACCTATTGCCGAAGGCTCTTTAAAAAATATATATAAAAAAAGCCACTAATGCCATCAATCAGAAAAAAAAATATTTTTATGGAAAACCAATTTATTGTTTTTATATTTCCCGTTTACAAATTGTGATTCTGAAGGAAGCATTGTTTGTTTGGTAGTCATTTTTAACATTTTTAAATTCAAAACTGGGTTCAAATACCTTTAGGGTTCAAATACTTTTTTCGGAAAGATTTCATCTAATCCTTAAATTTTAATTTACGCTTTTTACTGTTATGTTGTTCATATTTTTTTAAATATTTGTAAAATTTTTACAAGTCTTTGAAATTTTCAACTTAACTTACTATACTTATTTTTATAGCAACACAAAATAAAAAAAAAAGTTATGTATGATAACAATCACATGCTCACATGAAACTTTTTAAATTTTTGAAGTCAAGAGTTTATATTCAATCATGTCAAAAATGTCATTCTGAGAACTTTACCCAGACAATACAAAAGTGAGATAAAACTCCTAAATATTTAAATAACATGTTATAAACAGCACAGAGTTCAACATAATTTTAGGCAGACAGACTCTATACATTTATTTTAAGGTGAAAACCCAGTATCTATAGTGACTTACAACTCTCAACCGTTCTTGTGTGCGTATTGTTTTTTTCAGCAGAAATGGAAGAGACCTACAATTTTTTGCCAAAAACAAACGACTAAGATTAGAAGCACTTATTCATTATAATAAGAGAAATTTTAATCTGGAAGAATTATCACTTCGTCACAATTCCTCTATAAAAAATACATTTCAGATGGATTAGGCTGGATTTGAACCTAGACCATTGGCCTGATTGTGTAACGCACATACCATTTTACTGCAAGAAAGATTAGTAAAGGTTTTTGGTGAAAAATATTTAGGTAATAAAGCTCTTCTCAAACTCTAGAAAAAACTCTTTTGCAGTTTTCAAGGGAAACATTTTGTTCTAAAATAACATGGTCGAAGTTTTAACAAAATCGTTAGAGGGGTTTTTGAGAATACTATTAGAAACCGAAAACAAACTTTCGGATTTATACTTTAGGGAATCACATAATAGTGCTCTGTTTCTAGCAAATCCTTGCTTCGTTTAATACTACATTACGTTTTCATTGAAGTTGAAATGAGGTAATTTCTAAAATTAGAGAACAAATATTTAGCTATCAAATTTGATAATTTTCGTTTTGAATTCGATTTGGTCTTAGTTTGTGAACTGTGTGAATTTTGTTTTTATTAAATTTCATGATATCACTTGGATTCAGCAGTTGACTATTGAGGGCCTTGTTAATACGCAATTTTTGTTAAGTTTAGTTCATCTAACAAAGATTTCAAGACTATTATCAGCTGATGAGTCCAAGTCGCGGGGACGAAACGCCAAATTTATGTGGTCTAAAGGCTGTTAAAAGCTATTTTGAATCATAAAGAATATACTTGCACCAAATTCTAACTTTATCTGCTCTTAAACGGATTGCAGTCTTAATCGTACCCCTACAGCACATAATATATCATCACAACTATAATTTCTAAATTGTTTAAGCCTAAATACTAAATTTTTCAAAGATGCATTTTTAATTTGGAATTCTTTATTCAAAGAAAAAATTTAAAATACAATTTATTAGTGGACTGTATATAATAGGCCAACCCCACTGCTCGCGAAGACGAATGTATAGATCGAATGAAGTAAAGGCTTGCTCATGTGTTTGTTGTTGTTGCTCCTATTTTCATGTTTAAAAATTTTGAAGTTGTTTAATCAAAATTAACACTATTATGATCGAGAAGTCCAAAAAAGTGGGTTTCGTCATACCGATCCGATACCGTCCGTCGGTCTGTGCATCTGTGCTTCTCCGTTTGTCTACAGTTATTTAAAATAGAGCCTAAACGAGTGAACCGATTAATTTGAAATTCGGTAGAGAGCATTTTTATGTATTTCCTTAGACTATAAATTAGAATTTTTGTTTTAACTTATCTAGAACGGGTAGCTGCGACTCCCACGATTTTGATTATACTTATACCTGTTATGATCAAAGTGATTGTTGTGGAAAAAATCCTTTAAAGTTTTTGCCAAAAAATTATAATTACGGAAATAGGGATTCGTCGTTTTTTTGATAAAATTACCTTAAAATTAAATAAAACAAGTTTTATATGAGATTTTATCTGATTTTATATGAGGTTTTGTATTAATATGAGAGCCATATTAATGACATTATATGTGAAATATAATATCGTTCAAATGGCCACCGCGGCTTCGCTGGGTGGCGCGGATTCGAAAGGTCCAGTTTCGATGACTGACGCATAAATCAGGCTGAATTTGTATTATAAACAAGGGATGCGCTTCGGACATCATAGTCGTTATTCACTTTACAACCCTTATTATTAGTTTAATATTATAGAGAACTTGACATAAGATAGGTTAAGAAATTGTTAATGTATTTTTAAGCTAGTTATACGTTTTGTAAATAATTAAGAAAAATAAAGCAATTTAATTTTAGTCGGATGTGTTTTGTTGCCTTCTTTCGGCTCTCGAGTTAATGATTTAATGGGTGTTCAGAGAACATTGTTCACATGTAAAGCTTTTTAATCATAAAAGTATTGTAAATCGTCAACTAAATGGGTAAAACTACTAAGTAAACTTTGACAAATTTTATGGAGGGCAAAGAAACCATACAAATGTTGGATTATGCTCTTATGCTATAAAACTAATTTCCTCTTAAATGATTTGTTTTTAGAAAAAAACAAAGTTGTTTTAATTTTTGCTCAATATGTGCTGCTATGCGCCAAGAAAGAGATTAACAAATGTTACATATTTATACAACTTTTAGAGAAACATTTATTTTGCAAAGCGCTATAGCTTGAAGTTAGCACCGTCATTTTCAATTTTCAAACAAAAGTTGAGTCGTTTCAACTTGGCCCCAAAAAGTGTTCGATTTTTCAAGTCTTATGAATACTTTTTTTTTAATATTATTGACCACCCTTTTACTTTTTTGAACACGCCAAAAATTTTTTTTTTTTTTTTTTTGATTTTTTTAAAAAATCGATTATTTTTTTCTCTTTTTTTATTTTAATTGCAAAACACAATTTATTATTTTCAATGACCCACCCTTTAGAATTATTCTAACTCTTCAAAAAATATTTTTTTCGCAAAATCTTTCAAAATTCGATGAAAATATTTTTTGAAGAAATAGAAATAGAATAATTTTAAAAGGTGGTCATTTTAGATAATTTTGTTTTTCTTTCAATTTTTGCAATTAAAATAAAAAAAATAAAAGAGGGTAAAATAATCTTCTTTTTTTTTAAATAAAAACAAAATATTTTTAGAGGTGGTAAAAACAGTCAATATGTTTATTTAATTGGTCAAAAAGAAAAACAATAGAAACATCGGACACAGCTCGAAAATCTTGTTGAAATGTGCTCAACTTGGGCTGCCATGTGTGTTAAATATTAAAAACAAAAAACTTCAAAATTTCAATTTTTATGGATTTGGGTCTTAATGCCAATTCAGAAAGGCAATAACAGCCCGCAGGTGTTATATCCTTTTATTTTGGGAAATAAAACCCAGGGACTTTATTTCCGCTAAAGTATATAAGTTAAGTATTGATAAAAAATTTCAAATAAATGTAAATATTTTACTAAAACGAAATAAATTTAAATAAAATAAATTAAAAAAGAGATTTAGTACTTCATTTACTGAATGGTTAATTTATTATTTCTATCAATAAAAAGGTAAACGACAGCTCTTCTGCACAATTAACATTTATTCAGTAAGCCTTTATATGCATAACTATGTATTGCATGATGTCGTATAGATTTTCCAATTAAATTGATAAATATTGAATTGTAAATACATAAAGTTTATCCAATGAAATATACCTATGTATGTAGACTAACTGCAAATTTGCATCAATATAAAGGGACCTATTACACTTGCATTGAGTTATTTCATTTAAAATTATGCATGTCAGACAATTCACTCTGCAAATAGCTGTATGCAAAAGATTGATGACTGAGGTTCTTGACGTGCATATTATATCCTTTTAGTTTACCCCCCAAACCAAAGCCACGAGCAACAGCATATACACAGCGATAGGCCCAACAACAACAACGACAACCAGAACTAAATAACAAAACAAATCCAAGCCTAACGAGTCTACTCAGATCGTTAATTGGCAAATAATTGTTTGCTCTGATAGTGCACTTCTATACCGAATATGCTACGAAACGACGACAAAGGCTTATAGCAGCAAGCCAAATGATTCCAATCCGAAAATCCATATCCAGGAGTTAAATCGTATGATCCATGCCGTGATACCGTACAACGGCGTACCATATACCGCCCCAGAACCAACCAGGACTGCTTTACATCAGAATTTATGACGTGATGTGTGCGTTATAGTTCCGAATCTTGTGCACCGACATTGTTTGCTCTCACAGAAATGCATGCAGATGGAGAACAAGAACCAGCACCACAGAATGAATGTTCCCATTGCAGATGAACAAACAAGCTGAAATTTGCCCCCAGGATACATCAGTAGGCTCTCGCTCTCCTTAAAAAATCTTTCTCTAGCTGCGCCTACGATATAGGAACTTCTCTTTCTGTGGTCTGTGCTGATGGACAATGATATTCTGGAATTTCCATCGGTCAGTAGGCATATGTAATTCAAGTTTAACACAATTTTTCTGCACCAAATGTGTATGGTACCTGATAAGGCAGTTCTACTTTTATCAAGAGGGTAGGGAGGTAAGTACACCTTCTGTTTCGTTTTTTTTTTTGTTGCTTTGAATACATTGCTGCTTATGGAATATGGTCCACATTCACACACTTTCCCATACACACTGACATCCTGATTCCTGGCAGAAGCCCCAGCACTAGAGCCAGAAATGAAAACAAGCATCTCCTAATGAGCCTGAGAATTCTCGGTAACGGCAGAGGAAACAACCGGAAACAACGTTGAAAATGACACTGGTGCAATGGAATCCCTCAGTAAACTCGCATAGGAGAGCAATTAAACCAGGAGCGTAGATATGTGTAGAGATATTTATACCATTTTGTTGGTTCCTGTCCTGCTCCGCTATATGTTTGGATATGGATGTGAAACAACATCAGCAGCAGGTACCTAGTACCGACATATATGTATATGAAGGCATTTTATGAAGGGGTTGTTGTGTGGTGAACGAATAACTTTTAAGGTAGTTTTCTCTGGGGGTATATAGTGTGTTGGGAAGACAGGTATAATTTCAATGAATTTTTATATGATGGGGGTCCTCTACAATGGAGATGTGCTTCAGCTCAGCTCAGCCTTATCCTAATCCCGTTGGCATTAAATGCATTTTTTTGTTCGTTTGCTTCGTCCCAAGTTTATACTTACATATAAATATGTAAGTGGTGCGAGTATGTATTAAAGTTTTTCGTATCAAAATGAAAAGTAAGATAAATTATTTTAAATAAAATTTATTTGGCGCAATGTAGCAACCAGTAAACTAATGCTGGTGGTTTCATCTTTGTACATATTTTATTTCTTATTTAAATATAACACACACACATATGTATCTACACGAATAGACACAGAAATATGTAGAGAAACATTTTCGAAAAGTTTTAGACTCAAAACATATTAATAGAAGCTTTTGGGTCACTGATGAGTGCGCATTGGGCCTTGGGGGTTTTGTTTATATCTGATAGCCATTGTGCTAAATTAGTGGAAGCCACATCAACATAAATCACGAATGTAAGTTTGTGTGTTTACCAAGTACCTATACATAATCCTGATAAATGTTTTGATAACAAAATCGAAAGTGCATATTATGACAATGGCAAATAATAGAATTTACACTGCATAAAGATTTGACACAAGAAGCTATTATTTAAGGGTTTTATGATCCAATAAACAGAATAAAAACTATAAATTTTTAGATTGTCCACTTTGTGTTAACAAAGTTTTTAAAGTCAAACATTATAGGTTTTATGTTGTCACTTATGTGATAACTTGTTGCTTGATTGATTAACATCAGTGGAGTAATGAGCCTTTGCCAGAATGATTTTATACCACAAGTAATTAGAATTTCAGAACTTAACCGAAATGTTATGAAACAAGCCCTGAAATTATTTAATAAATATTTTTGAATTAATAAATTTCAATACAAAACTGGTTGGATATCACTTTTATTGTTTATTCGTTTTCAGGAACGACTGTAAGGATTTGGATGAAATTAGCAATGAGTATTCTGATGAACAAGAAAAGAATTTAAGGAAAAAGTTTTGGAAAAATTCACCCAGTGCCACGCCCACTTTTATCGTTTCTTAGTTTTCGAGAACGGTTCTTACGATTTGAATGAAATTTTTAGGGTTTGTTTTGATTGACGAGAAATAAATTTTGAAATTGTTTTTATTGAAATCTGCCTACTGCCACGCCCACTTTTTTATTTCTTGGTTTTCTGAAACGGTTCTAACGATTTGAATGACATTAGCAGGGAGTGTTTAGATGAACGAAAAAAAATCAGAAGTGAAGACTGAAGATACCTCCACATTATGGGGATATATGTAGAGATGCTTCCATATATGTATGTGGACTATGGAGTCGCCAGGCAGGCGCCTGTATCAAAAGTTCGACGGATGAACAATGGAATAACACCAGGGAGATCTGGATTTACCATGACAGTAAAAAAGACATATAGCCAATTTGTTTTAGTTTGTTATAGTGAAGTTAATAATAATTTAGTTTGGTTAGTAACCATAACAATGCTTTTGACTTTTTTCTTAGGTAGATGTGGGTCTGTAAAGTAGAGTCCAAAACTTAAAGACGACGTAGGTCATAGTATGAGGGTAAAAACATGAGTTTTGTCTTCATATCATTTTTGGGGTTACTATTAAAATTGAAGACATAGTAACCAGGTAGAATCATATTGACGTTAGGGTGGGATAATTGCTCTGAGGCCTTTACTATCTAGGGTCTAGGGTCTAGGATCTTACATTTCTTTTCTTTTTAGGACATACAGGCATCGCGATTTTAGTACGATTTTTTTAAGGGCATGTTAAATACTTTTAATAGCAAGAACCCCACTTCCGACGAGCTAATCTTTGGACATTCAAGCATGCCACGTAATCAGATCCTGCACAACCATCCACTTTCGCTATCAGGACTGTCATATAGAGTCCTTTTTTTTTACTGAAATTGAAGACAATGGTTTGGATGACTTATGGTTCATGCAGGATGGTGCTCGCCATGCCACGCAGCCCATGCCGCAATCGATCTTTTGCGCACTAAATTCCCAAATCGTGTTATCAGCCGTCTTGGCGATGTGAATTAGCCGCCTCGGAGCTGCAATTTGACCCCTTTGGACTTTTTTTGTGGCATACCATGAAGGACCGATGTTATGCCTACAATCCGGAAACGATTCAAGCACTTAAGGCCAATATCATCCAAACAATCCGTGAGCTACAGCCCTAAATCATCAACAAGATGTTAGAAAATTTGAGTGACAGAATGCGCTACTGCAATGCCAGCCGAGGCATCCACTTGAAAGATGTTGTGTTCCATAATTAACGTAAATATTTGCTCTTACTAATAAAGCAATAATATATGAAAAAAATTTAATTTTGTTCATTTTATTGCATTTTTAAAAAGAAACTTCTATTTGGCCTACCTTGTGTTGTCAATTCAACTCTTTAAACCCAACCCAAATGATTAAAATACTTTACCAATGATCATTGAATTTGTAAAAATAAGTTTGTGTGGAAGGTTGTGTCAACAAGAATTTTTTTTTTGAAGGTTTGAATGAAACAACACTTGGGTGAGCTTACCACCAAGATTTTTATAGGCTGGAGTTATAGCTATTTTGCGACTGCCAGGCCGAATATTTTTTGTTGGCAAGAATCAATAATTAAGTCATAAGATTTATATTATTGGCCTCAAAATAATCACTGATTTTCCCTTTTAAATATCCCAAAACATAAAATTAAAATTTGACAAATTTGATTTGATACCTAAAACTGAGAACTAACACACACAAATTATGGTCTCCTTCGAAATAAATTTGTACGCAGGTAATTTTTGTTATTTCTCTCTTCCGGTTATATATTTTATTTATATTAATTTTTAAATTATTGTTAAAGAAACAAGTTCCTATCATTACTTACAAATTCAGCATTTCCGGTTCGTAGCACTATATAGGCTTTAAAACCCATAACTTATTCATGCAAGTATTATACGTAGGCAGAAATATTAGAATAAATCAACAAAAAAGCTTTAACTTTCATCTATAGTTTTCATAAAGTACTTTCTCAAATCTATATATTTTGTATTTTACTTCTAAGAAATGTCTTAAAACCATTGAAGTTTTCAAAGCAGCTTACACATTTTCAAGACATATGTATACTATGTAGTGTAGGTGACTTTCTATTGAATTTCTAAAAGCAAAAGCACAACACTACAAAAATCTGTATTCTCACCACCTTAAATAACAAATTGGTTTTGCTTTCTTTTTAAATAAATTTGAATAAACTATTTGATGCCAACACAAAACCTTGCTTGCTTGCTGTTATTGACATACAAAATTCAAATCCGTAATTTGAAGACTAGAAAATTTTATCCTTTTTGCAATTCTAAGAACCAAAGATTTTATTTCTAACAATTCCCCTTACCGACCCTTTGCCCAAGGATTTTTCATCATCATACATACATTTTATGCAATCACCACCCAAATTCCAATTCCTGCAAACCTTACCGCCAACTCCCACTCCCATTCCCATCCTCACATGAACTAGTTTCACTTCAACTCTTTATACAAGAGTAGACCACAAAAACCACTCCAGCACCCCGGAGAGTTCCTTTATTTTCTAAAATAAAAACCACAAAAAAGTGTGACTTACCACATATGCTGCAGACGAAGAACATCCACAGAACAATGCCCATCCGAAGAACATCCGCCTTTTTGTTGATCATAATGTCCATGGCATCAATTCCTGTTCGACAAAAAAAAAAAAAAAAAAAAAAAAATGAGAGAAGAAATAAACAAAACAGGACGAACAATAAGAAAAAGTATTATACCATAGACCATACATATGTACAGTAGGTACATAGATAGATATATATAAATTTTGTTTTGGACAAAAAACCATAAAGATCCCTATGGATGATAAGGATGCGAAAATGTGTATATAAAAAAAAAAATATAAAGCGAGGAGCACGAAAAAGTGAACATTAAAATCGCTTATAATTCAAATAATTCATCTCAATGTTTTTCTACCTCCATGAACAGAGATTCCAAAAACAATAAATAATCTTCAGGTTTACGTTCGCTCAACATTGCAGCCTTATAAGTTAGGTATATATGTATGTAGTTCCAGCTTTCCATTGCGCCCTTTACTTGATTTTTTTTTTGCACTGGCCCTCTGCCTTAGCAGCGTGCTTTTATTTCATTTTTTGTTTTTTTCATTTCGCCAAAGAAAATGACCGAATTACTGGTACCACCCTGAACAACAATAAATTTTCTTTTTTGTGATTACACTCGATTTTTTCTCGTTCGTTTATCCCAGAAGAGGAAAAAAGGACGATCCGTCTCCTGTTTTGACTCTTTCGAAAAGTGAATTTCATCGAATAGGCCAGTCGCCAGTAGAGACAACACATTTTTTTCATAATGCCAAAATGAATACACAAATGACAGATGACAGCTCGTGGGTAACCAAGGTTTAGTGACTTAAAAATTTCAACCATTCGTGTGTGTGTGTGTTGTTTGTAGACCTACAATTTTGAGAGGCACTTAATTAGAACAAGAGGCACCCTGGCAGGATCTATTACTTCCTCGTAAGAGGCAGAACCCCTGAAAAATATTTGTTATACAAAAAGCAGGATTTGAACCCAGACTTATAGCTAATTTTACCCTAGAGAAAATTATACCAGTTTTTTTTTTTAAATTCATACAAAATTCTGGTCCTTTTTTACTAAAAAAAAAACTTTCCAGAATGTCTGGCATTTTTCCATTTTTTAGAAAATGTAAAAGTTCTTGAAAAAATTACTTGGAAAAAAAAAACAGAAACATAATTTGTGATCTTCGTTTCATTCTTATTTAAATAAAGATCTAGAAAACTGTATGGAATTTAGGTTTCGCTTTTTACATATTTATCAGTCTGGCAAAATACCCAATATTTCAGGTTTATTTCTCGTTTTTCCAAAAAAAATTTTAAACTTATTTTTTTTTTCTAAATTATACGTCATGTATTAAGTTCTATATATTTTTTTTAGATTTTTAATGTTTTTTAACATTAGAAATGTTTAAACGGAGGCATACAATATGAAAAAATCAACAGAATTTCAAAAATATGAAACGGCTAGTTGATAAAGGGGGCGAAACGTGAGGGGAATAAACAAAATCAACAAAATAAAAAAAAAATAAACAAACTAAACAAAATAAATAAAATTATTTCATTCATGCTTTGTTGTTACTAGTTTGAGGAAACAGAAAACGAAGAAGATGATAAAACGGACAGAAAAAAAGAAGAAATGTTCGTAGGAAAAAAATGGGTATGTTTTTGATGATGATTTTTGCGAAATCTGAAAAATACCCGATTTGCGTTTACTTAAATGCTTATATCTTTCGATACAATTATCCGATTTTCAATATTAAGGTATATAATTTAAGGAAAAATGACTAGCGTGTTAGAGCAAAAAAATTTTCAAAATCATCCAAATTTTATACTAAAAACATAAAAATAAATATCGGACAAATAATTTAATTCAATGAGGAAGTTGATAAAAACAAAAAAAGCATTAAAATACTTTCAACCACCAATTGGCGAGAGGATAGAGGAATATAGTATTCTAAAGCCGGCGGCGGCGGAGTTTGTGCCAGAGATTATGAATTATAAAGATTGGAAAGCTCGGCTGTCATTCTGGTTTGCCTACAAGCTGGCGGACGGTTGTGAGTTCATATTTTTGCACTAGTGTCCATGTTTTAACGCACACTAGTGCAAAAATATGAATTCACCACCGCATAAATTGTTGTTGCAAATTAACATCTATTCATCGACACGAGATGAAATTACAAAAAAAAACAATGTAAACAAATGGGTTTTGGAAAGTGGAACGTACGAAAGATTCCTATCTTTATAATTCATAATCTCTGGTTTGTGCAATAAAAAACCACAATCGTGGCAAATTTGCTTCGCGTCGGAAAAAAATGCTAAATGTTCATATGTACCTAAATTTGTAGTCGGTATAATAATTGTAAAGATACATTGTGTTTGGTTTGGCTTGCTTATAACTTCGGTTCTAATAATCCGTTCATTAAGGTCTTAAAATTTAGCTAGAATATCGGACTACATTTTTTGTATTATATCATTGCACAGTCACATAAAACTATATATGAAAAACCCTATTAAATTGCGTATTTAATAGAAACAAAAATTTAATACAAAACAATAATTTTTTAAACCACATGTATTTGACCCTTTTAAGGAAAGTTATGATGTTGGTACCTATGTTCAGAAAAGTTGCTCAACATTTAAATTTGACATTCAATGTACATATGTACATAAATACATAAAGCTTTTTTCATTTCTAATGTTCCTCAACTATGCTGGAATGGCAAATCGGGTAAATTTTTATTAATTTTTAGTCAAGAACTTTAAACTAGATGCTTAAATTAAATTGATAGAAAATTTAAATATATGAATAGTGGGCGTGGCAGTGTATTGAAAAAATGCACATGTTCTAACATGTTCACATTAGGCTGGTTCAGTGGTGTTATACGACCCGTGCCCATCATCAGCTTGGCTGAGGGCCCAATTCAAAACAAGCTAAGTGGTTATAAAGGATTATCCGGATACCTTACGACCTCCGGATTAACTAGCCTTAAATATATATGCGAATCTCTGTACAGACGGACCTCCTTTCTTCGCTACTTGTGGGAATGGATCGCTTAACAATCGAATAACCCGTCAAAATTATTAAAACTTACTACAAAAGTGGTGATTCAAACGTAGCTACTTTTCGCGCATTACGCGATAATTATGGTTTTCATAATCGACCGACTACGCAAGCTATCGGTAAAATTGTGAAGAAATTTGAAGAGAGTGGAAGGGTTACTGATTTTGTAAGGCCTGTGTATCATCGTAATGCACGCTCAGTCGAAAATATTGCTGCTGCAAGTGCAAGTGTTGCTGATGATCCGAATTTATCGATTTCCCGGCTTTCGCAGCAATTGAACGTGTGCGATTGAAGATCATGACTTGGACGATATATGGTTCCAACAAAACGGGACAACAAGCACACAACACGACCAATTATGGCTTTATTGCGTGAGAAGTTTCCTGGTCGCGTTATTTCACGTTTTCGCGACTTTAATTGGCCATCAAGATCATGCGATTTAACACCGTTAGATTTTTTTCTGTGGATCTACGCAAAAGACCGTATTGGCCATCAAGAGAACAACTGTTCTCGTCGTGATATTTGTGAGACCAATTGTTCTCGCCGTGATTTTTGTGAGTCGTTTCACTTCGTAGTTCATTGTGATTGAGGTTGTGATTTATTCACAGAATGTGAAATGCACATTACGCAAACAATCAAATCACATTTAAGGCAATCACAGTTTATTGGTCAATCGATCACAGGTTGTGATTGTGATTTTGTGATCACAGGTTGGAAATCACAGGTAGTGATTTTTTGCTCTTCTTTAACGCAAATAATCTCCGAACTCTAGACGTATTAAAAATCAACATTACTCAAGTTATGGCGGAAATACCGCAATAATAAATAAAACAATAAAATAAAACGTAATTATTTTATACTTTAGCTCCTTTAGGTACATAGGTACTTCAATGCATTTTATTTTACTTTTAAAATAACAAAAATCAAACTGTTTTTTTTTTTTTCAAAAAACTGCAATTTTGGTGAAATTCTTCATCTTTTGTATCAACACAGTTATAGCCAAGGCCATGAGGAAGCATTTCGCAATAAATTGTGAATAAAGCACCTGATGGAGGTGTATCTATATTTTCTATATAAAATGTATAGAGGTGGTAAGATGCTGTCTCGTAAGACGGCTTATTACTTTGCTTATTCGTTGTAAAAACTTAAGGGAATATAGGTAGATAGCCACCGCTGCCGCCGCCGCCGCCACCGCCACGTGGTGTAATAAAGGTTCGTTTTGGCCTTTTGTGAAATAAGAATGAATCGACTCAGAGAGTATAGAAAATAAGAATATTATATTATAAGCATTATAATCTATATAATGTAAGGGTGTATCTAGGTTAAATCGAGTTTGGAGGATAAGGTGCGGCTCGCGAGTGCTTAATTGAAAATTACCCATTACTTATTATGAAAATTTTCTTTAGATGGGAATTGTTTTGTTAATACCGAATGAATGGTGTATAAGATCTTTTATTATAGGCAGTTTATCTTTGGCCATTCAGGAAATAAAGTAACAGCTTACAATTAAAGGTGAACGAAGAAAATTACGAATTAAAAAAAAAAGGAATTTAATTCAAGTTTTTTATATATGTAAATATTAAATTCAAAAATATGCTTAAGAGATTTTCAATGTTTTTTTTTCACCAGAAGGCAATATTTTCTTCATTTATGTAGAACATTTATCGATGATAGTCAGTGGTTAACTTAGATCATCTTTACCACCAACTGCTTATAACTTCGTGATTAATTTCTATCAAAAAAAAAGAAACAAACTTTTTGGAATTATTTTCAAAGTAAAAAAAGAAAAATCTCATTAATAAATTGCCCTTTATTTATTTTTCATAGATTAATCATCCATATTCAAAGCAAAATAATTGTTTGCGATTTGACACCAACTATTAAATATGATTTATTGATCAATGTCGAATAAATCTGATAAGTGGACGAGATAAGAAATCTTTTCATAGCGTCAGCTTTTTATACAGTCACTGTAGGTAGATTTTGGCAATGAAAAGAATAGATTACGTTGGCTTTCCGAACGTCTCAAACTGGTCGTCCTTAGAATTATAATTTTAATTAAGCACTAATTAAAAGCACAGTGCGAGAATAAGATGTTTCGTATATAATTAAATCCCACGTGTATATAAAAGTTGAGGGTATATAAAACAGAACTCTGCCAGCGGCGGCGCTTGAATTCATCCAAATTAGGAGTGAACAATTAACTATATCCAAGGTACTATTGCCACCATTCGATTCAGGGGAATTTCTTAGAAGATACACTGATGGGAATTTAAACACTGATGGCTATCAAAATACTAAGGTACCCAAAAAAAATATAAAATTAAAAAAAAGCTGATGACATTTTTTAAATTAAAAAAAAGAAATTAAAATTCCAGATAAGAAAACGAGGCTAGAATACGCTGGCAGGGTCGTGTTTATAAATGTTGTCTAACTTTGGACAGCCGTCTAAGTTATAAATAAAGATGTTTAATTGTGGTCTAAGAGTTATCTAGCCTAGACAACAGAATCGGTTGTCTAAGTCTTGACTAATGCGACATTTTATTAAATTAAATAAAGCATATTTCCAACTATTTCGATGCTACACCGATTCTGTTGTAATTATTATTATTTCTTTTAAACAAAAACAAATTCCAAAATAAAAACTAATTTCATTAGTAGGTACTTTTGGCTTTTGTTTATAATTATAATTTTTTCGGTCTAGTTGATGCTTTCTAGTCATGAATATTTTTTTAATAAGTGCCTAGAAAAATGTTATTAATTCGACTAAAATGTTTTGCTAATGATTTCAATGTGAATACCTAAATACCAAGAAATAATTTTATGCTACAAAATGTTCACTTAAAATAATGAAACAAAATTTCTTGTTTTTAGAAACTCTTTCGGGAATTAAATTTTTCCTAAATAAATTTTACTTTGGGTTTGTTTTTTGAATATCTAAGGACAGGAAGGACCTGATTCTTACTTACATATAAAATAAAATTAAGAAAATTTTAATTTCTTTACTTCGGACTTCCGACTGCCAACTGTTGACATTTCATTCTCTCCCATCATTCAAATGCCATGATTCTGTTTTTTTTCCCAAAATATCAAACAAAAAAATTGGTGTGAATTTTATGTATTTTGTTGAATTATACTTAAAGGGTTAAGCTGTGTTTATAAATTTATTTCCTCTTCTTCATTTGAACTTTTATATTTTAGTTTTACGTAACACAACAGTACTTTATTCAGATTATAAATGATAAGAGTTTAATTTAACTTTTGAAATAATGTTTAAGAAAATCTTTCTTAGAGATTGAGTCAAAAATGTTTGGGAAACGACTTTTAAGCATAATGTAAGGCTAAACTAAGTTACATTATAACGGGTTATTCATTTTTCGGTTTCATAAATAAAGCTAAATAAAACACACACAGCGATACATTTTTGATGAACATTTAATTTTATTTTAAAAATTTGACTTTGCCATTAAGAAGATTCGCAACATGCGATTCTTTTGAGGTCATTTTTAACCACTTTTTCGCACATTTCGGGCGATATCTCGGCCATAACTTGAGTAATGTTGGTTTTTAATGCGTCCAGAGTACGGGGAATATTCGCGTAAACACGGTCTTTTGCGTAGCCCCACAGAAAAAATCTAACGGTGTCAAACCGCATGATCTTGGTGGCCAATTGACGTCGCCAAAACGTGAAATAAAGCCATAATTGGTGTGTGTGGCTTGTTTCCCCGTCTTGTTGGAACCACAAAAAAAAAATCGGTTAATTGCTGTGAACGCCGCGCCAGGAAATCGATAAATTCGGATCATCAGCAACACTTGGAATTCAACATATATATTATGACATATACATATATTATGACATATATATTATGACAGCTGAGTTTGACATTTTTTTCGATTAATATTTATTATTTGCGTTTTTCATCGATTGAAAATTTAGTAAATCTTATTAGAGAGAGGATTTTTATTCTCAACTTGTGATTTTGTTTTTCTTCACTCAAAGTTGACAGTTTCAACTTTCGATTCTCAACTCTCGTTTTTCTCAACTTCCGAAAATAGTAGAAGTTGAGAGAGCAAACTTGAGAGTTTTCTTTCAAATTCAAATTTGAAATACATTTTGTTGCCTCTTCTGTCAAACATTATTCTCGGTTTCGGTTTGAATAAAATTATTTTTAAAATAAAATGTCCCGAGAAAATTGCTATTAGAAAAATCATCCAGAAGCGAAGATGAAGGAGAATTGTTGGCTAAGGTATTATGCACTCGGGTCAATTCAAATCTAAAGTCTGTCAAAAATTTCCCAGGGAAATACAAAATTCAACTTGACACTCAACTCTCAAGTTTGTGTCAACTTTAGAGTTGGCCAACTTGAGAGTTTGCGGCAAGTTTACAAATTGTGAAGAAAATGGCTCTTAAAAGTTTTTCCTCTTTCATTTTCCTGTTTGCTATAACTGGCCCTTAGGTGAATTTTTGAACAATTAACATTTGTATCATCAATTTTTGTTGGTTTTTGATGTTATTCCATTTTACCCTCATTGGTGTTGCCATTTAAAATAACATCAACAAACAAATAATTATAATATATATTTTATATATATTATAAATAATTGAACAGTGCTTCAAAGAAAACAACTCCAATAGTCAAGAGCTGACAACAAGTTTTGGTATTGAAAGTATAACTAAAATATTAGTAGCTGGGAAAAAGTTTCGTGATATCAATAAAATACAAAAGTTGGGCAGTTTATTTTTTCTCAGCTATGAATGTGGGGTTAAGAATTGCTGTTTTTCTAATTATTGTGTCAGCAGCGAAATCACTTAAATTCATATAAATATTAAAATCGAAAAATTACGCCCCATAAAATCAATAGAACTTAAGATATAAGCTTTAAAAGATTTTTTCGTTCTCGAAAACAACTTCAACGATTTTAATTAAAATTTTTCTGTGACTGAGCCATTATTAACGGTACCTTTCATAAATACCGATTCCTTTGATCTTGGACTATCTCATCTCATTTTAAGAGCTGAATCGAATTTTAAATTATGTTCAACTTTTTCCTCAGCGTTAACTCTCACAAAATCTCATGCGTTCAATTTAAATATTGACCTATTTTCGACTAAATATTTTATATTTTAGCTGATAATATAGAACAACTTTAAAAATTAACTAATCGATGAATTTAAAATTACCCACATTTACAAACAAAATAATAGAATTTTTTATCATTTTTATTTTTATTTTTTTTAATTAAAAAATTATTAACATGACACAAAATATTTTTTTTACAACAAAATAAACATGTAAACTCATTTTAAAATAAAATAATTGCTTTTAACTTCATTACAAATTCAATTTAACAAAAAAAATATTTGAAAATAAAAGGAGTTATAAAAATATGATAATATTATATATTCATATATTTATATATATACGCATAAAGCAATTTTATTAAATCCACATTCAGCCCCATTGAAGTATGCAAAGGATTTTTTGTTGTTGTTTTTGTTAACAATCAAGAGGAATTTAGAGTTCATGATGCCATAATGCTATACCTACACAATAAGCTAATTACCAAAAGCAATGTCATAAATTTGTTGTGGAAAAAAAAACATGAGAAGAAAAAAATTTAAATATCTACTTTCATGCAAACAAATAGATTAAAAATAAATTAAAATGGTTTTGTTAACAAATTAAGTTGTAAATGACTGAATTTCATACATTTATCAATTTTTGTTTTTTTTTTTGGTAAGAGTATTTTAAATTTAATTGGAAGTGTACAGCATGTAAATAATTTTGTTTGTAGTTGATTAGTACTGGAATTGATTTTTTATTATATGTTTTATTAAACAAAATTAAATTACTGATTTATTTAGATTGTAGTGAAAGTTTGGGGAGTTTCAAACTCATTTACCTTTTCTATTGCCCAAATTCAATATATGTATATAACAATTCGAAAAAATATATGTAAGATTTAATTATAAAAGAATAACAAACATTCCATGAAAGCCATTTGACGGTTATTTTGTTGATTTATACATTGCAATAATGAAAAATAAAAATATAAAACTCTGAGTTTTTGCATTAAACAATAAGAGATAAATAAAGATCGGGACGAAAACGTTTGTGACGAGACCATATTTTTTGATTGAGGTTTATTTTGAGCCTCCTGGCGTAGATTAAACATATAAGAAATTCATTTTTAAATTATTATAAAAGTGAAAATTCTAAGCTAAGCGGCTATTTATTTTTTAATAATTTTATTTATATATTTTATACTTTTTAACTCATTAAAAATTTACATTGCCTATAGGAACGTTGGAACTTTATTTATTTTTGTACACTTACTACTGGAGCTTGCTATTTTTTTAGAAAAAAAAAATAAATAAAAATAATAATTTAAAAAAAAAGAAATAATTAAACTAAATTAAATTTTAAATATCCTCAAAGTCGCTCCATATTAACATTGATAATATGGAGCAGCTTTTAAGACATTTATAGTGTGTTTCAAGAAGAGACGAGACTTGCAAAACATGACAAAGAACGAAAAAGGTATTTCAGGTTCGGGTAAGAAACCTGATTCCTCACTGGTGTTTTGATTCTGGGCTTTCTTGATTTTAGCTTTTTGGGATAAAGGACTTCGAGATTTTTGATTTTCTGGGTTACCGGAATTTTAGGTTTTCTGGTGGATTTTCTGTTTTCTGGATTTTGGATTCCGGAATTTTGTTTGACTCTCTTATTTTTTTAACTTAATATTAAAACGGATTAGTGATGTTTTCCTAAAAGTCATAATACCAAAAATAAAATCCCCAATCTACAATCAGATAAAGACAAAATCCGCACGATAAAATCCCAAAAAGAATTTTGATTTTTTGATTTTAATTCACTACCCACACATCTTCTTTTTGGATTTTTATCTTGGGGACTTTGTCACCCAATTTTATTGCTTTAATTTGCTTTAATTTAGGATTTGATCCGGTTGAAATTTTGATTTTTGGGGATTACGTATGTTTAAAAACGATTTGGTCAACTTTTCTAAAAGTTGATACATTATAAAAATTTGTTAAGGAAAATTTCATTTTAACTTTATTTTAAACAAGAACAGCTCTAACAATTTGGGTAAAATTTGTTCAGGTTTGCTTAAATAATCTTAACCGAGAGTCCCTGTCCCAGTATTTACACAATTTCCTTTTTTTTTTTGTCAAAGGCTGTCTGCAAAAATTAACAATTGAAGCGTATGTATAAAATGAGAAGGTGTTATGTGAAACATTTTATGTGTTAATTTATGATCTTTTAACGATCTTTTTTCTTATAGAACTGCTCTGAAATTTTTTCTCAAGGCTAGAGAAATTTAGAAAAAGGCCATACAAATAGAGAAAAATGCATTGTGATGAATGAAAATGAATTTGTGATGTTTTTATTTATATTCAAATTAAAAGTATGTTTTAAACAAATATCAGTCAATGTCACTTCACATCTTCTCATTCTAGACGCTTCAATTATTAACTTAGTTGTTGATCTCATTAAATATTTGTAGCTTTTCAATTTGCGATTATGTTTCACTTTAAGTTTGTTTGCAAAATTACTCTGAAATTTACCCTCAGGTCTAGTTCTTAAAATTCTGGTTCGAAATGTATTTTCAAAGACATAAAGAATGAATATTCTCTGTGTCTTTTTAATTTTTCTTTCTCAAGGCATTTTCGACTGACATTTATTTTTTTTTTTTTTACAAAAAAGCAACCTAGTTGCTATTTATTAGTAGGTACATAGGTATGTAACACAACTTTGAGTTTTATCATTTCCCAAGGATATATCCTTTACAAATTTATCAAAAAATACTAAAAAAAAAAAAACATTCTCATTTCACATTTCACATCCGAAAATAATCCCCAACACAACATTTATAAACCTAGAAAACAATAGAACAACTGTGTAAGGTTTAGCAATTACAAGTATCATCCTTTCAGCCCTCAAGCTACAAATTCCTGGTATATATCCCCGCCCGCATCATTCTGTCCCTGGGTACCTATATATGTATGTATGTATGTATTGTGTATATACTTTGTTGGATATGCTGCACTGTGATAACATAAATGAGAACAAATAATTACAAGAAATCCCCAAATGACCTCGTTCTGTATAAAGCACAGTGCCACAATTATTTTTTGGTCTGCACCCAAATTACCTCACTCACACAAGATTGTCCATGCAACTTGCATCTTGCATCTTTGAATCCCATCCAAGAACAGTTTTTATGTTATTTGTTCTTTGCATCGCATCCGCAAGATACTCACACTGAATGAAATCCAAGAACTAGTCGAACTTAAAAAAAAAAGTAAAGTAAAAAAACAAGCTATCACACACATAACAAAGGATGGACGACTTTCGGAACAAATCAAATGACTCTCTTCCCGTGACCATTATATCGCAAAAATGATCTGAAAGACTAGGTACCGACCCCAAGCAAAAAAAGAAAAACATAAACGAATATTACAGATATGTATACATATATCTGTATAAAATAACAAGGCTGGATTTTCCAAAAAAGAAAAGCAAAGAAGCTCTTATCTGGGACTCTCTTGGAGCCCCTTCAATAAGGTTACAAAGTAATTTAATCTACAATGGAGAAATAGTGAATTCTAAAAATTTTCCATGGATGTATTGAAAATGACAGATATGGTTGAACTTTAGGTAGTGATGGGCATTTTAGAAACTGTTTTTTTTTTATAAAAGCTTAGAAAGTAAAAAAAATTATTTTCATACAAAAATTAAGCTTGTTTATTTTAACAACTTGACTCATTCGCAAAAGTGTGGGCCATGAAGGGTTCCATTTATTAAACTTAAAACCATTTACATTGAATTATGTATCAAAAACTTAACTAGAAACTGATCAACTATTGAGTGATAAATATCACTTTTCTTGTAATTCAATACCATTCTCATTGACCAACATTTTTTTATCAATTGTGTTGTCAAATATCGATAACAGATAATTGACAATCGTAATAAAAGTAATAATTTGTTAAGTCCTAAATAAATTTGTTACCAAATGTCTCTGTCCGACAAGTTAAACACTATTCTAGGAGAAAAAATTTAAGTAATATCAACAAGAATTAATACTGAAAAAGAAGGGCTTGACAAAAATAGCAAATTGCTACGTTCCCAACTATAAAGTAGTACTTAATATTCTTAATTGTTAACAATGGACTTATGAGACGAATCTATGAGTTTAAAAATAATTGACTTAGCGGATGAAAAGATTGACGAATTGCCTCTTCTATTCAACAATCTATACGAAATGCTCGGCCAAGCCGCTGAAAAAAATGCATGTATCAACTCAAATTCAATTATCAAACAAAAAAACACAACAGGAAATGAACTGATCTAAAACCTGAACTTGAAAAATTACTGCCGAGTTATTTCTACAATGATATAGCTTAGCTAGACAGTATAGTGCCAAACACTGAAATCATTTATTTCAGACCTACTCTTTAGAATACTGTTTAAGCAGGAATATTCAGAAAATTGAAGCAGGTAACCCACAAGGAAGTGTCCTAGGACCAACACTTTACTTGCTACTTGCTATAGAATTGCAATTTTACAGGGGATAAAAACGGTTGCATTTTGCAGATGATAATGCCATATTGGTGATTGATAATTGCTCTGTGAAGGTAGCAAAAAAATTGAGAAAAACTTTGCCAAGAAAAAATTTAAGAATGTCCTAATTCTGTAAAAAATCACAGTGAAATGTCTTTCTATATAAATCTAAAATTCAAAGAACTTATCAAAGGGATAAACTAAATTTAAAATATAAAATGTACTGGTTAGTGGGAAAAAATTCAGATTTATGGTGGATTTACATTCTTCCTCATCAGAAGATTTAAAGAAAAGTAGAGCGGGACCGATTAATACCAAAAATACTAATGTGTGAATGTGAAAGAGTACTTTTATAAAGATGAAAATATACCTCTTTATATCTGCATTCTGATCTTCTCTTTTTATTCAAAATATGTGAATTTTATATCTTACATCCTTTTTTTTTTTGCATAACTCACTTAAAGATGAATGTAATTCCACCGTTATCGATCCAGAACAACATAATGCCTTTTTGAAGGTATTGCATGTAACACTGGGGGTCTTACAAAAGGGTTGCTTATAAAATCTAAAATCCCGCATTTGAAATCTCACACTGCAAAATCTCGCAATAACAAAATTCTGCTTTTGAATTTGAATTTAAAAAATTTACAGATTTCACTAATAGAGTAACTATGGGGACATTGAAAATGACTTGTATTACGTCGATAAAACAAAATCATGCCAAATCTTAGAGATTTTTATTTTGTATACTATTGTTGTATTATAAGTTCACAAACTGTCTTAGAAACCATTCTACAGTCTGAAGTACCAATTTGTATATTTAATGTCACTTCCCAGTTGGTGGTTAAATTAATTTGTTAATTTTTTTAATAAGGTGAATCTTAGTCTTAATTGTGGCTTATCTCGCAATTACACAATCATACTCATTTTCATCCGCACCGGTACAGCACTTATACACGAAAAAAATACATATAGGTACCATCTATCTTAACGTTTATCTAGGTATTTGACATTTTTGCCTAGCTAAGCTTTGCAGAAAGGTTACTGAATTATTACAGATCGATTAAAGCATACATCATATACGGTTCAACTTAGTTCTCGACTTGATTGTTTTTGAATCCACCCGTGTTTGATTAAATGTCCAGGTAAACCTTTTTTAAATCGAGACAAAATTTACAAAGAATTTGATGCGGAGCCCAACCCCATTGCTAATTGTTTTTATTCTATAATATTTTATTTTAAAATATTTTGAACTCATCTTTTAATCAATTTAACAATATCGAGTCGCGTAATTTATTTTAGACAAAAATAATGTTTTTGAGACTTGGAGCTGTATTCTTTAACTGAGTTTATGAAATGTGTGGCCGAGCGGCAAGCATCAATTTAGTTGACAACCAAATTAAATAGTTTATGGACTACTTTAAGATAAAGCCTAAAATTTTATTTGCATTTGAGGACCTTAACCATGAAGATCTGACCATTAGGGCTAAAGTTATAAGTTTATTAAAGAGGTTCGAGTAGGTACCTATGCACATTCTAGGTTAAACAATCAAACTGATTCCGAAGTAAATCAAGTTTTGTCAAAAGCATTTTCTAGTCTGTCATTTTACATTCATTTTCAGACCGTAACCTCAAAGATCCGATAATTAGAACAGAATATATCGGCTTACAAATCGACTCTTTCGATTATAATATTTCAATTGCTTAGCTAAGTTAATTCTACCTTACCTAAACATACCTTAACCTTGAGCATCTAGCCCTTAGAACTTAAGTTATATATAAGATGTTCAAGTAGGTACCTATGCATATTCTAGGTTAAACAATCAAATTGATTTAGAATTAAGTAAAGTTTTTAGCCAAACGTTGTCTAGCATGTTCTAGGTTCTTTAGGTTGATATAAAAAAAATTTACTTTTGTCTTATTTGACCTTAATTTTGAGACTTTAACCTCGAACATCCGATTATTAGAATAAAAGTTAGAAGCTAACCAAGACCTTAACCTTGATGATCTGGTACTTGGAACTTAAGATATAATTTTATATAAGAGGTTCAAGTAGGTACCTATGCATATTCTAGATTAAATAATCAAACTGATTCAGAAGTAAGTCAAGTTTTTTCAAAAGCATTTTCTAGTCTGACATTTTACCTTCATTTTCAGACCGTAACCTCAAGGATCCGATGATTAGAACAGAATATATTAGCTTACAAAATCGACCCTTTTCGATTATAATATTTTAGTTGTTTAGCTAAGTTAATTCTACCTCTTGCCTGATTTACCTAAACATACCTTAACCTTGAGCATCTGACCCTTAGAACTTAAGTTATAAGTTTGATTTAGAAGTTAGTTAAGTTTTTTACCAAAACTATGCATATTCTAGGTTCAACAATCGATTGATTTAAAAGAATGATATTTTACCTTAATTTTAAGACCTTAACCTCAAACGTCCGATTATTAGAACAGAAGTTATAATCCAAACAAACCAACCAAATCCAACCTTTACGATTTTATTATTTGTAAAATAACTACTAGTTACAAATGTTCATGCACATACCTACATGTATACATATTACATACATATACATACATACCTACATAAACATAATGTATATCATTTTTGTGCCCGATGCAAGCCAATTTTGTTTGCCACGTGGTTTTTTTATTGCACACACTCCACCGTCTTCTCCCTTCAAACAATATGTTCTTTGTAGGTACGTACCTACATACATACCTATTTTGTTTGTTTTTTTTTTCTTTTGCCGTTCTAAAAAGACAATTTTTCAAGTTTGTAGTATGAAATTTTGTACGCCTCTGCAAAAATTTTTATGCAGATTTGTAGCCTGTCATTTAAACTTTAATTATCTAGCTTAATATTGAACATCCAATAATTATAACTAAAGTTATAGGCTTCTAAGTGGGCTCAAATCAAGCATTTTTCGAATTTTATACACTCCTCCACTGAATCTCGTCCGTTGGCAGTGATCAACATGTAGGTACGCTGGCTGAAATTCATCACTTGTGTTTTTTTCTTCATTTTATTCATTTTGGTAGTTTCTTTGGTAACACCAACCAAAAATTCAATCTTTCTCCCCCTATACGCTAGAGTTCATTCTATATCTTTGTTCATTTTGGTAACACCATACTTTTATCAAAACGACCCTATAAACATTTTCAATGTTAAAATGATATTCAAAGCAAAGTTTTTGTTACTTTATTGCACTTTTGAAAAGTCCGGCAGGCACCTACGCCAAAAGTTTCCTTGAATAACATTGGCCCGTATTTCTTTAAACTTGGTACCTAGCGTTTTTTGGGCATTCCCCTAACAATTTTTTTTTAATTTTTTAAGTACAATTTTTTTTTAGCAAAAAATGAAAATCTTATTTTTCTCAATAACGTGCTCTCAACTTTTTTTTTAAAAAATCCAGTAATTTTTTTACAAAAAGGCTACCATTAAAAATAAAATTCCGAAAAATAATTATAAATGGTAGGTACTTCCCATAGAACTATTATTTTTATTTTGGTTCAATTGAATTTGATCAATATTTTTATGTGAGCTAATATCAGTATGATCTATAATATTATTGAAAAGAAAATTTTATCTATCTCGTTATCTATTCAAGCAAGCAATTTATATTTACATGAGTTTCTGATAAGATCAAATAATATTGCATATCAAAATTTTCAAAATACCAAATTTTGGATCTAAAAAAAAAAAATTAAAATCAATTTTTGAAAATTTAAAATGGTTGGATATTTTTTTTTTTTTTTTTAATTATTATTTTTTAACTCCGCATTAATAAGTTCTAAAAAATGGCGTACTAAAAATGTTTTCAAAATATTATTTAAAAAAATTAATTCTTTTGGATTTTGGCCCACAGTTTTATTGGACAACAGTACCTTGGGTGGGCTTCGCGGGTTCCAGGGATTTTAACTCCCTCTATGGGTCATCTGTCCTGCTCATGCAACTCCATTGCTTCGCTTAAGGTATGTTCAGTCACCATGCAGGCGCCAATGCTTTCTTGGAAATTAGTTTAAAGTTAAAGAATTATTGAATCACATTTAAACTTTGGAACTTAATACCAATTCAGAGAAAACACCCGCGGGTCTTAATGCTTTTTTGTGGTGGATCTTATTGCAACTCCAAAAAGAAAAAAAAAAACCCGTGGGTGGTATATCCTTTTATTTTGGAAATTAGAACCAAGGGCATTATTGCACTGCACCGACAAAAAAGGCCTCTTGCCATCTCAATTCGACCCTGCACAGTGTATAAAGGGCAAGAAACTCCTGTTGGAGAATTCAGCCCGCAGAATAGTTCTTATACTTTGCAATATATAATATATACACAAGTGTGTAGTAATATAGATACTTTACCAGCAGAGAAACATTTCATTGCATCTAGTGAAATGGAAAAATGGAAAAATCTCAAACATTTTCCCAACATTTTTCCAGCGTTTTTCTTTTCCAAGTTTTAGTATCTTTTTTTTTTGTATATTTTGTTGTTCGTTTTTATTGTGTGATGTTGCCTCCTGTCCTGTCCTGCATCATCTTGGGAGAAGTTGAGATTTTTCCTATTTTCCACAAAATTGTGTTCTCGTTATTTTTTGTGTCGCTTTGAACTACACTGATGCCCTCTGTTGACTTGCTTCAATTTTTCTGTTCGTCCTGTATTGTAGTTAATTTTTTTTTTTTTTTATTATGTTTGTAGTTTTCTAGAAACACCATTAAAAAATATATACGTACGTAGATATAAATGTATTTGTATATATGACGTAGTTCCAACAACGTATAAAGCGGTTCTTTCCGTTCAGGAGTTTTATCAGAAAAGTTTTTCTATTGTGATCAACTAACTTTGTGTCTTGTGGCTGTGCGGCTTCGTTTCTCGGGTTCTTTATATTGGGGTCCTTATTCTTGCTGCCTCTTGGTGACTCTGACTGTGTAAAGGGATAGGGATAGTTGGTTAGTGATGTGCTCTATGATGGTGCCATCTTTCATTGCGTTTAGCCGAGAAGGAGGACAACAACTATAGATACTATTCAACAAAAGAAAGAAAAAAGACTTTTCTGAGGTTAAAGATGTGGCCAGCGGGAAAGGGTCTTGCCAGTCCGTACGATGTTAAGCTCAGCCCTGGTGTTGTTTTCTTTTTTTCCTTTTCGCTATCCTCTTTTTCTGATGAGTTTTGTGTTAGTTAGGTACAAGTCACATTTGTCGTCAGACAAAAAAGATTTGAGATTTTTTTCTTCTCGTTATAAGAAGTGATTTTAACTTGAAGATACACACATTTACATTACGTACCTAGTTGTTTTTTCATTTTTGAATTTTTTTTATTACCTATGTATACATTGGTATATTGTTATGAAGGAATAAGGATTTTTATGAAGAATAACAATTCATCAAAACATGATTTTAGTATATTTAGCTTTTTCTGCATTTACGAATTTCTTATGTGGGATTTTTACTGGGAATTTTAAAAGATTAATATTATTTCTTACATTTTTAAGCAAACAACAGAGATTCAGTGCTTCAGATTCAGAGATTCAGATCTCTGAGTAAGCAAATAGATTTTCCTACAATTTTATGTCAAAAAAGTTATAATTATCTTACTTATAACTTTACTCAGAGATTGTGAAACAGACCCTCAGCAGGGATGCCACTTTGCTGCGATAGCAGTAAATCTACAGCACTTTTCGCAAAAACTAAATCTACTGCCACTAAATTCAATCTACTGCACTTTTTTATGTTTAATGAACCTTCTTTTGGAAAGCTGTCCAAAAAACATGCAAACAAAAAACCGCTGTAACGAACGTCTGAACGAAGCCAATTCATTGTGAACTTGGCCACATTCTCCTATGACATATGAAATTAGTTGGATGCTTTCATTCATGAAACAAATCTCTGTCTCTGTTTCTATTGTGTTCCCGTTTTCTGCTAAACTAACGGGATTCTTAGAGTTTATTTGAATTCGTATTTGTATTGTGTGACACTGATAATTCCTCATTTTACAAGAATTATTAAAAAAAGAAGACATGGATAAATATTTATTGAAAACCAATGCGAAATAAGCGTCTTCGCCAACAGCATACGCACTCGTATTGGGGTAAAATATTGAAACATTGATATGGTTGTAGGTAAAACATATGGGATTCTCCGAACTTTATGGGTAACCCGGTATTTTACTCCAATACGAGTGCGTACTGCGTATGCTGTTGGCGAAGACGCTGATTATACCTACATTAATATAATAGGTATGAAATATACTCAAATTGTGACTCTGTGAGTAGACGTAGACTCAACGTCGCATTTAACAATGTAACTAGATATGTTTATGGCTTAAGAAGATACGACAGAGTATATACTTTCGCAAAACTCCTTCTTAACTCGTCGTTTGAAAACTATCTTAAGTATCGAAACCTGGCACTGCTCGCAAATATTCATCTAAACCATCAACCCCAATATCTCAGTGAAATGATTTGCATCGGAACTTAGGGTTCCCAATCGTACTATAATATATAGTATTGTACTATATTTCGGGTCTGTGTACTATATACTGTTAAAGAAATATATAGTACGCAAAAGTACTATATTTAAGTTGAATTAATCAATCATAGGAACAAACAGCAAACACACTTTGATTGCACTTTGAGATTCTATTTTATACATGTATCCGAATGCGCCTGAGTCTTGCTGTCAAACGTTTAAATTCAAATTAAAAACATCTTTTAAATTTTCCTTTTCCCACATTCTGTTCATTCACAGAAAGAATATTTTCAATTATAAAAATGGTGAGAAGAAGTAAACAGATCGAGTATCTCATTAGTAAAAATTGAACTTTTGATCCATGTATGTAAATTTGAAAATGGATTGTGATAAAATACTATATTGTTATAGAATACTATATTTTTTTGAAGAGTACTATATTTTTTATGGCTAATTCTGAAAAATACTATACTCCATCGAAAAAATGTTGGGAACCCTATCGGAACTTCACATAGGACACAATTGCTATTTCACCCGCACTATGTCTCCCTCACGTCCGAACGTCAGTTTTTTGTACATTCAATTCGCTTGTGGAATTCACTACCAAGATGCATTAGAGAAATTAACGATGCCGAGAGAATGAAAGAAAAAATTAGACTTCATTTTTCCCAATAAATTTCGAGATAATTCATCGATTTTATCTTTTCCTATTTTCCTTCTTGTCTTCTATTTCGTCTTCTACTTTTAAATTCTATCTTCCTTTTTCTCCTTTTTTCAAATATTTTCTCATCTATTATATTATTTACAAATTTTTTAAACATGTACCAAATTATTGTATTTTTAAATAATTATCAATCCTAGCTTTCATTTCGTTAATTTTAGCTTATGTCTACCTTATAAGTCAATCTGTCTTACTGTACATAAGCCCCCAATAAATAAATAAATAAATTTCCATTCAGCAACTTTTAATTCTTTTCAGAATAAAAGAAAGTCGCGGATGTATTCTCAGTGGGTAAGATAAATCAAGCACTGAGACAGATTCAAAGGTGGAACAGTGAGACATGCCAAATACCTCATTCTCATTGTTCTAACCCCTGGCGAACAGTGAGACAGTATGACCTTCTTCAACGATTTAACTCATGGTAAAGTAATTTTTTATTTATTCACTAAACGTTTTATGCCAAAATGCAGGGGAAATATGTCGCATAGGGTACCATCAAAAAAATATTTTGATTGCTCAAAAGCGTTCGAAAATATATATTACCATTTGAAAAAAGGGTCTCACTGTTCCAACCCTTCCTCTACCTATCATACAATTTTTATTAAACATTCTTTTGTATATTAAAACAACTTTTATAAATCATTTTAAATTAAAGTTAAGATTTTTGATAAAAAAAAAATTGTTTGTCAATCAATTTGGACCTAATTTGTTTTTTGTCAACAAAATTGTTTTTTTATTTTTTTTTTAACAAATCCAATTGATTAGTTCCAACTGCTTAAATAAATAATATATGAAATTATCGTTACTTAAAGATAGACCATAATTTTAATACACAGACTTTTTTTCATCAAAACCTTAATCGAGGTATAAAGAAGCTTACTTGTATACAAATAGTTTTCGCTCAATTCAAATATATATTCATAAATTTCTATTTATGTATATGCCAAATCATCTACCGGAAAGTTCCATGGTTAGAATTACCCAAAACAAAAAAACGAGAGGGTAAAATAAAAACAAAAATACCATGTTTCACTAAAAATCAATTCAATTTTCCCTTGATGTATTCATCACATTGTTTATTTTTATATGTAAGTCCAAGTTCATCATTTTAACATGTAAATTAATACTCAAATGATTTTACAATATGAAAATTGAAGACTCATCCATTTGCTTATATTCAAAGTGTTCTATAACAAGCAGCACTTTGCCATCATTTTGCTGCCTTTTATATTTCTTCAATTCAGAAAAAGTAAATAATAAAAATCATCTTGTCGTCCTTGTTGCAGAAACAACATGAACATAAATAAAAGAAGCGAAACTGATTCAATTTCCATGTTATTTTTTTTTTTTACACATCATCATCGCACTCTCCCGAAAGCAAAAAGAATTGTCTTGAGTTATAGGTGTAGGGACGGAATGAGGGTGAGGGGGATACCCTCTTTGCTGCCAGAGATGTATGTACATAGGTGAAAAGAGCATAACGTTAAGGCGACGAAGAGGATACGATTTGCAAAGCTCTGCGTTTGTCATTCACTTTGCACTTCTTGTCTCACCGAAAAAACGGAATATCCACACATCTGATTCCTTTTTATCAACACAGAATAATATGCAATCCTAGTCCTCCCTCCTTTGCCTCCTGCGTCACATCTTATGGAACATTTCTTCATATATTAAGAGCAAATATTTGCCCCCGTATGACAACACTTGCTTCGGAGCTCCCAATCTAGTACCATACTCTGTGCTACTTGGTTTCGCTTCGGGGCAACACTCAGAGCAGTCAATGCGAACCAAGCATATGGTATAGCAGGAGCAGGAGTCTCGTGCTGACTTTCCTTGACTTGACTAGCCCGCCCTGGATGTGACTTAGGCGACAAAATGTCATTTCATACTGAATACTGAAATGATATTCAATTGTAAACGAAAAGGCAATGGTGTTTTTTTGGCTCCGTTTACCCTTTCTGCTTGCTTACAGAGGCGTCTCGTGGGTATAGAGTTGGTGGGCAGGGAGTGGCCGCCCCCAGCTATGATAATAGGTACACAAACACATCCGTCGCGTCGTCGCTATCCTTCCCCCTAGTAGACATGCACAACACATTGCACAATGCACACTCAACTCAGTGACGGTAACGTTGATGGTGACGATGACGGTGACGGAGTGGAAGAATATATTCTTGAAAGGAAATGAACAACCAATGTGGGTTCGAGTTGGGCCAAATGATTTGGTGGGAGATTGTATAAGGACTTGTCTCAGGATATTGAGGATAAAACCAAAAAGAAATTTAAACTTCAAGACTATAGAACCGTACATCGTGTACCTATATTCCAACACGAAATGTGTACCTATCTACATTTATGTGTATGTACATAAAAGAACATGAAGCACAAGGCCAATGTTGGAAAAATATTAGCACTTTAGCATGAAGGATATGGATCCTTGTCACGATATTGGCACACCTACTACAACAGCTCATTCAAAATGATGCACGAAATTTTTTGCAACAGCTGATGAATGAATGATAAAACCAGCAGCTCGACAGCCAAGAATTCAATAGCAATTAATCAAGCATAATATCAATATCAATATTTTCACTTTATTCTCAGTGTTTTCACTGATTTTCGATTGTGCAATTTGCAAATTTTAAAATGCAATCACAATCGATGCCATTTTAATGAAATTCGCAACAAAAAAAAAATGGTTAAAATTTAAATTTTAATTCGTTCATAGATATGCATAGGGGAGAAGGAATAGGATATGGGAGAAAAATCTTGAGGGCTTTGTTTGTTCATGCAATTGGTTAAGGTAATTTTAAAATATTGACTTGCCTGTGGAAATGGTACACGAGTGGTATAACAATCCGGGTTTAATTTCCTTTGTTTGAAATCATAGGTAAAGTTATATTTTTTTTACTGAAAGGAGTCCTTTATGTTGGTGAATACTTTAAAGCTATGATGGTATTTAAGCAATGAATGCACCTTACTATTATGATTTATGTAGATGTTACTAGTTATATTACATATTATGATATTTTTAATCTGCCAATAACATTGTAGTGACTTTTCATCTCACCGCAGCGGCAACACTTGCCAACTCATCGACAGCCAGCACATGTTATGTACTAACGAGTTTCTTATATACTTGAAACTAACTGGACAAAATAACACCGTATGTCAAAAAAAGTGAGTAAGTAGAAGAAAGCGATTCTTCATTCACGGCGTTCATCAACGCGAACAGACCACTCTACATCTAAATTATAAAGCGAAGCATAAAATTATAATAAACTGAATTTAACTTGAATTCAAATTATAATTAAAGATTTTTTAAAATAGTTTTTTTTTTTTATTATTATTATTCAAAAGCTATAACATGTTACATAAAAGCAATTAGTCCCAAATTAAATCCATTTTCAATGAAAAGATATTTTAATGTCGGCTATCTTATTATTTAAATAGGTTTACTACTAAATTTACCGTGCGGGAATTCTCGCAATTACATACAAATAAATAAATAAATAAATTTAATATCAACAAAATTTTGTGAACGAACCCTAATAAATTGAACCGACCTAATGTCACATGCCAAAACATTATCAATTGGAAAGTGGTAGTATCTATTCATTTTGGGGTTCATTTTTATTGGAATAATATTTAACAAACAAATGCAATTTTGACCAAATTATTTTTAACCTCATTTGCCAAAATTAAAATAGAAATAATATCTGTGATGATTTTTAATATTATATAGCTCAAATCAAAACAACTTGCAGTCAGGGATTAATATCGGGTAAAATTGAACAACTGCCTTGTTAAATTTACGAGGTGCCGAAAATATAAATCTCAGGAACCTATACGTATACATAAATAATATTTATAAATATTTCCTATATTAAGACCGAGATTAAGAAAGTGGTTTGATCGAGTAAAATCAGCCCACTTCTACGCCCATTTTTATAATATTTTGATTTCCTCCTTACTTAACATCCGATAGAGCATTTCAATTGTTTTTAATTAAAGGGAGTCAAAGTCAATTCATGTGTTATTTTTCTCGCCCACTACCACGACCAATTTTCTTATATTATTTCTGTATCCTTTTATAACCTCCCTACAAGGCTAAAAAATTAAAATGCATCTCTATTCTCTATTGAGCCAAAAGAATGAAACTTGTTTTTTTTTTTGGAAATTCACCTACTACCACGCCCACTTTTCTTTTATCTGAGATTCTCCATTATTGTTAATTCGTAGAAAGTTGAAATTCTGTAATTAAAATCTTTTGAACCATATTGTATGACGTGTGTGATTTTTGTTAAAAACCGCCTTCTGCCAGACCCACTTTTATTATATTTGAGTTTGTCCCTAACAATAAATTGTGTGAAATCTTTATTTATTTTTATAGAAAATTAAAAAACCCAATTCCTACATGCTAAAAAATATCTACCTACCTAAGTTCATCTAAAAACATTCTTGGAAAGCTGTTCAGCTACAGACATTGCTTCAATAGCTGGACTGGACATGCTTTATATATTTTCGGATTTATAAACGCATTCCAAAAGTTGTCTAATATTATAAATACATTATTATGTACATACAGAACGCCTAAAAGTATGATCTTACAAATGACCATTCAAATATTAAGTGGAGACTTACAACGTCATACCTGCAAGGGTCGTATCTAAACTAACACAAGCAGTATAATTCAATTCGCCGATAGGAAAGGAAAGTACTAGAAGTATAGACCAGAATATTCAAGAGGAGTGTAGAATCATTCAACTCGTTATAAAAAGCGATGTGCGAGAGCGAGTGGACACAGTTTATTTTTGAAAGTGATTGTATAACGTTGGTTGTTAAAAGTGATTTTAAATTACATACAATTAAGAATGGTGATTAATAAAACGATTAGAAGTGAACTCGTGTATTTTATTTATAAGCACAGAAAATAAGTGGAAGTTAATAAATAGAGGAAATAAGCTTTATTACGAATCTTGAGTAAACGTTACAATACATATGAACCTGAAATCTGTCAATTTTTGAATGAATCAATGAATTTGAGTGAACGTTTGGGTAGATACGTTTAATGGATATTTCATTCATTTTAGGATAACTTGTCAATTAGCAACGAGAGATATGCCTTTAACTTTTAATAATTGAACGTTCCCATTTAGAAAATGTTTGGACAACCAATTACGGTATCTAAGTAAAAAAAATTGATGAAAAATGTTTGTGATAAGTTTTTGAAGTTTGATAGCTGTCTAAAGTTAGACATTACTGTGGAATGTGTTTATAAATACCTACGAATCAAAATGTTTCGAGTAATTTTAAATTAATTTTTTTACAAATTCATACCTTCTGATTGTATACGTACATACGCATATACGCATGTTTACTTAAAATATGTGAAGTTATAGCAATTAACTGAGTTATAAATAAATTATCACTTATACTATTAACTTGGTTTTCCTTTAAAAATTGAATCATAACATTCTGAACTCACTTTGGTTCCAAATGAAATTTCCTTTTGCAGAATATATCCGAGTCTGAGGCCTCTTTTATGCTTAAACATATATAATGTAGTTATCACATTATTTTGTAATAAATTGAATGGCAAGTCAAATATTTAATTTACACCCTTATCAAAAAAAAAAAAAAAAGTAATCAACACATCCGCCATTATACGAATGGGCAACCCCCACAACTGCGACGACGACAACGATGACGACAAACGACGGCAGCGATGTATCCAAAAAAAAAAGGACTCGTCAAACAAACTTGTTGTTGCTTCATTTTGAGGCTGTTCGACGTGCGGGTGGTGCTCGTCGGTGTGGTGCGGTGCGGCAGGGACAACAAGGACAAACTCATATACATATCTTAATACGCTATCATATCTTTCAGTAAACACATCCCACACTTAATCAAACATCATGTGACATTTATTGGGGCCGTTATCATATGTACGCAAAAGGATCCAACATCCAACATCCGAGGCAGTGGCGGCAACTGCGTGAAATTATTATGTTAATTTCCGCAAAAGAGTAAACGGTTATTGGCCATGACTTCTCATGGAACACACAGTGTGTGGTCAACACATACTTATTCTTCTTCTTCTCTTCTCTTTATTTTTTTTTGTTATTGTGTGTTTGTCCTCTTTTTCAAATATGTAAATAAAAAAGGACAAAATAGTAAAGGATGCTAAATTAAAGATAATGAGATAAATCACGTTTATTTCCTTTTTTTAGCCATGGAATGAAACATGGTATGTTTGAGTTCACGTTTAAGAGAGTGTTGGTTGGTGATATAATATAAAAGTATCTACTTTATCCTTAAAGAAAAATTGGTGCTCTCCAAGGATATTTATTTGCATTAACTATATACATATAATAATATACGAAGGTTAAATGTACATATCACTACGATTCGGAAGTGCAAAAGAGCCTACATAAATAACGGATGAAAATGTCCCCCTGAGGAGTAGCTCATCGTTGGTCGTCATCGAAAAAGAAAAAGCACATTGGTAAGTATAAAGTAGGTATAGGTATCTTACATATAGGACATCAGACAGGAGATGGAAATGAGAAAAACGCTCCTATGGTAACCATAATTCATTGATAAACATTCATCTTTGGTCAAATTGGGGATTAATTTTGGGGCTGTCCTTTATTATTGTTCCTTTATACCTCCTTTACACATGCATAGATGTTGAAATGAAAACATCAAAAAAGAAGGATATGAGTTTTAAATACAATTCCCTCTTGAGTTCGATGGGATTTTAGCTCTTGGATATTATTAACTATATATGTAGTTTAGGGTAAGATTATATGCTTCTCAATAATGTTATTTATTTTTCGATCCCATAAAATGAAGAGATTTTTGGACTTCAGCTTTGATTGGTTTTCATATAAGAAATATATCCATAAGTTTATTAAAAGTTCAAAAGGCATTTATAAAGGGAGTAGGTCTAGGTAGGTATCTAGTTATTTAGCCAATAATGTGGAAAATTAAGTTCCTAAAAGATGACCGGGTGAGCTGAGAGCAAGAATAATTGTTTTACTTTTGATAGTAGTTTTAATTTTCCAAAATAATGGTTGCAGTTTATTAAAAAAATTAGCTAGTTCCAATTAGTCTGTTGGGGGCTCAATTTTTACTTGCGTTACCTTTGGGATTCCTTAGAGTCACTTTTAACACTGAGGTTAAAGGACTCATCTTTTTGAAAATCATTGAAATTTGACTCCTTTTAATAAGGTATGGCAGGTTTGTGTGTCCAGTCCACTAAGAAAACTGCATATCAAATTTTTGTCTAAAAACTCGCATTGCGAAAATGGGCGTTTTTTGAGAAAATTGTCTTATTTTTTAAATTATTCATCTATTACTATTTAATGGCTTGACCGATTCTGCACCTAGTGCCTCAAATAGTTCTAAGAATATTGCGTTTAAACATATTGAAAATTGTTTTGTTGGTGTTTCTGATTTTTAAACACTTCTCATTAAAATGCAGCTACATTCGTGAAATCTATATGTGTATATTTTTTTTTATAAAATATGTTTGTTTTTTTTTTTTTTCGTTTTGTTTTAAAGAGCATTTTTGTTGCTAATTAAGGTATAAATAAACTTTATTGAATTAGGAATATAGTTTATAAATACTGGTGTCTTATTTTAAATTAATAAAGGACTCTTTTTTCAGCAAGGACTCCTTTTTTGACTCCTTTCGAAAAATTTCAGAGGTAACGCTGGGCACAATTCTTATAAAATTCGTATGATTTTCAAAGTGCTATTCGTGTACGCAATAAATTAAATAAATACCATCTGGATTGGACAAGGATACATACATACTTCCTTGTATTGAATGTCAAAGCGTTTTAAATTTATTCTTAATACATTCAAATACAAAGGCATACTATCTGTGAGGTAAACCGCAATAAAATTTGTTAAATTACATGAGAATTCCACAGTTTATCGTGAAGCTCATAGCCCCAAGCTTCTATGCACCCGCTGCGCTGCGCTGCGTCATCATATATCCTCTTACTATCCAAGTCTTTATTTATTTACTCATTGAAGAAAAAAAAAATAAACTGTGCAAGAATAAAATGCAAAATACAATGACTGAATAATAACACTTCCACCGTTTTATAATTTTGCAAAAGGTGCAACCTTACAACTATTTACTTCTATCTTTTCTCCCCCACGTAGTTCTTGTTTGAACAGCAGTGGTTACGGCAAACTTCTCTCGGAACTATATATGTATTTAAATATATACGAGTAAAATTAAGTGGAAAGACATTTTATAACCACAGTGGCACAGTTGTGTTGTTTCACTTGTTTCTTAGGATAATTGTTTGTGCAACTCCACCGATGTTATATGTAGGTACACATAGCATCTTTTGATATAAGAGGGAAGGTTAAGTGTGTTAGATGCAACAGGACCGCATTTACCTTTTTTTCTTGGAAAATAAATGGGGTTTTGAATCTCTTGAAGATATAAATATTTTTTGTTATTTTTAACTAAATAGGGAGTTTTTTTTTTCTTCATATTCCGATGCTCGATTTAAATAAATAAGTTGGGAATAAGTTGTGGAAGAACCTAGTATAATGGTTAGTATTTAATGGCATAAGAATGTCACGTCAAAAGTCTTGGAATTGAATACCAACCTGCAAAAAGAAATGTTTTTCAACGGCTCTTGTGAGGAATTGACATTATAAATCCTCCAAAAGTATATCGCTTGTCTTGAAAAACACCCAAAAGGTGATTTTGGGGTCAGGTTTTGGAACAAATTGTAGGTGCTCTTCATTCCTCCCGAACACATATGTATGTACATACAGGAATAGTAGAGAATTGTAACTGACTGGTTGTAAACCTGCATTATTGCATACACAGTCGAAATATTCAAATTATTTCTCAAATAGTCAAATCAAAAACTCCTTTCCGCAGTTGCGCTGTGATGATGCAGACTAGATTGGATAAAGTTAGCATGCATAACTGCTTAAATTTTCGAATGCTAGCTTTCCTTCAAATTTATCGCTTTCTTTAAAATTCTTCTAAAAGTCCTTTAGAATCAACTTCCAACCAAAATTTATCATTTAAATAACATTATTTTATTCGCAATAAAACGGGAAATTTCTAAGTAAGGACATAATAGTCCGAATCGCACCTCTGGCTATTTCAAAAGGATCGAACAAAATTGAATATCTAATTTTATCATTTTAAAAATCGTTGATTTGATGTTTATTGGATTTTAGGGCATTTACATAAAACTGGCTACTGGCGAATTTAAGGGTCAAACACAATGTGCGATATCATTTTTAATACTCGATTTTTTATTTCTGAAATTTTGAAACTGTAGTGTTTTACGATTATATTGCGATTGTAAGTAGTGATTTTTTTTTTCTTTTGAAAAAGAATGTAGCAAAAAAATTACAATTTTAGTAGTTGTAGTTGCTGTCACCATTTTTCTAGATTAAGTTGTGCCTGACTCTACTTCACTTATAAACACTTTAACGAAAAAATCATCCCTTCCACCGTTTGACGTTTAATATAATTGATTAGAAGAAAACTAAAAAAAAACATTGCACTTTTTAGGTTTTAATGTTGTAGTAGCTCATGGCGTAATCGTTAGTGCATAGAACTGTTAGAACTGTAGGTCTTGCGTTCGATTCCAAGCCTATGCCATATTTTTTTTAAATATTGTTCACGTGTTACTGCCTCTTGCAAGGCAGTCAGGAACAAGTTTTTCTCACCTTAGACGTTTGGATTCAGCAGAAAATTGTAGGTCCCCTCTATTCCTGCCAATAACACACACACAGAAATGATATAAAGTTCTAAGACACTAGGCACTAGTTTGGTTCTATACGAGCTGTCGCGGCACCCAATTTATTTATTTTGTTTAATATCATCAATGTCATTTAACTCTTATTTTAAATATTAAATTAAAAAGTGGGATTAAACTTATACCAAGCTAATTCAGGAGATAATGGACATACACATGATGCTACCCAAACAACATGAATGTAGGTTTTATTATTTTTGTATTTATCAATATCAATTGCATTATATGGACTTCCATTTCTATTAGCTCCCACATAAGTAAATTGTTGTTTATTGGGTTCTTTTTCGCAATATTGATTTATAAGCCAATTCAACAATTCGTTGGACATAATATGAAGAAGGATATTGGTATAGAAACTTTCCCATTGGTCAAGAATTATTTACAATTGAAATTGAAATTGATTTTCATATAATAGATGTTGTGTATAGGTTCCAAAGATTTCAAATTATCATTAATTAATATTGATAGTTTGAATTGAAAAAATATCTTTATCCAAAGCCTTCTTTTAATTTATTAAACAAAATAATTCTTCATACATTAATGAGTTCAATAATTATTCGAGTGTTGGTCATCAGAAATAAAAGCAAACAATGCAAATTTTATATTTTTAATGATTTAATTTATATTTTACTTACTACTTAATAGGCTTTAATTAAATCGAAACTCACCTGAAATAAGAAATAAAAATAAATTATTAATTTCAATTTGAAATGCATATTTTATTATTATAGCTGCACATTTTATTATTATCTATACCAGATCTGATCAAAGTGCTGACAGCAGTATTATTCATTCAGTTCTTATTTTCTCATATAATTTTTTGTAAACAACTAGAATCGTTTTTAAAACAATAAAATAGCCATCTACCAGTCAGAGTCAAAAATTAATTATTGGAAAGAAGATTTAAGGAAGTGTTGAAAATATGGATTTAAAAATCCAAATTCAAAAGCAAAGCTGGAGTTAGGGGAATAAAAATTACTGTTTACAAAATGTATATATATTAAATATATAATGGTTAAATAGTTTTAGTAAGAAAATGTAGAGCTTAAATCAAAAGAATTTGAAACAGGCTAGATTTTGAAAAAACAAAATTTGTCGCTTATCATTTCTCATTGTTTTTTTGACAAGTGAAAATTATAGAAAGAAAGATATAGATTTTGAACGTCAATAGGTACGTAAGTAAGTTGTCCCTAAACATGCCTAAAATTGATTTTTTTTTAATATCATCAATCGTATATATTTAAAAATATAAGCAGTATTTTTTTTTAATTTTCTTGTCAAAGTTTATTCGTATTTACATTCTCTATTTTCAAAAACTATTTTAGTTTAGGAGGAATTTATTCAAAAAGTGGCATGAAAGTGGGCGGATTTTAAAAATTTAATGTTTAATATTAGTAGTTTCTTTACAAGATTGTATAAGTCAATTTTTTTAACAAATCTAATGGGACGTGAAAGTGGGTAGATTTTTTTTACTAATAACAAAACACAAAATATATTATAATATTTGAAATAAGAAGAAAATTGTTATCAGCTCTTTTAAAACAAGGAATTAAATCAAACATTCCAAATTTAAATTTGATTTTCAGACCAATATGTTAGTACCGAGAACATGATTTTTGAAACAAATTACACTATCTCAAAACATTGCAAATAGTTGCAACTGGAATTTTTCATATAGTTTAACAAATAGTTAGACTAAAATATATTTTTTGCGGGATCTAGCGATTTTTATTTTGTAGCTCTATTCAAACCTCAAAACCTCATTAAAAAACTGTTTTTTTTTTCTTTTATTTATTAAAACATTTTTTTTATTTGAAATTTTAATTTACTTACATAATAAAAAAAATACTAAAACAACTACGTAATATTGATGAAAAAGTAAGATTTTTATGGAATTGCAAAAAATAAATGTGGGATCTCAGACTACGCCACTGCCATCTCTAGTCTGCAAATCTCCACTTAAGCAGACAACAAGCCTACAACTGACTGTAATAAAAGAAGAAGAGCAGAGTCGACGACGAACAGCGAACCACGACGTACATACGACGGGAACCAACGACGTGACGTTTTTTTTTTTTATTTAATATTTCCTACTTATAATTATTATAATTCTAAATTTATGAATTCTGCATTAAATTGTTTTTAAGTACAAATCTTTACTTTTTATTTTTCTATCCCACAACTCTGGGGGCTCAATACCGGGTACCATCTGAAAACAACATCAATCAGATAAAAACCTATACAAAATTGTCGGGAGAGTAAAATAGAATAATTTTTTGTGCTCGAGTTAATCCGCTTCACTTAAAAAATAGCGAGATAAGGCAATCTGTATAACTTACGGTAAAAACGACGACGGTACAATAGAACGATAATACGGTAAAGACGGTCGAACTGTACATTGTACAAATCTTAATCGAAAGTCACGTGAGATCAAATCTGAAAATTAAGACGAATTTTTTTTTTTTCTCTTGTGACAATATGGTAGGCAGACGCAGGAAAAATCTAAATAGTATAGCCATTACGACGGGGCCTGATTTTTCAGAAATGCTAGATATGCTTATTCGACGGGAAACAGACATAACAAGACGTGAGGTAGAATTAAAATTTAAGACGAATTGGTGTCAGAAGAGTTCACAAAGGGATACTGAACTGCCTCAAAATATTGAAGAAGTTGATGACGATCATCCTTCTTTCAGTGGGGCCAGAAACGACATACCCTTAAGCAACGAAGCTGTTAGACGAACGGACGGGGGCGCGTTAGGTTTTGTGGAAGGGGTTAACATCAATAATCAACAGCCACGTGACCAAGAAAGGCCAGATAATGCGACGAGGCCAGATATTGAAGTGTCATTGCTACGGACGGAGATTGATGAATTAAAACGACGTAATGAGCGGGCAAGTGTAGGAACCTTTGAAGACGCACTTAATGCGGTTTCTCAATTTGGTGGCGAGGGAGATGTCGGAGCATGGGTTGATGAGTTTGAAACTGCATCCACGTTGATGAGGTGGGACGAAATGAAAAAAATTCTTTTCGCTAAGCGGTTGCTGACGGGTACTGCAAAAATGGCTTTAAAGACAAAGCCCACTATAATAAATTGGTCAGACTTAAAACAATTCTTGCTAGATGAATTCTCGAATACGATGACAGTAGCTGATGTGCACAGGGCGATGGCGACAAGAAGACAGAAAAGTGGGGAATCAGTCGTGGAATTTTTGTTTGCCATGCGGGAACTGGGTGCAAAAGGTAGTATAGACGAGCGCTCTGTAATCCAATATGTGATCGATGGCATTGATGATTTGTCTGCAAATAAGGTCATGTTATATGGTGCACATTCCATGCATGATTTCAAGATGAAATTAACTGAATACGAGCGTTTTCGCAGCTCCTTAGGACGACACTCTCATGCTCAGTTGAAAGTCCCAAAAACGTCTAAAGAAACTACTAACAACTTTCGTTGTTTTAATTGCGGTCAAAAAGGTCATAAAAGTAAAATGTGTGATTCTAAAAAAAAGGGGCCCAAATGTTTCAACTGTGATGAATTTGGACACCTTTCTCCAAATTGTCCATTGCGTAAAGACAAAGCTAAGGCGGTGAATTTGGTCGATGGGGATATCGGTGAGTTGGAAGCAAAAGAGGTTATGGTGAACGGGTACAAGGTTAGAGGAAGAATTGACACGGGGAGTGATGCGACTATAATGAGATCAACCGAGTATTTTAAAGTAGGATCTCCAAATCTTAAAAGCGATAGCCAAGTTTTCAGGGGCTTATCGCAAGACTGTACAAAACCTTATGGATATTTTATGGCGAATGTTGAAATCGATGACGTAACGTATTGCACTAAAATATACGTAGTTTCATCAACATTTTTGAATCAAGACCTATTGATTGGAAAGGACATACTAAGAGGCACGCGTATAACGCTGAGCACAGACGGAGTGCAGGTCGAAAAGATACAACCAGAATTGAAAAATTGTTACCAGGTAATTTCTAATAAAATTGATATCTGTGTAGGCAATCAAAAATATAGAAAAGAAATAGAAGATCTCGTTAACAATTACAAGCCAATTGAAAGTAAATCAACGAATGTTGAGATGAAAATTATCCTTAAAGATGACACCCCTATTGCGCAACGTCCTCGGAGACTTGCTCCACTTGAAAAAGAAATTGTCGACAGACAAATTCAAGAGTGGTTAGATGCCAATATTATTCGCCGAAGCAATTCGGAATATTCTTCTCCCATCGTGCTGGCGAATAAAAAAGATGGTAGTAAACGACTTTGCGTTGATTATAGAAAAATCAACAAGATCATAGTTCGTGATCAAAATCCTCTAGCTCTCGTAGATGATCAGATTGACCAGCTTAGTTCAGCCAATGTTTACTCCACTTTAGACCTCGAAAACGGTTTCTTCCACGTTCCTGTCAACGAAGAAAGCAGAAAGTATACGTCTTTTGTTACTCATCGTGACCAGTACGAGTTCAATAAAGTACCCTTTGGTCTGAGTGTGTCACCTGCCGTTTTCCAACGACACGTTAACTTGGTATTTAGAGATCTTATGATTTCAAAAATCGTATTGCTTTATATGGACGATATCGTCGTGCTAGGAAAAGATTATGCTGAAGCGATTCGCAATTTAGTCAAAGTTTTTGAAGTTGCCAGCGAATATGGACTCAGGTTTCGATGGTCAAAATGCCAGTTCCTGTGCTTGAAAATCGAGTATTTAGGATTTCGAATTGAAGCTGGAACAATTAAACCATCTGAAACTAAGATAGTTGCCGTTAAAAAGTTTCCACAGCCAAATAATGTAGTAAAAATCCAAAGTTTCTTGGGTCTTACGGGGTACTTTAGAAGATTTGTTCCGGGGTACTCGTGTATAGCAAAGCCACTTACCGATCTACTAAAAAAGGACGTTAAATTTGTATTTGGGGCTAAGCAGATAGCGGCTTTTGAAGAGCTCAAAAAAATCCTAACGACGGCACCAGTTTTAAAACTCTATCGGCAAGATGCAGAGACCGAGCTACATACGGACGCTTCAAAATGGGGTTTCGGAGCAGTGTTGCTGCAAAAAGAAAATAACCATTTTTTTCCAATTTCTTATTTCAGCAAGAAATCCTCAAGTCAACAGCAAAGTTACAGCAGCTACGAGTTAGAAACACTTGCGGTGGTAGCAGCACTAAAGAAGTTTCGACATTACCTGCTGGGTATCCACTTCAAAATAGTGACCGATTGTGCAGCATTCAAAGGCACTATGGAGAAAAAGGAGTTTTCGTCGCGGATTGCAGGTTGGGTGCTAATAACTCAAGAGTTCGATTTTGTACTCGAACATCGCAGTGCAAATAAGATGCGTCACGCAGATGCCCTGAGCAGAAACGCTGTAAGTATGATTAAAGGCGAATTTTTGCAAAGAATTATCACAGCACAGGAAAACGATGAGCATATTACCCTTATAAAAAAGTTGCTGGAACATAGCCCATACGAGAATTTTATTTGCGAAAATGGAGTGATATACAGGAGTGATGAGGAGGGCCGGAAGCTGCTTTATGTGCCTAAGAAGATGCAGGTTGAACTTTTACGGAGTATACACAACGACGGTCATTTCGCATCAAGGAAGATGGAGGAGATAGTTAAGAGGGACTATTTTATACCAGGCTTGATTAAAAAATTAGAAGACGTGCGCAAAAATTGCATTGCTTGTATATTGGCGGAAAGAAAAGCCGGCAAGCAGGAGGGATTCCTTTCACCAATAAACAAAGAAACTAAACCACTTTGTACATACCACGTTGATCATTTAGGACCACTGGAGAAAACTACAAAACTTTACAGCTATATCCTATGTGTTGTAGATGCATTTTCCAAATTTGTTTGGATTTACCCAACAAAAACGACGTCTGCAGCGGAGGTAATTGCAAAGTTGGAATTGCAGAAAGTGTCCTTTGGAAGTCCAGCTCGAATAATTTCAGACCGAGGGTCTGCATTTACCAGCAAAGTTTTCGAGGAGTATTGCAAAACTGAGAAAATTGAACACCTCCCAACTAACAATTTAACTTGTAGTAGGTCCAGTTTTTAAAATTTGGAAAGCTATAGCTCGCATAGAATTTTTATTATGCTTAATTATGCAAAGCAATTTAAATAGCTTGTTTAGGACCTTCAAAAATAAGTTCTATAGAAAACTATTCCGATGGAGCTTACTTAAGACCTGTTAAAAGCCTCCCGAAGTTAGAAAAAATTAATAGCTTTCATAAAGCATTCAGCTGAAAGTCATAACAAACATCTTCTATATGACTTACTTAATAAAGCCATATGTATGAAAATTTCGATTTAAGTCTGTGATTTGCGGCTTTTCACGAGTCGATTTTTGCTGTTCGGATTTTTTCTTTTTAATTTGAATATTGTTTCTGTAATAAATTGATGGTTTTTAGGACTTGTCGGTGCGATTTTAGTCACCAAAAGATATTGTGGTAAATGCTGTAGCTGTGCGCCGCACCGAGTAGCATGATTCAAAGAGGCGACTTGCTGCAAGTCAAAAATCGACTCATGAAAAGCTGACATTATTATTACCTACATAATTTCGAAGAACCGAATCTTTACTGATGACTTATATATTAAATTGTCTTTATCTAAAATCTAGTCTAAATATCATTTGCATTTTGTTCAAACCAAACTTTCACAAATGTTAGGTATAGCTTGCACATTTTGTTAATAGCAAACTTACACAAGTGCGTAGATATAGCTTGTGTATTTTGTTAATAGCAAACTTACACAAGTGTAGGTTTAGCTTGCGTATTTTGTTAATAGCAAACTTACACAAGTGCGTAGATATAGCTTGTGTATTTTGTTAATAGCAAACTTACACAAGTGTAGGTTTAGCTTGCGTATTTTGTTAATAGTAAACTTACACAAGTGCGTAGAGATAGCTTGTGCATTTTGTCAATAGCAAACTTATAAGTGTTTAGCTCGTGCATTTTGTTACCATTTACTATAACATATGCCTAGGTATATTTGTTTGTAAAGCTCATTCAATTAGAGAGAGAATGAGACAAACTATTTTAAAATATGCTACAATTTTGAATGTATTACTTCAAAGCATATGTTTCTAAAGCAAATACCTTAAGATTCAACTGATTACCAATTTTCCACTCCCCATTTGAGTTGTGGATTGGCGTAGTTGGTTGAGTGCTGGACCAGTAATCAGAGGGACGTGAGTTCAAATCTCGAAAAATTATGTAAGTAAAAGTAGGTTTTTTTAAAATTAATTTAAATTCTATACATTTCAGAATAAATAAAAAGCAGTACAAAACCCCCCTAAGAAATAGAAAAATATAGATAAAATATAAATAATAAAAATTAATTTGGAAGGCAAACACTTTTCTTTTTCTAATACAACTTCATTTTATAGTTGGTATAAGGCCTTATTGAAACATCCAATGCAAGCTATTTTTCTTTGCATAGTACCCGCAAGTGAAGGTCTTATCGGAGTCTATTTGTCCTTCATAAGGCATTCATAAAACTGTTCGCGGAAAGTTATTTAATTGCATAACACTTGTGATTAAAGGTCTTAAGGTAGTTAAATAGCTTCTGTAATGTGCGCCAAAATGATTTGTATAAGGCCTTCTTTTGTTACTATACAAGCCAGAAAATAGCTTGCATTAACCCTACAACAAGTTAAATTGTTAGTTGGGCTTGTCATCACAACTGGTGTTCCAATAGGTAACGGCCAAGTAGAACGGATCAACAGAGTGATTATTTCTGTATTAACAAAATTATCTGCCAACAACCCAAAAAAGTGGTACATGCACACCAGTTCACTGCAACGATGCCTAAACTCAACTTGGCAGCGCAGTATAAGGACAACACCGTTCGAGTTGATGTTTGGTACCAAAATGAGGAAAGCAACGGATGCGGATCTTGTGGATTTGATTGACCAAGATATTCGTGAGTTGTATACGAGTGAACGAGAAGATGCCAGGGATCTGATTTGGTAGCGATTCGTCGTACTCAATTTGGGCCGAATCTGAAGTTGGCGGGAAAATTTCTGGGTCCATACAAGATAACCAAAGTTGGAAACCATGACAGATACGAGCTCGAGAAAGTTGGAGAACACGAAGGACCAGCTTTGACATCAAGCAGCGCTGACTTCATGAAAAGTTGGCGGCACACTGATTTTGACATAACTTCGTCCTCAGACGAAGAATAATATTAATTCAATCGTTCTTTTTATTTTATTTTTCACAGTACGCTGGGGTCAGCTATTAAACAGGATGGCCGATTTGTGGGATCTCAGACTACGCCACTGCCATCTCTAGTCTGCAAATCTCCACTTAAGCAGACAACAAGCCTACAACTGACTGTAATAAAAGAAGAAGAGCAGAGTCGACGACGAACAGCGAACCACGACGTACATACGACGGGAACCAACGACGTGACGTTTTTTTTTTTATTTAATATTTCCTACTTATAATTATTATAATTCTAAATTTATGAATTCTGCATTAAATTGTTTTTAAGTACAAATCTTTACTTTTTATTTTTCTATCCCACATAAATTAAATATATTAATTTTTTGTTATTTTAACATTGAAAATGTTTATAGGGTCGTTTTGATAAAAGTATGGTGTTACCAAAATGAACAAAGATAGAGAATGAACTCTAGCGTATAGGGGGAGAAAGATTGAATTTTTGGTTGGTGTTACCAAAGAAACTACCAAAATGAATAAAATGAAGAAAAAAACACAAGTGATGAATTTCAGCCAGCGTACCTAAATGTTGATCATCGCCAACCGACGAGATTCAGTGGAGCATTGTATAAAATTCGAAAAATGCTCGATTTGAGCCCACATAGAAGCCTATAACTTTAGTTATAATTATTGGATGTTCAATATTAAGCTAGATAATTAAAGTTTAAATGACAGGCTACAAATCTGCATAAAAATTTTTGCAAAATCGTAAAAAATTTCATACTAGAAACTTGAAAAATTGTCTTTTTAGAACTATATTTCATCACGACAAAAAAAAAAAAAAATATGTATGTATGTAGGTACGTACCTACAAAGAACATATTGATAGAAAGGAGAAGACGGTGGAGTGTGTGCAATAAAAAAAAAACACGTGGCAAACAAAATTGGCTTTGCATCGGGCACAAAAATGATATACATACATTATGTTTATGTAGAGATGTATGCATGTAGGTATGTGCATGAACATTTGTAGTAGGTATTTTACAAATAATAAAATCGTAAAGGTTGGATTTGGTTGGTTTGTTTGGATTATAACTTCTGTTCTAATAATCGCATGTTTGAGGTTAAGGTCTTAAAATTAAGGTAAAATGTCAGTCTTTTAAATCAATCAATTGTTGAACCTAGAATATGCATAGTTTGGGTAAAAACTTAACTAACTTCTAAATCAATTTGGTTGTTTAACCTAAAATATGCATAGGTACCTACTTGAACCTCTATATAAAATTATATCTTAAGTTCCAAGTAGAAGATCATCAAGGTTAAGGTTTTGGTTAGCTTCTAACTTTTATTCTAATAATGGGATGTTCGAGGTTAAAGTCTCAAAATTAAGGTAAAATATGACAAAAGTAAATTTTTCTTTATATCAACCTAAAGAACCTAGAATATGCTAGACAACGTTTGGGTTAAAACTTTACTAATTTCTAAATCAATTTTTTTAACCTAGAATGTGCATAGGTACCTCCTCGAACCTCTTTAATAAACTTATAACTTAAGCCCTAATGGTCAAATCTTCATGGTTAAGGTCCTCAAATGCAAATAAAATTTTAGGCTTTATCTTAAAGTAGTCCATAAACTATTTAATTTGGTTGTCAACTAAATTGATGCTTGCCGCTCGGCCACACATTTCATAAACTCAGTTAAAAGAATACAGCTCCAAGTCTCAAAAACATTATTTTTGTCTAAAATAAATTACACGACTCGATATTGTTAAATTGATTAAAAGATGAGTTCAAAATATTTTAAAATAAAATATTATAGAATAAAAACAATAAGCAGTGGGGTTGGGCTTCGCATCAAATTCTTTGTAAATTTTGTCTCGATTTAAAAAAGGTTTTCCTGGACATTTAATCAAACACACGGGTTGATTCAAAAACAATCAAGTCGAGAACTAAGTTGAACCGTATATGATGTATGCTTTAATCGATCTGTAATAATTCAGTTACCTTTCTGCAAAGCTTAGCTAGGCAAAAATGTCAAATACCTAGATATACGTTAAGATAGATGGTACCTATATATATTTTTAATTTCGTGTATAAGTGCTGTACCGGTGCGGATGAAAATGAGTATGATTGTGTAATTGCGAGATAAGCCACAATTAAGACTAAAATTAATTTTACCACCAACTGGGAAGTGACATTAAATATACAAATTGGTACTTCAGACTGTAGAATGGTTTCTAAGACAGTTTGTGAAGTTATAATGCAACAATAGTATAAAAAATAAAAATCTCTAAGATTAGGCATGATTTTATCGACGTAATACAAGTCATTTTCAATGCCCCCATAGTTACTCTATGAGTGAAATCTGTAAATTTTTTTTTACGCTAGAACAAAATTGCCCAATTTTCAAAAGCTATATAAACCAAACAATTTACCAAACAAATATTTCTAATAGAAATTAAAAAAACAAAAAAATTAACCAAAACATCGGACTTTGTATTTTTGCCACGACTTTTGGTTTTTTTAACCACGCGACGCATAGTGGACCGTTTCGACTTTTTTGGTTGCTAAAATCTCTTGAACGAATAAAGATATCGTAACAATTTTTTTTATATTAAGGAAAATTTTCAAGACTAAAAAAGTTTAAAGATTTAAAAAAAAAAATAGCAGTACTTGGTTTCAGGATTTTCAGTTAAAAAAAGAAGTTTTACCTAGGGCGATAGACATAGTTTGTATTTCACTCTACAAAGGTCAAAAGTTTAGATTTAGATTAACAGCAAAGTGCATATTTAAATTTTTTTCACACAAAAGTGTGCATTAAAAAATATTTCAAATAGTGAAAAAAAATCAAAATTGATAGATTATAAGTCGAACAGTGGAATAAAACAAACCAAAACATACAGTGTGTTTTGAATAAGATGTGAAAAAAAGCTAAAGAGGGGGTTTATTTCCCCCCAATTATATAAAAAATCGACTTGAATTAGAAACAAAAATATTAAAATCAAAGGCAAACTTTATATAAAGCCTTTTTTTTTAAAGCCATAAATCCATTCATATATTCAGTTTTTAAATCAAATTTCTTTAGTGAATTATTTTTATAATTTGCAAACTAAGAATTAAAAAAAAAAACAAAAATAGGCTGACTTCTTCAAACCAAATCTTTCTAGAACCGCTATATTTTTTTCACGAAAAATCCCTCACTTTTTGCACCCAAAACTAAACAAAAATTAAAAAAAGATGCTGGGGTGCGACCCACACTGGTTTTTAAAATATTCGACCCGAAAAACGTTTTTAACGATTTTTAGTATTTTTTGTAGTTTTTTTGCTTTAAAAAAAAACCGTCAGTTGAATTTTTTTTAACCTGAAGCCGATAGCGTATTTTGTTCTCGAAATATTCAAGATGAAACATTTAAAAAAAAAACGCTAATTGAATTTTTTTTGGGAACCATTTATGCACTTCATTATGTTATTATCTCTAAAATAAAATTTACTCGAGGTCGATATCTCTATTCGTTTTCGAGATACTGTGAACGATAGAAAGGCTCACGAACGTACGAACGTACATACACACACACATACAGACATCTCTCTAAAAATGATGGATTCGCATTCGTCGTCGAGAAATGTCAAAACTTTCAATTCGACAAATCGGACCGATTACAATAACTTCTAACTTGGGAAATTAAAAATATTTTTTTTTTCGATGATACAATTTTTTTTACTCAAGCAAAATAATGCATCCAAAGGAATTTTTTTTATTTCTAATACACGATCAGACATTTGTAAATTCAATAAAGTTAAAATTTTTGCATTATAGACCCACCCGAAAAATGCTTATTGCCACTACTTTTTCGTAAACGGACCACCACCGTATCGTCGCAAAACTGTAAAAAGGTTTAGCTGGTTTAAACACAATAAATTCATAAGTTATGAATATTATTGTACAAAGATTGTTTTATTCTTAGTTTGTGTTTAAATTTACAACTTCAAGATTTTTGAGGTTTTGTTTCAAAACAAAATATTAATTCAAGATTAGAAATTAGTTTGGTTTTAAAATTCCGATCGAACAAAAAATATTAAGGTGAAATATTTTTCCAGTGAAACTCACAAGGCTGAATGATAACATTGAAAAGCGGTCCATTTTAAATAATCGGAACAATCATAGGTAGGTACCAGCTGTCAAATTTCAGAATTGCTACTTGCACGAAAAAATGACACTCTTATTGGAATACTCGTTTACATGTGGAAGAAGGTCCATAGTAATTTTAATTCCTTTATTAGTTTAGTTGTGTCAACAAAATGGTTTTCGGTTTAGTAGTATTGTAACCTATACCATAAGAACTGCTCAAAACCTAAGTTTTGCTTGTGACATTCCACATATTTGCAATACGACTAGGGGTGATTTCTGCGCTAAAATAATTGCGATTGGATTTTCCCTACCTGGAAATATTACCGCAAAGTAAAAAAAACTTAAATTGGAAAATCTTTTTTTTTTCTGCTTTTGATGAAAAATATAATTTAAATTTCTTTCTGTAAACATTTTTTTCTCAGACATTCAAGTTAATGAAAATACGGCCGTGGTTGAGATAAAAACAAGAAATTTATTTATTTGTTGGCACTTTTAGCGGGGAAACAGGGCGACAGCAAAATTCCGCATTGCACTATATACAAGGAGGGAATAGCATCAACATCATCAGCATCAGCATCCAGAGTAATACTCTGTTGCTTGTCTCGAAGCAAAAGATTTGAAACTTCTTACAAAGTGCAATAATAAAGTTTATTAGAAAATGTTCGCAAAAGAAAATGTTCCCCTCCAGTCAGTTCAGTTTATGTACTTACTTCATCCGCATATCTACTTATAAACCCAACAGCGCGGCGCCAGCCTCCCTGAACTATATTCACTGTTTATTGCTCAGCTGTGTGTGCATCAATTTGCTGAACAAGAATTTCCCTGGAATAGACATTTCAGTAATAACATTGGCATGACTGTAATTGCTTGCCTCAGGTAAAAGGATTCCTCATATGTATAGAAACGGTTCAGCGCATAATTCTTAGCATTAATTAACTATGAACTACATATATTGCATTTTATTGTTACTGAACTAGCTTACATCGTTTCAACTTGCTTCCTCTTTTAACGGTCTCTCTATTTTGGTAGTTTAAATAGATAAAATTTAAGTCGCTTTCCTATGTCGTCACTTAGGCTTTGCTCGACAAAGCATCAAGGAGAAAACAGAACCCAGAACCCCCTAAATGTAAAAAAGGATTCGCCTTTGTGCCACGCCACGCCACGCCATGCCATCCACCCCAAACATAGCAAACTATTATGTAGGGAATAGAAGATTGCGTCACACAGGATTGTTAATTATTTTGTAGAAATTGAAAGCAGAATCATCTCCCTAGACGGGCACTTCTTCATTGTTTTTCCGAAAGTATAGTAGGAAAAACTTTTAAATTGGAAAAGTTTTCCTTTTTGCTAAAAATAACAATTTCGATTGTAATAAGTGGTTGAAGTGATTTCACTTGATTGCTGTGTTGTTCGTGTTCATCTTTGATGATGTGGAACTTCTGATGTAATCATATTATGTAGGTGCTATAACAAAACTGAATCTTTAAGCAGAGAGGATCGATTGAGTAATATTTTGTAATCAATGATTAGTAAAAAAAAAAAAAAAAAACTGACAATTAATAATGAACCAAGTGATGTCATTGTCAATGTGTTAATTGAAAATAACACTTTAGTTAGGTATTTAAGCGGGAATTCAAGTGATTCAATGATCCACCTTAATGAGGAAAAAAAACAACAAGGGTTCTTTTTGCAACATATGCTTGCTGATAGATTTTTTTTTAATTTTCTAATTTAAAGATATTGCACAGGAAAAATAATAATAATTAATACATAATCACTTAAAGCAAGAATATTGCTTATAATTGAAATTGAATGAATTGAATATTCTATTTTTTTTTTTTTTGTTTCTTATAAGAACATTAACATGTCAAACAGAACTTAAAAACAGCTGATAAGCCAATTCTTCAAAGTTGAAAAAAAAACACCAATTATTTTTTGAAGCAAAATGGCATAACTAATAATAAATGTAATTTTGTTTAATTATTTTGTCGGAATTTTTAAACCGTATTAATAAATAAATCTACATAGTTCTTACACTCTTCGAAAATAAACGCATTTTTTTTTAAACAATTATTTGTGTCCCCCAAGTTGCCATTTTAGACTTAAAAGCAATTATGGTTTATTTGAGTCATTACATTTCAAAAAATTAGAATTGTGAAATTTCTTACTCACATCGAGTTAAAAAAAAAACCCATCCACTTTTACTCCAACTTTTGTAAAAAATTGATTCTAATCTTATACGAAAAAAAGGATGCGAGTATCGGGTGGGCCATAATAGTGGTTTCTATTTAATTTATAGGTTATTTTGATTGCTGTTTCCCGCTGTTGAAATCTTGAAAGAATCAGAATGCCAGTGTCATACCATACCCTCGCGGAGCGAAGTGAGTCGCTTTACGCTTGGACAACGTTGGGAAATATTGAAATCTTATTTCCAAAGTGAGTGTAGCCCAAACAGTGCGTTTTTTTAAAAGAGGCGCATTTTCATCTCGGCGGCGGCTACGTTAACAAACAAAATTGCCGCATCTGGGTCTCGGAAAACTCGCACATTATTGTCAAGAAGCCAATGCATTCACCGAGAGTGACAGTTTGGTGCGGATTGTGGAGTGGTGGCGTCATTGGACCATTTTTATTCAAAAATTAGGCTGGGAACAAGGTCAACGGTGGGCATTACAGAGCCATGTTGACCGATTTTTTTTTTTTAACTGAAATTGAAGACATGGATTTGGACGATCTCTGGTTCATGCAGGATGGCGCGCCATGCCATACAGCCCATGCCACAATCGATCTTTTGCGCACCAAATTCCCAAATCGTGTTATCAGCCGTCTTGGCGAATTCAATTGGCCGCCTCGGGTCCGCGATTTGACCCCTTTGGAAATCATCCAAGCAATCTGTAAGCTACAGTCTGAAACCATCAACAAGGTCTTGGAAAATCGGAGTGACAGAATGCGCTACTGCGATGCCAGCCGAGGAATCCACTTGAACGATGATGTTGTGTTCCATAATTATTGGAAATGTTTGCTCATACTAATGAAGCTATAATACATGGACAAAATTTAATTTTGTTCTCATGTTCTCATCATTTTAACAATTAATGTTAAAATAATTTAGGCTCATGAAAATAAGGGACAAAGAATGTTCCAATTTTCTATGTTCGTGATTATCAGTCATTACATTTAAAGAGGCAAAAAAGTGCCCAAGAAATGTGCGTGGGGTAAAACAATTTTATTAAAATAGCATCATTAAAAGGTTTATATAGTCAACAATTTAAATTTTTATTAACTTTGATGAAAATATAAGATAAAATAAATGGGCGTATGAGTGGGCGAATATAAATTGTGTTGTTTTCTATTCCGATTCATTATCACGCCTGAAAATTGTATCAAAAATAATAAAGGGATAAGTTATGTATGTCAAAAATCCGTAATCCAAAAAAGAAAATCCCCTAATTCAAAATCCCTCAACTAAAACCAGGTAAAGACAAAATCCCCAAAATAGTTTTTATTTGTTATATTTTATTTAATATGGTGGGGATTATTTGGAAATTTTGAAGATTTGGAGATTTTAGCAAAAGAAAATATTTATTGGGGGTTTTGTACGCATAAAGCGCCTTTCCCCATGGGTATTTTGTTTTTTGAAATGCATTTTTTCGCAATTTCATCCGATTGATGAAATTGCGGTCATTGGGGATTACGTATATGTTTCAGTAAGGAAAGTGGTTTAATTTTTTTTTAAATTTTGTCTTTAAAAATTAATAATTAATTTCGTATTGAAAGAATTAAAGACAGCTACCTATTTAAAGTAAAAAATAAGGTTTTTAGACATGTAGTCCTAATTAGTCATTCTCGGCACCTGATTTTGTCAGAATTTTCATCAAAATATTATTTAATTTTTAATTGGTATTTGAATTCTTTATCTGTAATCTGTAGTTCACAGTATTATTTCTGGCACGCAAAGCATTTTACTTGAGTCCCTATTGCTGCCCGACTTGATTAAACATTTTAAGCCCCTTAGCAAAATTTTCTTGCAACCATGATTAAGTTATTTAGAATGTGGAGAGGCTAACAAAATATTCCCTCAACAAATTTTTGCTATCAAGTGAATGGTGAAAAATGTTACTATAGCTCCCCTGTATAATTGTTAAGAGCAAGCACTTATGGAATATGAAATGTACCTGCCTTGCTTGATTTTAAAATTCAACAAAACAAAAAAAAAATCTAAAAGAATGTTGCGTAATGAGAGTGACCCTCTTTTCATTCACATATTTTTCCAACCCATTTAATTTGCAGATAGGTTACCTAGGTTACCTGGGAAAAAAAAAAAAAAAAAAAAAAAACCCTGACACACTTTCGCAATGACTTGAATGCTCATTTAAATGAAACCAACCCGATTACCCGCATTTCTATAAGAAAAAAAACTTGTTTCCCTCAAGTACCTCTTTAACAACGATTAGCAGCAAATTTGTTTGCCAACGTTGTTGCTTTTTTTTTTTTTTTTTCTTCTACCGTGTATACAAAATGAATCCCCTGGTGTATTTAGTAAGCTACTTTGCTCTTCCTTTTAATACACTCCAAATTGGCGACCTCTTCAAGCCAAGTTAACCAGCGTGTTGCACATGACAGCAACCGCAAAAGAGAAAAGAAAAAAAAATAAATAAATCAAAACGTGCCACACATGGTAAAATTTATATACATATACATATGCACCGAAGGCACAAAAATATTTTTACCATCATGCAAAGTAAAAGGTCATGTACTTCTCTCATTCTCTCTCATGCAGGTATAAGTACATAAATATATCAAGCAAGATATATATGTTTTTAGGTTAAGTTGAAGTTGAAGACATAACACAGCAGCAACGAATATCTACAACAACTCGCTTGCATCGTTGTCAAAAGTCCCCACAGAGTGCCACCTAAGTTGCATACCGCGCCATAACATGAGAAGATTTCCTTCATCCTTAAAAGTGCACATACTTCATGGTGCATCTTTCGCTCGGTTTCAATCAAAACAAAGAAAACTCATGCATTCATGTGGAATCTAGGTTCTTTTTTCTAGTTTTACTATTTTTTTTAACACTGTACACCACCCGCCCCCCCCCCCCCCTTCCAGCCAACTCCTTCAAGCCATTTCGTCCTGTTGAGATGTTGAAGCAACGTATGTGTGTCGTTTTTTTTTTTTTTTTTCTCTCTCTCCAAGGAACTATATTGCTCGATGTGACACCTTAGGTCGTGTATCTAACACTAGCATGTTCCAAATACGCCCCCTATAGCCAAAGAGCATCCTTTCTTGGCATCAGCGATGTAAAAAATTGAAGAAGGAGCTACACAAATAAAAATAAGAAAAACCATACGAAACGAAAACCCTTTACACGGATCCGCAGTTTCTACTTCATTGTCGCCGTCTATTTACTTGATGGCACTACTAAACCCACATCGCATCCTGTTCTACTTCATTTTATGCAGAACAGTTCTTCAGGGAGTTTTGTAATGTAGCAGGAACAGCAGCATCAGCACCATATCCACGAGCAGAAGCAAAACCCAGCTTCAGAAGTGGCAAATGTATATCTTTCTATTTCCACCTCCTTGGCATGGCAAACTCAGGGAAAGCAAAAAAAAAAAAAATTATATGTATTTTCCAAGACGTGTCGGTTATTTATAAGGATGGGAATAAAATTCCGCAAGTGTAGGACATTTGAGTTAAGGATATTGCCTTTGTAAGACAACTGTCAGAAGACGGGTGCGTTGCGTGGTGAGGTTGGGATTGGGGTGGTAGCGCTAGCGCCGGCTGGCGTTGGCGTTAACTTCATAGTCATGGAATGGGTAACGACTTCTCTTCTTCGTTACACCGTGCCTAATTCATCAGAGCATCCATAAGATGCTGAGTTGAGGGAAGCCGAAGCACACTGCCACCCGCTGATTTATGAGAAAGCTTATCTTTACTTACATACACACGCACACACAAACATACAAACTACACAAAAAAAAAAAAAAGACTTTTGCTTCACCTACTATATATGTGTGTATACCTATAGTACTTTCGCCAAAGTATTATATTAATCGTACTTATTTTCCCATTCTGAGAAAAGCTGAAAAGCTTCACAGTCAACAACGCTATTTGGTTTCATTTTTCCAGTGTGAGTTGCAAATAGCGCCTCGTTTTCTATAATTACTACAAGATTTGGAATTTAATTTCACCTTATTCATGTGCCGTATGTAAATATGTATAGGTACATAGCCAGGTATATGTAGGGGAGAGTGTGTGCATCTGTGCATATTATTGCTTTGAATTCTTAGGCCTAGTTCTTCAGCACTGAGTTAATTATTCATTTAAATTAATTAAATAATTATATCAGATATGGGGTTTTGCTAACATTGCCTTTTTTGGCTTAGTCTTAAGAAAGTATCGACTTTAAAAGTCCTCCTGATTTTTAATATTTTATGTATTTTATTTTGAAAATTTTATTTGTCATATTAAAATTTTTATTTAGAGTTTTGTTTGTCTTTACATAATTTTTTTTATATCAAAGCAAAAATAATCCTTAGATATTTAAGACTGTTACTATGTGTCAATTGCTTTCCAAATTCTGTTAAATTTTGGAGACAAGCAAGGAAGATGCCGCTAAAAAAGCCAAAACTTAACCTAAGCATTAAATTCAAATTACAAAAATCAACTTAGGTTAGGTTAGGTTAGGTTAGGTTAGGATGTAGACTATTTGATTTCTTTAATAAATTTATAAAAAAAAAATACTTTAAAAATCATTCGAGGGGATTTTTAAACAAAATTGTTTAGTATTCACAACATTTTTAAGAAAAAAAAATTGGAAGGTACGCCTATTTAAACTGCAGTGAAGTTAAAAAATTAATTAAAAAAATATCAAAGGTTTTGAAATATTGAATTTTCAAATAATTAATAAGAATTTTATTTCAATTCAAAACATATTTTTTGCTTATAAGTTTATAAGAAACTTGTGAAAATTTATTTTTTAATTAAAGTAAGTTTAGCAGATAAAATCGTAATAGTTGTTTTCGAGAAAAATACGATTTTCTTTAACGATTTTTAAATATTTGTACTTAATTTTGGCTATAAGAATAATTTTTGTTTAAAATATTCTACATAATGTACCAAGTTTAGTAAAAAATGTATTTGTAAAAATCTAAAAATATATAAGACACTTCAAACAAAATTTAAGAAGTTTAGCTAACCAACTTTATCGCTTGAAAAATCTGCAAATGCAGTTCGATTTCTACACATTTGTTTTATTTTGTAGTTTTTACATGTTCCAAATTTGTGTAATTAATTAAAATTAAAAATAAGAAAATTAATTACACGAAAAATCATTATAAAAAAAAATTTACAATCGATTGCATTTTTTTTTTAATTTTTTAGTAAAAAAATTTGGAGCGTGTAGAATTAAAAATAAAAAAAAAAACAGACGATTATGTATCGAATTGCATTTACAAATTTTTCGAAGGATAAATTTGGTGGGCCAAACTACGTAATTTTTTTAAGTGTCTCTATAAAAAAAAGGTTGGCTTGCAAATTATTCTAAAAGTTGTACAAATTATTACAAAAGCGTTGTACAAACGATTGCCATAATCAGTTTTGCTCAATTCAATAGTTGGCGGGCCAACTAAATGCAACAGTACTATTATTTAAACTTATCTAATAAAAAAAAAAAAAAAACATTTTCCGTAAAAATTGATAAAAATCAGTAAAACTATTTCCGTAAAAAGTGAAAATCAAAAAATGCTGCCATAAAAAAACATTTTTCGAAAACAAAAATTCAAAAAGGTATATACATACTTATTTATATTTTTTTTATTTGTGTAGCCATTTAAAAAAAAAATTTACTTATTTTTCAGACGAACGGAACTTTGAGACTTTTTTGTCTTCAATATCATCGTACTTGCCAATAAAAGTTTCTACTCTACATACAGCATGATTCGCATATAAGATATGACGAAATGCTAGAAAATGTTGGGTCGACAAGAGAAAAAAATCGTTTGGGGAAGGAGCCTTTTTCCATTCGTTTATAGATAAATAAGAAAAGAAATTATTTAATAAAATCAGCAAAACCTACCAGATCATACTTAAATCGGAATTCCCGTTTCTCATTTCAACTTTCAAAACAAGTTAATTTAAATTTTTTGGAAAAATAAGTTTTCAAAGTCAAAATTTTGAAGAAAAAAAAATTGTTCAAAAATATTATTTTTAACAATTTTAACTATATACCAACACAAAAAATATTTTATTTAATTTATTTTCAAAGTGCTTAATTTAAATTTATAATGTTTTTTTTAGCATTTGGTTTTCGGTGTTTGACTATAACAAAAAATTGAATATTAAACACAAAAATATTGCTTAGCAACGTAAAATTTGGAAAACAATTAGGTTAAAAGAAATTGGTTGTTTTTTTTTTTTTTTGTCTTTAATTTTGTGTTAAAAAATAAATTTTTCAAAAACTATCCATTGAAACAACTTTATTTAAAAAGAAAATACAAGAATGGATTTCTGGCTTTAAGGAAAGCTATAGGATTTTTTTTTGTAGGTTATGCCATAATTTATGTTTGGTGCTTTTTATATTTCAAGTTTTTTTTAATAAAATTGCCCCTCCCATCCCTAAATTTGTTATTATTCTGTTTTTTATACTACTTGTTGTTATTTTAGCAATTATTGCTAATTCTTTAGAAGCTTTATTTTGGGAACTGTTGGGTCTACAGACCTGATTCATAGCTCAAATTAAAGAAAATGTAGTAAGTTTGAAATCGTAGAACAAAGTTAAAATCGAAAACTAGTCCTTTTATAGGGTTAAAATCGCCAATAACTATAAAAAACGCGAAAATTTCGAGTTCTTACTACTAGTAAGACCTAATATTTTTATTTAAAAAAAAATTCCATAGGTGACTATTGACATTGAAATTGACTTTTCTAAAATTTAAAATATCGATTCCTTTTTTAATCGACTAGGGTGTCAGTTATATGTAGCTTTCATTGAAACTCATCACTGAAAGTTTGAAGTTTTGAGGGACTTAAAAAGAAAAATCAGTAATTTCTTTGATAACTTTCGAAATCAATCAATTAATCATTAATCAAAATGATTTGTAAAGAAAAACCTTGCAGTTTTTGAGAAAAATCGACATTGAGCTAGCAGCTCAGTGTATGGGAAAATTGATTTTGTTTTTTTGCTCAAATCTTCGAAAGTAGTAAAAGAAATAGAACATTACAATTTTTTATTTTTTTTTTTTTGTGCAAATAAATTCATTTTGAGAAATCTTTTAAGTATTTAAGTAGCTCCTATAAACATATTATGACCAAATCAAATTTTCTTACTCTCCATTTTTACCATTTTTCACAATTTAACCCTCAGTTTTATCAAATAGCATTTAAAAAGTGTCTAATGATATAATTCACTGACCTTTCTCTCCTTACTTGAGGTACAAGCAAAAATCCTATGTATGCAACTTTTTAATTGGGATAACCATTAACCATAAATACAATTTTCATTGGAATGTTGCACAAATTCTTTCAAAAATTGTGAATACGTGAACGATGCTCGGAAAAATTCCCTTGGAAATAGAATCATATTAAAAATAAAATTTTAAGGAAAATTTTGTTGTTACATTTTTTATTCGACAGAAATTAAATTCTGATGTCGTTTAGTTATACGATAGCAGATTAATTTTCAGAAATGAAATATTTCAGGAAAAACAAAATTACATCTGAGATTTAGTCAAAAGTCTAGCCATCCTTCTATTTTTCATTTACATATGTACATACAATTGTGAATGTTTTCGTTTATTTTTAACCAAAATTCCAACTAAATTATCGTATAACAACTTGGTAGAAATTATTTCATTTTTGAATATAAATTTATATGGAAATGGGTTGGTGGGGGTTAGAATTTGTAAATTATTAATTTCTAAAATCACATATTATATAATTAAGGTTTAGAAGAATCTCACAAAGCGTTCATACTGACAAAAATAATTGGAATTCAACACAATATTTCCGTTCTACCTAATAATGTTTATGACACACACAAGTCAGTATGGTTTCACACTGACATTCAGTAAAAATTAATTTTTTTTTAAACTTCAAAATTAAGTTTAAGATATAATCAGAGTTTTAATTAAACACTGAGCACTGTGAAATAAATAAAATAACTTAAAGCAATATGAATGAAGTGAATGTTTCAAAACCCCGCACAATATTTTGATGAAATGAGTCTATAAATGTAAAAGTTTTGTAGCCCTTATTTGGGAAAGAAGCACTTTTTTGGTTTCAATATTTATTTTAAATTGATTCTATCATCATCATTTAAGAATATCTAAGCTTTTTAGAAAGATAGCATAACTATTTTAAATACCACGAAATCATTATTTTAAATCAATTTTAAAGTAAATAAAATCAACAAAAAAATGTGGATTACAATTGCGACGAACCCCTAGTCAACATTTTCTTAAAAAACAACGCACAACATTTCCATGATAAGATTGTCTTAAGTCGACCTTATTCGAATTCAAATAGTTTTTATGTTAATGTGGGAAAATTGACCGAAGTATAATCGCACCCAAATAACACCTCTATATAGACTTCACGCATGGGTCAGCTCGTATTATTATCTTAAGTTAAATCGTAAAGTTCATAGATTTTATTTTTTAGATAAACTTATAAAATCAAGACCGATTATCCCAATTTTCCCCTAACAAACCAAAATTAAGATTAACAGAAGCGTATAAGCGTAAACACTCCAAAACAAAGAGAAATAAAACCCAAAAGCAATGTTGGGTATACCTTCTACATATATAGGTACCTATGGAGCTGGAAATTAAGGCACAAACAGAAGTCATTTTTCAAGCCCTTGAATAAAGTACCATAGACAATGTATTGGTTATGTAAAACATGGTCTATGTAAATTTCTAATCTTTTTTTATTTTCCCTCAAGTTGGGTTAAATACAGTTGTACCTTTACCTATATATAGTACCTATGTTATGTATGTTAACTTATTATACCCACCTATATGTCTACGGGAGTGTGTTAAGAATAATTTTTTTAAGTAGTTAACTCAAAATGAAGAAATCGCAATATAGCTAGCACCCACATACGGCGGCGGCGGCATATACGACACCCGGGTAGTTATAATAAACTTGAACGCGATTTCTTGAGAATCTTATTCTCTATACTTTCAGGGCTCCATCCAGAGCAGAATGAATGTTGATGGATATATGTAGATACACAGGGCGATGAAAAAAAAAAAGGCAAACAGCAAATAAGACATATAGAAGTCGTTTCTCAGGAAGCCATCATACGTACAAGTGCTGAACGAACGATGGTACTGTTCTGATGATGGTAATGCCTTTTTTAATGTTATGAAAAATTAAGCGTTTATGCAAATCATTTTAAATTGGGTTGAGGATAAAATGAAAAAGGGGGATCGGTTGGATTTTTATGACGCAGTCATTTATTTACATTTTTTTTGTGTGTTGTTGTCTTAAACTGCACTTAATTAATTCAAGGAGTTTTTCTGGTTGTGTTTGTCTTTGAAAGCTTGAAGCTGTATGGTTCCATGAATGCTATTATTTTTACAGCTTTTGCTTCAAAAAGAGTTTAACGTTCTAGTAGTTATTTAAGAAAAATATAGGTATGTACATGTACATTGTTGATGAAATGAATAATTTTCTTTCTATGACTTTCCAAACTGTATATAGTGCTCTGGCATCCTAAAAGTTAAAACTGGAAAAGGAGGTTTGTGAGTTTCCTTGGATTCCCGGTTATGAATCAATAAATCATATGATGTGTGAACGTGAACATATTAGAGATTATTAGGTTTTTTGAACTTATTAAAATTTTGATTTTTTGAAGGATTTCAAATATTTATAGGTAAGTATCAATAAGCCATCTGCTAACTAAAAGACTGTCCTATAATTCTTTCTATAGTTTTCAAAAAAAAAAACTGCTTACAGGAATATAGGAAACAAAATCAAACAGTTCCAAGATTTAAATAAATATCTCGTTTGAAATTTATGTAAGTAATCTCACCCATTTTTACCAAAAAAGCTCCCTCAGTTTCGTAGCTAACCATTTGTTAAAAGGGTTGTCAGCTCGGGGTTTAGTGGCTTGGAGGTGGAAGTAACATGCAAAGTTTTTATTTATTCAATTTTATTTTGGTGCCATCACATATAAGACCATGTTTCTAAGGTGCAGTGACATAAGGCTATATTCGACATAAGCCCACATTTCAAAATTTGGTTTTATGTTGTTTTCGCAAAGTGAAATAAAGCCATATTCGAGCACATGGTAATTTTCCGCTTTGATGAAGTATCATAGTGCCATATTTTTCTAAGGTTTAAGACCATATCACAATTTGGTCTCATAAAAGTTTCGTTAAGTCACACAACATCATAATATATAAATTCACTATAACAAAATAAAAAAATGAGCTTTAAGTCTTGTCTAACTGGTGTCATTCCATGGTCCATCCGTCATCCGTCCATCCTTTTGATATAGGTGCCTGCCTGGCGACTCCACATATGTACATATATGGAAGTATCTCCACATGTATCGCAATATAATGTGGAGGTATCTTTACTTGTAACTTCACAAGTGCGGAGGTATTTCCACATGCATCTCCACAAATTTTAAGGTATATCGAGGTATCTCCAGATGTATCTTCACATATGTGGAGGTATATATATATGTATATACATATAAGTAAACATATCTCAACATGTGTGGAGGTACCACCCGACTAAACTAAACTAAACGCTCAAAATGTTATCCATACTGTAGGAGTAATTTGGGAGAAACCAAGAAATAAGACAGCGGTCGGCAGGTTTCAATAAAATCATTTTCTAAATTTTGTTCTCGTTCATCAGAACAAACCCTGAAAATTTCATTCAAATAGTTAGAACCGTTCCCGAAAACCAAGAAACAAAAAAGTAATTAGAAGGCGGATTTTCCTAAAAATATTTTCTGAATTTTTTTCTCTTTCAGTAGAATACTCCCTACGTATTTCATCCAAATCGTAAGAACTATTCCGGATAACAAAAAAAAACAATAAAAGTGGGTGTGACAGTAGGAGGATATTCTTGAAGTTTTTTTTGAATTATTTTCTAATTCATCAGAACAATCCCTGCCAATTTCATCCATATCGTAAGATCCATTATCGAGAACCCAATTTCTAAGAAAAGTGGGCGGATTAAGTTACAAAAATGTTTCCTAGTTGATTTAAACAAACTCTATAAATTTCTTTATAAATCGTTAGAGCCGTTTCCGAAAAACTAAGAAACAATAAAGTGGGCGTGGTAGTTTTCGGGACAACGGGACATTTCCCGCTAGGGACAACTTTCAATTATGATTATTTAATTCAAGATTAAATACTTTAACTTGATATTGTCAAAATTTAATCAAGCAACTATTGCACTCAAACTCCTTTGAATACCTACAACATTTTTATTCAATTATGTATTTTAACAGAAAATAGTAGATTTAATTAGAAAAACAAGCATAGGACATGCCAAGGTATTGACATTTTGAGTATACTTTTTTAAACCTAGGGGAAAGGGTAGCAAATTTTTAAATAACATTTTCAATTGTAGTACAAATTCATTTCCCTAATTCAAGCCAGAAAGTACTTAAAAGTACTTAAGTACTTAAAAATATATTCAAAATTTTATATAAAAAATATATTTTTTTTAAAAAACGCTCCAACGATTTTTAAAAATTTCTCCTCATATAAATTGAAATTTGTGTTAGAAATCTAATAGCTAATAATTTTTATTATCAGATCAAAAATTTTTAAAATTATTAGCGCAAAATTTTAAACGATTTAGTACGATGTTAAATCATTTTTAGTATGAGAAAAAGGCTTTAACATCGTACTAAATCGTTTAAAATTTTGCGCTATTAAGACTAACCACACTGTGGTCGCAGATATCAAGAGCAAGTTAGTAAACTTGATAGGTATCTAAAGATCTTCCTTTTTTCACCCACCAGATTTGAAATACTTATTTGAAAAGTGGATAATAAACCATGATCATACCTCATGTAAAGAAAGTCCATCACTGGAACGTGATCTCTATTTTACCTTAAGGGAAACAAAAAGCAATTCCAATCCTCTTTGTACATCTTTTTTTAAGTATCTTTATTAAAAAGGAACTACAAAAAAATGCTTAACCTATTAATACAGTATTTTATGGATATAAGAAACTCGCATATAAGAAAAACACGTTTATAAGAAATACCTTTTAATGCACAATACAAATTTTCGAGAACAAAAAAGTACGCATATAAGAAACTAACTTCAGCTTTACTTTGAATGAAATAAAAATTTGTTTACACATACACACCAATATGTTTCCACCTTTAATAACAACTTCCAGTTTTCCAATAAAAATGACAACGTCAGATTGACAAGAGCGTGAATACTCCATGGTCTATAAATTGTGACATTTTGATTTTATATTTGATTGTTTGTTTTTGTTTTCGTTTTCGTTTAAATTTCCTGTTTTGTTTTTATGTTGTGTGTTTAAAATGATTAGAAAAAAAAACACGGTATCCGTAAAAATAAAACTAAAAATTTTAGAAGAAATAAAATCGGGGAAAACAAGAAAAGAGGTGGCAAAAAAATTTCAGATTTCTGAAAGCACATTGTGTAAAATTATAAAGAAGGCAAATGAAATTGAAGACAAAAAGTTTGTTTTTTTTTCTTAAATCCGTTGTTCTTTATAAGAAATTTTTTTTCTAATATCCGTGTTACTTATATAAGAAATTTTCTTTCTTATATCCGTTGTTTGCATATAAGAAAAACTCGGATATAAGAAAGAAATGTCCGGGATTTTCAGACTTTCTTATAAGCGTGTTGTACTGTATAGATTAACTTATAATATGCATAAATAAGGACTACAAATTCTCAGCTTTAACCCCAAAAGCAAGTTCGTCTGACCCAGTTATGCATTTAATATTTCTTAAAAATATTTGCAAAATTATAAATATACAAAATTATCTTTTTTTAAAAGCTAAATAATTAATTAAATTAATTAAATACAGCTTATGATAATATTATGTTAAGATAACAACGAAATAATATTATTTACGGGTTTAAAGGTACCAGCAGCTTTTGCCGCCATTCAAAACTATACCATCTACATAGTCATCATTCCATTCCCCTAAAAGAAGCCTTTTCCTTCTGGATTTTACTTAATCCTCAACCAAAGCACAATAATTATTCTTTAAAAGTAGGTAGGTATATAGATCCCATACCTTTAGGTTTATTTCAATGAAAACATTTCAAACCCAACACTTGCGCATTACGCTTTTTATTTTAAGTATGATAAATCGATCGTTCAGCATTCAGTCAACAAAATAATCCATTTTTACTTTGAGAATTATTTAATTGTTTCTTCTTGCGATAAGCTTAAATCCTTCACAGAAGAAAAAAAAAAAAAAAAAACAAGAAACAAGAAAAATGAAAATAAAGATAAAAAGAAGAAATAACATCAATTTAAAATTTTTCTTTTGATACCATAATTTATTCCTTTCGTTTTTCGTTATCTTTATATACCTACAGCTAAACGTTCAGTATAACAATAATAAATCAGGATTTGATTTATTTCTTATGATATAGATAAATTAAGTCCGATTTTCAAAGATTTAAAACATAAAATTCACCAAATCAACAGCATATCATCGAAGAGTGCCATCATCGTCTATATCTATTGAAAGGAAGAAGAAAATCCAATAATATGTAAATCAAAGCTAACGGTTTGGATGACAAGGCGCCAACAATTAGCTCGTCACGATGTCCTTGGGACACATCATCATCATGATAGCAAATCTCTATTAAGACGATTGAATAATCATAAAGTCCTTTCTGATGGCATAAGAACACATCCTTTGTGATGTGATGACAATGACAGCGCACAGGACGCTTATTAATACATATATAAAGAGTAGAGACCATCATCCTCCATCTTACGTCATCTATATACATATACAATAAATGCTATCCATATCAGATCCCTTAACCCATAGAAGTGCTTCACACACATATATCTATCAATATAGGCACTTAGATTGTTTTTAAGTCACACTTCGATGGAAAACATAAGTCTGATGCTTCCTTTGGCCAACTTTCTCATCACCGCACTTTAGATGGGTATATATGTATATATAAAAATAATAATCTTTCGATATTGGTCCAGCAACGCTTATGACGCCCACTCTTAACCCCAGGGAATATTATTGAAATTTACGATGAGTTGATAGCTCATTGGGATAAATCAGATCGAAGCGATAGAGCGCATATAAGGACACACCCCAACTATACCATCACCTCAATTTACTTTACTAAAATATATAATACAGAACCGACAGACCCTATACCAACCCCGGTTAAATGATGTAATGCAAATTAATGATGAAGAATTCCATTAACCCACTTTCAAGGACCATCATCATCAAACAGCGGAATGAGTGTATATGAGTCTCCTCAAGAGTCTCCTCCAACCCAGCTCGTGTGATTTCTCCAAAACAGCTCGACTCGAGCGTCTGGGTAAATAAAAACATGAACTGATTTTAATACATATTTTATGGGTTGTCGGGCGTTGGTGTAAACAATGATTGCCACAGCTCCGCTTCGATTAAATGTGCTAATTATATTGGAATTAAAATCAATATTTTGTCTAGGATCTCTTTCACTGATGCTGAGACTGAGAGATGAAATTGTCTATAACGTTACTCGCTGATGTTAACTAAATATAACAGTTTAATTAACATTACATTTTTTGGCTTCAAATTTCGTTCAAAGCGTGAAGACTTTTTTTTAATTTTTTGCAATAACGCGATTCGGGATAAAAATACAAAAAAAAAAATATAGAAAAACGAATGAAGACCAACATGCTTCCGCATTTAATTAGTCGTCCAGATTGGCCCAATTTCAAAAACAATCATTTTGTGAAGTTTATCCTGCCACCACCGCCACCGCCGCCACTGCCGATTGTTTTTGCAGGAAATTTTCCAAAAAAAAGAAGAAAAAACACGATGTTTTGACAGCAACTACCAGCAACAGTATCAGTACGAGAATATCTACATAAATAAATACGTTTTTTTTTTTGGCTTCTTTCTTTTTATTCTTACTTAAAATTGGAAGCAATAAAAAATGTTTTTTTACTTTATATTAAATTTTCAAAATGGCAAAAAATAAATTGTATATATATTTATATATATCCAACGGAAAAAGGAAGGAAGAATGAAAATAGCACAAGCCCATTATATGATGATGTGAAGCAATGAGTATATGGGATTTGGAAAACGTTTCTGCTACCGTTGCGTTGTTGCGAAATGTATCGAACGAATATAAAGAAGGACCAGGAATCAGGACATTTTTGTATACGTGCTTTAGACCTTGATTTTTAAAACTGATAAATTCTTTAAGAATATACATTTAGCTACAAGGAGTGTGTGAAGTTAGCCCCCCTTTTTTGGAATTTGGTATTTTTGAAACTTGTTCCAGGTTGTTCCCGATTTGTTCCGCATTGTTCCAAAGTTTTTTTGAAAAATATTCAAAAATGGGGGTTTTAGACCCAAAAAACCGTTTTTGACCTAGCCCCCCTTTTTTTGAAAATCAAATTTTTGAAAGTTGTTCCAGGTTGTTCTAGTTGTTCTGAACATTGTTCCAAGTTTTTGGACCCCTATGTTCAAAATTTCGAAAGTTATGAGCAAAATTCGAAAAAATTCTAGCCCCCCTTTTTTCGAAATTCTTGGTTTTGAATTTTTTTTCGGGTTTAAAAAAGTGTTCTAACCATTGTTCCAAAAAATAAAAGTTGTAGTGCTTGTATTTTTAAAGATAAAGCCATCAAAACTTTTTTTCAAAAATCCCAAAAACGGGCCTCCAAAATTTTATTTTTTTTTAAATCATTTGTTTTAGAAAACTTGATGGTAAATGCATCTGTTGAAAAAATATTCTGAGTCTAGCTTTATATTATCAGTTTAAAAACTAACTTTAAAAAAAAATCTGCAAATTTTCTAATTTTTAAAAAACTGCATTAGCCCCCCTTTTTGAAAAATCAAAAATCCAAAAGTTGTTCCAGGTCAAACACTAATTTGTCTTAAGTGTATCAAAATTTCATATAAAAATATTAATATTTAAAGGTTTAACATAACAACAACAAATAAAGCACATTTTTTGCTCCCCAGTGCTCCCCTTTCAAAATTTTAAAAATTAAATACTTGTTTCAGATTTCTCTAGCAATTATCTAATCGACATTAAAATCCTGTTTCTTTAAAATAAATTTTTAATGCACATATTTTCAAAAAACACTTCCCCAACCCCCCCCATTTCAAAAATTCCGGAAGAAATGTATTTCAAATAGGTATCTTACCAAACCTCATTGTTCCAAGATTTCATCAAAAAATATCCGCAATAAAAGATTTTAAAAACGAAAAACGCTATTTACGATATTAAACGAAAATCTTTATTTCGCACCCCCTTTTCAAACTCAGACAGCAAAGAAATTTCCTAACATTGTATTAGGTCTTCTCTACATTGCCCCAAGGCAAAATCTTTAACAAAAAATAATTATTAAAAAAAAACCTAAATAAAAACTTTCCCCCCTCTTATTATTACCAAATTTGGAATCAAACATAAACATGCTGTTTCTGCAAAGTAAACCATATATCTTAATTTAAAAAAAAACATTGACAAACAAAAATAAAAGATTTTCAAACAAAACATATTAACTTACGATATTAAATGAAAATGTGTGTTCTGAGCCCCCCACCCAGAAAAAAAATTATTTTTATACTTCCTCGTTATCGAAGTGTTCTTCTAAAACAGTCCTATCTAAAATTTTGAAATAAAAATTTAGAATAAAAAAATATTTTTAATGCTTCCCCAATTCTCTTCGTTTTTCCGAAATGGAAACAAAAATTATCCACTTAATGAAAATTAAAAACAAACTCATTGAGTTATAAAAATAATCAAAGAAAGTCCTAAAAAAGACATACAGATTTTTACGATATTACATAAAACTTCAATTTTGGCACAACCTTTCAGAAATCCAAAATTTAAAAACTTGTTCCAGGTTGTTCTAGGGCTCTTCTAAATTGTTCCAAGCTTTCGTTTCATAAAATTGATTTTTAGTATGAAAAATTTCATTAAAATGCTCCCCCGCCCCCCTTTTTCCAAAACTCCAAAATCTAAAACTTGTTCCAAGTGCAGAATCACTCAAATCCAATTGTTCCAAAGAATCATGCAAAAATATTGAAAATTGCACATTTTAAGCCCAAAAAACACTTTAAATGAAAATATCTTATTATCCTTGCTCTGGCCCCCCTTTTTAGAAATCCAAAATTCAAAAACTTGTTCCAGGTTGTTCTAGGGCTCTTCTAAATTGTTCCAAGCTTTCGTTTCATAAAATTGATTTTTAGTATGAAAAATTTCATTAAAATGCTCCCCCGCCCCCCTTTTTCCAAAACTCCAAAATCTAAAACTTGTTCCAAGTGCAGAATCACTCAAATCCAATTGTTCCAAAGAATCATGCAAAAATATTGAAAATTGCACATTTTAAGCCCAAAAAACACTTTAAATGAAAATATCTTATTATCCTTGCTCTGGCCCCCCTTTTTAGAAATCCAAAATTCAAAAACTTGTTCCAGGTTGTTCTAGGGCTCTTCTAAATTGTTCCAAGCTTTCGTTTCATAAAATTGATTTTTAGTATGAAAAATTTCATTAAAATGCTCCCCCGCCCCCCTTTTTCCAAAACTCCAAAATCTAAAACTTGTTCCAAGTGCAGAATCACTCAAATCCAATTGTTCCAAAGAATCATGCAAAAATATTGAAAATTGCACATTTTAAGCCCAAAAAACACTTTAAATGAAAATATCTTATTATCCTTGCTCTGGCCCCCCTTTTTAGAAATCCAAAATTCAAAAACTTGTTCCAGGTTGTTCTAGGGCTCTTCTAAATTGTTCCAAGCTTTCGTTTCATAAAATTGATTTTTAGTATGAAAAATTTCATTAAAATGCTCCCCCGCCCCCCTTTTTCCAAAACTCCAAAATCTAAAACTTGTTCCAAGTGCAGAATCACTCAAATCCAATTGTTCCAAAGAATCATGCAAAAATATTGAAAATTGCACATTTTAAGCCCAAAAAACACTTTAAATGAAAATATCTTATTATCCTTGCTCTGGCCCCCCTTTTTAGAAATCCAAAATTCAAAAACTTGTTCCAGGTTGTTCTAGGGCTCTTCTAAATTGTTCCAAGCTTTCGTTTCATAAAATTGATTTTTAGTATGAAAAATTTCATTAAAATGCTCCCCCGCCCCCCTTTTTCCAAAACTCCAAAATCTAAAACTTGTTCCAAGTGCAGAATCACTCAAATCCAATTGTTCCAAAGAATCATGCAAAAATATTGAAAATTGCACATTTTAAGCCCAAAAAACACTTTAAATGAAAATATCTTATTATCCTTGCTCTGGCCCCCCTTTTTAGAAATCCAAAATTCAAAAACTTGTTCCAGGTTGTTCTAGGGCTCTTCTAAATTGTTCCAAGCTTTCGTTTCATAAAATTGATTTTTAGTATGAAAAATTTCATTAAAATGCTCCCCCGCCCCCCTTTTTCCAAAACTCCAAAATCTAAAACTTGTTCCAAGTGCAGAATCACTCAAATCCAATTGTTCCAAAGAATCATGCAAAAATATTGAAAATTGCACATTTTAAGCCCAAAAAACACTTTAAATGAAAATATCTTATTATCCTTGCTCTGGCCCCCCTTTTTAGAAATCCAAAATTCAAAAACTTGTTCCAGGTTGTTCTAGGGCTCTTCTAAATTGTTCCAAGCTTTCGTTTCATAAAATTGATTTTTAGTATGAAAAATTTCATTAAAATGCTCCCCCGCCCCCCTTTTTCCAAAACTCCAAAATCTAAAACTTGTTCCAAGTGCAGAATCACTCAAATCCAATTGTTCCAAAGAATCATGCAAAAATATTGAAAATTGCACATTTTAAGCCCAAAAAACACTTTAAATGAAAATATCTTATTATCCTTGCTCTGGCCCCCCTTTTTAGAAATCCAAAATTCAAAAACTTGTTCCAGGTTGTTCTAGGGCTCTTCTAAATTGTTCCAAGCTTTCGTTTCATAAAATTGATTTTTAGTATGAAAAATTTCATTAAAATGCTCCCCCGCCCCCCTTTTTCCAAAACTCCAAAATCTAAAACTTGTTCCAAGTGCAGAATCACTCAAATCCAATTGTTCCAAAGAATCATGCAAAAATATTGAAAATTGCACATTTTAAGCCCAAAAAACACTTTAAATGAAAATATCTTATTATCCTTGCTCTGGCCCCCCTTTTTAGAAATCCAAAATTCAAAAACTTGTTCCAGGTTGTTCTAGGGCTCTTCTAAATTGTTCCAAGCTTTCGTTTCATAAAATTGATTTTTAGTATGAAAAATTTCATTAAAATGCTCCCCCGCCCCCCTTTTTCCAAAACTCCAAAATCTAAAACTTGTTCCAAGTGCAGAATCACTCAAATCCAATTGTTCCAAAGAATCATGCAAAAATATTGAAAATTGCACATTTTAAGCCCAAAAAACACTTTAAATGAAAATATCTTATTATCCTTGCTCTGGCCCCCCTTTTTAGAAATCCAAAATTCAAAAACTTGTTCCAGGTTGTTCTAGGGCTCTTCTAAATTGTTCCAAGCTTTCGTTTCATAAAATTGATTTTTAGTATGAAAAATTTCATTAAAATGCTCCCCCGCCCCCCTTTTTCCAAAACTCCAAAATCTAAAACTTGTTCCAAGTGCAGAATCACTCAAATCCAATTGTTCCAAAGAATCATGCAAAAATATTGAAAATTGCACATTTTAAGCCCAAAAAACACTTTAAATGAAAATATCTTATTATCCTTGCTCTGGCCCCCCTTTTTAGAAATCCAAAATTCAAAAACTTGTTCCAGGTTGTTCTAGGGCTCTTCTAAATTGTTCCAAGCTTTCGTTTCATAAAATTGATTTTTAGTATGAAAAATTTCATTAAAATGCTCCCCCGCCCCCCTTTTTCCAAAACTCCAAAATCTAAAACTTGTTCCAAGTGCAGAATCACTCAAATCCAATTGTTCCAAAGAATCATGCAAAAATATTGAAAATTGCACATTTTAAGCCCAAAAAACACTTTAAATGAAAATATCTTATTATCCTTGCTCTGGCCCCCCTTTTTAGAAATCCAAAATTCAAAAACTTGTTCCAGGTTGTTCTAGGGCTCTTCTAAATTGTTCCAAGCTTTCGTTTCATAAAATTGATTTTTAGTATGAAAAATTTCATTAAAATGCTCCCCCGCCCCCCTTTTTCCAAAACTCCAAAATCTAAAACTTGTTCCAAGTGCAGAATCACTCAAATCCAATTGTTCCAAAGAATCATGCAAAAATATTGAAAATTGCACATTTTAAGCCCAAAAAACACTTTAAATGAAAATATCTTATTATCCTTGCTCTGGCCCCCCTTTTTAGAAATCCAAAATTCAAAAACTTGTTCCAGGTTGTTCTAGGGCTCTTCTAAATTGTTCCAAGCTTTCGTTTCATAAAATTGATTTTTAGTATGAAAAATTTCATTAAAATGCTCCCCCGCCCCCCTTTTTCCAAAACTCCAAAATCTAAAACTTGTTCCAAGTGCAGAATCACTCAAATCCAATTGTTCCAAAGAATCATGCAAAAATATTGAAAATTGCACATTTTAAGCCCAAAAAACACTTTAAATGAAAATATCTTATTATCCTTGCTCTGGCCCCCCTTTTTAGAAATCCAAAATTCAAAAACTTGTTCCAGGTTGTTCTAGGGCTCTTCTAAATTGTTCCAAGCTTTCGTTTCATAAAATTGATTTTTAGTATGAAAAATTTCATTAAAATGCTCCCCCGCCCCCCTTTTTCCAAAACTCCAAAATCTAAAACTTGTTCCAAGTGCAGAATCACTCAAATCCAATTGTTCCAAAGAATCATGCAAAAATATTGAAAATTGCACATTTTAAGCCCAAAAAACACTTTAAATGAAAATATCTTATTATCCTTGCTCTGGCCCCCCTTTTTAGAAATCCAAAATTCAAAAACTTGTTCCAGGTTGTTCTAGGGCTCTTCTAAATTGTTCCAAGCTTTCGTTTCATAAAATTGATTTTTAGTATGAAAAATTTCATTAAAATGCTCCCCCGCCCCCCTTTTTCCAAAACTCCAAAATCTAAAACTTGTTCCAAGTGCAGAATCACTCAAATCCAATTGTTCCAAAGAATCATGCAAAAATATTGAAAATTGCACATTTTAAGCCCAAAAAACACTTTAAATGAAAATATCTTATTATCCTTGCTCTGGCCCCCCTTTTTAGAAATCCAAAATTCAAAAACTTGTTCCAGGTTGTTCTAGGGCTCTTCTAAATTGTTCCAAGCTTTCGTTTCATAAAATTGATTTTTAGTATGAAAAATTTCATTAAAATGCTCCCCCGCCCCCCTTTTTCCAAAACTCCAAAATCTAAAACTTGTTCCAAGTGCAGAATCACTCAAATCCAATTGTTCCAAAGAATCATGCAAAAATATTGAAAATTGCACATTTTAAGCCCAAAAAACACTTTAAATGAAAATATCTTATTATCCTTGCTCTGGCCCCCCTTTTTAGAAATCCAAAATTCAAAAACTTGTTCCAGGTTGTTCTAGGGCTCTTCTAAATTGTTCCAAGCTTTCGTTTCATAAAATTGATTTTTAGTATGAAAAATTTCATTAAAATGCTCCCCCGCCCCCCTTTTTCCAAAACTCCAAAATCTAAAACTTGTTCCAAGTGCAGAATCACTCAAATCCAATTGTTCCAAAGAATCATGCAAAAATATTGAAAATTGCACATTTTAAGCCCAAAAAACACTTTAAATGAAAATATCTTATTATCCTTGCTCTGGCCCCCCTTTTTAGAAATCCAAAATTCAAAAACTTGTTCCAGGTTGTTCTAGGGCTCTTCTAAATTGTTCCAAGCTTTCGTTTCATAAAATTGATTTTTAGTATGAAAAATTTCATTAAAATGCTCCCCCGCCCCCCTTTTTCCAAAACTCCAAAATCTAAAACTTGTTCCAAGTGCAGAATCACTCAAATCCAATTGTTCCAAAGAATCATGCAAAAATATTGAAAATTGCACATTTTAAGCCCAAAAAACACTTTAAATGAAAATATCTTATTATCCTTGCTCTGGCCCCCCTTTTTAGAAATCCAAAATTCAAAAACTTGTTCCAGGTTGTTCTAGGGCTCTTCTAAATTGTTCCAAGCTTTCGTTTCATAAAATTGATTTTTAGTATGAAAAATTTCATTAAAATGCTCCCCCGCCCCCCTTTTTCCAAAACTCCAAAATCTAAAACTTGTTCCAAGTGCAGAATCACTCAAATCCAATTGTTCCAAAGAATCATGCAAAAATATTCAAAATTGCACATTTTAAGCCCAAAAAACACTTTAAATGAAAATATCTTATTATCCTTGCTCTGGCCCCCCTTTTTAGAAATCCAAAATTCAAAAACTTGTTCCAGGTTGTTCTAGGGCTCTTCTAAATTGTTCCAAGCTTTCGTTTCATAAAATTGATTTTTAGTATGAAAAATTTCATTAAAATGCTCCCCCGCCCCCCTTTTTCCAAAACTCCAAAATCTAAAACTTGTTCCAAGTGCAGAATCACTCAAATCCAATTGTTCCAAAGAATCATGCAAAAATATTGAAAATTGCACATTTTAAGCCCAAAAAACACTTTAAATGAAAATATCTTATTATCCTTGCTCTGGCCCCCCTTTTTAGAAATCCAAAATTCAAAAACTTGTTCCAGGTTGTTCTAGGGCTCTTCTAAATTGTTCCAAGCTTTCGTTTCATAAAATTGATTTTTAGTATGAAAAATTTCATTAAAATGCTCCCCCGCCCCCCTTTTTCCAAAACTCCAAAATCTAAAACTTGTTCCAAGTGCAGAATCACTCAAATCCAATTGTTCCAAAGAATCATGCAAAAATATTCAAAATTGCACATTTTAAGCCCAAAAAACACTTTAAATGAAAATATCTTATTATCCTTGCTCTGGCCCCCCTTTTTAGAAATCCAAAATTCAAAAACTTGTTCCAGGTTGTTCTAGGGCTCTTCTAAATTGTTCCAAGCTTTCGTTTCATAAAATTGATTTTTAGTATGAAAAATTTCATTAAAATGCTCCCCCGCCCCCCTTTTTCCAAAACTCCAAAATCTAAAACTTGTTCCAAGTGCAGAATCACTCAAATCCAATTGTTCCAAAGAATCATGCAAAAATATTCAAAATTGCACATTTTAAGCCCAAAAAACACTTTAAATGAAAATATCTTATTATCCTTGCTCTGGCCCCCCTTTTTAGAAATCCAAAATTCAAAAACTTGTTCCAGGTTGTTCTAGGGCTCTTCTAAATTGTTCCAAGCTTTCGTTTCATAAAATTGATTTTTAGTATGAAAAATTTCATTAAAATGCTCCCCCGCCCCCCTTTTTCCAAAACTCCAAAATCTAAAACTTGTTCCAAGTGCAGAATCACTCAAATCCAATTGTTCCAAAGAATCATGCAAAAATATTGAAAATTGCACATTTTAAGCCCAAAAAACACTTTAAATGAAAATATCTTATTATCCTTGCTCTGGCCCCCCTTTTTAGAAATCCAAAATTCAAAAACTTGTTCCAGGTTGTTCTAGGGCTCTTCTAAATTGTTCCAAGCTTTCGTTTCATAAAATTGATTTTTAGTATGAAAAATTTCATTAAAATGCTCCCCCGCCCCCCTTTTTCCAAAACTCCAAAATCTAAAACCTGTTCCAAGTGCAGAATCACTCAAATCCAATTGTTCCAAAGAATCATGCAAAAATATTCAAAATTGCACATTTTAAGCCCAAAAAATACTTTATATGAAAATATCTTTTTATACTTGCGCAAGTATAAAAAGATATTTTCATTTAAAGTGTTTTTTGGGCTTAAAATGTGCAATTTTCAATATTTTTGCATGATTCTTTGGAACAATTGGATTTGAGTGATTCTGCACTTGGAACAAGTTTTAGATTTTGGAGTTTTGGAAAAAGGGGGGCGGGGGAGCATTTTAATGAAATTTTTCATACTAAAAATCAATTTTATGAAACGAAAGCTTGGAACAATTTAGAAGAGCCCTAGAACAACCTGGAACAAGTTTTTGAATTTTGGATTTCTAAAAAGGGGGGCCAGAGCAAGGATAATAAGATATTTTCATTTAAAGTGATTTTTGGGCTTAAAATGGGCAATTTTCAATATTTTTGCATGATTCTTTGGAACAATTGGATTTGAGTGATTCTGCACTTGGAACAAGTTTTAGATTTTGGAGTTTTGGAAAAAGGGGGGCGGGGGAGCATTTTAATGAAATTTTTCATACTAAAAATCAATTTTATGAAACGAAAGCTTGGAACAATTTAGAAGAGCCCTAGAACAACCTGGAACAAGTTTTTGAATTTTGGATTTCTAAAAAGGGGGGCCAGAGCAAGGATAATAAGATATTTTCATTTAAAGTGTTTTTTGGGCTTAAAATGTGCAATTTTGAATATTTTTGCATGATTCTTTGGAACAATTGGATTTGAGTGATTCTGCACTTGGAACAAGTTTTAGATTTTGGAGTTTTGGAAAAAGGGGGGCGGGGGAGCATTTTAATGAAATTTTTCATACTAAAAATCAATTTTATGAAACGAAAGCTTGGAACAATTTAGAAGAGCCCTAGAACAACCTGGAACAAGTTTTTGAATTTTGGATTTCTAAAAAGGGGGGCCAGAGCAAGGATAATAAGATATTTTCATTTAAAGTGTTTTTTGGGCTTAAAATGTGCAATTTTGAATATTTTTGCATGATTCTTTGGAACAATTGGATTTGAGTGATTCTGCACTTGGAACAAGTTTTAGATTTTGGAGTTTTGGAAAAAGGGGGGCGGGGGAGCATTTTAATGAAATTTTTCATACTAAAAATCAATTTTATGAAACGAAAGCTTGGAACAATTTAGAAGAGCCCTAGAACAACCTGGAACAAGTTTTTGAATTTTGGATTTCTAAAAAGGGGGGCCAGAGCAAGGATAATAAGATATTTTCATTTAAAGTGTTTTTTGGGCTTAAAATGTGCAATTTTGAATATTTTTGCATGATTCTTTGGAACAATTGGATTTGAGTGATTCTGCACTTGGAACAAGTTTTAGATTTTGGAGTTTTGGAAAAAGGGGGGCGGGGGAGCATTTTAATGAAATTTTTCATACTAAAAATCAATTTTATGAAACGAAAGCTTGGAACAATTTAGAAGAGCCCTAGAACAACCTGGAACAAGTTTTTGAATTTTGGATTTCTAAAAAGGGGGGCCAGAGCAAGGATAATAAGATATTTTCATTTAAAGTGTTTTTTGGGCTTAAAATGTGCAATTTTCAATATTTTTGCATGATTCTTTGGAACAATTGGATTTGAGTGATTCTGCACTTGGAACAAGTTTTAGATTTTGGAGTTTTGGAAAAAGGGGGGCGGGGGAGCATTTTAATGAAATTTTTCATACTAAAAATCAATTTTATGAAACGAAAGCTTGGAACAATTTAGAAGAGCCCTAGAACAACCTGGAACAAGTTTTTGAATTTTGGATTTCTAAAAAGGGGGGCCAGAGCAAGGATAATAAGATATTTTCATTTAAAGTGTTTTTTGGGCTTAAAATGTGCAATTTTCAATATTTTTGCATGATTCTTTGGAACAATTGGATTTGAGTGATTCTGCACTTGGAACAAGTTTTAGATTTTGGAGTTTTGGAAAAAGGGGGGCGGGGGAGCATTTTAATGAAATTTTTCATACTAAAAATCAATTTTATGAAACGAAAGCTTGGAACAATTTAGAAGAGCCCTAGAACAACCTGGAACAAGTTTTTGAATTTTGGATTTCTAAAAAGGGGGGCCAGAGCAAGGATAATAAGATATTTTCATTTAAAGTGTTTTTTGGGCTTAAAATGTGCAATTTTGAATATTTTTGCATGATTCTTTGGAACAATTGGATTTGAGTGATTCTGCACTTGGAACAAGTTTTAGATTTTGGAGTTTTGGAAAAAGGGGGGCGGGGGAGCATTTTAATGAAATTTTTCATACTAAAAATCAATTTTATGAAACGAAAGCTTGGAACAATTTAGAAGAGCCCTAGAACAACCTGGAACAAGTTTTTGAATTTTGGATTTCTAAAAAGGGGGGCCAGAGCAAGGATAATAAGATATTTTCATTTAAAGTGTTTTTTGGGCTTAAAATGTGCAATTTTCAATATTTTTGCATGATTCTTTGGAACAATTGGATTTGAGTGATTCTGCACTTGGAACAAGTTTTAGATTTTGGAGTTTTGGAAAAAGGGGGGCGGGGGAGCATTTTAATGAAATTTTTCATACTAAAAATCAATTTTATGAAACGAAAGCTTGGAACAATTTAGAAGAGCCCTAGAACAACCTGGAACAAGTTTTTGAATTTTGGATTTCTAAAAAGGGGGGCCAGAGCAAGGATAATAAGATATTTTCATTTAAAGTGTTTTTTGGGCTTAAAATGTGCAATTTTCAATATTTTTGCATGATTCTTTGGAACAATTGGATTTGAGTGATTCTGCACTTGGAACAAGTTTTAGATTTTGGAGTTTTGGAAAAAGGGGGGCGGGGGAGCATTTTAATGAAATTTTTCATACTAAAAATCAATTTTATGAAACGAAAGCTTGGAACAATTTAGAAGAGCCCTAGAACAACCTGGAACAAGTTTTTGAATTTTGGATTTCTAAAAAGGGGGGCCAGAGCAAGGATAATAAGATATTTTCATTTAAAGTGTTTTTTGGGCTTAAAATGTGCAATTTTGAATATTTTTGCATGATTCTTTGGAACAATTGGATTTGAGTGATTCTGCACTTGGAACAAGTTTTAGATTTTGGAGTTTTGGAAAAAGGGGGGCGGGGGAGCATTTTAATGAAATTTTTCATACTAAAAATCAATTTTATGAAACGAAAGCTTGGAACAATTTAGAAGAGCCCTAGAACAACCTGGAACAAGTTTTTGAATTTTGGATTTCTAAAAAGGGGGGCCAGAGCAAGGATAATAAGATATTTTCATTTAAAGTGTTTTTTGGGCTTAAAATGTGCAATTTTGAATATTTTTGCATGATTCTTTGGAACAATTGGATTTGAGTGATTCTGCACTTGGGACAAGTTTTAGATTTTGGAGTTTTGGAAAAAGGGGGGCGGGGGAGCATTTTAATGAAATTTTTCATACTAAAAATCAATTTTATGAAACGAAAGCTTGGAACAATTTAGAAGAGCCCTAGAACAACCTGGAACAAGTTTTTGAATTTTGGATTTCTAAAAAGGGGGGCCAGAGCAAGGATAATAAGATATTTTCATTTAAAGTGTTTTTTGGGCTTAAAATGTGCAATTTTGAATATTTTTGCATGATTCTTTGGAACAATTGGATTTGAGTGATTCTGCACTTGGAACAAGTTTTAGATTTTGGAGTTTTGGAAAAAGGGGGGCGGGGGAGCATTTTAATGAAATTTTTCATACTAAAAATCAATTTTATGAAACGAAAGCTTGGAACAATTTAGAAGAGCCCTAGAACAACCTGGAACAAGTTTTTGAATTTTGGATTTCTAAAAAGGGGGGCCAGAGCAAGGATAATAAGATATTTTCATTTAAAGTGTTTTTTGGGCTTAAAATGTGCAATTTTCAATATTTTTGCATGATTCTTTGGAACAATTGGATTTGAGTGATTCTGCACTTGGAACAAGTTTTAGATTTTGGAGTTTTGGAAAAAGGGGGGCGGGGGAGCATTTTAATGAAATTTTTCATACTAAAAATCAATTTTATGAAACGAAAGCTTGGAACAATTTAGAAGAGCCCTAGAACAACGTGGAACAAGTTTTTGAATTTTGGATTTCTAAAAAGGGGGGCCAGAGCAAGGATAATAAGATATTTTCATTTAAAGTGTTTTTTGGGCTTAAAATGTGCAATTTTCAATATTTTTGCATGATTCTTTGGAACAATTGGATTTGAGTGATTCTGCACTTGGAACAAGTTTTAGATTTTGGAGTTTTGGAAAAAGGGGGGCGGGGGAGCATTTTAATGAAATTTTTCATACTAAAAATCAATTTTATGAAACGAAAGCTTGGAACAATTTAGAAGAGCCCTAGAACAACCTGGAACAAGTTTTTGAATTTTGGATTTCTAAAAAGGGGGGCCAGAGCAAGGATAATAAGATATTTTCATTTAAAGTGTTTTTTGGGCTTAAAATGTGCAATTTTCAATATTTTTGCATGATTCTTTGGAACAATTGGATTTGAGTGATTCTGCACTTGGAACAAGTTTTAGATTTTGGAGTTTTGGAAAAAGGGGGGCGGGGGAGCATTTTAATGAAATTTTTCATACTAAAAATCAATTTTATGAAACGAAAGCTTGGAACAATTTAGAAGAGCCCTAGAACAACGTGGAACAAGTTTTTGAATTTTGGATTTCTAAAAAGGGGGGCCAGAGCAAGGATAATAAGATATTTTCATTTAAAGTGTTTTTTGGGCTTAAAATGTGCAATTTTCAATATTTTTGCATGATTCTTTGGAACAATTGGATTTGAGTGATTCTGCACTTGGAACAAGTTTTAGATTTTGGAGTTTTGGAAAAAGGGGGGCGGGGGAGCATTTTAATGAAATTTTTCATACTAAAAATCAATTTTATGAAACGAAAGCTTGGAACAATTTAGAAGAGCCCTAGAACAACCTGGAACAAGTTTTTGAATTTTGGATTTCTAAAAAGGGGGGCCAGAGCAAGGATAATAAGATATTTTCATTTAAAGTGTTTTTTGGGCTTAAAATGTGCAATTTTCAATATTTTTGCATGATTCTTTGGAACAATTGGATTTGAGTGATTCTGCACTTGGAACAAGTTTTAGATTTTGGAGTTTTGGAAAAAGGGGGGCGGGGGAGCATTTTAATGAAATTTTTCATACTAAAAATCAATTTTATGAAACGAAAGCTTGGAACAATTTAGAAGAGCCCTAGAACAACCTGGAACAAGTTTTTGAATTTTGGATTTCTAAAAAGGGGGGCCAGAGCAAGGATAATAAGATATTTTCATTTAAAGTGTTTTTTGGGCTTAAAATGTGCAATTTTCAATATTTTTGCATGATTCTTTGGAACAATTGGATTTGAGTGATTCTGCACTTGGAACAAGTTTTAGATTTTGGAGTTTTGGAAAAAGGGGGGCGGGGGAGCATTTTAATGAAATTTTTCATACTAAAAATCAATTTTATGAAACGAAAGCTTGGAACAATTTAGAAGAGCCCTAGAACAACCTGGAACAAGTTTTTGAATTTTGGATTTCTAAAAAGGGGGGCCAGAGCAAGGATAATAAGATATTTTCATTTAAAGTGATTTTTGGGCTTAAAATGGGCAATTTTCAATATTTTTGCATGATTCTTTGGAACAATTGGATTTGAGTGATTCTGCACTTGGAACAAGTTTTAGATTTTGGAGTTTTGGAAAAAGGGGGGCGGGGGAGCATTTTAATGAAATTTTTCATACTAAAAATCAATTTTATGAAACGAAAGCTTGGAACAATTTAGAAGAGCCCTAGAACAACCTGGAACAAGTTTTTGAATTTTGGATTTCTAAAAAGGGGGGCCAGAGCAAGGATAATAAGATATTTTCATTTAAAGTGTTTTTTGGGCTTAAAATGTGCAATTTTGAATATTTTTGCATGATTCTTTGGAACAATTGGATTTGAGTGATTCTGCACTTGGAACAAGTTTTAGATTTTGGAGTTTTGGAAAAAGGGGGGCGGGGGAGCATTTTAATGAAATTTTTCATACTAAAAATCAATTTTATGAAACGAAAGCTTGGAACAATTTAGAAGAGCCCTAGAACAACCTGGAACAAGTTTTTGAATTTTGGATTTCTAAAAAGGGGGGCCAGAGCAAGGATAATAAGATATTTTCATTTAAAGTGTTTTTTGGGCTTAAAATGTGCAATTTTCAATATTTTTGCATGATTCTTTGGAACAATTGGATTTGAGTGATTCTGCACTTGGAACAAGTTTTAGATTTTGGAGTTTTGGAAAAAGGGGGGCGGGGGAGCATTTTAATGAAATTTTTCATACTAAAAATCAATTTTATGAAACGAAAGCTTGGAACAATTTAGAAGAGCCCTAGAACAACCTGGAACAAGTTTTTGAATTTTGGATTTCTAAAAAGGGGGGCCAGAGCAAGTATAAAAAGATATTTTCATATAAAGTATTTTTTGGGCTTAAAATGTGTAATTTTGAATATTTTTGCATGATTCTTTGGAACAATTGGATTTGAGTGATTCTGCACTTGGAACAGGTTTTAGATTTTGGAGTTTTGGAAAAAGAGGGGCGGGGGAGCATTTTAATGAAATTTTTCATACTAAAAATCAATTTTATGAAACGAAAGCTTGGAACAATTTAGAAGAGCCCTAGAACAACGTGGAACAAGTTTTTGAATTTTGGATTTCTAAAAAGGGGGGCCAGAGCAAGGATAATAAGATATTTTCATTTAAAGTGTTTTTTGGGCTTAAAATGTGCAATTTTGAATATTTTTGCATGATTCTTTGGAACAATTGGATTTGAGTGATTCTGCACTTGGAACAAGTTTTAGATTTTGGAGTTTTGGAAAAAGGGGGGCGGGGGAGCATTTTAATGAAATTTTTCATACTAAAAATCAATTTTATGAAACGAAAGCTTGGAACAATTTAGAAGAGCCCTAGAACAACCTGGAACAAGTTTTTGAATTTTGGATTTCTAAAAAGGGGGGCCAGAGCAAGGATAATAAGATATTTTCATTTAAAGTGTTTTTTGGGCTTAAAATGTGCAATTTTCAATATTTTTGCATGATTCTTTGGAACAATTGGATTTGAGTGATTCTGCACTTGGAACAAGTTTTAGATTTTGGAGTTTTGGAAAAAGGGGGGCGGGGGAGCATTTTAATGAAATTTTTCATACTAAAAATCAATTTTATGAAACGAAAGCTTGGAACAATTTAGAAGAGCCCTAGAACAACCTGGAACAAGTTTTTGAATTTTGGATTTCTAAAAAGGGGGGCCAGAGCAAGGATAATAAGATATTTTCATTTAAAGTGTTTTTTGGGCTTAAAATGTGCAATTTTGAATATTTTTGCATGATTCTTTGGAACAATTGGATTTGAGTGATTCTGCACTTGGAACAAGTTTTAGATTTTGGAGTTTTGGAAAAAGGGGGGCGGGGGAGCATTTTAATGAAATTTTTCATACTAAAAATCAATTTTATGAAACGAAAGCTTGGAACAATTTAGAAGAGCCCTAGAACAACCTGGAACAAGTTTTTGAATTTTGGATTTCTAAAAAGGGGGGCCAGAGCAAGGATAATAAGATATTTTCATTTAAAGTGTTTTTTGGGCTTAAAATGTGCAATTTTGAATATTTTTGCATGATTCTTTGGAACAATTGGATTTGAGTGATTCTGCACTTGGAACAAGTTTTAGATTTTGGAGTTTTGGAAAAAGGGGGGCGGGGGAGCATTTTAATGAAATTTTTCATACTAAAAATCAATTTTATGAAACGAAAGCTTGGAACAATTTAGAAGAGCCCTAGAACAACCTGGAACAAGTTTTTGAATTTTGGATTTCTAAAAAGGGGGGCCAGAGCAAGGATAATAAGATATTTTCATTTAAAGTGTTTTTTGGGCTTAAAATGTGCAATTTTGAATATTTTTGCATGATTCTTTGGAACAATTGGATTTGAGTGATTCTGCACTTGGGACAAGTTTTAGATTTTGGAGTTTTGGAAAAAGGGGGGCGGGGGAGCATTTTAATGAAATTTTTCATACTAAAAATCAATTTTATGAAACGAAAGCTTGGAACAATTTAGAAGAGCCCTAGAACAACCTGGAACAAGTTTTTGAATTTTGGATTTCTAAAAAGGGGGGCCAGAGCAAGGATAATAAGATATTTTCATTTAAAGTGTTTTTTGGGCTTAAAATGTGCAATTTTGAATATTTTTGCATGATTCTTTGGAACAATTGGATTTGAGTGATTCTGCACTTGGAACAAGTTTTAGATTTTGGAGTTTTGGAAAAAGGGGGGCGGGGGAGCATTTTAATGAAATTTTTCATACTAAAAATCAATTTTATGAAACGAAAGCTTGGAACAATTTAGAAGAGCCCTAGAACAACCTGGAACAAGTTTTTGAATTTTGGATTTCTAAAAAGGGGGGCCAGAGCAAGGATAATAAGATATTTTCATTTAAAGTGTTTTTTGGGCTTAAAATGTGCAATTTTCAATATTTTTGCATGATTCTTTGGAACAATTGGATTTGAGTGATTCTGCACTTGGAACAAGTTTTAGATTTTGGAGTTTTGGAAAAAGGGGGGCGGGGGAGCATTTTAATGAAATTTTTCATACTAAAAATCAATTTTATGAAACGAAAGCTTGGAACAATTTAGAAGAGCCCTAGAACAACGTGGAACAAGTTTTTGAATTTTGGATTTCTAAAAAGGGGGGCCAGAGCAAGGATAATAAGATATTTTCATTTAAAGTGTTTTTTGGGCTTAAAATGTGCAATTTTGAATATTTTTGCATGATTCTTTGGAACAATTGGATTTGAGTGATTCTGCACTTGGAACAAGTTTTAGATTTTGGAGTTTTGGAAAAAGGGGGGCGGGGGAGCATTTTAATGAAATTTTTCATACTAAAAATCAATTTTATGAAACGAAAGCTTAGAACAATTTAGAAGAGCCCTAGAACAACCTGGAACAAGTTTTTAAATTTTGGATTTCTGAAAGGTTGTGCCAAAATTGAAGTTTTATGTAATATCGTAAAAATCTGTATGTCTTTTTTAGGACTTTCTTTGATTATTTTTATAACTCAATGAGTTTGTTTTTAATTTTCATTAAGTGGATAATTTTTGTTTCCATTTCGGAAAAACGAAGAGAATTGGGGAAGCATTAAAAATATTTTTTTATTCTAAATTTTTATTTCAAAATTTTAGATAGGACTGTTTTAGAAGAACACTTCGATAACGAGGAAGTATAAAAATAATTTTTTTTCTGGGTGGGGGGCTCAGAACACACATTTTCATTTAATATCGTAAGTTAATATGTTTTGTTTGAAAATCTTTTATTTTTGTTTGTCAATGTTTTTTTTTAAATTAAGATATATGGTTTACTTTGCAGAAACAGCATGTTTATGTTTGATTCCAAATTTGGTAATAATAAGAGGGGGGAAAGTTTTTATTTAGGTTTTTTTTTAATAATTATTTTTTGTTAAAGATTTTGCCTTGGGGCAATGTAGAGAAGACCTAATACAATGTTAGGAAATTTCTTTGCTGTCTGAGTTTGAAAAGGGGGTGCGAAATAAAGATTTTCGTTTAATATCGTAAATAGCGTTTTTCGTTTTTAAAATCTTTTATTGCGGATATTTTTTGATGAAATCTTGGAACAATGAGGTTTGGTAAGATACCTATTTGAAATACATTTCTTCCGGAATTTTTGAAATGGGGGGGGTTGGGGAAGTGTTTTTTGAAAATATGTGCATTAAAAATTTATTTTAAAGAAACAGGATTTTAATGTCGATTAGATAATTGCTAGAGAAATCTGAAACAAGTATTTAATTTTTAAAATTTTGAAAGGGGAGCACTGGGGAGCAAAAAATGTGCTTTATTTGTTTTTGTTATGTTAAACCTTTAAATATTAATATTTTTATATGAAATTTTGATACACTTAAGACAAATTAGTGTTTGACCTGGAACAACTTTTGGATTTTTGATTTTTCAAAAAGGGGGGCTAATGCAGTTTTTTAAAAATTAGAAAATTTGCAGATTTTTTTTTAAAGTTAGTTTTTAAACTGATAATATAAAGCTAGACTCAGAATATTTTTTCAACAGATGCATTTACCATCAAGTTTTCTAAAACAAATGATTTAAAAAAAAAATAAAATTTTGGAGGCCCGTTTTTGGGATTTTTGAAAAAAAGTTTTGATGGCTTTATCTTTAAAAATACAAGCACTACAACTTTTATTTTTTGGAACAATGGTTAGAACACTTTTTTAAACCCGAAAAAAAATTCAAAACCAAGAATTTCGAAAAAAGGGGGGCTAGAATTTTTTCGAATTTTGCTCATAACTTTCGAAATTTTGAACATAGGGGTCCAAAAACTTGGAACAATGTTCAGAACAACTAGAACAACCTGGAACAACTTTCAAAAATTTGATTTTCAAAAAAAGGGGGGCTAGGTCAAAAACGGTTTTTTGGGTCTAAAACCCCCATTTTTGAATATTTTTCAAAAAAACTTTGGAACAATGCGGAACAAACCGGGAACAACCTGGAACAAGTTTCAAAAATATCAAATTCCAAAAAAGGGGGGCTAACTTCACACACTCAGCTACAAGAGGTTATGATGCACACAATAAAACCTAATTTGCTAAAAATGACTCGTATTTGTTTGCAACACAAGAAGTATCTAGTTATGTACCGTTATACCTAACAAAAAGTTATCGTTGGCAAACATTTTATGATATTTCTCGAGTTTTGTAGTTACTATCTTTTTGTGAGAATGAAGAAGTAGGAACGAGCCAAGTATGCAGGGTAGGTATATAGATATTTTGGGATCTGTATTTTTTTTACCTTTTTCTATTTTTGTCATTGAGAATATTTTCTTGAAAAAGGTAAACAATCAATAAATTCGCTATCCCTATATCGAGGGTAAATTGCGAGAGTATCTATATACCCTGTCTGTACCCAGATACTTACATTTTATTTTATTTAACAAATTTCAAAAGACAGATTTCGATTTGGTCTAGATTTTGTTGGTTGGTAGGTTAGGTACCTACAAGTAAATATATGTAAAGAAAACTTAAATACATGACTAAAGGTCTAAGATAACTATAAGTTCTTGGTCTTTTAGAGTTCAAGGTCATATACAAATTTAACACTGCAGATGTAAATTATTGTTTTATAAATATTTAAAAAAAAAGGAAAATGTGTAGAAAATTATAAAGTACCTACCTAGTATAAGCAAAAATTATTTTGTTTTGCTATTTTAGGTTGATACATATTATGTAATACATATGCATGTTAAATCTGATTTTTTAATTTATGTTTGGGCTTCTTTCTCCTATGGTTGTAATGACGCAGTGGATGTTTTGCTTGACTGCTTACTTTTACAGGTGCTTGATTTAGTTAGGGTACTAACCTCACTCCCTAGGTACCTAGTACTTTTTCTACACACACCAATTTAAACTGGATGGTACCCGTGTGCGATTTCATGAGATAAAAAAAGGCTGGGTGTGACCCACACTAGTAACCAGGGATGCCACTTTGCTGCGATAGCAATAAATCTACTGCACTTTTCGCAAAAACTAAATCTACTGCCACTAAATTCAATCTACTGCACTTTTTTATTTTTAATGAACCTTCTTTTGGAGAGCTGTCCAAAAAACATGCAAACAAATAACCGCTGTAAAGAACGTCTGAACGAAGCCAATTCATTGTGAACTTGGCCACATTCTCTTATGACATATGAAATTAGTTGGATGCTTTTATTCATGAAACAAATCTCTGTCTTTGTTTCTATTGTGTTCCCGTTTTCTGCTAAACTAACGGGATTCTGAGAGTTTATTTGAATTCGTATTTGGGGGCGTTCAATCCATTACGTCTGTCATCTGAATTTTCAGAATTCTGAATTTTTAGAGCTTCTGATTGGCCAGCTGTCATAAAAAGTCAAATGACTTTTAGTTACGTTTATTTACGTTTCATCTGAATTTTCAGAGAAGAAATTCTCATCTTAAAATTCAGATAAAAGTTATTTGTGGTGGGGGAAATGCCAAAGCAATTGAAGTACTACACATAAAGTTGAACTTTATAATTTTCACTGTGATGGTTGGTGTTTTTTGTTATGTTTTGGTCATGTAAATTAAATATTTATTTCAATGAATATTTTTTATTGTTAAGTAAGCTTTTCAAAAATCTTTCCAGTATTTCCCAGACGATTATTGTAGAACAATTTTTAATTGAAATTTGCATAGTTTTGTATTATTTTGTTGGTCATACATCTCAATAAAAATATTTGAAAAAAAAAAAAAATAATGTATGGCATTCTATGCAAACATTTTTAATGAAATTCATAAAATCGTTTGCTAATTTAGTTACATTTCTCATATAATTTCATCCTCATAACTACTCACGATGAATGCTTAATTTACGAATAAAATGAAAGTTCTATTTTACTTCGATTCAATGCAAATCCTATAGGTAAATGCAAGAATTTGACACAGTGATTTTTGACTGAAATTTCAGATGTTTTTTGCGTTCAACAACATAGATTCAGAATTCTGAAAATTCAGACGTAATTCATTGAATCCGCCCTTTGTATTGAGTGACACTGACAATTCCTTATTTTACAAGAATTATTAAAAAAAAAACATGGATAAATATTATTTATTGAAAACCACAAAAAAAAGTAATACTGTTCTAACAAACCTTTGTTCAAGTGTTATAATTGTTTTTTTTTTTATATAGAGAAACACCAAAAAGAAAAAGAAAAATGAGAACGAAATTCAGTCTGCCGTAGGACCATTCACTGGCTCTAGCCAAATATCGTGAGTGTTTTCTTTTAGTTTAGTTTTAATGTTTTTAATTTCTCTCTTTTTTATTTACTAAATAATAGAAAAGAAAACCCTAATTCGATTCAAGAAAATGAATGTACGAGCTATTAATTTTTATGTTTTTTGTTTAGTAAAAATCTACTGCGGAAAGATCCAATCTACTGCATTTTTTTCAATGATCTACTGCGCTCCTCTTTTCTTGAAGTGGCAACGCTGTTGGTAACTTCCCATTGGTGCCCGTGCCAACTGGACACCCAATGTTATTTTGTTATAAAAAAAATGTTTTAATTCGAAATCTTAAAAGACCTATATGAAATGTTCAATATGCGATCAAGTGAAAACCAAAGTTGGGGCGTATTATATTTTTCAACTATTTAAGTTGCTCTTTAGGCAGTTGTTTTTGCTTAAAAAAAAACTATCAATTTGTTGGTGTTTTGTCTAGTGTTTGTTTTTAAAATATTCGAGACGAAAAACGTTTTTCAACGAATAAAATAAACCTGAAGTCGGTGGCATTTTTTGTTCTCGAAATATTCAAGACGAAACTTTTTTTAAAACTTTTTTTTAAATTGAAATTTGTGTTTAATAAATAATTTCAACTTAGGACTAAAACTAATCTTAATAAATTTGGAAAATTTTATTTACTACAACTTTTGTGTAGAAAAAATACTATTTTAACAGTGTTTAGCACAATTACCACCAAATACATTTTGTAATATCTCGGAAAACATCCATTATTGAAAACGTATTATAATAGAATGACATATGACATATTCCTTTGGATTTTTAATGAAATCAATAGATGGAGCAGGTAGACAAAAATAATGAAAAAATATATACATCTTTACTATAATTACCTTAAAAATACTTAAATTTAACTCAAAAGCATATAATTAAGCAATCATTATTAAAACCCAAAATAAGTTAAAGTCATTAATTAAAAAGCTTGAACAAATAAAAAAATATAACCATTCAAAAAATATTAAAAATTGTATCACAAAATTACATTGTAGCATGAAATAATCTTTAATTTGACAACATTGTTAACTCAATTTATCTCTCAAAGTTTCTGAGATCTATGAATAAAATTAAAAAAAAAAAAAAAGAAAACATTAAATCCAACTGAAATTGCAGCGCCAAGAAACTTATCCAATTTAATTCATTGCAGCCATAATAATTTAACTATACGCTGCTACCAGGCGAATCACTTTAATTCAAAAAATGTCATCAGTCAAAACATCTCTATTTGAAAATTTCAAATTCGTGCTATCCGGGGATAACTTAAGCTATTAGGGCATGAATAACCGAAACGATAGCTATAAATAATGAATTTATGCTCCCTCTTTGTCGGGAGAGTTGTGCTTTCTGATATTTAAAATTCGTTTTTTTTCGTCCCTCGCCTTTGTCCAACTCCAAACCGTCGAAATAAAACGGATGTGAATCCGGAAAAGCCTTTCGATTCTAATTCCCACTCAATAATAATAATTTCATTAGACCAGAAAATTAAAGTTTCAGCTTTCAAAGTGTACATAAAAATGCACCAGAGATGGAAATAAATCTTAAGTGAAGTCACTTATACCCCTTACCCAAAAAGGAGCCAAAGGACTCGTTCATTTCACAACGCTCTGGTGGTTTCCCTTGCTTGCATATAAGGAGATCAAGATTCAGGAATATATAGAAAGAAAAAAAAATCAAAACGAAAGCATGTGGTTTTGCGGTGGGTGGGATATGAAGCAAGGGGCGGGCGGTATGTGGCGCGTTATGATAGAGAAGGCGAATTATCAAAATTTGCAATTCCACTAGCTTTTATATGGCAGTGAAACTGTTCTCTTTTGGATCGGGAGTTCATGGTTCTGCAACTCCATATATATATGCTGTATACCTTGAGGTGGAGGCAACGCATATTCTACGACACGCTATCTATACACATTCTTCGAATATAGGGAGTGTACTTTCAGCGTAAAATTTTAATCAAAATTGTTAACGAGAAAAGTTTAATTTTTCCTCTTATTATTACTATGTCTTTGCGTCCTCTTTGCCCGGCGGCGGCAGAGGGCGTTATTTTTGACGTTTCTGTTTCATATCGTTCTTATATTTTTTTATGTTTTTTTTTTTTTATAATACGTTATCTTATAGTCCTTCTGCTCTGACGCTTTGTTCGAGTCGTGGCATTTCTTTACGTTCAGCAGTGTCATTTCATTGGAAATAATGAGCAAAGCCTTTGATATATACGAAACATCAGCATACACTTCAATATAAAAATGAGATGCAATTCGAGTGCTTGCAAAATGCTACCTACACCTATACACATTTTATATCCAACGTAGTTGTAGTCAAACTTATATGTGGAAATAAAATTTATCTTTGAGTGAATTGCACAAAGGATGACATGAAAATGTAAAGAATTTCTTTCTCCTAAATGCTGTGCAACTTACATTTTGATCGTTTTGCTATTTTTTTATATAGTTGTTCTATAGGGCAAGTATTGGTTTCGTGAAAAAAAAGTTTTATGATTTTAATCAAACTTCGAATAATTGTTTATTGAAAATTTCATTTCATTATAAAGTTAGGACTTTGCCATTAAGTGTGAAAAAAAATATCATTCAAATGGCTGCCTCGGGAAGATTTGCAGCATGCGATTCTTTTGAGGTGATTTTTAACCATTTCGGGCGTTATCTCGGCCATAACTTTAGTAATGTTGGTTTTAAATGAGTCTAGAGTTAGGGGATTATTCGCGTAAACACGGTCTTTTTCGTAGCCCTGCAGAAAAAAAATCTAAGGGTGTCAAATCGCATGACCTTGGTGTCCAATTGACGTCACCAAAACGTGAAATTACGCGACCAAGAAACTTCTCACGCAATAAAGTCATAATTGGTCCTGTTGTGTGGCTTGTTGCCCGGTCTTGTTGGAACCACATATCGTCAAAGTCATGATCTTCAATCGCCGCCGGTCAAAAAAAAATCTATTAATTCCTGCGAACGCTGGGAAATCGATAAATTCGAATCATCAGCAACACTTGCACTAGCAGCAGCAATATTTTCGACTTAGTGTGCATTACGATGATGCCAAGGGCTTACGACATCAGTAACGCTTCCGCGATGGCTTGCGTAGTCGGTCGATTATGACGACCATAATCATCGCATAATGCAAGAAAAGTGGCTATGTTTGAAATCACTACTTTGTAATAAGTTGTAATAATGTTAACGCGTTTTTCGATTTTTAAGCGATCCATTATCGTAAATGGCAAACATCCAACTAATATTATGGCACTTCAAATGAAAGCTGAGTTTGACAGGTTTCAAATGCCAGCGCTATCAACCACGAAATGAATAACCCTTTATAACCAATATCAGTACCATAAAAATTATCCTTATAACCAAAAATAACTTTACCTCCCATACAAGTGTTCAAAAACCGGTAAGGAAAAATCGACTACTGTGATTTTGATTAAAATTTTTTTGAGCTAATATCAGAACAATCTACCATATTATTGGAAAAATAAATTTAAGTTAAGTAACGGTATCTGAACCATTTTCTTTGTTTTCGACTATCTCTTTATCTCTGGAACCGATTTTAATAAATCGAAATTTCAAAAAAAAAAAAACAAATGTAGGATTTTTTAACAAAATTTTCAAAATTATTGTTTGAAAATTATTTGGAAAATGAGTAGATGATTTTTTTTTTTTCAAAATTAATCTTTTTAACTTCGCATAAATGCCAAAATTACGTACTAATGTTTTTTCTTAAAAATGCTTACAAAATTTTTTATATAAAAAATAGTTTTAAAAAAAACCGCTCCAACGATTTAAAATTTTTTTTTTCTCATAGATTTAGATTTGTTTTCCTTTGTTCCCGGAGGTGTCAATTTTTTCGGGACCACCTTGTCCAGTGATCCTCAAATGCTGTACTCCAATGTTCACACCGCCGCGATGAGCCATGTTTCAGCATATGGTCATATTTGTCGTATGGCACTTTGGTCTTGAAATGACTAACTGGAGAATTTGGGCCTGATTTTCTTTTTTCATACAAAGCAAATAATTTTTCGACATTGTCCAGATGTTTCTCTTAGCCCTTGTTTTTGTTAAAGAACAGACAAAGGAAGATCATCTTCGCTTATCCATCCCTCGTCAAGTTTCTCTTTAGACTCGTCTCGTCAATAAAAATTATTTCCATCGAATAGATTTTCAGCATTTTCTTCAGGGTCTTGTGGTTCTTCGCTACCAATTTCAGATTCGATATCCGATGGAATTGCTTCAAAAAGTACTTGAAATTACATAGTACATTGAAAATTGTTCTTTCCCTAAAAAAATTCTACTGGTCTCGCAGCTGAACCAAACCTAAAAAGCTTTATAAATGGGTCATATTTCATAGATTGCCACAAACTATATTTTTTTATAACAAAATAAAAAATTCTTGCCTTAAAATACGCTGCCTTTTTGTAAAAAAAACATCGGAAAAGTGGTTAACAATGGTTCCTTCGGTTGATTTTCTCGGAAACGACTAAGCTGAGCTTTTTTTTAAGAGAATATCTTGAAAAGTTTTTTATAATATTGTTCCTATACCAAATTTTCAATTTTTTTTTTTTTTTTTTTGGATATACAAAAAAAAAATAATAGTGAAAACGGAATAATTGTTGTAAACGGCTCGGTCGGTTTCTATTTAACTTGGCACCAAGAAATCATCTAGCTGATTGTAAACAAAAAATTATTCTGATTTCGGACAACCCAAAATAACTGTGCCTAGTATTTAATTATTTAAAAACCGTTAAGGAAAATTTTATTTGTCTCGAAATCGACTTGTACGATTTTAATTAAAAATCAAAAAAAAAAAAAAAACTGAAAATGAAAATGAAGCAAAACAAAAAAAAAAAAAAACTATGTTCACTGATTATTATTTTTATTGTGTCCAAATTGTAGCTTGTATAGACCCCACACTTTAAAGACCTTAACAAATTATTGCAATAAAAACGAATCTCCGAAATTAAAATTTGTTTTTTATCCTTCGCAAAATTTTGAATTCTAAAATCTAAAATATTTCTATTTATATATTTCTCAAAGGGTATAATATCAAGGTATTGATACAAAAAATATTGCTCGTTTCTCTCTTTCAAAATCATCATAATAACCAATATTGCCTTCATGAAAAGGCAATAAAACACAAAAACTCGAAAACCAACCGTAACCGTTGTTGAATAAACAAACAAGAAGCAATTTAAGCAACTTTGATGAACTTATGATCTTTTGAAAGAGCGAACTTAAAACTTGTTCATCCATCTGCCGTTAAAATGTAGATATACGTATACGTTCTTGTCATCATTTTCTAGAATGCTCTCTAAATTATTCGTCTTCTATATGTATGTACATATTTAGTTCTAACTAACTGCCTTCCACTGGATTTGCCGCAGTCTCACTAAATGACATTTCTTGTCTCGGTGAATAAAATACAAAAAAATGTCAAAATGTATCTAACATTTTCTGACACACAAAACCAAGAGCTATCATCATCATGATTTCTGTATAACCAAGTCCAATAAGCAACAGTCCAAAATATATATACATATAATAACAAAACAACAACAATAACTATACCAACAAAAAAACACCAAAATGGCTAACCTCTTTTTCTTTAGGTTTCGTTCCTGCAACATTACACAATATATCTATTTTATATAGAATATAGATATACTTTAACAAAGGACTCGTAAATAGCCATTGAATAGAGGATTAACTTTTGTGGTAGAGAAGAATTAATGTTGTGAAAATTTCGTCCTTTTTCGCATAAAATTCATCAGTTCCGTTTGATATATATCTGATGTACATATAGAAAGATAGAGGAGGCTTCGCATCGCCACCCTCTTATCTGTCGGAAACTTTTCTACATTCTACCGCAAATGATCATCATCAGGGGAGACCACAATTTCGACTTTGATTCTCTGCTGAATAATATCCTTGCCCTTTTGCGCCTCTATATATACCTACTTTTCCATTATGCCTGGATAGTATACAATACACGTCGGAAGAGCCAAGCCAAAATATTGAATTCTGATTGTTAGAGAATTCGATTTTACTATCGCTGAAATGAAAAACGAAAACAATATTATCGGAAAATGTCCTTGGTTGCTTATACATACATATAATGTAGGACATTCAACATTTCCTATTCAATTTTTTTTTTTTTTTATTTTTAACCCTCGCTCTTAGGCTCAGTTTGACATCGTTCATCCTTTTTGGCAATGGAGTATTAAAAATTTGAGGGTTACATGCGGCAAAAAGCCTCCTTAATGCCAAAGAGTAAATTATGCCACCACCGTATCGTGTCTGTTTTAAGTTAACTTTCAAAAAGTACCAAAAAATAATGTCCTTTGTGGATGGTCGTCGGCGTTTATATGTCAACCTTCATTGCTTTCGTTTCATTTGAGTTTGAGGATAATTTTGCGGGACATTTACTAGAAAAGTACGAAATAATTGGGTAAAACTGAAGACGATTGAAGGACAATAGTGAGAGAGAGAGAGAAAGATAGATAGTGTGAGAAAGAGAAAAAAAAGAAGTAAAGATGTTTTGGGATTAGTTTAGGTTTTACCCTTGGCATTTATTATAGTGCTTTAAGGATATATCCTTTTTAATATAATTTTATTTATTTTATTTTTGTCTTTTGTTTTATTAGCAAAAATAATTTTGTTCATCATCGTTATTTGTTTTTGCGTTATCTCTTCTTTTTTTTTTTTTGTCTACACATTTTTTTTTCTATATTGGTTCGGTTGAGGTTTGTGTTTAATTTTGTTGATTTATTTACATATACATATCTTTCAATTTATTTAATTTGATATAGGAGTTTGATAAGTCTATAACCATACTACCTTATCTTGCATACTTTTAAAGAGTAAAAATATATATCTATATTTATTATTTATTTATTTACCAAAAATATGTATCTATATTTGTTATGACATTTCTTGTTTTGTATTTAATCTTGTTAGTAGTTAGTTTAAAATGTTTAAATTTAGTTATAAAATGTATTTGAAAACATGCTCGTTTCAGAATGTTTGAGTAAGTAAATCAGAACTTTACTTGATAGATTTTCCTACACAATTTTATGTCGAAATATTCTAATTAGCTTACTTAGAACTTTACTCAGAGACTGTGAAACAGATCCTTATTTTTCAATATTTACTATTTTAAATAGATTGATTTAAACATTAACTTCGGAATATAAAATGTCAAAATTGGAAATACCGGTAGCCTGTGCCGTTATGATATTTTTTGAATGATTTAAAATTTTTTACTTAATTTCAATTCTGTTAAATATTGTGAAGTTTTTTTCAAAACTTTTTATTTAAGAATAACAATTAAGAGACCAACATTTATAAAAGAAACAATTATAATTAGATAAATTTATATTTTACTAGCTAAACCCATCATGTTGAATATTTGTCAAATGACAAAAAAAAATAAATACAGAATGTTTTTTTTTTGTTTACTCCAGAGAGATATATTCAAGTTTTTATAAGGACATTATAAAGGATGCCCAAAAATGTGGGAAAATTTATAATTTGCAGCAATTTGTGTAGTAAAGTTTTGGCAACCCTAAAAAATACAATTTGACAGCTGGCAGTTTATAATAAATCTAAGCTGTCAGCTTAGAGTTTTTTCATTGTTTAACAATGTTTCAAAAATAATGAAAATTTCGTGGCCACGGTTGGATTTTAAAAATAACGCACAACGAACAAGCAACACTTGGTGACGGCAATTTTGCCCTTTTATCGACAACCCCAGCAGCTGCATGTATTTTCCACATCTTCTTGATTGTACTTGTGTCATTCTATGCCAATCTAAGGAATATTTACTTCTCTCATTTTTCTCTTAATTTTGTCATCTCATATAAAGCAAATGGATGACAATCAGAGCGTTAGAACCTTACCCCATTAGTAGTAAATTTACTCTAATTAAAACAAAAAAAAATAAATAAATCTACTCCACCACTCCGCTCTTTTTAAAATCTACGCCTTTTTTCAACGCTGAAAAATCCAAAAATTCTTTTGCCAAACAACAAAAAAGAAAATGACAGCATTATTCAAAACTCGGGTTTTTCTTTCGTTTTCAAATCTATTCTTCGGTAATTTTCGATTTACTCTACTTTTTTTTTTACAAATCTGCTCCACAATTTGCCACATAAAAAAAGGCGAAACAACAAAAAACATCATAGAGAATTAAAAATAATATGAATAAACCAAAAAATAACTAAAAACCTATTTATTGTTAAAAATTCTTTATAGGAATAAGATCTGAAAATACCACGAACGAAAAAAAAAAGAATATGAAAAATATTCAAAAAAAAAAAACGAAGATATACATACATATCGCTCATATGTGCTTATTTATAAAAAAAAGGTCTTCTAAAAAAATAATTCTTAATTATCAAAACAACTTAACGGCGGAATGATCTATCATGATCTATAAAATGGCGAAAAGTCATTTCCCAAAAAAAAAAAAACACTTGAACAAATATCAAATAAGATAGATAGATATTTATTTTCGTAGAATAAAGTGTTACAATTTACATGATTATTGTGAATACACACAGCTTGCACAGAGATATGATATTTAATTTTATATCTTACAACTTACAAAATAAATACAATTTTTGTAGGGAAATATAGATAATGTCAGTGCCGTAGCCAGGATTTTGGTTCGGGGGGGGCTTGCTTCCAAATTTAACGAGGAATTCTTTAAACAAAAAACTATATTTATTCCAATTTATTTTTTTTATTAGTTTTTAAATTGTATTTACTCGAACGAACATAGATACACTTAAATTTTTTTTTATACACACATTTTTTCAAAGCAGAAGACGTCTTGATTTTCTTTTTGACATGAGATTAATGACCTTATCTGGATCCACATTAATATCTGAATGAACAGATATCATAGCAAGTGAGCTTAATATTGCATTCCCCATAACGCTTCGGGACACTGTTTTAATCCTTTTCATAGTTGAAAAGGTTCTTTCAACACTAGCTGTGGTCACTGGAAGCGTGGGCAAAACCGTAAGCAAGAAGTTTATACCTCTAAAGTAAGTCTTGTCACATATATCAAGCAATTTTAAAACTTCTATAGAAGGATCAATCGACGATATTTTTTCGCACCAGAGAATGTACTCAGCTTTCCAAGCTGATAACGAAATTGCATTATCAAAGTAATATGTTAGCTTTTCTATTTCGTTGACTCGCCCAACTGCTGAAAAACCTGGGAGAAGAGCTTGAAACGACGATGGTAGAACGTCTTCGTTGACCATGAATCTGTCCGTAAGATTTTGTATTAACGAATCTATGCAAGGAATCAATACAGACACTCTAAAATAGGATTCAGGAGAAGAGGTTTCTGGATTGGAACGCGTTGTTTGTTTCAATGAAGTTCTTGGAGCTCTTAATTCAACTTCAAAAAAGTCTTCAGCAAGTTTAGATGCGGGTGAAAAGCCTCTCTGAAAAAATTTTCGGCTTTTTCTCTGATGTTCTTAAGAAATTAAATGAAATACCTAAAAAGTATCCTAAATTCAATACAAAATTGTATGCATACCTAAATAGTCTCTTGTTTCTTATCGAAGTGTTTTCAAGTAGTTGAGAACTTCAAATAAACTATACCTACCTGGATAGTCTCCTTTTTTTTATAGATTTGAATTTAGTATACTAGAAAGTTTTAGATTTTATTTTAGACTTTCGGGGGGGGGGGCTTCAGCCCCTCAAGCCCCCCCTCTGGCTACGTGCCTGGATAATGTAACAAAAAACAAAAACGAACCCATTAATGATTTTTGCGAAATGATGAAAATGATGATATTTTTGAAAAAAAAGCTAATTGCGATATGATTAAAAAACATAATGTATAAGTTATGATATCACCCTCCCGAAAAAATATATTTCCAATTAAAAATATAAGTCATGATAGTACAAACAATTTTGGAGTTATGAGCCTCATTCTCATAAATTTGAGTGAATTCATTGGTCACAGCCACCCTAAGCCATAAGTGGTGGTTAGCAAATTATTTCCGGAACTAAAAAAAAAACAAGTGGGAATACCATCTGATATATGAGAAAATGGTTATAAAATGTTAACCAGTTCTATTATTTCGTCAGTCATTATTGTTTGAACTAAGTTAAAAAAGGTCTTATAAATTTTGAAATAAATGTGTACCTAGAAATTAAAAAACCATTTTTTGGAATTAAAATTTTCCTTTAAAATACCATTTCAACTAATTTTTAAATCAGTATAGGACACTATCGTTGAGTCATTTTTGTTCAAAATAATTTGTCTCTTTCCTTAACGTTGTTGAAAAAAAGCTTTGATTTTCTATTAAACTTAAATTTCTTTTTCATTTTTTTGCTAAATCATTTCACTTTATTTGAATTTTTTGTATTCTATAATTTTTTGGTATATACTACAGGGTGGTGCATAAGTAAAGTTATGATTTGTTTGATGAATAACATTTTTCTTTCTGATTTTATTTAACCTTGTTATTTATTAAAATAAAGATTATGGTTTGGAAATATGTTCACATTATATATGCCCATTGTTTGCTTCGAGCTGACGCGACGTGCTCTTTCAAGATTGTTTTAGATATTGGTCTTTGTGTCCAAATAATTTATTATCGACTTTCAAAATAAAATTAAACAAACTGTGGTTCTTTTTTCTGTGCCAAGTTTTTCAAAGTTAATTCTGAAAAAAAAAAAAAATACGTAGCAAAAACGTAGCCAAGGAAATTATTTAATCATTAAATCATAAAGTTACTTATGCGCCAGCCTGTATATCTTATAAAACGCTGATAATGAGCACCTTGTATGTCCGAAATGAATTCGATATTTTAATTATATTAGGAAATACAAATTTAACTTTTAAAATTAATCTTTAAAAATTATTTTGGCAAGAAAAAAGAATTTCTGTGATAAAAAAAAAAAAACAAAACACAAATTTGATTCAATCTTTTAAGTTTTAATTTTAAAATTGATTTTAAGTTACTCCGTTTGGTTTTTTTTCCAAATTTTTGGGGCTCATAATAATTGACATAAAAAAAGGGCGGATATAAGTTAAACTACTGCAAGTTTAAGTTAAACTTAACTGTTATTTATAAACTCATCAATAATAAGACACCGCGACCTGCAGACAAGATTAACTAGTTTAAAAGTATAGATAGTTGTTTTATATTCTCATTTTTTGACTCAATTCTTTCAATGGCGTAATATTCGCCATAGAAAGAATTGAGTTACATTAATTGCAAATGTTTTACATTTACACAGCAGTCAACATGCAAATTTTGAAATATGTTTAAGAAAAAATATTGGTTCACCTATTTTAAGTAGATATTTATACCTAATGTAGATTTAAAAATTAAATTTTAAAAAATTATATACTGATTCCTAAAATGAAATCTCCAATAAAATTATCAGAATCATTTTTTTTGCCAAGTACCTACTGCTGTTGTTAACTCGCATTTCCGTAGTTAAAATATTGATTTAGCATGCCGTTTGATTTATATAGGAATATGTATTATTGCGTCGCTTTTAGAGTTAGCAAAAGCAAGTTGAAAATAAAACCTTTTTTTATCATTTTACACCAAATGAGAATTATTTTAACTTAAAAAACCTTTTTCAATTTAACTTATCATCTATATATTGTCCCTTCATTTATTTAAACCCTCTTTTAACAGTCAATCAATAATTATTATTAAAACTGACATTAAATTTTTTCGTAGAAATTTTTCAAAATAAGCATAAGCTCACTTTCATAAGTACCTACCTCTCTATTCCTCCTATACCATATACTCTTAACAAAATCCACCCAATTTTAAATTGATAAATTATTAGATCACTTCTATACACCATCCACATATTCATTCATTCTATTCCACATCGCAAATTACACTCAGACTCATACCCCCTCCCCCTCTTAGCAGTAAAATGTCATCACAATGCCAATGAAGATGATGTTAACGATAATGTTTAATCGGAACTCCCACTTTGGCAAATTCAATTACAGTGATACGAATCATCATCTCGTACGTGAGACTGTCTGTATTACACGATGTTTCCGTTTCATTTCATCTTAGACATTTTGTTTATCCAAAATTGTATCTATTAACATTTCTAGAGAGTTTGTCATATATATTTATATACATATATATGAAATTAATTCCCCCGACCGACCGACACGACGACGTGGACGAAAACTAGAGCCCAATGTCTATAGAAATGACCAAATCCGAATTCAAAATAGACCAGCCAATAGGTACTTAGTTCCAGAAATCCTGACACACCGCACAACACACGTACCGAAAACAATTCCAGGACAATAAGTACCTTCTCCATATCATACAATATATCGCATTTGGTCATCGCTGTGGACAGAAGCAGCAATAGCAGCAGCATGCCCCAAGGAGAATTCCTATGAGCCTAATGTGATACGACTATTTGACCGCAATTATTCGGGCAATGCGTTGCGATGACCAAACTCGATTGCTTAGCCTAGGAATGGTGAATATCCTTTTTTGGGATTTTGGGTCGATTTGAAAACATAGAGGTTTAGATATACAATTATATATATATATGCATTAAAGGTAGGTATGGTACTGCTGGTTGGAATATGACATTTATTTACAGGGCCGGCCGTATTCAAAGAAATGACTAAACTGTTTTTATATATCATTTTTGTAGTGCGGTAGAGGGAAGCCGCTTTAAAATCCCGGGATATTTAGGAACTATCGCCGGAAAATTACCTGCAACACGTTATTTAACTTCGTTTGATATAAATTGCTGGATAACTTTCAACTTACTGCCTGAACACATTAAGAACAAACAATAGAATGCTGCAACTGGAACTGGAGCTGGAGATGCAACTGCTGTAAAAAAGTGTCGTACGTGCTATTTTGTATGTTCCCACAATGCAGCTGTACTGCTTTTTGTATATTTAAGAGAAAAAAAAATAATCACGGGCTTACTATTCACTTCCGATAATTTTCTTTTAATAATATTTTTTTGCGAAACAAATAACCACAAAAAGCTTCAATATTTTTTTTCGGCAATTTTTTTCTTTATACAAATTGAAACGTCAAAAGTGCTGCATGTGAAAAGTTAAAGTTGGTGAACTGCAGTTGCATTGTGTTGTGTTCGTAACATTAACTTTGTATATGTATTGAATATTTTGACAGATATTCCAGCTGCAGTTCCAGTTGCAGCTCCGTATCCATTGTTTTCAGGCAGTTAATTGCAATAAGAAAAATACGTCAAAATATATTTTGCCCCGAGGTTATCAAGAAACGAAGTGGAATATATGAGATAATGAACCAAAAAAACTGTGGCGATAAAAAGAAATACATTTTGTTTTTCGCGCGGAAAGAGACAATTTGCGGCGAAATTAGGAAATAATAAAGCTGAGAATCCACGATCACACTGCACTCTCAAGATGGCAGGTGAATACGAAAGCCTGTCAGAGAACTTTCTCATGAGTGAAGGAATTCAAATAATTTTGTATTTTTGATGTGTGAACATAAATGCCGCCGGCGGGCGGTAGGGTAAACTAAAACCGTGGACAATTACGTTGTGTTGTTACACGTTACGATACATTGATGTTATATTGGATACGTTCAATATTGGGGACGTTCCTTCGTAGCTCAAACTAAATAGAAAGGTCGAGTTGAGCTTGGGTCGAAATTTGGCTGACAGTTCGAACTCGCCGCGTTCTGTGATGTAAAACCAGCACTTAAATATTTAATTCGATGTTTACACATCTTAACCATGAGTCCCGCACTCACACTTATTTTATTAACGACTCATTCATGCGGCACATTGAATGAATATGACGTTGTTCTCATTGGACAGAATCCACCGAATTTTTTTGACGTCTCTGTACTTTATCGAGAAAGAGGTGACCAAGAAAGGCGTCTCTTTCTCAACATAAAGTGGGGGTATGATAAAGTAAAGAGACGTCAAAAAAAAGTCGGAGAAGAAAGTCCAATTGGAACATCGTCTATATGGATGTCAATCTTTTCATGGTGAATATAAACGTCAAAATGAGTCACACGGAGTATGCCCAAAGTGAACACCGGTTCACGAGTGATTGAAGATGCTTAATTTCTATACCTATCTACTACATACAAATGTCGACATTTAATTTTTCCACAATATCTGTTAAAATCTGTTATCTCTTATTTTGAGGCTTTCGAGTGAGATTTGATACGTCAAAATTTAGCTTATTGATCATTACTCCTAAGATTAAACAATTTTTCAAAAAATATTTTTTAAATAATTTTTACTAATTTAGTAAGTTAAGGTGGCGCAACGACATTAGCAGCGCCCTAGTGTGGTGAAGTCTGTCCGTTATTTTTCTATTCGTGTCATCTTTCCCACTGACACTGTCCCGCTCACGCAATTCCGTTTCTTTGCTAAGGGTATGTTCAGTCGTCAGTCAGGCGCCAATTCAACAGTTTCTTGTCCATTGATTTACAATGTACAGTATATTGAAACACACTTTAGGTATGGTCTGCATGTCAATTCAGAAAGGTAATAACACCCGCTGGTCTTAATGCTTTTTTATGGTGGGTCTTCTTGCCACTCCAAAAAGAAAAAAAGCCCGCGGTTGTTATTTGCTTTTATTTTGGAAATAAGACCCATGGGCTTTATTTCCGCGGGTCTTATTGTACTGCACCCCTTTTCCCACCTATCCTCCTTATGACTTCTCTCCTAGCATCCTCTTGCCTCGCATCAAATGGAATCAACAGGGTCTCAACTTCAAATCAAATGGAATCAACAGGGTCTCAACTTCTACCAGAAACCATCTCTAAGCCAATATCGGTGGTAATGGTCTTTCCTTTTTTTCATGACAAGATCTACTCTTGGACGATTTGTAAGTCCCTCGCAAGAGGATTAACGGAGGACGCGTGAAAATAAAATATTTCTGTTTTTAGGTGGCATAGGCTGAGAATCAAGCCCAAGACCTTCGGCTTAACAGTGCAACACACTAACCAGTCGCCACGGGTTACTAAAACTTAGATTTCTTAAAGGAATAAATTTGTAAATTTGGAGGAAGAGCTTTAGGATGAGCAGCTCTAGATGGGGGCGCTATAGATCTTCAGGTCACAGTGCAATAAGTCGGTTTCATTGTACAATTCATCTTTGTATATTTTCATCCCACTTAATTTCTAATCATGCTCAAAACAGCTCAAAGTGTTCTTATCCACCTTGGAGAATGTTCAAGCCTCCGTGTCATAAATAGTAGGACAAGGATCATTTGATTATACAGGAATTCAGGGACACCTTCTTAACCCAAAAAATCTGCGATTGGCATTTTTCGATCTCAACCTTGTCTAAAATTTTCATTTTTTAGCATTTTTAAAATTTAAAGAAGACTAATGTGCATTTTTTAAATAATTTAAAGTTCGATTTGACTGCTCAAAAAGCCACTAATACAGCCCTGCTTAGTAACAAACTCAGGCATGCAAAAGAGAAAGACAGATATAAAGAAATAGCTAGGTACCTACAATATGTACTCAGAGCAAGAGAATGCAATGCATTGAGTTAATTTCCATTTAATAGTGCCCTAGCTACAGAGAGTATTCATTTATTTTAATGGAATTCGCCAACCAGCGAACGATCTGTCTGTCCTCTTCCTCATGCCTTTTTGGCCAAATATACATAAGCTTAAGCACACAGACACCCAAACGAGAAGACACACAAAGAGACACGAACCAAGAGAAACCGAGCTGAAATAAAGCTAATTACCAAGCTATATCGAGAAGAGGTTTTTTATTTGCAATGCAAGAACTAAGGACCAAGGACCAGACCTTCTCGTTTGTTGGTCGTTAGTTCTGCAAACTGAGCTTGTACCTTGTGGTATAATAATCGAGTGAATGAGGAAGGGTATCATTGAGATAGAAGCGACACTGCGTTATGCATTCCCATCCTGATGACTGCTGATAGTGATTTTCGTAGAACAGCGGTGTAGCGGGACATACATATACCTAGCAACTACAGCAGAAGCCAGGAGCTGAAACTGACACTGAAACTGAAGCTCTCGCTCATAGTTTAAATCATTTGCATGCATATTGGGTTTATCGAGTTTCTAGGACTATTTTAATTTGCAACTTTTCGGGGGCGTTATGTATGTATATTTGGGCGAGTGTGAGTTTCTGTGTGTGTGTGTGTGTGTTGTTGTTGTCCTTTATAGGTGAGAGAGCCACCTTAGAGGTAGCGTATTGTATTCTTGAATAAATTAGTATTGCAAATGAGATAAAATGCTGATGAGCGTCGAATGCTTCTTTGTGGAGCTATTATACAGGTTCCAAATTGACATCCCTGTTTAGAGATAACACAGGAATCACTATGGTTGGGAAAACAAATGCGTGGTAGATATCTATAGTACCCACCTATAGGTTAGGTATATATTCTTACAGACTCATTTATACAGAGAACGGGGGAATCTTAAATTTTCTGTCGATAACAGAAGTTTATTTAAGTTTTCACTTCGAATGCTTCCCAAAATGGAGTGAAAATAACATCGATTCTTTATGTTATAACCTTATATAAGTTATATATATAAAAATAAAGACATTTTTATACAATAGGGTAAAATGGTATCCGAGATATGTATATATTTGGGGAAAACAAAAATGACTTCGGAAGCCAGACTGTATAGAGATATGCTTTTTCTAAAGGTTTTTGTTAACTGAGATATCTGTAAATAGGTACCTTACTTGTCTTCGGTTGATTGTATTTTATAGGTTATCGACATTTGAATAGCGTAAAGAAAAGTAAAGGTATAGTTGGCTCCTTGGATATATCGCTCGTAAAATCAAAAATAGTCATTCCATAAGTTTTCGTTTTCACTTTTATATAAATGTCAAATTTCTCCTACAGCCCTGGAAAATTAGAGAAAAAAGGCCAAACTTCAAAAAAAAATTGAAGAAAATGGGTTTAAAGGTCAATGAGGGCAAGAGCAAGTATATACTGTCGTCAGGAAAGGACACCCAACACCAACGTCTTGGACAAAAAATCACCATAGACAGACATAACTTTGAGGTAATTAAGGACTCCGATTCCGATATCAACTCAGACAATGATACCAGAGCTGAGATCAAATGGAAAAAACTCTTGCCAATCGTTGTTTCATCGGGCTAAGAAGGCAATTGAGTAGCAAAAGCCTTATCTCGAGCATTTAAAGTCTCCATGTACAAGACGATTATTATCCCGGTCCTGCTATATGGTGCAAGGGCATGATCCTTGTCAAAGGCGGATAAAAACAATTGAGGTTGTTTTGAAAGGAAGATTCTCCGGATGATTTTTGGTCCCGTGTGGCATCAACGGGGAGTGGAGGAGAAGATACATTGATGAACTATACGGGCTGTACAGCGACAACGACCTAGCCAAAAAGGTAAAAATCCAACGGCTGAGGTAGCTGGGTCATTTAGAGCGAATGGATACCAATGCTCCGGCCCGAAGAGTCTTTGTATCCAATCCCGAGGGACGGCGGCACGGTAGAGAAAGACTGCGACTCAGGTGGCTCACGCAAGTGGTAGCGGACCTCAACCAACGTGGCGTGCGAAACTGGAGACAGTTAGCTAGGGACCGAGCTGGCTGGAAGAAGCTTCTTGGTTGAGGCCCTGGTCCACTCCGTAATGTAGCGCCACCTAAAGTAAGAAAGTAGTAATAGAAGAAATCACCATATTTGTGAATCACATAACTCTGAAAGATGCAAAAGTTTTGAACGATTTAACAGAAATAAAGTCAACGTGGTTATTCCCGATATACATAGGGTAGAAAAAAGATCCCCAATCAATACGACGAACACAACTATGAATATGTAATTTGTCCATTTCATGCAAGAATCAGGTACCTGGAATATAATTATTTTGAAACTTGCGACTACACTAAGGCAAGAGAGAGAGAGAGCTCATTTATTCATCAATGAGTTATCTCTCTCTTGCCTTTATTTGTATCAAAGAGGCAAAAAAAAGAAGAAAACAAGAGATCCGAGGGCGTTTTCGCGATAACCTTAGGCTTGATGTAGATATTTGGATGATGGATTTCCTAGGAAGTGACAAATCCTCTAAGAGTATTTCTCATCTCAAGTGTTTCAATTTGGCAGAAAATTATAGGTCTCCGCCATTCCAGCCGCCTATAATAATTCGTGCACAGGGGGTTGAGAGGGTTATTCAGTAAAATCATTGTTTCTTCGTGAGATTTCTTGATAAATTAAAGAGAAATCACAGATCCCATGATCATTTTTTCGATCATGAAACTTCCCCATTGCCAAAAGAGTATCAAATGAGAATCTGCTAGAACTTTTCTTTCAAATCATTTAAAATCTTATTAAAGACAAAAATGTGTTATAAAAATAAAGCTCTTGATTTGAAAACGAAAACCTTTAATCATACAAGCTCAAGCCAATTGATTGAAGAATGCAATCCAATATTTTCTAGGAACTTCTTTCTTTCTCTTCTGAAGACGAGTTTCTAAATTTGTATCACTTTTCCTTCAAAACTCCTAATTCGATCTTATTTTATGGAATCTTAAAAGTATATGTATATGTGGCTTTAATCAGTGCAAAAGATGGCATACATTTACTAACACCACTGATAGCATTATAAATACTTAACACTCAAGAATACAACCAATTGAATTTCCCACCATCCGTACACCGTACCAAAAGCTATATACTCTTAAAAATTTTTAGCAAAGGGAATATTGTTTCAATTTATTCATATCGCTACGCGCAAAGTGTCTCTATCTCTGCACAATTTTTTCTTTTACCGTCTTTGACTCTCTTCATTGTGAATAAATCCATTTGGAATATCTTATTTGACGAAAAGTCCTCCAAGTCAAGTCAAGACTTTTCGCGGTCTGATAAGCTTGTGCGATTGGTGTGATGAAGAGTTTTTGATGATGGAAAAGAACAAAAATAAAAACGAAATGTACAAATTTGCGTATTAGATTAGGAGAAGAAATGGCTGGTAAACCAGGAATAAGACACACATTTACAACGCATGTATAATGTACCTATATTTGTATTGTACCTACTAACTCGTACTTATGATGAATAACTCCCCGAGGATGAAAGACATTTTACAGAAATCGAACGGAAATGGTTAACCCAATTCTAGTTACGTTATAAATTCATATCCAGGAGTTTCCGTTTATCTGAGTGGCATCTCTTTTATTGTACTTCTATACTTTCTTCTTTTTCTTTTATTTCCCTTCTGCTTTTCAAAAGTTTGACTTTGCAAAGAGAATATTCTCCCTTTTCCGATGATTGATGGTTGGGATTTTGTAACAGAGCTTGGAATTGAGGATGTGAGTTCAAATGGAATTGCATGACAACCATATTTGGAAAATGATTAATTGTTCAAAAATATCTGTGGAATATCTTTGTAACGTTTTCTCTTCTTCTTCTTTTTTATTTTATTTTATTTGTATGAGTAATAGATATACCTTACATTAAGTGGTTTATTTTGGGAAAATTCAACTTTCCCCCTTTGGCTTTTTGGTAGAGGTTCATCCATTAATATGAATATATTCCAAAAGCCGTAAACAACGCCACACGTATACCTAGGTAATCCCAGCATATGGATTTTGTGAATAGAAGATAGTCAATCGTATATAGATGATTATATGGCATTGCTAGGTATATTTGTTCTGAATCAGCGAAACTTATATATTCACATATAATTTACTTGTGAGTATATTACTAAATTGAACTTGGTTACATATTCACTATTCAGGCTATATAATGCTTTTTGATCCGAATTAATTACTGATTAAATCTATGCCACCATGCGGTTTGGTAATCCTTATTCGTTCACATAATTACCCCTACCTACCACAATATTTCTAATGTAAACCAAATTGATTATTATATATGAAATGCCTAAAAGAGATGTAAGGTGGTTGTGATGTAACTTTGTTTAAGTATAGGTATGATGTATTTCGTTTGAATCACGTGTTAGCAAACTAAAGTTTTAGGATATTTTGTGAATTTATTTAATTATTATTTAAGAGATATAGAAACTTGGATATGTGCTAACAAGTTTTAAACCTCAATTCCACCACACTCGAACTGAATTTGATCAAATAATAATATCCGTATAGTCTATATGGAAATATTTTAAACTCAAACGAGATTAAACTGTCGAAATACTTGATTCAAACTCAGTGTAGTTACTTTAAAAGTATCAGTTAAAAGTGCAGAAATCTTACAGTCGTATTTATTAGATTTTTGGCTACTTAGACTGTGTGTAACTATTTTCAAATTGGTGGAAATATGCTTTATTTAATAAAAATAAATGTCACATTATTCACGGTTAAGACAATCTACTCTTGTGTCTAAGTTAGGCAGCTATAAGACAACAATAAACAAGGTTTTAGAACATATTTTTCAAAATTGGACAGTTGTCTAAAGTTAGACAACGTTTATAAATAAGACCCTTAGTCATTTTGCTTTCAATTAAATAATAATCAATAAAGAACAACGTACTTAGAAACAATCTATATAAGTACACACATGTTCGTTTGTTCCTAAACTTAAATCTCCGAAAGTTCTTTACCGATTTCTTTGACATAATATTTCATTTGAATGTCTACGTCTTTTATATATAAAAAATGGCGCCATCTATTGGGCATTAAAGCCACACCCGCTATACTGAAATTCAGAAATTTCAGTTACTTACATAAATAGGAATCTTCAGAAAAATTTCAGTTTTGCTATCAAAAATCTTCAAAAAAAATTCGAATTCGCTCCCAGATCGCTGTTATATCGAAATTGCAGATTCCTTCCTTCGCTACCTACCATCCAGCTGAATTGAATTGAGTGATGACCACATATATAAAGTTATTAAAGCCTCAGCCCTGTTCGCTTATAATAACAACCGACGACGACGATGCAGCAAATGTAAACTTAACACAATTTCATGGCATCGACACGATATTTTTTTATAAAATTAAAACTCACTTTCACTTTGCACAACAAACCGGTAAACTTCAACTGCACCAGTATAGCTACGAAACGTGGTCAGTATATTTTAACGCTGTTCTTTTATAGCCATAAAATGAACAAACGATGTCAATTCCATAGAATTGAATTTGATCATTTAATTTTAATTTTCAGTTGAAATTGTATTCCTTCAAAAATTCATTCATATATAAATCGATTAAAAATATTTTCTTGTAATTTTATTTTCACTTTTTTCGAATAAAAAATAAGAAAACACTCGATGCACACCGCCAAAATTGAGAATAAAGATCGGTATTTACACGAATAACAATTTATTCTCTCTGCGAAATTCCAAGAAATTATGAAATTCCCAAATGAGCGAAATACACTTGTTTTTTGCATTTTTTTTTAAATGAAAAAGTCAATTTCTTATTCCATAAAATTGATTGAAAGTAAATTGATTGAAAATTACGTGAGTTACACGTAAACACATAAAATATCGACTTAGTTGCATTAAAAAAAAAAAAAACCTTTTAAAACAAAAATTTATTAGCATATTTTGTAAAGTACATACATACATAATATGTACCTGAACAATATGTATAAAGGAAGATTTCCATTTAAAAATCAACTTCCTGGAAAGTTATAAAAATGTATTGAAGTTCTTCTATGTTCTGAACACAAAATTTCAAGAAAGCTTTTCTCATAGGTATGAACAAAAAAGTTCTGGCTTCTTTTTAACTTTAAGCAGGTTAACATTTGATTTTTTTTAATACTAAATAATAATTTACCTTGTTTTAAATTCTTTTTCATTCCCAAGAAAAAAAAAATATTTATAAAGGTTGAGTTCTTGGTAAACATTATCAAAGTCTTAAAACATTTTAAATAATTCTGTGTTCCTTCTGTAAATCTATATAATATAGTTTATCGGCCATGTAAAACGATGAAGTTTTGCTAAAAGTAAAGCTGAACAAAAAACGGAATGAAATAGTGAATCAAAGCTTGGTAAAATGTTAGTTTACTTTGCGCGTATTCAATTCGCTTGACTGATGGAGAATTTCTCCATTGTGATTTTTTTTTTTTTTTTCATTTTAAAGCAGAACTGAACTTACTTGAGGAAATTTATTTTAAAATAAAAAAAAAACTTTGAAAAGGAATTCTTCCATGAGCCTTATGAGTATTCGATTTTTTTAATGTAATCCACGAAATAAATAAAAAAACGAATACATATTTCAAATAAATATACAATAAAGATTTTCGTACAACAATATTAGGTATTTGTATGCACATAGGTAACTAGGATTTTAATAATCAAAAATTAAATTAAAAATTGTATTGGGGCGAGGAGACTATTTCCCCTCGTTAAGGCGAGCGATGCAATTTTAACTAACAAAAAGATCTTTGGAATAAATTAAATTGCAAATTGAAGTCACATTAGAGGAAACTTTACTTCATTATTTTCCAATTAGGTTAATCAATTTTATTATTGCAATGATCGAAATCGTTTTCAATGAACAGCTGATTTTTGTTTCAGAAAAGTGGAACACAATCGTTCCAATAAAATGTGTTCTATTTTCTTTCTGTGCTCTTCTGTTATTATTTCGTTTAATGATCAACTCTAACCTCAAAAACTAATTGTTTTGTTGTGGCTTGGCACATGGCTTGTTGCTATTCAATTATTTTATTGTATTATTTTATTGAGCGGTCAATAAATACTGTGATTATTGTTTTTTATTAATTATTTTTTTTGTTTTGTGTTTTTTATTTTATTTTTTACAAAGTCGAACATAAATTTTTGAGTATGCGAACGCTGAGCTTCCTTCATAAAATTGATCAGGATAAAAAAAATAAACATATATATATATAATGTGATTGTGTGTATATATATAAATATAGAAACTTTTATTAATATTTATGGGCAAATATAATTCTAAAATTGTCGATCGGGACCCCTCACGGACGCGTCTTGCTTCAGGCAGTGAAGTTTTGTCTAGAAGCCAAAACACTTACAATAATGGAAATTAATAGAAACCAACAATCAATATTAAAAAAAAAAAATTGGTACGCCATTTTTTAGTATTAATTAATATGGAGTTAAACAAATCATTATTTTATTTTGAAAATTTTGATATGCAATATTATTTAAACTTGCTTAAAAAAAAAAGACTTAAAATCGGTTTAAATCTTATGCATATTTTTAAAATAATTGTCGATAACGATAGTTTTTCAGAAACTATCGAACCTATCGTAAAACAAATATATCGATATTTTACCAAATCTAGCAGAACGTTATTAGTTATTAGAGACGTGCAATCTGATCTACATTGGGACAACTAAGAGATCACTGGAGACGAGATTAATCGAACACAAAGCGGATATTCGTAACAAAAGAGAATCCACTGGGTTATCACCAAAGATACTGAATATAAAGATAGGAATCCTCGGCTGTCAACCGGGTTTGCCTACAAGCTGAAACACGCACACATATGCAGTTGGCGTCCACTGACCACGAATTATTTGCACACATATACAGTTGGCGTCCATTCACCACGAAAATGGCAGTTATTTTGAAAATTCAATGGGTATGTTCAAAAAGTATAATAAATGGAACAACCAATTGTTAAGTGCGTACCTGACCTTATTTGTGGCAACAAATTTAATATTTATAAATTAGGTTTAAAAATTTATATTCGTTTCTCATATTTTCTGTTGTTATGGTTTGTTCTTTTCCGTGATTGTTATGTGTTGTATTTTAGTCTTGATGTAGTGCAATTTAGTATATATACATATATTTCTCCTGAAAACTCAGAATAGAATCAATACAAACTGTTGTAAAATATAAAATTAGCATTTGTAAAAATGCAGGGATCTTCATAAATACTTCCGTATTTCAGCTTGTTTGGTATTGAATTCTTTAAAAAAGAAAAAGTCAAATATTGCGAGTTTCACCTGAATCCACCCGGAAAGTTTGAAATTTCAATTTTGGCCAATTGTGAGTTTCACCCGAAATTTCATTTTTCAAAAATTCCCCTTATTGTGAACATTCATTACGTTCATTTATTTTTAGTTGACGAACGAAATTTCGGTGGTCAACAAAAGAACATGTATAAATTCCTAAATTTTTTATTTCGGAGTGATAAATCTATCACTCACACTCCCCCAAAGTGATGGAAGAAAATTTCTGTATGAGGAGAATAAAAGGACAAGTTTTATAATAGTGAATAAATATCTACTACCTTACAAAATTTTATATTTGTCTTTGTCTAACTTTAAAAACCCGTAAAAGGTAGGTATTTGATATATTTTACCCACACTTTATTTCACTCTTTGTATAAAAATGTTTTAAAACGAATTATTCATTAATCTATTTATTTAATCAAATAATTTACAAGTCAAATTATTAAAACGAAGCATCTGCAACGTAACTTTTAATAAACTCAAACGATGTGTTATCAGATGTATAACCATTGAATAAAAAATACATTTAATCCTGATTTGTAAATCAGTATCTACTTTCTACTCTGGAGGGTAAATGGTTTGTTGAAAAGAGTGTTTTAAGAGTAAAGAAAATAGACAACGAATACATGAAATGTAAAAAAAAAGCCTTCGTAACTCCATTTTATTCCGATTCAAATACAGCCTAAACGAAAAAGTTTACCTTGAAATTTTTTTTTCAAAGTGCGACAGCATCTTTAATAAAAAATATTTCAAACACATCCCAACAACAATTTAACGGGGTGAGTTTGTTCTGTTTGACAGTTCAATTTTTTTTTTTTTTGTGAAAACTGTTTAAATCATCCAAATTAAGCAAGTAGTTTTGAAATAACAGCACTTTGTATGTAAAGATTACAAGAATTTCAATAGAAAATCATGCGAAATTCTCGTTAGGGTTACATATAAAGTGCTTTTATTTTAAAACTACTTGCTTAATTTGGATGATTTAAACAGTTCTGAGTTCTTATTTATGTCCTCTTGCTTTATTTGAAATCCATTTTCAATTTTATAAAAAACTTAAAAAAAAGTCCATCTGAAAGTAATTCGGCCCTTGCTCAATTTGAAGAGCCAACTCTCAAGTTGGTGCCAAAGCAAACACATTGGGTCATCCACGTTGATATCAATTATTGGTGGAGCGGGCAACAAATTCAAGATTTTTTTAATTTTTGAGATAGTTTTCTAAACGAGCTACGGCACGATATTATATTTGAGATGCAGACGCGAATCTGAAATAAAATTATTCAGAGGATTTGCACGATTTCGGCGACCGACCGTGACGTTGCGATTCACTTTGGATAACAATTGCGATTACAATAAGCAAATACTTATTTCAATTGATTTATTTTATTATTATTTACTAGAAATCTTGTTTTTTTAACAAAAACAAAATAAAAATAGACCAAATACGGAAATAAATTTTTCACCACCGCAGTTTCACAAAAAAAAAAAAGAACTGTCAAACAGAACAAATTCACCCCATTAAATTGTTGTTGCAATTCACATCTATTCACCGACACGATCCGAAATTACAAATACAACAATGTAAACAAATGGGTTTTGGAGGGTGAAACGTACGAAAGATTCATATCTTTATAATTCAGTATCTTTGGTTATCACAACATATACTGGAAACTGGACACTCTGCAGACTTTGATAATACAACAATAATGGACAAGGAAAAGAGAACAAATAATAGATACACACTAGAAAGTCTACGTATACAACAAAATATTGACAAAACGATGAATACACAGGAAGATAGAGACAACACAATAGCTAGTTATTCTCTTGCATTAAGAGCGGTGTAATTTATGATTAAATTTAAATTGTTTTATTTTTGTTTTATTTGGTTTTTTTTTTTTAAAGTGCTGTGCTGTAGGTTTTTAATTTTTCGTTTAAATATTTTCAAATAATGTAATGACTCATTTTTATTTTAGAAAAAAATCCAAAGTTCAAAAATTATCATCATCCAATAATTATAATTAAATGTAAACAAAAAAATTTTTCCATATTTAATAAAAAAACCCCTGATGAAGTCGAGAAATTACGACGAAACGTAGGGAAAAAATATGAAATAAAGTTTTTATTTGCATATAGAAGGAAGTGACCAAAAAAGCCCGATTTTTCAAAAAACATTCATAGTTTAAATAATTGGTCAAATTATTATTAATTCAAGTTATTAGTTTTTCTTTTCACTGTCAATGACAGCCAAGTTTCAATGATTGCTATAACCTTCTTATCAAAAAAAAAAAGTCCACAATTCCACTGATTTGTATTTCAATGATGGTTTTCAATGAAAGCTATAACTGGCCACTAACAATTTTATCAAAAAATATAAAACATTTTTGCTTCTGGTTTTCTAATTTTCCACTTAAAATTAATAAGAGCAGTCGACATAATAAAAAAAAATACTTAATAACGTAAAATTAAAAAAAAAAAATTGTTACAAAAATTTTTTTTTTTTAAAGATTCGTGAAAATGACAAAAGTGGGCCTGACTCCTGTCACCAGATTCGGTAATAGGGGTAAACAATGAAAAATAATAACGTCTGCCTTCAAAATTTCTTAAACTTCAAAATTTAAGCTTTCAAATAAGTCTTTTTTAAATAAGAGAAAAACTGAAATAAAAAAATATAAAAGTGTGGCATAAATAGGCGGGTTTTTAAAAAGAAAATATACATTATCATAAAATTGATATTTAAAACTAAATTTAAACTTTCCAGTGGTGTAAGCAAAGGAAACAACTCAATTAAAATTAAAATAAGCGTTGTAGCAAAAAAAAAACTACATATGTCATGCTTACACCTCAAGATAGTTACAAATTTTCTTTATTTGGAGCTTTATCATTTTTTCCATTTAACAGAAAAAATTGAGAGGTCCAAATAAAGATTTCCATCACTCAAAGTCATTTTTCTTATTTAGTAAAAAAGTATACCAAACAAAAGCAAAATTAAATGATTAATTATTTTGCGCCACTTTGCATAAAAATAAATTTTAAAAACAGACGTTATTTTTCTGCTTTTATCCCATTTTACATTTTACATAAAAAAAATATCTAGTCCTTAAGTGATCCTTAAAGTCTATCCAAATAAATATAAATTTTCAAAAACAAAAAAGAATTTTTTTTAAATGTGATGCATTTTATGTTAGCACCATTCACCCTATAAATATAAAAATTTTGAAAATATTAAGCCACCCCTCACTTAAGGGAACTTTCAATCACAAAAAGAATTTTTAAAGCATTATTCTATAGCAAATCTGAGGAAATTTGTTATTTCATATAACTTAGGTTGCTGAGATCTAAGTAAAGGTGTTGCTTTAATGTCTAACAAATGGCACTGGTTTAAAAAAGTACATAAAAACAAAGTGCGAGATTGTGAGCCTGATTGATCCAGCAATTGTGCGCCCACCACAAAACGCATCATGATTTTCCAACTGATCTACTTTTAATCATATAGGTATGAAAAAAATAAAAAAAAAATACTGCTCTTATACAAGAAAAAAAATCATTTCGTATTCAACTTATTTAAAGAAATATTCAAATTCACAAAATTTTTATTTCCTTAATTTGGTTTATTTTTCATTTTCATACAATATATTTTAGATTTGTTATTTTTATCGTTTTTTTTTTTTTTTTTTTTTTTTGTATATAAGCTCAAGTAGCTTTTGAGAAGTTCTATTGTATAAACCCTTTTACTGAGTAGTAAGCATACTCCATTTATTTTCTGTTCAAATATTGAAGTATAAGATTTATAGGACGAACATAAATACAGACATCAAACAACTCGCAATGATTCTATAAGACAGAAATTCTGTAAGGAAGTATGTATATGTAAAAGAAATCAATAATTCAAATATTTGCTTTACAACTTAAGTCCATCTAACAACGTCCTCTGCTTCTGTTTACAAAAATATATGTAGGTATATGCATACCCTTTAAGGATGAAAATTATTATTATTAAATTGAATGCTTGCTGTATATTTATATCGCAGCCCAAAGCATCATTTAATCAGATTCTACTGTTCTAATTCTACAAAATATTCGAGGACATTATCTTCATTTGATGTTGATTGTTTTTAGGTAAACGACTATTCTATATCTTAAACAGTTATACAAAATTTTAGCAGCTATATGAATGTGTATATTGTGACGAATTAAAATTTAACAGAAGAGTCAACTTTGAACAATTTGTCTCTGCTTTTATAAAAAAAAAAATAGAACTGAATTTTTATTTATTTTTTTTTTTCCTTGAAGGTTTTGCTGCATAAATCCTTGAAAAATTAGAAAACAAAATCAATTTTTGCTTATAGTTATGAATGGCTTGGCTACCGAGCTTTTTGGTTCTCCACCGCACTACCACTATGCCATTCTAATTAAAATACCTCTTTTCTACATGATTTTTGACATTCATTTGTACCAACCTACCTACATACGTAAGTATTTAAATACGAGAGGAAAAAAAAACCCTTGTATAGTTTTGTTTTTTTTTTTCATATTTCAGTGAGAAATTATAGAATGTGCCATGGTGAAGGTAATGTACATTTAACCTACTTTCTGGTAATTTTTTTGAAAAGTATTTTGTATGCTATGAAAACAGCCCCATCTGTCGTGCATTTACCTACCTACATAATACCTACATATGTATATATATTTCTATGTATAAAGACAGACGCAAAAGCAAAACAAAAAAGTTAGAATAAATTGTTTTGGTGCAACGTGCAACACGCTTTAATTTTTTTTTTTTATTTTCAACATAATATATGCTGTCTGATCTCCGACACGTATACAATCTCTGCATTATGTACAAAGGTATGTGTTGGTGATGCAAGGTAAAAAACACTAGATTGGTTTTATTTTATTAAAAAAAAAAAACATTCTGTTTTTATTATTTAACACAAAATTAAAAGAAAATATCTGAAGTTTGTTGGCATATTAGCTTTATTGTATAGAAAATAGCTTCAAGAACTCGCTTCGCAAGTAAATCATTATTTTTAAAGTTTTAATAAGTTACCTATTTAAAAAGTTATCAAACTCGTTAGTGCCGGAAAAGTAGCTTTAAATATTTACAAAACATTACTGTGAGGAATTTTCTGATTGTTTTAAGGAAACAAGAGTTTAAATCTGCGCTGTCCGCCATTTTGATGCAATTTTCTCGATTTCTATTGATTACAGAAAAGTAGATTTTACGTAGTTTTATCTAATAAAATATTTTTTAAAGAAATATTCGTAATATTATTTATACTCCCTCCAAGTCGAACCCGCTTTAAGTACAGTTGAATTCCAGGTGTGTTTACTTGGTGTACGATTTGTTTTTTTTTTTATAAAAAATGACCAATTGAACCAATATTTTTTACCCCTATTATTTAAGACTCAGGGGTGGAATCGGCTAAGGTAATAAGTGATTAGTCGCATCAACCATAGTCACATGTGATTGTCATAGAGTTTTCCGTCTGGGTAAGGTTATTCAACTCAATTAAATTCAATTGAAAAGTTTCCAATTACATTTTTCAAAAACATGGTTGCCATGGTAAATTTTTCAAATATTTGTAATAAGCTATCGAAATAATAGAACAAAAATGAAGTCTGCGATAAAACTCTTATATTTTCTTCATCTTCTGGAAAGTATAGGAAGCTTTTTTGGTCAGGAGAATGATTATTTTTGTTTATATAAATAATTAAAAAAAAAATCCTACAGTTTTTATAGGCTGGTGGTAACTCTAGTCGTACTGCCGCAGAAATGTCAAATTTGTTGGAAAAAACAAAAAACAAAATTAATTGGTTGATTGTGACTCTCACTTATCACAGAATCACCTTACACGATTCCACCCCAAGGCAATAGAAATTACATCCGTGAAATAAGCTTTGTTTGACAGATAATTTATGGCATTAATTGCCGTGTATTTTTAAGCAAGTCCATATAGAATTAACGAAGAAAACAACATCGGAGTAAAACGATTTACACGTAAATATGTATATACAATCACAAGTTATGGACTTAGCTAAGAACAGATTAACTTTAGTCCAGATAAAAACTGTATTACCGTATATTGCTGTATATTGCTATCGATAGTTTGTATGGAAACGCCAAATTATCTGAGTTATCGACCCTTATTGCGAAGATCAACTATCAATATTGTTGATCCGTTGTGATTTTTTTTTAAATAATGTATTGTGAATGAAAAAAATCGGTCTTGTGAAGAAGAATTTTCATCGATTTTCTTGTCAGCTGTCAATTTTTCTTTCAATCGTAAATTTGTAGTTGATGAGTTCGTGCTCGTTAGAAAAATAACTACATAAAAAAAAAAATGTGAGTTTCGAATTGAATATGTAAGTGATAACATTTATACATTTTTTTTTATTTTCAAAGGTCTCAAAAGCATTTGGCTTTCTAATTCCAAAGGATTGGATGATTTGTCATGAAAACAAAATCGTGATCATTGTTATAGAATATTTAATTTAATTTTATTAAACGGAATAATTTTCTATATGAGTTTTCTTCTTATTTTAATGTGACATGGCTGATTTGTTTTTGGTTTGCATGCTTGCCACAAAGCTGAAAGGGTAGTGATGGAATTTTGTAACAGTGATGGGTATGTTTGCTGCGATGACCTTTGGTAAGTCTCGATGTCTTTTTTTCGCCTAACTCCATATGGACTTGCAAAAAAACAACCCTAATGTTTGAACTTGATTTTTGAAATGAAAATTTGATTTCTGAAGTCGCTTTCACCGCCGCCGCAAAGTTGCCCATTTCGACTTTTTGGTTGCTAACGGCAACACTTACAATACCATGTTATACATTTTTTTAAGGCAAGAAATTCATGAATTGTGCTTTTAAATTAAATTTTTTTTAGTAAATAGTTCTGGAAAAAATAATTCTAGTTCAGCTCTAAATTTATGCAGCTGAAGTTTTGATTCGAGACAATGGCTGAGGCAATTCCGATTATTGGCTTAGCCAATTACCCAAAAGTGTGCGAGTTTCTCAAATCAAGCCATATGTTTTCCTAAAAACATTCATATTCATATTCATGATAAATTGCCAAACTAAACTAACCTCAAACCAAGCGAGAGCTGTCAAATCAGCTGTCTCTGTGACAGTGTTGCCAATTTAAAGTTCTTCGTCTTTAAATTACTTGTGTTAGTCCACAATTTATTATTGATCAAATATATTTACAAAAACTTACATACATATTGTATCCTTAGTTTTGAGTTGTCAAATTTATGACATAAAAACATCTTGATGCTTTACAGATTTGCTTGTGAATACTTCTAGCAGATGAAACTAATACTATTTTTTTTTTTTTTGGAAGCTAGTGTTGCTTTGTTTTCACAGTCACTATTTTGTTTTCCTTTTAATTTTTGGGAGTATTGCCTTTGTGATATCTCCAGAGAATTTTATTTAAAAAACGGAAGTTTTCGTCTGTGTCCATGTTCTTGAAAGTTCAACAGACAGAGAACTTCTTCCCCAGGTACCAATTTGTTTACGATAAAAATATGAAGCTGTATTTGACTTGATGTTTTAAATATGGAATGCCTCTTTGTTCATAAATTCACAAAGTACTTCCATGCATACGAAAACATGTTGATTGTTGCTAAAAAAGTTTCTTGAGAACTCTGCTAATTTTCGTATACGTTTTGTGCCTTATCTAATTATCTCCTCCTTTTAAGCGAAGTCATATCCAATTTACCTATCTCATTTTCCTTCATCTCTTTTGTAAGATTCATCTTGAAGATAAGATCAAGTCAATAAATAAATATTGTACCCAACTTACGCTTTTATTCGGCTTGATTTTTTTCCAGAATCACAACACTCCTTTTCTATCAAAATGGCTAAAATGTTCATTGTGAACTTTTTGATCTTTTAACTTATATCCCTGCATCATAAGAGTCGCCACTTATTTTTCGCACTAAATTGTTTTCCCGGACCCTTAACTGCCTAATTAAAAATGATGTTTCAGTTTTATTCGATTTGTTGTTGTTGTTTCTTTAATTTTTCATTCATTATGTTTGATTTCTTGCGTTTTTTTTTTTTTTTTTTTTTGTTTTTCCTTAACAATTTATTAAATAACCCAAGAATATTTTCCGTTGTGCTTTCGCAAACATTTCGCTATTTTGTCCGACAAAGCAGAAAAAATTTGTTTCGCAACAGCAGCTTAACCTTCAAAACTAATATTTATGAAATTCAAATTACTTATATTTCTATATTCTCACGAGATATTTATCTATTTTTACAAAAAAAAAAAAAAAAAAAAAAACAACAACAACAACATTAACAGTAAAAATCTTAAATTGCTTTGTCGAAATTTATCATCCGCCTCCACCTCCATCAGACCGACCCCACAGAAATGCTCTTAAACATATAAAACTAATCCTTCACAAGATGAGAGTACCTCTTACCCCCAGAAGTATGTGGCTATGTATGGTCTTAGATATAAACCGAAAATGGTTATAAAATTTACATAAAATGGTCATATTCGTAGTCTTTTGAAGAGCAATTTGTTCGACTCATTTAGCCATAATAATTGGCCAACAACAACAACACAGTTGTTATAAATTAAGTTCTTTCAACAAAAAACTATACTCATATAAATAAGCCATAGAGTAGACCGATAAAGTTTCACACACTCAAACACCCCTATACACTCTTATGAAAGTTTAATGCTTGCTTTTACTTAAAAGAAGAAGAAATACAACAACAAAATTAAAAAATAGGCAATTAAGGAATTCAATTAAAATTCAAACTTAATAAAGTTCCAACTTCCACTAGCTAGATACGTTAAAGTTAAAGTTGTCTTTGTGTTTGTTGTTGTCGTCATTCTCTGTTGCGTTATCTCTTATGTTCTGCTCTGATGTTTGTGTTTCTGTGTAAAAGTAGGTTCCTTAAGATTTTTGCCATCCTTTTGGACATTTGCAAGAAAACCTCAAACCGATCAAATGAAGAGTTACCCTTAGATTCCTGACCTCAGCAATTAATTCAAAGTTTGTCGTTTGTTCTTACCATGATGGCTTCTGGGATAGGCTGGAGAATTGGATGGCTGATGTGTGGTGTGGTAAGGCAAGAGGTGAGGTGGGTAGTGTGAAACGGGAATCAAAGTCTTAACCACCGCATGGGTTTTCCATCTTCCTATACACGCAGACATAACTTTTGTTGTTCCTCTCATTTCTACTCAAGTTTAAGTCGAAGACGATGACGATGGCGAAGATGACAACGACAACGACGACGGAGGAAGTGAAAACTCATTTGAAGGATCTGTCCTTAAAGGAACTCTGCTTCCTCAACACACATGATGTTTGTTTGCTTTTGGCCTACAGAGTTCTCCACATTGACACACATTCACTGATGCATGTCGTCCGTGCTAGTTAATTAAAGAAAAAGGGTTCTGCCGATGGCAGTAATGAGCCATTTACAAGAGAGGGTAAGTATAAAGTGATGGGCCTCAAGGACTCCACCATATACATAATCCTGTGTCATGGTTGGGAAATCAGTGTGTGCCTTAAAACTCACTTGAAGGCAAATTTTACTCACAAAGCAAACTAAGCAAGACTTACCCAAATTATAAGTTGAAACAAAACAAATATCATTTATACCACGACATGGCACCCCACCGACCGACCGATCCGAACCACCAACCCACGAGTATACGACAAGAACTATATAAGATCTAGGATACCATTTTCTTTAAGTGTTTATATGTTTTTAGGGCGTAATTTTCCAGACAAATACGAAATAACCAAGTGAAGTATCCTGGCATCATCATCATCATCAGAGTGTGTCGCAATAAGGATGCCTTTGCCTGTGTATCTATTTTCAGATCTGCACCATTCTCTTGAACGAACTTAATGTGTGCGCCTGATGAACTGTGACAGGATAGGCAAGGCAAAGGCAAGGCACAAGACAAGTTTTCTTCTTTCAACACTAGGGATATAGACTTGATAGAGGTTTATAATAAAATTAAGCAATTAAAATTTTTCTGCTACACAATATACAATTCCATCTGTGTGTTGGTGTGAGTTTAAGTTCTCTATATACATATGTGTGTGTGTGTTTTTAATGAATAGAGGCGAAAGGTGGTTATGGCTGCCACAAAAGCTAATTAGGACGCGCGTTCCCCAAGCATGCATGCATGGTAACATAAAAATTGTTTTAATGGCATATTGTTTCGGGTTTCAATGGCGTTCATTGTGTTTAGTGTTTGAGGTTACCTCAGGGCATCATTCTTTTGTTTTATATATTGTTCAAGTTTAGTTCTATTTTTTTTTTTTTTTTGTGTTCTCTTTTTTTTTTTTTATTTGAAGAAGAAATTAATTTAATAGTTCTCCCATTGAATTTTCTCTTGCAAAACAAAAACTTATAATCTAAGACATGGATCAAGATAGTATAGAGAATATTATAAAATTGGTTAATGCATTAGAACTTTAGCTTCTATCATACTAATGATCAAATTAAGATTCTTGTTTTATCCAAGGATTTTAAAATTTTATAACTTTGTTGTACTTACATACAATCATACATTTAATGTTTATTCTACATTTTATAAAATTTAATTCGATGGGTACATAATATTTTTAAATTTTTACGGGTTTACTGGAATTTAAAATGTAGGTACCTATGTTTTGGTTCCCAGACCCAGATTTACATGTGTATTTATGAATAATTGAGAATTTTTATACATTCTTGCTTTGGTGGCATTTTGAACATTCTTAACATTTCGTCTCTAAATTAAAAATCTTTTCGACACACAAAAATTACGATTTCAACAAAAAATTCTTTACGTTTGAGCTTTGAAAACCATGGCGTCACTGTTAAAATTGTGGTGTTAAATAGAACACCAATTCTGTCATAATGTACTCAAAGGAAAATACACGTAATCTCAAATCCCCAAACAAAATTCGAATCCAAAGAAAAAAAATCCCCACGGGGTACAAAATACCCAATAAATAAATCACGCGATTATATTACTTAATTCACTACTTGCACATCTTCTTTTTTGGGATTTTATCTTCAAGTGATTTTATCTGGGGGATTTTGTTTTTATCTGGTTTTAAAATTAAGGATTTTGGCTTAAGGGAATCCTTTTTTTTAGGATTATGGCTTTTTGACAAACATCACTAACCCGTGATCAAAGCACGTGATTCATCAAGTTAAATCAACAGTTTTTTCATATGGCCTTAACTAGATGTTACTGATACCGACAAACGGAACCCATACCACGATGAACATTCTGCGATTTAATCGCACTACAGTGACATGTACTAGACACCACAAGCTCGTCTGATTGAACGCTTTGAGGACTATTCACATGAAAGCGACCAACCACCGACGAATAAAAGAGCAAATGGGACTTATAACAAATTTAAGTTTTAATTACTAAAATAATAGAAATTTTAGAAAATAAATTTTTTTCTCACGAATGTTGCAGTCTGATTGTTATGAACTGTCAAAATCTATTCGCGTTCCACATATCCATCCACACTGCAATGACTGAATTGTTCGCGGGTGAATAACCTCAAAATCATTCTTGTTTTTATTTATTTGGTGATTGCTCATGGCTGAAACAAACATTTAAACGTAATTCGCGACGAATTAAAAAAATACTTTATGAACGAAATGTAAAAATTGACGAATGTTCGTTCATTCGTTGGTTGTTGGTCGCTCTCATATGAATATAGTCCTTAAGACTTTATCCTTTGGGGATTAAAGAATATTCAGGATAAACGAATTGCAAATAAACCGCAAACAATTTTTGCCTTCAAAATGATAACATATCAAGGAAATCCAACCAAATTTAAGGGAAAAAATCATCGAAAGTTTGACCTCCCGGATACGTCATCAGCAACAGACATTTGAACAATGTTATATTCCATAAAATGTTTTATCAAATAAATAAAACACACACACAGCTATTTATTTACAATTAAAAAACCTCTTTAAAAGTCCCTTTATGTTACCAGGAATTATATTGTTTTGAGAAAAGTGTCAAAAGGTTACACTCGTACATAACGCTTTTAAAATAGAAAGTTTTTTTTTTATTAAAAATATCTACCAACAATTTTTAAATACGAATTCAAAAAAGTTAAAAGCCATAAAATCAAATTACCCACGCTATTTTGGCCCATACAGATGACAAACAATTCAATTTCTAAACACTCAATTTGCTGGTTTCGAGGAAAACACGAAAGTATTTTTTAAAAGTCTATTTATAGAATTAAATGAATGTCATGAAAATCCAACAGCAATTAAATAATAAAAAGAATGCTATGAAAATTGGATAAAGTAAAAATTGAAATAGTGTTACTGAAGTGATTGTTATTGTAGAATTTTTAATTTTAAGCGTTTGAAATATGAGTTCACAGTAAACAAGGAAACAAAAAAGTCCAAGAACTAAGGTGTGTCTGAGTCATTTATGTAGAACGGATGGATATAAGTACCAATGTTCTTGCAAGGAATGTCTTTGATTTTACCGCCGCGCCGCGCCGCCGTTGCCTCCGCCGCAGAGGGTAGAAGAGTACGAACATTGATACTTACAGCTAGTATCCCAGCTGGTTGCAGAACGCTTTACCTTGTAGCACAAGTAAATATATAACTAACTGTATAAAAACTTAAATTAGTCTTAAAGTTAATGACGCAAAATTTTAAACAGTCTGATGTTAAGGTATAAGCATGATACTGTAACGATTTATTTATTATTTAACTACTTTTAAAACTAACGACTTATTCAACGCCTGTACAGAACACCTAAAAGTATGATCTTACAAATAACCATCCAAATATTAAGTGGAGACTTACAACGTCATACCTGCAAGGGTCGTGTCTAAACTAACACAAGTGGTATAATTCAATTCGCCGCCGCTAGAAAAGGAAAGTACCAGAAGCCTTAGACCAGAACATTCAAGAGGAGTGTAGAACCATTCATCTCGCTATAAAAAGCGATGTACGAGAGCGAGTGGCGACAGTTTATTTTTGAAAGTGATTGCATAAAAATCGTTGTTTAAAAGTTGTGATTATGAATTGCATACAATTAAGAGTGGTGATTAATAAAACGATTAGAAGTGAAATCAAGTGCGTTTTACTTATAAAGGAAATAAGTGGAAGTTAATAAATAAAGGAAATAAGTTTTATTACGAACCTTGAGTAAACGTTACAATACTAATTAACAATTTAATAACATTAGATACTGCTTTTTACTTAAATGTTTTAAATAATTTTTGGTGTTAGGTCTTTTCACCCAAAACCATAACGCCCAAATTGAAAAATATCGCAATTCATAGAAATGGTCATATAGCCCAAAAAGTCAACAACAAAAAGTGGCAAAAAACCAAAAACAAATGTCATAATGCCCAAATTCATTTCCAAATGAAAGAACGCCCAAATCGTCAACTGTCATTCTGTCCAAAAAATGTTTGAATTTGAGTGTTATGACATACACGCCTTCGTCGTCCTGGCATTTATTTTGGGGCTTATGACAATTTCTATCGTTCTTAAATCTTATCATCACCCAACGCCATAAGACCCAAATCAAAAATTAAATGTCATAACGCTGAAAAACAGACAACCAAGAAAGTACATTTAAAGAACTAAATAGAGTACCTACAAGAAATTTTAAAAGTTTTTTTTAATTCTTTCAGTGCTTTTGAGTGATATGTACCAATTCTTCAATCAAAATGTTAAGTTAACTATTGGTTTCATGTACAAAAAATAAAATGCACGACTGGGTCGCACGAACTTGCACACTGTGGTTTTAAAGTACACATATGGTATTTACACTTTAAATTGAAAAATTGTTAAAAAATCAATATAATTAGAAACAAATTGAAAAAACAACTTCTGAAATTATTTTTACATCAACGCAATGTACACCATCTGATTTTTTACAAAATTTTCAATTTATAAAAAAAAAAACGTTGGACCGGTTTTTTAAAAAGTTAATTTTTCATATATTTCAGTATGTTTACAAATTTTGAAATTATTTTTACGAAAAAAATTGGTACGCCTTTTTTAGTCTATATTAATGTGGAGTCGAAGAATTAATTTTTTTTTAAATATGTACATAGGTACCTACTCAAATAATAAATAATCTTGAAATTTTTTTGTTTTTAATTTAAAATTTATTTTTACGATTTTTTTTCTATAATATTCTGATATTAGTTAAAACACTTGTATGAGGAAATAGCTATTTTTGGTCATTAGCATAATTTTTATATAAAATATGCCAAATAATGTTAAAAAACTACTGGGTACCAAGTTTAATAAAAATCGACCAAGTCGTTTTTGAACTGTTAAATATTAAAAAAAAAAAATAAAATTTTGGTGTACCTACTACAATAATTTTAAAAATTTTGAAAGATTTTCTTTAAAAAAATTGATCAACATTAATTGAGCCGTTTTTTTGAGAAAATCGAAAATTAAAAAAAAAATCGTTCTATGGGTGGTACCATTTATAACCATTTTTCCGAAATTTCTTTTTTATAAAATGGTAGCCTTTTTGTAAGTAAACTACCGATTTTTTTTAAGTTGTGGCGTCTTTGAGAAAAATAAAATTTTCATAATTTCGTATAAAAAAATTTACGACAGGTACAGTTATTTTTGGTCTAAAAAAAAAAAAAAAAGAAAAAAAAAAAACGTATCGCGGGAATGACCAAAACCCGCTAAGTTTAAAGAAATTCGACCCACCCGTTTAAGTTGCAGCCGAAAGGATAGACAGGCAGAAAGAATTTCGAGACCCACTTTTGTAGACTTCGCTAACACCGTAACGTCAATTTTGATCAAAATCTCGAGTTAACAAAGAAAGAAGTCATTTGTTTAGTACTTTTGCCACTTTACATAATTTCTATGTTATTATTCTATTAATAAACCATTAATGTAGACTTTCAATGGTTAACTGAGTTAAAGCCTTGAACAGCAAGATCCTGGATTACCTACCAATTTAACAAGGCCACATTTTTGCACCAATATTCGAACATTTAAAAAACCTAAGACCTAAACTTTTTTTTTTTTTTTTTGCTTTTAATACAAATGTTTAAAGTTAAAGTATATTGTTAATCAGATCAATAGGTTAGCTTTATCCTTTCGCAATTTGTTTTTATTGTATTTAAATGCATGGGAATGGCCACATGTCGCTGATATTTCATCAAGAATCAATTCTTCTGAATTTAACATGCGACATAGGTATAACAAATTATTCATTCGCAACTCAAAACTCAATTTGAATGAATTTCGGAATACCTTCATTTCAACATCAGCAAACAAGAACAAAGTTTGTCATCGTCAATGGAATCCCTGCCGTCATAATTTGGCTAAAAACGATTATTATAGTTTTTGTTGTACTTGTACTGTTTGTTCTTTAGCCAAATTATAATGGAGATTTCATCGACAATGAAAAACTGAAAAATTTTCATAATTTTATTTTATTTTTATTTTAATAATTTTTAATTAATGTGCAGATACATTAATTAAAAATTATTAATATTGGTCTACCAATTTTTTTCTCTTAACAATGCTCATTGAATTTTAAAATACATTTTTGTGTTTATGTCTCCAAGTTGTGTTATACATATGTATATGATTTTGATTATAATGATAATCAACAGCAAAATAAATACATATTTTTGTTTTTATTTTAAAGTTATTAAATAACTTTCACAACTTTTATTTTATATAAAAATATTTAAATGTTTCAGCCACGCGTTTCGGAATGTATCTACCTCACTCTTTAGGGGAATTACTCAATTTGAAAAATACAAATTAATTTTTTTTAATATAAATTAATGAATACCTTTAAACTTCTGTGTATAAAAAATTCAGGTATGCACACAAAAGTGTTAAAAATTTGCAATCAAATTCGTCTTTTAAATTAATTCCAAAATATAGTTACCACACAGATAACCCATTAATCAACATTTAAGACTTATTAATAGAAACACAAACCTAAACAGTTTTAAATACTTTAATAATTTTATTTGCCATAAAAACCTTCACCTATATTTATAAATATTAAAATTTCATTACCAACATTTGACCCTCCAGCATCAATTTGTATTTAATGACCATTGACCAAAAACAAAGTAGGTACAATAAAATATAATATACCACACAAGGACACAAGATGAAAATATGTGCTGTGCGCCCCAAAAATCCAACCAAAGTCTTTTACAAATGATGAACGATGATTATTTGATGTGACAGTTATAAGATACAAAAATTCGTAACCTATCACCACACACAATACCAAAAAAAAAAAGTAAGAAAAAAAAAACGAAACAAAAATAAATGGCATATCCTCTTCTTTACAATGGAATTTTAATTTCACAGAAGAAGGAAAATTTTGACAAAACAGAAATGCCCACAAGCATTCGAAACAGACCAAAATCCAATAAAAACAAAACAAAAAAAATATATAGGTATTTATATAAACTCAAATCCATCACAAGGAACATGTGTTGAAGTCCCGTAACTAAATATATATTTATATATAAATACATATGTGTAGGATGAAAGCGCCCCCTATGGAGAAAATCTCCTTTAATATTCATGTGAATGGGGGCATCTTTGCACTAAATGGATTCCATTCGTCCTTCTAGCTAGAGTATACAATATCCCAAAATATACTAACTATATATATATGCATCGGTATATAAGTACATATAAATTTGTAAAGAGAAGCCTGTGTGCAGCAGCAGAGATATTTTATCAACTGAAGATTAAGAAAAGACCCTCTAGTGTACTACCTACTCCTCGCTTATGTAACTACTGTCCGTTAGATTTTCAACTAAGGACACACTTACCCACAATTACACTGTATTATGCAGTAAAGACAGCTTCCAAAGTCCTTTATAATTGATGATAGAAATTAATCCTTGTGATTCACAATCACACACACATACACACAAAAACACAATGGTTCTTCTTCCGTTTGCTTGCCGCTATGGAATGCTATATTGTGTATATTCTGTATTATCCTGCGGTGTGTAGCGAGCTAATATAAGGATGTGAACATAATCAACGTTGAGTAGCTCAATTTGTTTTTTTTTTCTTTTTTTTCTGTTTTATTTCGAATTAAAACGTAATCCCCGCACTAAATATTATTATTATTGCTCATTATTATACGTACAGAAAAAAAGGGCTTTAGCTTGACTAATCACTGCACTTAAAGGACACAACTCAATTATATGGATAAAAGCCTTTTAAATAAATTCAATTGATATTATTCCTTTTTTTTTTTAATGCAACCGCGACCCGATTGTTGAACCACTAAACCGCATGAATCTCTGGAGAACAAAGCAATACTCCACCCAGAATTCGAATATTTATATATCGTCTCCTGATAGGTACGCAGTATACAATGGACACAGGGGATACAAGGATACACAACTAGCAAAAAAAAAAAAACTATCCAATTCCGCAAAAACCAGACAATACCGTCAATTGTCAATTTGAAAACTCATTTTTAATTATTAAACGTGTTTGCCCACCTGTGCAACTTTCCAGATATCCATTAGTGGTGTCCACTCTGGTACAGATATGCAAATCAAAGGATACGAAATCAGGATAGTCATTTATATGTACAGATGCGGAGGGGTCGGCACATTTAAGCCATGTCCACGCACAGCCACTATAAGGACGAACGGCAAACAAAAAAAAAAAATTAACGAACTAGTAAACACCAGAGAACGTAACAGTAATCAAAGCGAACAAGTGTCATACACGTTCAATTATCATCACTATAGCATCACCCCTAGCATCATCATATGTGACACATCCTTGTCGTTGTCCTTGCAAACAAAAAAAAACAAACCTGCCGCAGAAAGAAAAATAACAACCCAAGTACAAAATGGGAATGTGATGTGATAGTGCTTACTGCTATCGCGAATCAAGGATAGCTCGTAGAAATCCCGAGTTAAATTTTTGTATAAGCTTAAGAACCGAAACCAAATGCGTCGTATATGACTTGGTTTATGGTATTCTCAGATTTGTTTAATTCGGACCGACGACGCGAAACGAACCGAACGCACTGAAAGCCAATTACGAACTGACAGCTAGAGAGGAGTACGACTTAACGGTACAAATGCCAACAGACACGGGAATACGAGAGGAAGACTGCCACTGAGAAATGTATGGATGATGATGCAGTGGGCAGTAGTTTCTGGCAATGGTTCGTTCGTGGTTACGTACGTTGCGGGCCACATCCGCAGATGGCTTAGTTGTTTTTTTTTTTTTTTTCTATCTCTCCTGTGCTACAAGCAACATTCACTCAAATCCTGATGCCACAACCGATAATCGAGATAATAGTGACCAATTGTGAGAATCTATCTTGATAGTTAGTACAAAGCAGCATGTTGCAAAAAAAAATGATGTTGGCAACATGGGTTCCTGCGCAGGAACTCACTTCTTTAAACTTTCTCTCTTTCTCTTTATAGCAAAGCTTCTTTATAAGTAGGCTTTTACTTTATTTTTCCTGTAACAGATTTTTATTCGTCTGATCTCAGATGACAGTTAAACATTTGCCGTTGGACTGGATAGTAGCATGGAAGGTAGCAATAAGAAGAGTGACCGCGTTGGGCGCCACCCAGAATTTTACGTCAATTTAGATGCTTTGTTTTGATATTATTTTTGGCTGTAAATTGGCCAGCTGAGAATTTTCGTCTTAGAATGTTATTTTTTTTTTCGGTGGTGATGGTGGTTAGGGTGATGGTTTGACGAGGTTTTAGAGGGTGGTGGTGATGTTTGTTGTTGACTTTTGGGGGTTCTATATTATGTATATGCGAGGTCGTGCTTAGGAGTTTTTGTAATTGTTTACGGTATGAGGAGTATAAGGAAAGGTTATGACAGGGTGTGTATTGTTGTTTTGTTTTTTTTTTTTTTTCATTTTAGTTACCTGTCTCTATAATAGGGAGGGTTATAATGATTTGGTCAATTCTTTGACATCTAACACGTTTTGTAGAATCATCTCCGACATTTTTATGGGAAAAGGAAACCAGTCATAATGTTGCAATATTTTTGAAAGGAAAAGGCGATATTATGGTTGAGATTTTTGGTTGGCTTTTTTTTTTTTTTTTTTTTTTTTGTTGGAAAGCTAATTATGAAGAAGATAAATGTTATGGGTGGATTTTTTGTTTGTTCTCTTTAATAGTTAACATGCTTGAAGTAACACTTCCGATTATAATTTATTAACGTTGGTTTTGTTTTATTTTGTCGATTGAAAAGGAATAGCTAAAAAAAAGGTTGAAGATGCTTGTAATGCTCGTAGTACTATTAAAGTTGAAAGGTGCACAAAAGTCTTTAGCGTAACGATGTCAACAAAAATAACGACTGAGAAGGTAGATATTTTTTTATCAGAAAAAATTAAAAAAAATTTTAAATTCCATTTTTAAACCAGCTTCCGTCATCATTTAGCAATGTGGGAAAATGAATGTGACTTACAGATCCTTCCAGAATGTTCTAAAAAAATCATGTTCCCACGCTCAATTCAATATGCTCTGTTTTGAACTTTAATCCTAGAGGCAAATCAGTTCTTTTGATAGATGTTTTGAACGAAATAGTAACACAGAGTTCTGAAATCTAAAGTTATGAACATGACAGATTCTATATATTCCGCTTTGATTTTAAACAACTTTAGGCCACATTAGGAGGAACAACATTAAATTACGCAATATAAACATTGAAGATGATGATTTGTGATAGCTCAAATATAAATTAATAAAATAATATTAGGGAAATAGATAAATTATGTTAAAGGGATCATAATAACTAATAAGGATGTACACGTGCAATGTACGAGTACATATGAACCCGAAAATATATCTTCCCAAATTTTCATCTCATTCTCATTTTCATATTTCAGTTGACTATAACAATCGTAACAAAAATTGAATAAAAATGATTACTATTCAAAAAATAAATTTAAAAAAAGTACTCATACGCCCGAGTGTACGCAACAATTTAAATAAAATAAAATGCACGGATAGATGCACGAAAACTGAATTCTGAAATACGACAAAAGCTCTTTACAAAACTTAAGATTCATCGAAATTAAGTTTTGGCGTTTTTTCGGCTAATTTTCCTGGGCTAATAAAGCAAGAGTAAACATTTTACACAAAAAAAAAAATACCAAAAACGATAAAAATATTTTTGAGAAAAAAAATCCTGTACCGTTGATTTAAGTTGCAAATATAAATGATGTTAAAAATCTCTTTTATGGATCCTAAATAAAAAATAAATGGATTAAATCGTTTTTGAAATACGTTAATATTGAGATTAAAACAAAAAAAATCTACACGACTGGATCACACGAACTTGCGCTTGTGTTTAACAACTTTAATGCATGTTTATGGTTTATTAATTTTAAATATTCTGTAACAAAGCGTTTCATGCTACTATAATTTTCTAACCCATGATACCTGCTCTAACAGGTCATTCATTTCGTGGTTTCAAGTTAGTAGCGCTGACATTTGTATCGCTTAACAATCGAACAACGCCTTAAAATTATTAAAACCCGCTACAAAAGTGGTGATTAAAACATAGCCACTTTTCGCGCATTTTTCGAACAACGATTAGGCACATTTCTCACTCGGTGGGTATGTAAACAAACAAAATTGCCGCATATGGGGCTCAGAAAACCCACAAGTGATCGAAGAGGTGCCGTTGCATGCAGGCAAAGTGTCTGTTTGGTGTGATTTATGGTCGAAAGGTGTCATTGGTTCGTATTTCTGCGAAGATGCCAATGGGCAAACGGTTACAGTCAATTCGGAGCGATATGGTCGAATGATAACCGATTTTTTTTGGCCGGCAATTGAAGATTATGTCTTGGACGATATGCAATTCCAACAAGACGGGGTAACAAGCCACACAACATGACCAATTATGGCTTTATTGCGTGAGAAGTTTCCTGGTAGCGAAATTTCACGTTTTTGGCGGCGTCAATTAAAAACCAACTTTACTCAAGTTATGGCCGAAATACCGCGTGAAAAGTGTGAAATAGTGGTTAAAAATTACCTCAAAAAAATCGCATGCTGCGAATCTTTCCGAAGCGTCCATTTGAATGATATTGTTTTTCACAATTAAACTTTATAATGAAATAAAATGCATCGCTGTGTGTGTTTAATTCTACCACCCACCCAGCAGACTGATGGGAGGGATGATTTACTCTGTGGGGGCAAAGAAGGGGTGCACGCCCAAGAAAGACAATGGCGCGTTAATCTCTCCTCACCCAGGTGACTATGTGCCGACAGACACTTCGTAACTCAACTAACTTGAAGGCACCCTTCGACGTTTCGGGCTCCATCTCCCTGAAATTTCATCTACGCCCTTAACGGGCCTTGTCATGGGATATTTATCATAGATTTTCTTTATATGGGGATCATATCCCTAGGGTATTACAATGGATCTACACTGATCTAAGTGTGACGGTAACAAGATCAAATGTCAGCCCGCTTACTTAACCTAACCTAACCTATCTACAATTCTAAAATGTAAAACAAAAACAAAAGTACTAAAACAATTTGTTTGTTTATTCATTTTCTTTAAAAACTGTATTTTTAAATTTTGTATCTGCAATATTGTTGAATATGATGGTTGATTCATTAAAAAGATATTCGTGAATATAGCCAAAAAAAAAAGGCAATTTTATTAAAAAATCAAAACCTCTTATTTCCGTTATTCGCATTTTTTGGTAAATCATGTATTATTTCAATTATTTTGGTTGAGATATAACAGATATTCTTATTTACTCTCTAGGGATATAGGGAATTATACAACAATGCTCTTTGCCAAATTTGAGGCAGATCAGCTCACACATTAGATTCAACCTAAAATATTACAGTGAACGCACGGACGCACAGATGGACAGACCGGCTGAATTTTTTTTTTATTTCATCATCATTCAAATGAAACCAATACCTAAAGCAAGTAAAAATTGTAATTGAAAATTTTTATAACGCTTTTAGACTCAAAAACTTATGAACTTATTTCGTTGAGATTTTGAAGGTTTGTTTCTATTTAGCAACTAGAAGGTTAAGAAAGTTTGTTTGAGTAAAATCAGCCTATTATCACTCTCACTTGTATCATATTCTATTAATTAAAATCTCTTCAACCTAAGCATTATATTTGGTATCTGTCCCGCCCACTTTCCTTATTTTAAAAATTTATCCTCAATAAAATATCCTTATGTTAATCTCTCCTGAGCCAAAATCATAACATAATATGTGTAGTTTTTTTTTAAATCCACCTTCTACCACGCCCATTTTTCTTATACCTAATTAAGTTCCTTACCAATGTATTTAAAATTTTCTTTCAAAATTGAATTTAATTTGAATAATGATTAATAGGTGGCGCTGTGAAGCGTAATATGATTCAGCTAGTATTATATGAGCTTTCTAGAAGCGTTTCAATAAAAAAATGTAAGTTTAATTTTATTTAATAAAACTGTTGCCGAGAAAGTGGAAGATAAGAAAAATATTCTATGGGAGTTACAAGTCATCCTAAACTTTGCAATGATAAGTTAGAAAGAGGCAAAAAAGTAAGAGAACGACACACGAATGTAACATGAACTAAAAACAAGATAAGTTTTCGCACTATGTATTCTCCTAAGCCAATAAAAAAGTAAGTCTCTTTAATTTACTATTTTCATAGGGTAAGTTAAAAAATGTGGACATTAAAAACAGGGAGCAAAATAATTACAGAGTCAAGTTTAAACTTCAAAGTAAGATTTTTATTCTTCCTCATTCACATTTAGGTTTATGTATATATAATGACCAGAGATTTAATTTAATAAGAGGTCTGATAAATTATACAGGCGATCACTGTCAAAATAACAGCTCACCATGTTGATTTATTAATGCTCTCGTGGAAAATTAACACTACACCTGGTTTAATTTAACATTGAATCATGTAAATTACACACAGTCAAGTGGTATCAGTTTAAAAAAGTGTCTAGTTAATTTAACAAGATTTTCATGTAAATTTAAAAGAACTTTTTTACAGTAATGTAAAATTTAAAAGGCGCGGTGTTGATTTTTCAAGTAACTTGTGTGTAAGTAGTTTCAAAACTACTTTAAAAATTATGTATTTCTTTGCATATGTAACACAGTTAACTGTTATTAAAAAATGACAACCTGATAATTGTTTACTTTTACCTGATATTTTTTATCAGTGTAATTGCTCAAGCCTATAGTATGCAGCTGAAGCAAAACAAAAATCTCCATACAAAAATGAAACAGCAAGATCATAAACGATAAACTTCGTTCTGCTCTTCGTTTTGCAGTACGCTGTTCAATTATTGAAATTAATAATTGTAGCAGAATATTTGAGGAAGTCTCCGCTCCTTTTACGCCTTGAATTGTTTGCACGAATCATTAATTGTGTGCAGAAAAGTGAGGCCACAAACAATTTTCGTTACGCATCATCTGATTGTAACTCTCCATTAATATTTTTCCGTACCGTAGTCTTTTCGTTTATGTTTTCGCTGCTGACTTGGAGACCACAGTAAATTTTCATTTCGCTTCAGCGTGATTTTGTGCAATAAGAACCACCCTAATTATTGTAAATAAATTTATATTCAAGTCAATCCTTTTTTATAGCCAAGAAAAAAAAAAGTATCTCAATCAATTAGTAACGAAAGCCAAAGAAATAGCAAAGCAACAAAATAATTTTCCTATGATTTTCTTGATTTTGTCTCCAAAATTAAAACTAATTGCCCTAAAAATTCCTTAAATTTTCAATAGAAATGAAAATGATTTTCTTTTTTAACAACCATAATTGTTATTGTTCATTTAAAATGAGAAATTCAGAAATTAAATATCAAATTTGCTTCCGATCGAAGTGCTTTCGAATTTAAATTGTGCGTCAACTTTAGTTCTCGATTTCTCCATAAAATTCAAACAATTGCAACTTGTTCTTAAAATTAACTTGAATTTTTTTTTATTTCTTTGGATGTTGGGGGCCCGTCTAGATATATACATAGTCCCTCATCGGAAACAGAGTCATAAAATAAAATGAGATAATAAACAACCAAAACGGAAATAGAAAGTAAAATAAGAAAAGAACTGAAAATAACCATCAAATAAGCAGTATAAGAGTAACCCAACACCCTCACACATGCGAAGGTGTGGCGGCGGCGGTCGGTGGTGGTGGTGGGGGTATAAAGCACCACCAACACGACCAGGACGATATCAACTCCACAATGCTGTCTTGCAAATCATTGATAAGAAATTCCAATTCAATTGATTGTGAGAATATTTTATTTGGAAGAAGCTACTATTCTATACAGCTTCCCCCAATCTCTAGGGATGAAAAGTTCTTATCAAGTGAATTACCTACCTTCGTTTTTTTGTTCATTTTTTTTTTTTTTGTTAAGCTTAATTTTTTTCCTTTCTTGAGATTTTTTTCTCATTTACAGGAGACACCAGACACCTTGCCGCTAGCAGCTAGCTCCCTGGAAATTACTATACAAGAGATCAGCTTGACACATTCCATTCCCGTCCGATTAAAAGGAAAAGGACGAAGTATCTACAGGAGAAAAAAAATATAAAAACGTAGAAGTATCTTAAAGTTTTGGCAAAAGTATCTCAAGGTAGGTATCTATCTATACTCTATATGTACAAAAACTCACCCCCCAAAGGATGTTTCTTTCAACGCTGAAAGTGGGAGTGGCAGCAGAATTGTTCGCCAGCTATGGCTATACTTATAGGTACGGCGGGATGGCAGCGGGCACCAAGCCATTTCTTAACCGAGAAAGGAGTAACTTTTCGGAGTCGAAGAGGAGAAAAACTTTTGCAGAAAAACAGATTGAGCAGATAACCCAAACGAAGAATTGTCTAATTAACACTTTCGTTAAGGTTGATTCAAAGTTGAATCTCTGGTCGAGCGTCTTAAGGTTTATATGAAATGAATGAGGCAAAAAAGCTGGATTGGGATTGGGACGTTGCTCCGGAAAGGATTACCTTCGGGGGTGAATATAGAATGGCCTTCGTTCGGGTTGAAAATCGGTGTTTGGGTTGAACAAAAATACAGGAACAGCATGGCAGCCAGTAATTTATTATTGGTGTCCTCTGATTTCTAAGCGATTAAGCATTCTATTCATTTTTACAGATAGACAGTAATTACATGGTAAGCCATTATTCTCTTGATCATTATTGTGACGGCAACGGTGGTGGCAGAGGCAGACACAGAATCCTGAACAATATACATTGATGAGGGGTATGAGAAGGTGGGGGGTGCCATAGCCATCGTCGCCAGCTCGTTGGGGTTGATATTAATTAAATGTTTCAATTGTTGTAAATGTTTCGCCTACGTTTGATGTGCCTGCGGAGACGAAGACTCTGTGTGCGAGCGAGAGTGCGTTCGTTTGGGGAGAATTGCTGCCAGAGATTCATGGAGATTAATGACCGAGTTACGGGGCATAAATTTTCTGTCAAAGTGTAAAGAATCTCTAAACTTATAAGGAGCTTCGTCCTAAGGAGTACATTCTATTTACTTAGTTTTTAGTATTTTGATGAAGTGCCATAAAATTGAGGACTTTTGAGGTGAATTTATTTTATACTTGTTTACGTTTTCTTTCGCTTTTTTTTTTTTTTTTTTTTGTGTTTTGTGCTGAGCCGGAAATTGCATTTGTTTTGATGTCACATTGAAGATAACACAGAACTTTTATAGGTATGTGCAAAAAAAACCTGGAATTTTTATTTTATCTTGTGTATGTGTAAGTATCTTTGTGTTATATTTTATGTAGATTAAGTAAATGAAGTACCTATGTACCTCTGTTTATTAATATGATTGGGGGGATGTCCGAAATTATCATTTCGTCCCACAAAACTTTGTACGATTTAAAGTTCTTTATGGCTTATTTAATTTTTACATCTTGTTTGTGATATAAGAGGGGATAAAATGAATTTTTTTTTATTTTTATCTAAAATATTGTTGTTTCTCTTAATATATTAGGTATACATGGCATTTTGTGATTTGTTTTTTGTTTAATTTAATGAAATTGCAACTATCCGTGATTTAAATTGTAGACCTCAGACCTCAAACTTCGATTTGCTGGAAGCTGGTATGAAGGAGATACATATGTATGTATCATACCTACTTAGAAATACTAAGGAGATAAAAATTAAGCTTAAAACTGTAGATATGATACATATATAGACACTTAGACAGTTAGCTTTCATAAAAGGAAATAAACATAAACTACTGGATCAAATTCAAGGGACAAACATTTTTTCAAAATTTAACAAATTTGTTTAAGTACTGTTATTTCGGGCAATCTTTAAAAATATGGCCAGAAGTTTTGTTTGTTTCATGTTCTTAGCTTTGAGACTTTTTTTAAGTACCGTTAAAGACAAACATTTTCCAATTAATATTAAAGTGAAGCTTTTAAGAATATTAAGTGCCAGTTTCATACAAACGTGTTTTAGCCTCGGTTCAAAATTTTAACTCACATTTTTCGGCGGATTAACTAAGGTTCAAGCAGGGATCAACCACGTAGGTATATATGATTGGCTATTATCAAATACCCTGAACCAAGGTTGAACCTCAGTTAATCGACTAAAATCAGTAGCTTAAAATTACTGAACTACGGTTCAAATGTTTGTACAACTGTCTGTAAGTATTCAAATCCTAAAAATTTTTCTGATGTCTTTGGTTCCGTTTACAAAGTTTCTCTGAGTCTACAAAATTTTGCTCAAAAGCGACACCTCGAGTCTTAAAAGATTAAAGATCAACGACTATGATTAGTTTTTCAAGTAGTCGGATAATAAAAAACGACTCTGAACCGGAGAGCCTTCGAACTTAGTCCAAAAGTGACCACTTTGACTGTTGATACCGGCCATATTGTTGAAGCTACAAAAATCAAATTGGCTGTCATTTATTCAGTCTATTTTCCTAAATGTCCATAAAATTATTTTATTAAAATAGGTAATCTGTTCGGCAACGTTCCGCGTGCTTCGGGCATTTTACGGTCACCATAATTGTCCTACCGTGAGGAACATTCGCAGTGTGGTGGATAAATTTGATTCCACTGGTTAAGTAAACAAACAACCAACATCCGTACGTCAACGAAAAGCAAGATCTTCCGAAAAAATTGCCGCGTTCCGTAAAAGAGTGCGCAGGAGAATCCGAGGCAATCAATTTCACGTCTTTCAGAACAACGTTGGCCAGACCTGAGGACATCACCGTCATCGGCGAGCGCTATAGGTCGATGATTATCAACTTCTTTTGGCCTGAATTTGGATGATATGGAAACCAACGGCATGTGGTTTTAACAGGACGGCGGCGTGGCACTACGTGTCACACAGCTCACTCCACATTGGAAATTCTGCATGATGTGGGCTGGCAACCAAGATCGTGCCATTTGACCCCTTAGAATTTTTCCTGTGAGGTTTTCTGAAGTCACACGTTTATGCGAATAAGTCACAAATCACAGCGGCCCTCAAAGCTAACATAACCTATGCTATCAGTCAAATTCAGCCTGATTTATGCGCCAGAGCCAACATAACATATTGACATCGATAAGCCTTTCAAACGAATAAAAAATGTCGATAATATCTCACACACACTTTGTTTTATTTAAATTTAAAGATAAGAAGTGGTTAATGAAAGACCCTGTAACAATCGCATTGAAGCAAGAAGGGGACTTATATAGCAAGCTGAAGTGGTAAGGAACCTTCATCATTGTTTAAAAGGTAGGAACCATCGTTAGGTCAATATAATGGTCCTTAACTATTTAATTAGATACAATTTTAAGATAATTGTAGTTGTGGGATTTTAATTTTATCTTTATGAGTTGAAATCCGAAATCCAAAATAATAAGGTTTTCAAATCCGTGCGATTTTAAATCCTAATTTGACTTTAATCATAGAAATGTATTATTTTTGTTGCTAAAAATTACGAAGAAAAATACTTTCAGCACCCATACATATGTACATATATAAATTTATGTAGGTATATACAACTGGATCACAGATATTTTAACAAGCACTTCAACATTAAACGAAAACATTCAACAAAAATTATCAGAGAAAAAAAAAAAACATGTAGGTACATATAACCATGACCCAAGAGCTTAATTATACATTTCACGAACAATTAAAAGTCTTGATATCTCTTTGACTTCCACCACCAACGAGAATGAACGGAACCGAACGGCTTTAATGAAAATATTTAATTAAAAGGAGTTATACATACATTCTGACTTTTAGCTTGATGCTCGAATGTTAAACAGGATCAAAGTGGCAAAATGAGAAAGAAATACATTTAATTCTTTTGCTTAAATGTGTGTATGTGTGTGTGTTTTTTTTTTTTCTCAGAATCAGAATAGTTGTGAGTCTGTCTGTCCATTCGTCTGACAATTCTGTCGGCTTTTAAAAGACCATTTTAATCATTCAGCACACGCTGCTTAAATAGCTTCCTCCAACTCGTTCGTATTTATGTTGCCACGTATATCAACTCAAACATGAAACAGATGTTATTCCTCCTCCGACAAAGCTGATATGTACAACGCTGATTTTTTTTTGTGTCTTGTTCTGTTTTTGCTACATATATTCGGTATAACAACACCATGATACTCAGCCGAAATTATTTCATTTATTTGCAAAGATATTCCGAACTTCCATCATCACTGCAGGAGAGAAGGGATTCAGAATCAGATTCACCAGATCATGGTGTCCACACATCCATATATGCATAATGTGGACTGAGTATGAGATTGCGACCGAGTGGGGAGGGGTGGGGGGAGTGGTCAGAAACACACATTAAGACCATTCACATAGCCATTTCCATTGAATCACACATGAACCAGCATGCCTGAGCCACTAAACGACCGACTGTCCCACGCAATGGTAACGGGACCGCCGCCAGCCGCGCTGACCGGCTGGCAGGCGGACAGAAACAATCGAACATTCTGCCATGATGGGTGTACCTAGTCACAAACTAGGTTTCCACAGAAAGTCAAACATACATCTATCTGGCAGAAGAGCATATATAGATCCAATGTTTTCATGAAAGACCACTTGGCCGCCAACTTGTTCGTCGTCGTCATCCTCGTCGTTGGCGATGACTCTGTCCGTTGTCATCGTCGGGTGGTTGCCTCTGCTTAAGCTTACAAACGATTCTATTCACCAGGCGACTTCTTCCCATTTGACCGAGCTATAAAGAGTGCGGGCGCATCGATATATAGAGATTGAACCTAAAGAATACTCACATAACCTCCATCATCAGTTCAAAGGCAAAAAAGTAAGGACAAGACCGATGTTGGAAAAAAAAGAAGAAAACCACCGAGTATTTTCAGATTTCAAACTGGACAAATGTACCCTGAGAGTATAGATGAGGGTGAATTTAGGTGGCTGCTACTGGCTATATACATATAGGTATCTACGTTAGTATATTTTTTTTTGTTAACTTTTTCCTTGCAGGACGAGTATTGTACTAGAGGAAAATTTTGACTTCGAGATTTCAATTCAACGTGAAAATTAATTCAAAAAGTTGAAAACTAGGTATGAGTCCCTGCGGGTTTATCCAATCTGGTGGTATTATCTTGGTTCAATCGGATGTCTTTGGCACTCCCAAACAATAAAGGGTTGAGATTTCAAAGTTGAACTTCGTAATATATTCAAATAAAACATTATGACATCGTCATAAAAGAATACACGAAGAACATTGATGACTCACCCCAATACTAAAAGTAAAAAGGACTTTTAATAAATTATGAATTCGTTTTTATGAATGAGAAAAAAATTCAAAAATTAGATTCAGTAAAATCCGTCCAATACACGCCCTTTGTTGCTTTTCAACGTTATAATTTTTTGAATCAACAATTGTTTTTATTTTTAAATTTAATTATTTTTTAATTTTAAATTAATCTTGATTTGTCATTTTGTTGTATGTATGTACATATCATTAAATTATTATTTTTTTATATATTGCACATTTGACAGGAATAATGGCGGAGAAACATACACTTGACTGGGAGATGTATAGTTAACTAGCCACCCTAATTGGCTTCACATTCTCAGCATCCAGTCAAGTAAATATTTCTTTCGTTTTAAATCGTGGAAAACAATTACTAGATAATAATTTTAACTTAATTTTGTATAAATTGCATTTAAAACACTTGAATTGAAATAACACGATAGAAACCACGCCGACAAACATTATACTCGAAATGTCAAATGTGCAGAATTATATGCAGTCTGCAAATCAAAATCACACCCTCCTTTCTTATGTCATACAGTTTCTCGGAATCGGTCTGAAACTTCTCCATTTCTCCGAAACGATTCAAATTATTTGAATAAAATTTTCAGATTTTGTTATAATAAATGATGCAAAAATTAATAAAAATGCGCCCACTTCCACGCCCACTTTTATTGTTTCTTAGTTTTGTGGAAACGGCTCTAACGATTTGGATAAGTTTGTAGAATCAGTTTAACGAGGAAAAATTTTTAGAGAAAGTTTTAGTTAATTCCACCTACTGCCACGCCCACTTTTTCAATAAATGAGGTTCTCGGAAATGGCTCCAACGATTTAAATGAAATTGGCAGAGAGTATTTCGATGAAGGAGAAACAAATTCAGAAAAAAGTTTTGAATGAATCCGCTCACTGCCAAAACCACTTTTATTGTTTCTTTGTTTTCGGAAATGCTATTCACGATTTTGATGAAATGAACAGGAAGTGTTCTGATGAATTTTTCATAAAATAGAAAATCTGCCCAATCTCATGCCCACTTTTATTGTTTCTTGGTTTTCGGGAACCATTCTAAAGATTTGGATGAAATTCACAGCCACGCCAACTTTTCTTATTTCTTGGTTTTCGGAAACGACTCTAAAGATTTGAATGAAATTAGCAGAGAGTGTTCTCATGGACAACAAAAAAAATTCAGAAAATAATTTTAGGAAAATCCGCTCATCGCCACGCCGACTTTAATTGTTTCTTGGTTTTCAGGAACCAATCTAGCGATTTTAATGACATTTTTAGGGTTTTTTCTGATCAACGAGAAAAAAATAGAAATGATTTAATTAAACTCTGCCCAATGCTGTGCCCGGTTTTCTTATTTCTTGGATTCTCGAAAATCGCTCCTAAATTATTGATAACATTTTGAGCGTAGTTTATATACCAAGTCGGGTGGTACCTACACACATGTTAAGATATGTTTACTTATATTTAGGTACATCTGGACATACCTCCAGATATTTGGAGATACCTTGACATATGTATTTAGATACTCATTTGGAGTTACCTCCATGCGAAATTTTCGCTTTTTTTTCAGTTATTGACGAATATCAGGTTTTCAGGTTGAAGTTTTCGTTCATATAACTTTGCTCTGAACTATAGGTATACATTTGAATAATTTTTAATTCAAAAAAATAAATAGATTTATATAAACTAAGTTATATAAGTATGAGGTTAATAAAATCTCCTCCATTGACGTCGTTCAAGAGAACATCAACATAAGTGTTGATAGATATATAGATAGACAGAATTAAGAGCTACAAGTCAATTAAAAGTCACAATTATGAATCCCGCACTCCTATGAGCATGCGTTCTTCGGTCCTCATAGAACCTTTTGAAGGTTTTAACACCTATACCCACGGAAAAAAAAAGCAAAGTCACAAAGAAAGCAATAAGTTATATATTATGTATGTATGTATGTACCTAAATATTTAAAAATTCAAAATAAATAATTTGTATGAGTAATTTTATACAACTTGGTTTAATGCATTTATATTTATTTGATTCAAAGCCAGTCCGGTCCATCGATGCACTTAAGAAAGTCCAAAGTTGAATGAAATCAAATCTTTGTAATCCCCTGAGTACATGATGTGTTGACTCATTCACACGAAGACGCATTGCATTGCATCAACTCATCCCCTGGATTTTTCAGCTGGCAACAACAACAAAATAGATATATAGTTGAATAATAAAAAAAAAAACTAATGCAAGTAGTTTTTTGAGATCTGATATCTGGGAGTAAACATGTTTGTAAAGTGCTTTCAATATCAAGCCATCTTTGTATCTCTCCCTTTTGGTGTGGTATGTAGTGGGAGGGTATGGGAATACGTTGAAACTTGAGAAAAAATTCGAATTTTTGTGAAAAATCATCGCTTGTCATGGTACATCAATCAAGTGAGCCCTTTGGGAAAGTTTTGAAAAAAAAAAAAAAACAAACTATTTCGGAATTCGGACGTTGAAACTGAATCCAAGCAGATTTAAGGAGCCTTGGTCAATATAATTAAAGACTTTTGCAAAAGTCTGACTGCAAGTAATTAACTGTTAAAAAGGAATTTATTTTATATATGTATATATTTTTTTTCGTTTTAACTTTTTGTATAGTTTTTTTTTCTACCCCGAAACGAAATTTTTTTTTTGCAGAAAGTATTTATAATTTATCTAAATTGTTTGTGTTCAAACTTTGGTATCTATGCCAAAATAACTTAAATAAACTAAATTATAGCTAAACTTTAAGAGACACGAGTAGAATAAAAATTATGAATATATTTTCTACTTTAGTTATTGATTTATTCTATAACATCCGTAAAAATTATAAGCAATCTGAATTTAAGTAGGTATGTATATATTAACTTCCTAGTATACAAACGTACATATACCTTCAGGATGCCCCATAATCAACAGCACAAAATAAAAGTGGTGAAAGGCCAATTCAAGACATCTTAGAATTTTTTTAACTTGTCTGTATACCGAATCATAACGGTTTTCGATTAACAACTGTTTTTTTTTTAATTTAGAAAAACCGCTACTTTGAACCAGGTTTTATGTCACCCTGTGCATAATTGATTTGTTTTTTATTTTTTTACCAGAACATTGGATAACAGTATAGCACAAAAGTGCTGCACGTGAAAATTTAAAACTTGGTGAGCTCTTAAGGCCTATTCACATGAGAGCGACCAACGACCGACGAATAAAAAAACAAATGGGATTTAAAACATTTAATAAGTCTAAATCCTTCACAAAAACTAGACAAAATGGTAGAAAACTTATTTAAATTAATGTTAAGATACTAAAATTTGCGTTTTAATTGCTAAAATAAGTGAAATTTGAGAAAATGAATTGGTCGTCACGAATTGCAATCTGATTGTTACGAACTGTCAAACTCTATTCGCGTTCCACATACCATCCACACTGCAACGAATGAATTGTTCGCGCGCGAATAACCTCAAAATCATTCTTGTTTTTTGTTTACTTGGTGATTGGTCATGGCTGAAAAAAACATTTAAACGTCATTCGCAACGAATATAAAAATGCTATGTGAATGACATTTCAAAATGGACTAATGTTCGTTCATTCGTCAGTCGTTGGTCGCTCTCATGTGAATAGTCCTTTACAGCATCACCGACTGCAGTTGCTTTGTGTTGTGTTGTGTTCGCAACATTGAATTTGTTGGCATTGAATATTTTGACAGCTATTCCAGTTCAGTTCTAGTTGCAGCTCCGTATCCATTGTGTTCAGGCAGTAAACCAAACACATACATACATAATGATTTTTTCTATATGATTAATGATGATGTTAACAGTACCCAACTCTCAGTATTGATAACTCTCTGCATCCAAACTGACGGTATTCGTGGAAGGTAGGTTTAGTAAACAAGAAAAATTCAAACAGCCGGCAAGTTCATTCTCAAAAAGGGGATTTTTTAATTTTCTGAAATCCATTGTTTATAGTAAAAGATATATTCGGACCGAAACTGCCCAAATTCCGCTTGCACTGACCTACCGGAAAATGTCCACGAAAACTTGGAAAACGAGCTTCGGTTGTGCACAGAAGGGCTCCATTTGACTGACACGTTATTTTAAACCTTGTTAACTTAATTTCTTAAAATTGTACAACATATACGGAAAAAAATATAACAGAAATTCTTATTCCATCGTGGGCTTCACCCTGATACGTTGATTTTTCTAATCATTGATTAATGATTTTCATTGTGCTTTTTGCTACGTTATTTTATACCTTCAAATATGTATTTTTATTACAACAGGAATGATAAATGCGCTGTCTAAAATATATGTTAAATAAAACTGAATTTTTAATTTAACAAAAAAAAAATCAACACCCAATTACTTTGGCATTTTGGTTTATCAAGTTAATATTAAAATATATGTCCAGATAATCATGATGACATCTTTTGACAGATGTCTTAAGATATTTCTATATAAACATTAATTGACACATTGTGCAAGTCTTCTTGCATTATATTATATTCCTTACTACATGCATATATATCAGAACTGCAGAATTAAAATTCAATTGAAATTTTGCCCACTTCCGTCTTTCCTTTTAGTCATGCTGAACTGATGGCGACAATGACAACTAAAGAACTTATATAAGTATATACAATGCAACAGTACACTATTGCAGGCGAAGGTTTAGCTTTTTCCGTGTTGGTTATTTTTTTTTTGTCTTAGCTTTCTTTGCCAGTGTGACTTTTCTTGCTGCTTATTCCTTCACAATTCCTTAAGTTCAGAATAGAATTTCAGTGAATTAAAGTCACTTGTCGCAATGTCAAAGATGATAAAAGATTATCGCAGAAAGCTCTTTCCAGATGTTTTTTTTTTTTTTGTCAACTATTTTTTTTTTTTGTTTTGTGTCTTTTTGCTTAAGGCTCGAGTATTGGTATTGTAATAATTAAATACTAGCTGTGCGAGAATCCTTCCAATTACACAAAAATAAAAAAACGCAAAATTATTGTAAAATGAACGGGGCTATGTATAATAATTTGAACCTACCTAATGTCACATGCCAATTGGAAAATGGACACTTCATTTTAGAGTTAATTTTAATTGGAATAATATTTCACAAACAAATGGACTTTTTGAACAAATTATTAATATTTTTAAAATAAAATTATAATTCGTCAAATCAGCAGGCACCTCATTTGTCAAAATATTGTAAAAATAACATAACATAACAAAAAAAAAATGGAGTTTTCATACAAATTATCGATAGCAAGTATGTAATTCATGCCGGTAACACAGTGCACAGAAAAACTGTATTACCGACGTGAATAAAAAAAAAAAAAAAAACAGCTGATTTTGTCCACGATGATCAAAATAGACCGGCTTGTTACGCTCGATGTTCGTGATAAAAGCACGAGCATGAACATCGTATCGTGTTTTATACTCGTATATTATTGCAGTCGATATTTCTAGGAAGAAAAGATTTTGATCAAAGTTTTCCAAGAATATTAGTATTATCTTTGTGATAATCAAATGCATACGACTTATTTAAAGGTTTTATTCACTTGACTTTTCATTCTTTTTTCTTGCATTCAGTCTTCATTTTTCATTTTCCTTCGGATTCAAAACTCTATACTAGCAGAGTAGAGAAACGAAAAAATCCTTTTCCGAAAGTACATAATCCACAGAAGATAACATTACATTTTTCTTTCTAGTTCGCCCCTCCTGATCATCCGTCCCGTCCGTCCGCCAGACTGTTCGTCTTCCGTTACGTTTTCTTTGTTTTGAGTTGTAGAGTGTCCCAAATGAGTGCAAAGCATTCTATAGACTCTTTTGTCATGTGTTTTCTTTTTTTTTTTTTGTTGCGCGTGAGCTGATGCTGCAATTCAACTATAATCTGTTTTTTTCCTTTACAAAATCCATGGCTATAAAGGATATCAAAAGTGAGTCTGATTTTTGCCGAGCAAATGTCACCGGAATACGACACAGTTCTGTAAAAATTATTTTTCTTTTAGGATAAGGATTCTCGGGTTTAAATCACACGAATTTAATGTCAAAATAAAAGAAGGAAGAAAAGAATTACTGAGTGAGTGAGTGAGAAAGAATAAGAAGATCCAAATAGAAAAGTACACAAAGAGAAAAAGAGAAAATAAATCAGTCCGCATTTTTCGATTTGCAAGCACACAAAAATGTCACAAAAGTAAAATGGAGACATGCAACTCGAATTGAATAATCTCTCCTTTTGTCCTGCAGATTTGAAAAGGAACAAAAACCAGCAGTAGCAGCAGCAGTGAAACAATCCTTCTGGCAGGCAGGATATGAATCAGTACCACAAGGGATGACAATATTCTCGGTAGGCTGGAGGCTAACGCCTCCTACTTTTTTTCGAACTAGGTATAGTCTTTCCTTTGGCATCTTTTTAATTCGTTTTCAAAATCCACGGGCCGACAGGATGTGGCATCAGGTCCCCAGATAGGGCTCGCGAAGGCAAAGTGCTGAGTTGCATTTTTTTTTCTGTTCTAATAAAAATATAATTTAATAAATTGAGAACTGTCTATTCGGTGCGAATGAAAAAATGATACTAAACGGAAATTGATCAAAATGAGTAGGTAGGTATAGGTACCAGTTGCTATCGTATATAGTTGACAAAGATGCCAATTAGAGAGCTGTAGTACGAAATTAGATGGAAAAGTTTTTGATGTTTCGTATATTTTTTGATATAATTTTTCTGATTTATTTCCGTTTATTTACCTAAAAGAATTAATTAGCTAGATAAAAATATGAATAATAAGCAAAAATGATATGCTCCCAGTTCTAGCTCAAATAATAAAGATAATAATATGACTAATGAGATTATTTTTCGAATTTGGCTCTAAATAAGGAGAAGAGTAGAGGAAGTTTTGTTCATCCCTGGTTCACTCGGGGTTGGAACCATTACTTGGGGTATTTGGTGCGTTGAGAAATTTATATCATTGCAACTACCAACTATTTATATTTTTATATTGTATAAGTATTCGCTTGCAATAAGGTAAATAAATAAATATAAATAAATACCTACCTATCTATTTTTTCTTTCACTCACTTTTATGAACATTTCTCTGAAAAACTAAACTGGGTGCCGATTCTGGTTTATGTTCGTAACATTAAATTTGTGTGTATTGAATGTTTTGACAGTTATTCCAGGTGCAGCTCCAGTTTCAGCTCAGATTCACTTCCAAATGGACGGGAGGAAAGCAAAATATTCATGTGAATGTTTTTGACGTTTGGTTTCACGTAAAAGAGTGAAAAGTTTTTCGATTCACTCTTTCACAGCACCAGAATCAGGTTCCAGCTAGTTATGAAGATGGTAAAGGCATTTGGGCCAAATGCATTATTTTTTTTAATGTGTACTTAAACATCTTAGCTCTCGTTAAAGGCAAACTAAAAATGCAACGGCAACACAAATGGCAATAAAAACGGAAACGGAAATGACAATAACATCGGAAACGGTAAATATTTTATCATATACTTTTTAAGGTGCGCAGGGTTGTTCTTTCTGACAAAATCGAATCGAATGCACGATCCGGATACTGTACATCTAAAAATATGCAATTATTTTTTTATCATTTCGTTCGAAGTAAATCCGCGCGTTCAACACATGACAATTTACATCTGAAAATTCAGATCTTTGAATTTTTTAAGTTACTGATTGGTCAGCTGTCAGATGACTTTAAAAGTCATCTATCTTCATCTATCAAAAACCAGAAAAATTCAGAAATCTGAATTTTCAGATGTAAATTGGCATGTGTTGAACTCGCAGACTTTGAAGTATTTGTTTGACAGTATTCGGTTTCGATTAAAATTTTAATTAAATTTTGGTTGTAGATTTTTTTTAAACTAAGAGAAGTACACACCATGAAGTTAACCGTTGAGTCCGGGCCCTGGCACTCAAATAATTTTTTATGAAGTCACGCAGTACGACTTTCATCTAATAATATAAATAACCTTTTAATTAAATCGAGCCTTTTATTTCTTAACAAGTTGTGATTTTATTTTTCTAGTTCACCGCGCAAAGTTAAATTTAAATTAGTTTTTTTAATCTATTTCGTTTTCGAGAGCGAACTAAGGTATTTGGTATTACATATTTTCACATTAAAAAAGAAATATTCTCAAATTTTTATATATGGCTTTATTTTGATCTTATTTTACTTCACCTTTCTAAACTTACTGTGTTTCAAATATTTATTTAAAGAATATAGTCATTATATACGCCCCTTTGATGCACACAAATTATATTAAAAAAAAGGTACTCGTAAATGTTCTGTTTTGAATAATTTTGTATTTACTCAATCTACCAATAATTAAATACTTCCTTTATGCCTACTTCATCAAAAAATCATTGAGCTTAAAATAAACTGCAAACAAAAAATTTATTACAAAACCTTCAATAATGGGAACCCAAAACGTTTTATGAAGGTAGCTTAGCTGTATATATTTAGATTTAGATATGGATAGGTTTTTCATTCGCCTCAATGCAAAGACTTAAATCTATTAATTTCCCAAGTGAAACTCAGTCGTAAATGTAAACCTGTATATCCTTGCTATCAACCATCAGAACCACCAAGAGAAGAACATCAAATAGAGATACATAAATTTAGAGAGAAAACCTTGTTGAGTGCGATACTTTACCATTCAATACATCACTTGGGTCCATAGGGTCCAGAATAAAGGATATAATATGTATATGTATGTAAGTAGTAGGTAGGAACAGCAGAAGTGAGTGAGAACAAGTAGTATAGTTGACACCCTTTGCCACCTTTTGCCACTTACATAAAAAGTACGATTTTTCTCTTTCAGCAATCTTAAATACAAGCAATAGATTCCTCTTGCTCGAGTGAGACTATACAAGGAAATAGCACATTGGATCACTAAAGAAAAGTTCAAAGTACAAACATCTCACCTGGGTATGGGCTGCGAGTTGTTGAGCATTCTTTCTAGGCGAATATCATGATAGGAAAAATACTGAAATTTTCTTTGTTGTGTGTTCGAAGCAACAGTTTCATAGAAATTCTTTTTTTTTTTTTCTACTTCTTGATAAGATAATCCTGCCATCAATCAATCCGCCGAAGAATGCCTGTGAAGTGTCGATTTTTGACCGGGAATGTAAGAGAGAATAACAAAAAAAAATCAAATTCCACCTGTTCAGCTGTTCTTGTAATAATTCGACACTTGATAAATTGTTATATAGATTGTCAACTGCAGATGTTGTCGGTTGAAGTTATTAACAGATGCCTATGTACATATTGTCCTGTTTAATTAATAACAAATAATTGTTATTTAACTACAAATAGATATAAATTTATATAAAATATGTATATAAGGTTATAAAAATTCAAAGAGTGAAAGTTCATTATTTGCAATCATTTTCTATCCAGGCTAAGGAAAAGGATATCTTAGTGCGATAATGTTGGTAATCCCATTTTCGTGAGAGACAAAACTACCTCATTTTACAAAAAGGAATGCTCAATTATCGTCACTATTCAACCCTGAAAGTATGCAATTTCGGGATTTTATGATTTTCCTGTCGATATTTTCAATTTAATACGAATCCAACAAAAAAATCCCATGCAAGAAAGTCTCCCACAATCCACATTCCTATAAACATAAAGTTACGTATTAAATTTACTTCATATGCAAGAAAAATATATATTGACTGATACAAAATCTTAGCCACTACATAGAAAATTAAACGTAGGTACATACAAAATTTTTCCATGTAAACATCCAAATGATGTGCCGCCGCACCGCCTTCTAACTTTCACAAAATTTCTGAACCCACCGTAATTGAATTATCAAAGAAGTGACAGATTGAAGATGAGGGAGAAAGAAAAAAAATCCCACACATTGACACATTCCACAATGTCTCTTCGTAACTGCCGAAAAATTTTGTTTATTGTTTGTTGTTTTTAATTAAAAATCTCAAACTATTTCTGACATTTTATTTTAACTTAAATATTCATTCCATCATTGCAATATTGCATAGGTATTAATTTTTTCTCAAAAATATCGCAATACTCAATCATTAGGGCCGTTCACATTCAACGACATGTTCATCCACCCTTATCGTGTCGTTAGATTTTTCTATTGTGAACACCAGTCGAACGACTGAAAATCTAGCTAGCTCTGTAGTTCTAATTTTTTGATAATTTGCTGTGTCGAACCACCGCCGATGTAGTAAATGTGAACTCCAGTCGGACGACCGAAAACTGCCTGAACACAATAGAATGCTGCAACTGGAACTGGATCTGCAACAGTTGTGAAAAAGTGTCGTACGTGCTAATTTTTATGCTCCCGCAATGCAGCAGTACAGCTTTTTGTATATTTTAAAGAAAAAAAAAAACGTCTGTACGCTGTTGTTCGCTGATGAGTCCGCCACAATTCCAATAAACAAATGGACAACATTTTAGTTCATTGATTCAGCGATAATTGATTTCTTCAGTACGACATCGTAACAGCGAAAGGACCAACTCTTATTGGCTTAGGTTCTTACTGATTTTTTCATCAACTCTACCAATCACCCAGCCAATCAGATGCGAACATCGTCTTTCTCACCCTTGGTCCTATCTCAAACCACTTAATTGTGCTAATATACATCAAATATCAAATAGACTCTCTGATAATCATTGTAAAATTACTTGCTACAAAAATACTAACTGTTCTAATGGAACATTGGTCGATTGGTGTCAACTAAAACCTCGGTATTTTAAGGGTGCCAACAGAGAGAAATGTCAAGAACGAGAATGTATTTATTTATTTCAAATTCTTTCAAGAACTTATCAGCATTAATGATAAACCACAGTCCATAAATTCCACGGACTTGATTGAATCATTGCTTTTGTTAATATGTAATACAAATTTGGCCGATCATAATAAGATCCCTAAATTTGTCCTCCGCAATACTTAAACTACAATAGCTAGAAATTTGACCCCTATTTTATTCAATAATTGTATCAATAAGGGCTATTTTCCATCTCACTTCGACTCACTAGTCAACTGAAGAGTCCGGGACGAAACGCCAATTTTTGTGGACTAACGGCTGGACACGCTTAATTTTTATATTTATACTACGACCTGAGGGATTACAAAGGTGAACATTTCAAAGTTTCATCGATTTGAGAAACTTAAGAAAATCGAGTTACCTTCCAAATCAAGTGGTAATTTATATGTAATATAAAATGGAAAATATTTAAGTGCAAGTCTAGCATTTTTTTATATATAATTCACTTTAAAAATTAAATTTATAGCAAAATTAGACAATATTCCGTACTTTACATTCATACCAAGACATTTTTGCTCGTCGCCTCTTAACTGAAGACTTTTTATAAATATATCATTATCTACATAATGATAGACTGGACCCTTTCCACAAAATTTACAACACAAACGGTGGCTTTTATTGAGAGATAGAGCCTTTGACGAACATTACATTTTTTCTTTTTTCCATCATGAAAAATTCTTAACAATTTTACTCCCCAACTTCTGATAGCAACTATAACAAAAGTCGATTTCTGAGAAGCAAAAAAAAAAAAAGAAGACAATTTGCCTCAATTCTTGGGTAAAATTATTATTTTCTTTCATTTCAGTTCTTTATGCTCTGGGTAAATCCACCCTTCAACGTGTTGCAAAATATGATGGCACCCTTTCGAAGAAGAGCTCAAAATTTTGTCGCAAAAAAAAAAAAACCGTTCAACTTTTCTGAGTATATATTATTGAGGCCTTTTTTTGCGGCTGCCGAAATAGCATTTATGATGACATTGTACTTTTCATCCTTGTTTGGCGATGATGGTGGGACGAACGCTTATTGTTGCCTCAGGATGGAACTTTTGGTGAAAATAAAAATAAATTACATTCACAAAGTTTGCCGCACCTTTTTTTATTTTTTTTAACATCCCCTCCTAAAATTAGAGCAATCTGCAGTAATCATTTGGTTTTATTGAGGTGGTGAGATTTTTCATCAAGGAATTAAATTTGAAATATTTTTTTTTATTCTTTTTTTTTTTTTTAAATACATTCTAAAAGGTATCCTGTTGCTGTGGAAAATATAATGTGAATAGAGGAGAGTTTTGGATAATATTCAACATGGGATTGGAGTTTTCTTTATTTCTTTAAAATGTTGATGGCTGCAAGTAGTCTAAGTGCAGTTTTTGGTTTGAAACAAGTCATTAAATTCAAATATAATTCAGCAGGTGCTATGATCACCAACTCATTATAAAACACGGCTTCTAATTCTGCCCACGTTCGTGTTTGAACGTTTGAAGTCGAAACGCACGTTTACTGTACCCGGGATCAATTTTCATTTCAGTACCTACCCTGAGGGTATTATTCAAAACCAAGTATGTACTCGAACGAAATCTTCGTCAAAAATCTTCATTAAGCCATGAGGGCGAAGTATTGAACATTGTGAGGAAATGTCGCTTCAAGTTTGATGGAACGGTAATGCACTTGGATTTATAAGACGCATTGAAGAGCTTACTGATTTCTAAAAAATACTTTCCAATGATAGGCTGCGTACCCTAACGAAATTTTCAGGGGAACTAACCTGGAATGGGATCGCATAAATCGGAATGGATTTAAGGTTAAGTCAAATTTTTGAAAGACTTTCTTAGATCGTTACCTCTACCTTTCGATTCATAAACAAGTTGGAAATTGAAATCGCTAGGAAAAGGTCCTCGTCAAAAGGCAAAAGGCCATTGAGATACGCAGCAAATTGTATAACTTATGGAGGGGGCCCTGAAAACCAAATAAATATAAGTGACCACGTTAACAGAAGGGTAAAGGTACTGCTTCAGCATCAAGAAATATCAAAACAAAAAACAATTCTCCAAAAAGCAGATGATTCGTTGCTATCTGCTTGATATAAAAGGAACAAACGAAGAAGTTCAAACACCACTCTTCTCACTCGAACAACTTCAAAATGATGTTCGAACCGTCGGTAAGGCAAACGATGCTACCAAAGCGCATGCGCACAGCACTCTCAAATCCACCACCATCTGATGCCAGAACGATACCACCGAAAGAGAAGGTGATCATCAAATCGATATTGATCATACCACAGCCGCCGCTTCAGAATCCAGCGGGTTCCCAAGAGGGTTGTCTGAATTGTCAAGGGAAACATACATAAAACGAAACAAAAGACATCGACCAAGGCTAAGCCTCCACCAGCCAGCAGAAAACGGAAAGCGCCAACCCCAACCGCAGCTAACTACTCTTTCCACTTAGAAGAAATTAGATTGCCGGATTCGTCCGTTAATAGCCGGATTCATCTGCTGATTGCCGGATCCGTCCGTTGATTTGCCTGGGCCGCCAGTTGATTTGTCTCTTGAATACTTGTTTTTATACGTTTTTTATACGCTAACACCTCAGCAAAATTTTTACATAAAAGGCTTTTATTTAATTTTATTGCTTTTTTCCAAAGAGCGATCATTTAGAAGATTCCGTTAGGCCAGGCGCGCACATGCAGCTTTTTGTTTCGAAACAGTTTGGTTTCGATTTTGAATCCAATTAGTTTATATGCATGTGCACGGAATATCATAAGCCTATCCATTTTTTAACTAGAATAATCCGTTACAAGATTCATATTACAATTTTAAAAAACATTAATATCAACATACATACATACATATCTCTTTTAATCTTCTAGGCATGTGTGACCGGCCTTATATGACATTCAGGTGCTATAGTCAGCAAAATGTCCGCTTTGCTGAATTACAAATTAGTGCTTTACTTTTAATTATGTTCGTTCAGGCAGGTAGCTTACGCAAATGTTCAGCCCATTGCTGGTATCTATACAACATGATTACTCATTTTGGTAAATATTGGCAATTGAGAGGCTCCATTGCCGCAAGTATACCATACACTTTTTGATATGTTCCGTTCACAACACAAGATGAAGCAAGCACATTTTCTGTACGTGCGTTGGCGGCAGCGTCCGTTATTTTGGTTCCTATAAAGGGATTGAAATTGACAATCATTTACAGTTTCACAAGGCTCAAGCTTCATATACATATATGTATTGTATATATATTGACTCTGTTTTTGTTTACGGGGCACTGCAAATGCAAGAGAACGCAAGGATGATGGTGGAAATTTATTGCATCACACATGGTTGGTTCTGTCATGTTGATACATTTTGACTAAATCAAATCAAATACATTATCCGGAATGCAAGCAAGGACCATGTTTTGTTCAATATATGCAAATACACTGAACCAAACCAATTTTATTTTATTAAATCAATATTTTCGAAATTTTATTTTATTTTTGAACAGAAAATAGCTTTTAACGGCCTTAAGTCCAAACAAATTTTTGACGTTTCGTCCCGACGATCTTACTTGGACTAATCAGTTGACAATACCCAATTTTTGTTAAGTTCAGTTCATATTACATAGATTTCAATCAAAAAAGTAGATGAGCAATGTAGAGCAGATTATATAGCTGAAGCATGTGAATCATTGTACCGATCAATTTATAGTAGGCTTAATCATAATCTGTCAGAAAAGAACTATTTTAAAGATTCAAACAGTGTCCACATGATTGCTACAATGGTCAAGTTACGAAGTGAATTACTCAACTTGAACTTCATTCCCCACAGGGCTGATATACCAATAGAGTGCAGTATATGTAACTTAGCGGAACGGGAAGACGTTATACACTTCGTCGGAAGGTGTCCAACCCTCAGAGAAACGAGAAGGTACATTTTTGGAAGAGATTTCTTAACGGAGGACCAAGTTCTCACGCTTCTTAATGAGATGGACGTTCCAAAACTTTATCAGTACTGCATAATATCGTTAAAATATAGAGAAAGAATTTTAAATGAAGATTTTTGAAAATTAATATTGATGATAATGTAGATAACAAATTAAAAATATTATTAAAAAAAAAAATATTATCATTTATGTAATTAAATAAAAGTGTAGCGTTAATTGAAAATTATAGGATAGCTTTTTGCAAATAATATATATGATTTTAATTGTCAATTGTCAATCTGGCAGACGGCGTAATGCCATTCTAAAAAGATTTCTGTATAAATAATAATTGTAATAATTGTATGTAAATAAATAAATCATTACTACTACTACTACTATTAGAGAAGTCAAAAATTGATTTTATTTCGAATACGGAGAATCAAAGCATTCAAAAAATTAATATCACTGTCACTTTGACAAGCAAGCATTGTCAACTGTCATTGCCAAAGTGATTTAAAAATGGGAATGTTCGTTGATTGCAGTAGGTACATACTTACTCGTTGATTTTAATATAAGAGTTAACACTCGGTTTACACTGAATTTGAAGTGCATTTTAAATTTAATTTTTAAAAATATGAGGTGTTCATTGATTTATAGAATTCAATCCAAAAATCAGCTATCTGTATTTCTTTTCTATCTGAATGGCAATCCAATCATATCTAACTAAATTGTCAAAATGACAGTTCTGGGTAAAGGTTATTTAACACATCACTTATGATTGCATTATTCGAAACCCTATTAAAATGCTCTTTCGAATTTCTGATCTGGCCCTTGTCGGAAAGTAACTGAGAACCATTTAAATTTTTTACCGGGCAGTGAACACTAGAAATGATCTTTGCAATAAATAATTGATTTTTTTTACATATTTTCTTAGTTATTTAAAAAAAAATCAACAATTTTTTGGGACCAAATCCATGGCAACTTTTTGGATAGTTTCTTAAAGGCAATTGTTTTCCATAAATTTTCTAAGATCAAAACAAATTTTTGTGAGTGCATTGATTTCGTGAAAACATTATATTGCTATACCATCAATATCAATGCCATCTGGTGATAATTTTACAGAAATTCAGTGTGTTAGCATAAATATTGGTGGAAAGGTGGGTGCAGAAAATTTTTCACTAATGTTATGTCGCATTTCTTACCCCCAGCGTTCACCAACAATATTATATAAGAGCCGAACAAAGTCCACGCTTCAGAGAAGATAATCAGCTTAATTGTTATTGGCTTTTATTGGAAATAATTAGTGTCCTGGATTGTTTTAGGGGTAACCACATGATTTATTATGATTTAATAGAATTTGCAATTGTTTGCTGTGTTATGTGCTTTTATAGCTTTGCCATGGCACACACCACACAAATACACACACACACACACACAATTGCAAAATGCGCTGTGTTAGTTTGGCCAAAGAGTTATTGCAATCGTTGTTATAGTTTGATAGCTTTAGACATATTATTATACGACATTCGCGATATAGGTATATTGTATATTGTGTCAGTTAGTGAGTGTGACTTAGAGTTAGAGTATTAATTTATTTCCCAAATGAGAGAGATTTATTTATCGGAATTGCTATAATAATATTTCACAAATTGAATTTGTTTACTGGGTATACCTATAACACAAATATGGGTCAGCTAGTTTTAAAATAAACCAAGCGTTAGTTTTGCTAATTTATCCATAGAAAATTTTGAACTAGCATGTTTTGGAAGTTATAATATCTATAGGAGAAAAATTACCCTCCCATGATGGTCAGAGATGGTAAGCAAACATTTTTGCGATGAACGTTTGTATACTTACAATAAGAATTCATTAGAAACGTATAATATTTTTTCTTTATTTCCTTTAAGGACTATAACGAACAATCTTTTAACTTGCGGTGTTTATTTTTTTCAAATATGAGGGTAAATGTTCCACATTCCAATGGTATATGGTTGAAAAAATAATCTCTGTACTTGACAATACATTCGATATTAAGATGAGCATTCCGGGGGCACACCAACATTTATTGTGTGAATTTTAGACTTGAAGCCATCCAATTTGACTTAGATGAAGCCGTCCAAAAGTTAATTTCTAAGCAAAGATTCATTAATAAGAAAGACATTATTCAATAAGAGAGCTTGATGCAAAATTAAATTAAACGCTTTTGAAATCTGAAGTACAAAAATCTTACTTCTTCAAAATGATTAAAAGATTGTTTAAACTGATTGGTACTTACGTAAGATAAACCATCAGGTCCCATGTGGACCTCTTACTATAATTCTGGGTCATATCGAAGATTTCTTTCTGAAAGATCCTGACGGTAAATAAACGATTCCTTGACTTGTTAAAGAAAAGATTCAAATGCAATTTGTCTATAATTTCAGGAAGAAGAAGATTTTCAGTATTTATATTTTATATTTTTTTTTTATGTTGGTTGGATGTTGGTATAAGATGCTGGTGCTTCGTTAATGTTTGTTTATGATGTTGAGTGAGGATTGCAGTTCGCCCGGAGGTCGGTAATAAAATTAAGTTTGGGTATAGTATAGTATAGTGCAATGCTTCGTTACAAGCTTGTACAGAGGTTTTTCTTTTGTTGAAGAACAACAGGAAGAAAACTATCTAGGCCAGCTAGTTTATACTTCTTATCGAGACCTTTCAGTATTGTTGCAGCTTCACGAGAGCTAAAGAAGATTCTTCTAATGAAAACGTTCGCGCTCTCAAGTACAGGAAAAACTAATTTTCTTGCAAATTGAGTCTCCTCGGGTCTGAAATTTATACAAATTATAAAATTTAAATGTGTTCATGAAATCTTCTTAACTAATTAAGGTAAAAAAAAATCTGAAACGTGTGACCCCAGGTGTGCATTTTATATACCTAATTTTATTTTATAATTATTAATAATTATCAGATATTTCGAATAGTTCGATAACTAAAAACTGCTTCAATTTTCACTGCTCTTCAACTTTACTTAATTTCATATTTAAAGCACAAAAGACTCCAATATTATATAATAAAATGTGAAAGGGAAAATGAGAACCAGGATACTATTAAAAGAAGATACTATGCCATAAAGAATAAATGGAAAATATACATATCTCCACGTCTCCCCCTTTAGCATGGATCAGTGAATTGAATGGTTTGCAATCAATATTTCCTCTCCAAATGGTCATAACACTTGACACTTCCATCACATCACATCAATAAGGATCCATCCTTCTGTGAAGGAATTAAAATGAACATAGGATATGTAGATAGATATTTCTATATCAAAAAACGTGTTATCCATTTAAAGCTCACAGTGCAGGTCACTTCGGCATCACCCCCACTTTACACATGCATGCTTGGTGGAATATAAAAAAAAAAAAAAAAAAAACTTATTCCTAGATGTGCCTGGAAGCCAGATAAAATGCAAATACTTGATGTATTCGGCCTCGACTCGGTATCGGCATAGAGAAGTCCTCCGCCAAAAGAGTATCCAATAGATACTCTCAAAACTCAAGCGAGGAATCAAAGCGAATAGAATCAACTTTCATTTTGTCATCACACACAGCCATCGGCAAGCAAAACCCGCCCGTATTCCTTTCAACAAAAAATATCCTATGGATATGCTGGACTTTTTGAGTTATAGGTTTTTTTTATTATTATTTTGTTGCCTTCTCCTGCCGCTTGGTTGCGCATTTATTTGCGATCATAAGACCCAAAGCATATAAAAAAAAATGAAAACACTTTATGTGCGAGTCCTCGTTTAGATATAAATGAAGATGTGATGGCAAATATGCTGCTCCTGTTGCACAAGCACATCTTTTAGGCTCCAGGCAAGCCAATCATACCAATCCAACATCAACAAAAACGAAAAAAAAAATGAAGATATAAAAGACATCCATTCGAAAGTCACCCAGAATCAAGCCATAAATGTGTCATTTGGATGATATGGCAAAAGAAAAAAAAATTAAGTGCCATCGGTTAACCACTGCGCGGTTGCAACTTTGACGTTTGTTGAAGGTTCTGGTCAGTTCCTATGTACCTATACTTTTTCGATATTATAGGATGCTTCTGGAAAATTTAGATGAAGTTTTTTTTGCTCACAAAAATGTTACCCGGAATAAATTCCTATCTACAAAATTGGATGAGTCATCCTTGTACGCGATATTTTATTGCCGCCTGAAAACCTAGCCTTAGATTCCATGATTATAACGTTATTTTGGATGATTTGACATTCTAAATAATGTTATCAGTTTATTCGACAAAAATAGTGTTAATTTAAAGCCCCGTTTCACTGTTTGTGTAAATGTAACTTAAGTGGCCAATATGGGAGATTTAATTGAGTGCCACATATCCAGGTAAGTGTGAACCGTGAATCTGGGATTCACCTGGTGAAAATAATAAATAATTTAATTGATAAATAGTTAAGGGCGACCCTGTACGCATGAGTGCTTAAATCGAACAAAACTTGTATCAACTCCACGAATGACGAAAAAGGAACACTGGAAATAAGATATTTTAAAAGAGAGTTTGGTAAACTTCTATAAAAAGTATCTATAGCTTTAAAGCTTCCAGTAGAAAAGTAAAAAAAAAATTCAAATCCTCGCTTCTGGCAACACTTTAATTTGATTGGCCTTTGTTGTATGACTGCTTTTAGACGACTGCAATTTCTATCCGCAATTCCCTTTTGAGTTTCTTTCCGATTGCAGCATCCATTTAAACGCTGCAAATTTTAATACCTGCAATTTTCGTTAAGTGAGAAGGAAATAATATCTCGTCACTCTTTACTCCGCCTATTTCTCAAACAATAAGAAAAAGCACAAAGAAGAAAGAGCGATAACTCAATAACGCAATTATTTCAACCTCAGCAACTTTGTCTACCCCGGACACCGCATACGTCCCCCGCCTACATGCTTAAAAATTGCAAGGGTAATTGCAGAATATTTGCAGCGTTTAAAAGCAGTCTATGAAATCTATTCTTTGTAAAAGAAGACTCACTCTGACTGACAGTAGTAAATTAAAGTCAATCCATATAGAATTAACAGGCGTGTTTTATTTGTAAGCTAAACAATCACCATGTTAAATAAAACATCAACTAATCCCCTTCGGACCATGCTAAACCCAGAGAATTCCCGGGCTTAACTTAAGCTGACAGAAAAACTGTGTTACCGGCGGCGGCGGCGTGATATATATACTTGTTATCGATAGTTTTATGAAAACTCCATTTTGTGTCTGTGATGCTGTCACTAATCCGTGAAGATTGAAAGGAACGGATTTTGGATTTAACGTATGCAGATAAAACTTGGGAAAACAAAAAAAAAGTGTTTTTCTTGGAAAAAGAAGTAATTTCTCAAAAACTAAGATACATTACAGCATCCAGTTTTCTGTTTTTTATTGAAAATTAATAAGAGCATTTAATTTTGAAAACAAAAATTATACTTAATTACATAAAATTTTGAAAAAAATTAGTTTGACATTTTTTTTTTTTTATTTTTTTTTCAAAATTTCGAGTTTGAAAATTAATTTCCCAAAAACTGTTCATTAACACATCTTAATTTGAAATGAAAATTAAAGAAGAGATATCTGGCTTTCCAAAAAGATACAGCATGCTATTGTAAGTTAAACCGTTGTTTTTAAATAATTTTTTTGCTTTGCTTGAAACAGAAAGTATAACTTCGAAAAATTAAAATAAAGCTGCACGCGGTCATCGTGGCCAATATCAGAACCAATCAAATTACTCAATGAAACTCAATAACCAACATAAGATTCGATGAACCAAATCTTACTGTCATAATTCTAATAGTGTAATCCTGATTACTTGGTGTGCTTGATGTAGCGCAGGTGACATTCCACGTGATTTGTACTTGAAACGTCCCCAACCTTTATGACTTTTATGCAAACTCAACGATGCTGTCTGATATTCCTTCAAAGTCCAAATGCATAGGTCAACTTAAAGTGCCCTCGACAATTTCCACCAGTAGAAATATGTATGCATATATGCAGGAGCAGGTATGTATACGGTTCTCTTTTTTTTGTCAAGGATAGTCAACATTGCACTTGAAGTCTTGTTCTACATACAACATACGACTAGTATGAATATCGCTTGACTGTTTTCGGAACTTATGTTCGCTCAGCAGATATAAAAAAACTCATGGCACATCCACATATGAACTAAACATCCTTTTGATTTATATAGCATCATGAAAAGTCCTCGCTGTATGTCGGACTTTTAGTTCCCTGGTGGTATAGTTATATAGCCTGGCTTCTTCGACTTTGGTGCTGTGCAACACTCTCATCAGGGTCTGCTAAGCTCTCCTCGGGCATTATTTTCCTATCATTAGGAATCCTTTGTTATGTCCTTTGCCTTTTCCTATCATGCTGTTGTTCCACAAATAACATAGCCGTATGTTTTTGTGCTCCATTGAGTGTGTGCTCCAAGAGCTTCAAGCATACCTACCATATCTACTCTCCTACAAACCTACAACCTACACATGTTGATATATATTTTGAGAGAGGGAATTTTGTTGTCAAGGACACCTTGAAATAATGAAAGGACTAATGAAAAAACAACAATAGTATTTATTTGTTAATGTCCTTATAAGACCACTTCATGAATTGTTTTTCTGATTTTTTGTTTGTATTTTTATTTATTTTTGCATATTGTGATATCTTTTTCGTCGGATTTCAGTGTTTTTGTTTATGTACATATATTCAACACACAGGACGATTCTGTTGCTGTTGGCGATCGTTGTTTTCATTTATTATCTTTGAGCGCGAAAGCAACAATATGTACAGACGTCTGCGCCTCAAACATAAGGAGCTTATGACAGTTGGGATATTAATATATTATGAAATGGATATCTATAGAAAGAGGTAGAAAAAAGATTATGTTTTTCAAACAACAAAAATATGTTAACTGATATAGACACATATGTATAGGTATATACAAAGGTATACAAATAAACTAAGAGTTGAACATTTTTCGACTGGACTGCCTTCTTCTATTTCGTCCTTTTATAAGACTTTAAGCTTATAATTCAATTCTACGTATTCGAAATCTTTATCATTGTATTTGTACATGCAATCTCCAAGAAAAGGCCATAGGGGTGTTTTTTTAAATAAACTGAAGAAAAAAAAGGAATTCATAGGGATGAGACTTACTGCATGAGAACATTCTTCGGCAGGTAAATTAATATTTAAAAAAAAAATGCGGAAATTTAAGAATTTCCCGGTGCAATTTGTAATTTTTCAGCAACATTAGTAAAAGCCCAAAATGGTTATGGAAATATCGTCATCCAAAATGTTTCTTTTGTTTTGGATGGAAATAAAGTAATTACACTTTGGATGGAAATAGGTATTTCGAGAACTTACCTCCTGGGAGCTATTAATTTTCAGTTTTAAAAAGATCGCATCCCAGTTTCTAGACACCTTCCAGCCGTTTTATGTACCTCTTTGAGCTTAATTCATTAATAAATTGTCCAAATCATCGAAAGCGTTGGCCCTTTTTTTATCAACATGTATCAAATTTTTAACTGTCAGAAAGGCCTTTTCACAATTAAATAAAGATTTTTTATTAGTATAAGCGGGGCCCTAATTTAATAATACCTAAATTTTGCGGAGCCAACTGTTTCTTTCTACCTTGCATGAATAAGCAAATAAGTTCCCTTTTTTAACATACTTATTACGGGTATAACTAACTCACGAAATTATTCAATTACACATATCTCAAATCCCGACCAAGACCATTAAGGCAAAAACAACAAGTTCATACAAAGTGTTCTTTAAGCTTTCATTTGTATCCCTTTTTTGCCAATGCTAACTATAAGAACATTCCATACAATAAGGTTCCTTATTTTATTGTACTTATCAAAATCGCTATCGACCGCGGACCAGATTATTTGAAAATGTTTCGAGGAAAATTCTTTATTTGTTGGTCCCTTTAAACTCTATGTACTGTACCTCCCTTGTAAACTTCTGTTGTAGTCAGTTAAATACCTATGTGTATATATACCCTACTACAATTCATGGAGTTTGTAAAAGATTTTTGATATTACTATACTGTTTCTCTTGGTTCTTTCTCATAAGGCTCTGAGGTGCCATAACTGCTGCAACAAATTTATGATGTTTCTGTCATAACCCTATACCATATATACCCAACCCATGAGAGAGCAGACTCTATACAAACAAAAAATAACAAAAACTACACACACTACAAGGACACTCAAAATTCAGCTGGCAAATGACTCTTGAAAATCTAAACATATGATATGAAAAACAAAGTGGAATTTTACCAAATGATATTTTTGCAAAATATGAGTCGTTTGACGATTTTTTAAATAGATACCTAATTATGGAAGGATTGTTTATTAAAGTTAACGTTGCCTCGTAAGCTGTGTGCCATATCTTTATAAACTTGGGAATTCTTTGATTGGTCACTCTACTCGTACAACTTATCGGCCAAGACCTCAAAAAGCAATTCTTCGTTATCCGACGTGCAGCAGCCCACAGATTATCATAAATAATGACAACAAAATAATGTATGTTTGATTTGAAAATCCACTGCATGCCAATAGATTTAAATGGGATTTATTTTAAATCTTTATTTAAGGAGATTATAATTTGTGTGTGTGAGTGAATACTTTGACGTTTACTCAAGGTTCGTAATAAAACTTATTTCCTTTATTTATTAACTTCCACTTATTTCCTATACAAATAAAACACACTTGATTTCACTTCTAATCATTTTTATTAATCACCACTCTTAATTGTATGCAATTAATAATCACAACTTTTAAACAACGATTTTTATGCAATCACTTTCAAAAATAAACTGTGTCCACTCGCTCTCGTACATCGCTTTTTATAGCGAGATGAATAGTTCTACACTCCTCTTGAATGTTCTGGTCTAAGGCTACTAGTACTTTCCTTTCCTAACGGCGAATTGAATTATATCACTTCTGCTAGTTTAAACACGAGCCTTGCAGGTATGACGTTGTAAGTCTCCACTTAATATTTGGATGGTTATTTGTAAGATCATAATTTTAGGCGCTCTGTATAGGCGTTGAATAAATCGTTAATTTAAAAATTAGTTACGCAAAAATTAAATCGTTACAATACAATAAATCTCGGTTTAGTGCTCGGTGCCTACGAGAAAAGTCCTAGGCATGGTGTCCGACGCAACACCGTAGCGTCCGTGCGTTCAGGTTTTTATTGAGCTAGAGCCTTCAAACGAGTATGAATAATGGATCTGCTAAAATTCGGTACTTACGTATTTACGGTGGTTGCGCTACAGTCCAGAATGGGACCTGAGTCTCAACCAACGAGCTTCTTCCAGTCGGTCGGTCCCTAGCTAACTATCTCCGGGTTCGCCGGCGCTCTTCATCTAATGCAGAGTCCCACGAGATTCTTCGGGACGGGACCGATAATCATCCGCCTTTACCAAGGACCATGCCTTTGCGCCATCTAGCAGGACCGGGATGATAAGCATCTTATACATGGACATTTTAGTTGTTCGAGGCAGGGCTTTCTTAATCAATTGCCTTTTTAGCCCGGAGAAGCAACGATTAGCAAGAGTTATTCTTCGTTTGATCTCAGAACTGGTATGGTTGTCTGAGAGGCAGCAGATCCTAGGTAGACAAAGTCCTTAACTAACTACCACAAAGTTAAAGCTGTCTATTGTGATTTTTTGCCCGACACGTCTTCGGTGTTGGGTGTGCTTTTTCTTGACCACAGCATATTTGTACTTGGGGTTGCCCTCATTGACCGATAAACACATTTCGTTCGCCTCTGACCATCACGCTTTTGTTCTACCAACTATATCAATATCGTCGGCATATGCGAGTAGTTGTACGGACCTTTGAACATTTTGTTTTAGCTCATATGGAAATCCTAGTTGCCATACAAATATTAGCAAAGTCGCTATTTGGATGGGCTTTATCAGAGGTTGCTTTGTTTAGAAAATGCACGCGAACAAATTTGTTTATTTATTTAGGAATACAGAAAAAAAAACCGAAGTCCTGAGCCCAAAGAACTTAAAAATAATCAATATCTTAATCCTAAAATTAAATTTGTATTTCCTATACGATTTTTGTATGTTCTATGCGAATTTTCCTTGTGAAATTTTCTTGCTGGAAGTCACTATGACGGCATTTTGATGATGAGAAGGGTAGAAGTTATAGATATAAAACAACAACTTTTTGACAAACCAATATATACCAATATATTATATAAAGATATTGATAACCTAGGTATTATAGCATGTACATTATGTAGGTCTTCTATGTATATCCAATTTCTCAAAAAAAAAAAAAAAAAAAAATGAAAAAAGAAACCATCGAGAGAAAAATGTTTTCCTCAACGAATGCCAATTTTGGACTTCCTCCTTCCATTTGTAATGGACCCATACAATATACAAAGATGAACGGAACACTTTTATTTTCTAACCAAACCCCATGTTTTCTTAAGGGGATATAAATGGCAATGATTAATTGCAATTCAATGGTTGCGGCAGCAGCGGTCCAACTCATATACAAGATTTTGTCTGGCAGCACTGAATTCCAGACTTAAAAAAAAAAAAAAATGCTGAAAAACGGAAATGGAAACGCGTCGAGAAGATAAATGAACATCAGTTTATCACATCCATATCGAGCAAGTTTATGGATGTGTTTGTGTGGGAACTCTCTAATATATGTAGATATTAAAGTGTAATGTCCTCTACTTTACAACAAGTACCTAACCTACCTACTTATATGGCGGTATGTAAGCTAACTGATGTATTTCATTTCCCAATATGGAAATAACTGCCAAAACGTTATGATAAAGCACGCAATTGAATGTTTGTTATGTCTGAATTCGATTAGAAATGTCAACTAAGTCATGTGTTTATTTATTTCCAAGCATTATTTAAATATATTGCTGTATAACCGAGGGAACATAAATTAAAGGTTACCTCAATAAAATGGCCTTGAAGTTGACACGCCTTACACAAAATAGCTTGGCTAAAAATTATATGAGAGACTTAGACTTGGCAAATCTGGGTTTGAAGTCTTTGAGAGGAACCTCCAATTATTTCTATTATTTCTTCGAAAACAGAAGCACTTTGTAAAAAATAAATACACAAGATGAGGAAGATGTTTTTTTTATTATTGTTCGTTCATGATTTTCATTTTGTGAAATTAAACTACCGTCTCTTTCATTCGACATTGACATTGATCAACTAACAGTTTCAATACTCTTCACAAGTAGACAATCGTTAATAATCGCTCATAAGTGGTTCTAAAGCTTTTGGACAAGAGTATATGCTATAAGCAGGACTATGGTAAAACTAATTTTTATTTATGCTTCTGTGGAAGATGAAAATCAATTTCTAGTGTGATAAGAATCGCATGCAATTCTTTTACACTTTAAAAACTTTGTCAATTTGAAATATTGTGTTTAGTTTACACTGAGTGTGTAGTGTAGTATAGTACCCCGCGGCGTTGGCCTGTTACGCCGGAGGTCTTGGGTTCGATTCCCGGCCTATACCACCTAAAAACAGAAATGTTTTTCACGGGTTACTGCCTCTTCCGAGGAATTGACAAATCCTTCAAGAGTATCTATATCTGGTCATGAAAAAGTGCTTCTCATTCTAGCCGTTTGCATTCGGCAGAAAATTGTAGGTCCCCTCTATTCCTGCCAATAACACACACAGGAATGGTTGAGAGTTGGCCCTGATTTTACACGAGCTGTTGCGCCGACCAATAATTTATATTTATACACTCAGCTCAGTGCGATAGTGAGAAAAGGCAAGTTAAGCAATACGAATTCAAAAAATATCAGTCTCACCTTTTTGACAGCAAAAGTGAGCAATTTACGTTCAGATTTCTGAGACTGCTGAGATCTGTAAGATCTCAGTGAGAAACCTGAGAAATTTGAACCGGCTAAATAAGAATACCTTATAGACTTGTTTGAAATAAATTTATTCAATGACGCGTTTCGATTTAAGAGCCATTATCGTTTTACAGTCTACTAATTTTAATTTATTGTACTTTGTTTCACAGGTGTTTCTGTGAAGATAATTTTAAATACATATAGAACTAATTTATTCACTCAAGATTCATATAGACCATTTAATATAGGCTGTAGATATAGTTTTGTTGTCTGTCAAATATTTAAACGTTTCATAAAATACCTTTTTTTTTTTTAATTAAAATTAAGAAATAAACTGCCGTAACACAAAAAAGAACATTAAGAACAACCAAAAAAACGAACTCAGCGCTTGTAATAATTCTTACGATGTGTCTAGGTTAGTGGCAGCGTTGCCGAAGTTGTACAATCGTGCTTTTTTGATACGGAAATTTCATCGTGATACGGTGGCACGAAAAAATTCAATGTGACACTTTTTTTTTATTTCAATTTTTACTTCAAATAAAGTGAATTTGGAAGAAATTTTAGGAAAATTCCTTCAAATGGAGTAAAATTTTGTAGAACCTCTTAGTTTTTGACAATGTACGAATAGAACAAATTATTTCTTCTAATTTTTTATTCAATTAATATTTTTTTTTTTATAGAAGAATTTGCGTTTTTTTCATATGGCATGAAAATTGTATATTTTTTTTAGAAAATCTGTCACCGAAAATTTTTTTTGGGCGGCAACGCTGGCTTATTGATTTAAAAGCAAGAGACAGTTAAAGATTAATTATTTTCAAATGAGAAAGAGAACTATTAACAATTTTTAAAACTAAAGGGTGAATAATTAAATGTTTGGCAAATTGTAGAAAGAAATTAGTGAAGAAAATTGATTTAAATTAATCTATGTACCTATGTACATATATATGTCGATAAAAATGAATTGATTTTTTTGTTAGTGAAAGAATAACTTGGCTAAACATCAATTGATTTGCATAGTTTTTTTTTTTTTTGTATTCGTAAAAAAACAACAGAGCCGATATTTGGAAATTTTGACCCGGAAAGTAGAAAAATCGTGTTCCTCAACATGCGACGTGTCGTTAAATTTTTGTAATGTGAACACCAGTCCAACTAGCTCTTTATTTCAATTTTTTTAATAATTTTCTCTGTCGAACGGCCGCTGTAGTAAATGTGAACAGCAGTCGGATGGCCGAAAATTTCAATTTTACGTCTTTTTGTTCGTAAGATTAAAAGAGAATGAGTTGAAATGTATAAGCAAAATAATAAAACGAGAGAAGAAACAAATGAAATTAATGCGCTTGATGCAAATAATGAACTGCGCGCCATGTTCGTTCTTTGAAAATGTATTTCATGTTGGTACAACAGTCGTTGAATGTGAACGCTACCAAAACGACTTGGGTCGGGCGACAGCGACACGACGACATTTCAAATTTTGTATGTTAAAAATTGTTTAGGTATAATAATAGGCGCGTTCAGAAAAATTGGATCTCAGAGATTTTTTTTTCTCAGACTGCTTTTAAACGCTGCAATTACCCCCTGCAATTTTTAAGCATGTAGGCGGGAGACGTATGCGGTGGCCGGGGTAGACAAAGTTGCAGAGGTTGAAATAATTGCATAGTTATCACTCTTTCTTCTTTGTGCTTTTTCCTATTGTTTAACACATAGGCGGAGTAAAGAGTGTAAAGAGATATTTCCTTCTCATTTAATAAAAATTGCAGCTATTTAAATTTGCAACGTTTAAATGAATGCTGCAATCCGAAAGAAACTCAAAAGAGAACTGCGGATAAAAATTGCAGTCGTCTAAAAGCAGTCTCACAGTTTTGACAGCAAAACTGGAAAATTTTGCTGAGGAGTCTTGTTTATTTAACTGAGATTGCTGAAATCTCCGTAAAGTTATGACATGACTTTAAATAGAAAAAAATGTTGAAAAACAACGGAAACAACGAAATTATGATTCAATAGCTTTTTTTAAAGCCAGAAAAAGTAATGTTGTTTTCATAAATTATTTACTTAAATTTCGAAAGGAAGAAATAATTTTTTATTCCAAAAAAATGTTTGCATTTTAAACTTGTGTGAATAGGCCTGAAAAACATTCTTTAAAAATGTCTGACTTACTTTTGATTAAAAAATTTATTCACATCAGTATTTTAAAAATTGTTTTACTATTTAACCCACATCATCTGCAGCTGACCTTTTGAGAAAACGTCAAAGCTATCCGCATATACGAAAACTCCTAACTTCCATACACTACACAGGTCATTTTGAGTCTACAATTCTATACATAATACCTATATACTCTAAGAATATAGGTAACTTAATAGTTTCGACGTTGTTTCCAAATAAAATGACATGCCAAGAAAAAAAAAAGAAAAAAAATTCACCTGATTCAGAGCAATTTTTCAAGTTCATTGAACAAAACAAATCATAGAAATATATTCTATACAATTTTTTTGCCAAACTCCTCTCAGAGAGTATACCTACCTAAACGCATTCTCTCAACCGGAAGTAACACAAATCAATGTTTGGGGACTGTGTCAAAACTGAAAACAAGAACAAAAACAAAAAGTATTAAGCCAAAGTATGAGTGTTTTTTTTTCTATACACATGTACCTATCCTACATATATTTGTGCACACAGAGTAACCCTCGAGAAAAAACAATATGGCCAAAAACTTGGAAGCTTTTAATTTACTAAAGACTTCCGTCGATAAATTATAGAAGAAACCATTTTTACGTTCTGCTGGACTGACTAATGGTCCCAGTGCAAAATGCGAATCCTTTTTTCCCATTTCCATGTAGAGACGTACATTATGTATGGTATATGTAGGTAAGAGTATAGTTAGACAGCCAAAACTTATGTCGCAGCCAATAAACAACTTAAGAAGCATATTCTCGTAGGCGACCAAGCGGGCAAGGAATCAATATCACGCGAGATGATGGGAAGTTTCTTCTTCTGGTTAGTTGTTCAGTGCAAAAGAAATAAAAATTCCCATACCTATTGTAAAAGAAAAGAACTCCTGATTTTTTGGGATTGCTTGTTGTTTGTAGGCACTACATAAGGTGCAGACAACTTTTCTAGCTGAAGATATTTTTATTCCTGGCAACAAACTTTTCTTAACCCTTTTGAATAGTACATAGGACAAATAGTGGCCAGGGTTGCCATTACCGGCCAAATATTTATATTAATTTTATTTTTAGGTAGACCAAGTTCGGCAGAATTTCGGTAAAAATTATATTCTTTTTACATCGAACGCTCTTAACATTAGAATACATTTTTCAATCGCAACCAAAATGTGGTAAAAAATTTGACCTTTTTAAGTCTAATTATTTGGAGCTATTGCTACAACCCTCTTCTGCGAATATGATTTTAATTTTTGATATCCGTGCGTCATCGTCCTGCATTTACATAAATTTTTAACTAAACAAACTTTTTTTATTTTATTTTGTTACTATACATATTTGGCATTTTGGCAATACTCACAGTGGTAGTAGTGTAGTAGTAAGTATATTCATATATATGCGACAATTTAAGTGTTCGCACTATTAAGCTGGAGGATATATTTTTACTCAGTGTTAGCTGTGACGCCTTTTTTGTTTTAGGGGCGGCCAGATTGGCAATGTATCAGGAGTGCATTAAATCAAATGAAACTACCGACAAAAGCAGAAGTATTGTTATAGTTATTTATATTTATAAGAAAAAGTCAACTCTTATATATCGATTCACCAAAAACTGTGATACAAAATTGCGACTTGTGACTTCTTTGTTGAAAGAAAGTAAAGTTTTAGAAAGTGGGTTTTTGTCGCCTTATAACTTGTGAGAAGTTAAAACTTTTATTTTTCAAACATGCCGAAATTTGTTTCTGTACTATTTTTATCAATTTAATTGTAGTAAAATAATATTATGCATTTTTTTAATTTAAGCAAAACTGAAGAAAATATACACGAGTCTCAAAGACAATAAGATTTATGTAGATATTAACTCAACGTCATTTATTAAATTTATTGATAAGATATTTTGATTCGTGAATTAAATTTTGATCAAAGTTTAATAATTGTGTATTAGAAAATAATTAAGAATGTTTTTATATAGAGATGCGGTATAGTAATTAAAATCGCAAACAAATAAATTATTGGGCACTTATAGTACAAGTAACTTTAAAAATATTACAACTTAAGGGCGCAAGCTACAAACAGCGAAATTCTTATACATATATACCTATGTATAGTTAGCAGGGAGTTTTTTAATAAATTCAAAGTTATTAGGTGAAATCGGAGTTAGATAATCTTGTTAATAAATTGAACGTGAGTTTTAACTTTTAGTTGTCTATAATCTATCGAAATTCAAGTGAGACACTGGAAAATATCGCTTTTGTTATCGAAACAGAGAGTGCGACACTATGCGTCAGTATTGAAAGGGCAATTTTCGTCACAATCTCTATTTTGATAGTGTTTTGTTTTGACACACAACTGTCAGAAGTATCTAGAGTTAACTCTCTAAATTCGATGAGTTAACTTATTAACAATCTTATTTAAAAGATTTTGCTAAACAAAGGAATAATAATGGGCGGATGCATAAGGTTTTTATGAAGTCTGTATTCAACGTTGCATTAAAAAAAAAATATGTAACATTTCGTTACTAAAATATCCTTATATAGGCACTATTTACCCCCAAACGTGTTTAGCTTATATAAAAGGTTTGTGTTTTTTACAAACCATAAAGAATTGGACGAAAAAAGCGAAATAGGAGCAAAGCGATTTGCACGGACTATGTAAGACCAAATAAATTTCGGGACTTTAGTCCCTATAAAAACTGTGTTACCGGCACTTAGTATCATTTTGATAGTTTGTATGGAAACGTCAAATTATCTGAGTAACCGAATGGAACAATTTTTTTATGAGAACAAAATGGCGGTCATTGTCATGGAATTTAGTTTGTTTGCCTATAAATGACTTGAAATTATGTTTTATGTTTTTATTTAAGAAGAGGAGTAATATTTTATTGAAGGTTTGAATGAAACAACAACAATTGGGTGAGCTACCACCAAGATTTAATAGGCTGGAGTTATAGCTATTTCACGACTGCCAGGCCGATCATCAGACTCCTTTAGTGGTGCTTGGTCATTGTTCAATTTTATTTGAAAAACTTTTTGCCCCAGCTGGGGATCGAACCTGGACCAAGCTCCAACAACAACAACAACAACTTATGTGTGGCTAGTAAAAATGCTGGTTTCAAATACAACTGTCAAACAACAAAACCTTATTTGGGACGAACTTGATTAGGTGGCCTCGGTAGCGCAATGCGTAGTGCATTGGCTCTGAGTGAGCTTGGTAACTCTGGTTGTGTTCGTAACATTGATTTTGTGTGTATTGAATATTTTAACAGCTATTTCAGCTGTAGCTCCGTATCAATTGTGTTCAGGCAGTTAATCGTTTTGATTCATCAATAATCATTTTGCCTTGTTTTTGCCGTCAATAAAGAAATTTATTTTTATCTTTCTCCTTGATTGGTGACTTAACTGAATTTTTCATACAAATAAAACAGGTCATCCAAAATTAAGTAATGAGCCATCACAAGTCTCAACAATCAAATGAAAGACTTTGCTTGCGTTCATATTTACATATAGATTTGAAAAAAAAAACATAATGTTTTATCCCTAAGAAACACCGTTACACACTGATAATCATCACTTATCTAAAAAAAAGAAGCTCTTTAGAAGTGCACTTAAAAAATACAGTACCGTGTGAAGACTAAGTGGGAGTACGAAATGCAGCCAAAATAAACTTCTTGGTCGCATTTTGTTTAGAAAAAGTAAAAGGAAACCTTAACTTCCTTCACCTCTTGTGTCTGGATGATGTAGTTTGCAACGTTCAAACTGCTTCCGAAACCCGAAGAACTTGATATCTGCATAAATTCGCAATGAAAGAAATTGAATTGGTTTAAATTTTACCCTCGCTTCTTTGGAAGCACGAAAATACCTACATAGATACGTATGTATGTATAATGTGTGCTGATAATGTTCACATTTTGTGGCAGAGTAATCCAGTTTAACAGTAGACAAGTTGATGCCTTTGTAAATCACTCCTCAGTGTCACACTGCATGGGTTTCCCATTTGAACATTATCTTCCACAAATAATTTATATATTTAATAAAAAGGCGTAAAGTGTTAAATTCTTAGGATTTCAAGGATATCTTCAATGTGCCATTCTATTTGGAATGTTTTTTTGTTAGATATATTATGCTTTTTTTTGTCAAGTTCATGTCTTTTTGTTTAATGTTTTTAAGATTGAGAATGTGTAAAATATGGAAAAAAATCCAAAGGAAGTGCCATAGAGTAAGGTTTATATACGTCAACGTGCTCTATTTTGTAAAAAAAAAAAATATCTCAACAATTTTAAAAGCCTACTACATTGATTCAATGGGGAAAAGGTATTTTTATACTGAGGGCTTATCTCGTTCGTTCTTTCTATATAGACTCTATTTATTAACACATAGATTAAAGAAAATACATAACATTCAGTTTCATTCTTTGAAAAACTTTGAAAAGCTTTGAAAAACCTAGTCTAAACCTCTCTGACATACTTTTGTCTTAACCAAAATTCAGATCTGTATAAAGGAAATGTTAGTTCTAGTCGTAGACGTATTATAGATATATGGACTGCTAGTTGCCAACCTCAAACTGGTTCCATATTATTCTCAGTCATTTTTGGCGAGACTAGCCCTCAACTCAACACTGCAACTAGCGGAAAAATTATGAAACTTTAATTTTGACATTTGTACAAAGAACAGTGTTCCCAGATTGGTGGTTTTTAAAACCAAAATGATGGGAAATCAGTTTGGTGGGAATAATGGTGAGAAAATATTTTAAGCGCTTTTTATGAGGGGGAAATGATAAATGATCATAATCGCAACTTACTTTACCTACCCACTCATTTTCCTACAATTTTGTTTTTTCCTTACATTAATTGTAACTCAAAAAAAATATTTGGCCTGGCCATCAACGAGATATAAAACCTGCCAAACAAGCAGAGATAAACAATCCTTTGTTCTACTTTATAAAAACAAAAAAAAAACAAACTGTTTTCAGTTTACTAAATTGCAACAGCAATCATCCTTTTTGGCTTGTATCTACCTAAAAACAAATAACTTATCCCAAAGAACAAACATTTCTAAATCTCTAAATAAATAAATTCAGAAATCTGAATTTTCAAATGTATTATGTAATTTCATGTTCATTCACATTTTGCACCTAATATTGATGGCAGAAAATATATGATGTTTTTTTTTTTTCTCGCTTCAGGTGGGATTTTAAAAATCTCGTCTGGCATCACTGTCACTGAATAAACACTTGTAAGTGTCAAAATATCATAGATTTCGCACATCTCTATGCAAGAAATTTAAAAATTTCTGTTTGTTTATTGATAAATGCGACTTTTTGAATTTTTAAAACAGATGTCGCGAGCTTCTTATTTTGGCGACATTTTTTTGACAATTATTGTATGAAACTGACATTAGACTAGCAGTCTATATATATATATGTACATCCATGGTTCTAGTAATAGGTCATGTTCAGTCAAACAATAGGCGGACAGCAGTGGCCTATACATTGTGAGGGGTTTCGGGTCTGGAACACCCAATGGAGCCAAACGTTTTTGGCGATGGTTTTCTGTAGATAATCAGCCTTTTTTAAACAAAAGAATTGATTATCGCATGTCCGTCCTTCCGTATGGATGGGTCAATTTTCCCCGACAATTTTCTTCAGGATTATTATATGGTAAACAAACATTTTTAACGGTTAAGAATTGGTTCTCAATTGCTTTATTAACTCAAAGAAACAGCGATTAGCAAGAGTAATTCAACGTTTGATTTCCGAGCTGATTGATGTTTCCAGCGTTATGTTAAGGATGTTTAGTTATATGTATTTACATGATGCTATTAAACTATTTTTATTTGACATTTTGTAATGGTCAAAGTGACATTTGGCGTTAGTATGGTACTAAAAAGATAAAATAGACATAAATTTGCTTTAATTTTTTAGTAAACTTGATTTTTTTTTAATATATTTTCTCAAAACATTAACACCCTTTATTAATGAAAAATGCTTAATTATATTTAAATTTATATACAAATCAACTTAAACGTTGATCAAAAATTAATTCAGGAATTAAAATGTTTATTAATAATGAATATAAAAATGCTAATTCACGTTAAGTAACGAATCTTAAAGAAAATCTACTGCATTGGACAAAAACTTTGCTGTTACACTTTCTCATTTTATCTTGTAATTTACATAGATGTCAAAAGCTTGTTAATTTTATTTTATCTATGTATGGTCTTTTAATAAGTTATTCAACAAACAAACAAAAAAATGTTTATTATTAGTAATTCTTGTTTTTCTTTAAAAAAATCTAAAGTTATATTTGTAAATCAGGCAGACACGACTTCAAGATATACCTTAATATGTATTTAAATAATTTTTTAAGAATTAGCCCTTAATTTATTGGTTAAATATAATTTGGGTTTATTAATAGTGGTGTATAATATTAATGAAGCATTACCATGGTATCATCGATATATTAAACGTGCACGTTATATTTTAGAGGCACAAAAGCAAGTTCGTGCGATCTAGTCGTGCATTTAATTTATTTATTTCTATGAGGATTTAAAACAACTTTTTTTGGATATCTCACTTGGAATATGGGCGGTTATTGTTAATATCCATTAAGAGTAATTGAATAATTCTTTTAACCTGAACTATAATAGGTTTCTAAATATAGTATTTCAAGCCAAGAAGACTTGTTTTTGTTCTTCAAGTTTGATAAAAAAAAAAAACATGTTATTTATTTAATCTACCTTCCAATAAAAGACGTATCAACTCCTAATATCTACCTAATTTATATCTATGCGCCAATATTGCAAAGGACAAAACAGACACATTATTAATGAGTATAGCTAATTTAATATAACAAATTATTCACCCTCAACCAATGAACTAAAGTGCACTTCTGCATTAAAACCAAATTAAACAAATGCACAAATTCAAATTTGCAGCAGCTCTGTATAGACATTTTTAAAATAGCCAACACTTTCCAAAATCACAATCAAAACCACATACCAACACAAATTCAAAAATTCAATCCCACCTTTTGAAGAACATCAATTCAAAAAAGCATTGAAATCAATCCAGAAAACTCAAAATGCCAGCTAAATTGAAAACAAAAAAATACAAAATAACTTTTAACTAAAATGCGAACCAAAAATACAGTACAATACATCAAGCTCTGGAAATAGTGGTAAATTTTCTGATACAATGGTTAAAATAAGAGGGTCATATCATATTCTTTTTAAAAAACGTTTTGAATAGAATATCACACCGAATCCATTTTTAATCATAAACAAAAAAAAAAAAAAAAGCTGAGAGGGAAACGACAAACCAAGAGCCATCCCGCAGCATTGTGAAATGTATTTAAAGCAAAAAGTACCTATGTACATAAATATTTGTATATGTGTGTATATAAAATGTTATATCCGCGTATAGATCCTGTCAGGCATACATAACGTATAGATATAGAACATCAGGCGACAAAAAAATGTATAGCAATCCCTCCTCGACCATTATGCATTTGGACAAATGCATAAAATAGAACAAAATTATTTTTTGGAGGATGCTCCTCCATTGAAACGGTATATGTATAAAGTATACAAGGAAGGCGAGGAAGTACATCTCGTTGGTGCCATTTCACGTACTGACCTATTTTGTAGGTTTTTTTTTTTTTTAATTTTATTTTTTGTTTAATACATATTTGTTTCACATGTCGTTTTATTTTTTTTCATTTGTCACAAGGATCCTAACTATACGCATTCTAAATGAAAATGTTTCACATGTACATACTACATACTGTCAGATAAAAACAAAAACCTTCAAATCACAAAAAAAAGGCCAAAAAAATCGAGGTAAGCATTCACATCGCAAACTATTTATAAACAACATGAACGTTTTTGTTCTTTAACTGAATTTTGCTCTCAAATATATTATACTACTCGAATTCCAATAATGGACTATCCTTAATTTCTGAATTTAGATAAGCTGTATGCCCGATTGACATAATTTCAGAGTTCCACCCTTACATATATTTAACGTTATCGTTTGTGTTAAAAGTAAATTTTGATTTAAGCCTAGTATACAGTTCTTTTCAACGAAATAAAATGGTGGTGAAAAGGCTGCAATTTTAACAAGTTCACCATACAAATGGGAGCTGGAAGCTCTCCCAACTCTGAAAATGTCAAAGCGAGCAAAACTAGAGACCGTAAAAGAAGCCGAAATAGCTAAGCGGCCGCCTAGAAGAATTGAAACCGAAAGTGAGGATGCAGATAAAGCCAATGTTGCATCTTCTGCCAAGAACTTTTGAAAATGACAAATGACGATTGGAATAAATTCACCAAATGACCTGGATGGGCTCAGGAAACTTGTGCAGGAATTGGAGTCAATATGCACATCGCATATATTTGTGACTTCTGTTACAACTCGTTATTTGAAAATGGTTTTGCCGCAGTATAATTTAGTAGGACTGTCATAGAGGCAAAACCGTTTTTTTATGAACTTTTTTTAAAAGCTATACAATTTTGTTCAACTATTTATTTATATAAAATATTGCTCAGAGTACCCAAATGAATAAACAGATATTTCATTTTTCTTAAAAAACGTATTTTAAAAGTTTTTAAAGAGATCAAACACTAAATATGCGGTTTTGCCCTAACTTCCCCTACACTTCCTCATTTCAGCTTGTTAATGGCATATGTGTGACTACGTGACAAGTGTTTGTTTTCTGTAGTCTTTGGCAAAAATATATTGACTATTTTTGACTTAATTACTCGTTAATTTACCTTTACTTAGGTAAATCATCTTATTGACATAAATACATTTTATGTTTGTTTTATTGATAAGAGTTTTGGCACTTAATTCAACGGTTAAATATAATTCATGTTTGATTTGAGTTTTTTAATATGGATGTTCGTTTATAATGTTTTTCTTTAACACGACACTATAAATTATATCTGTCATAACCTTTCTTTCTTTCAAAAAGTCAGTAAATGTGTCGCTAACTATCCGTCTATATTAATCCAAAACTAGCAGACCAGTGCTTGCGCTGCTTCACAATTCGCATAGATAATGGATGATACCAATAATACGGAGCATTTTCCTAGCACTGCTGAGAGCATAGGTGCTATGTAAATGAATATTTAAGAATTTTATTAATAGATACCAAATGGAAAACCTGCTTTGAAAAGATTTTGAGAGGTGCAGTGCAATGAGACCTGTGAAAATAAAGCCCGTTAGTCATATCATTTCCCAAAATAAAAGGAAAATAACACCCGTGGTTTTTTTTCCTTTTTGGAGTGGCAGACCCGCCACAAAAAAGCATTAAGAAGCACGGGTCTTATTGCCTTTCTAAATTGGCTTTAAGACACATACTTAAAGTATGATTAAAGCATATAATGCGGGATATACACTACACACGTCAAAATCTCTTCAAGCATGGGAGAGTGTATTATTGAAAATGTCACACGTATACGTTGTGTGTATGCTTGAAGCAAAATCAAAACTATTTGATTTTTGGTCAATCATGACGTCATGATTGACGTAGTGTATATTTGTGATTGAATGCTTGATCATGCATTTGTTCATTTGCACATTGAACAGCGATGAGAAATCGCGGATTTTTATTAAGGGATATACAAGATGGATGATAAAAATTTTCTTCCGAGCCTTTTTATTTTTTTTTTTAACGCTAGCGCAAGCCCTACAGCGATGCAGCAATCTTCCGTGTCACTCATATTTTTTTTATTTTTTAATAACTGTTTTAAATTGATAAAATTTAAATCTAGCTTTTTGAGATGAAATTCACATAAATTATCTAAAACTTAAATTTGAAAAATACTGGCTGCGGATACAAAACCCCACACGTCTTCTCATCTGAACATGTACGTAAAAATGAGTGATTCATCCTGCATGCATGATGTGTTTATATGTATATGCAACGTGAAACTGATTTTACTAACACACTCTCCCATGCTTGAAGAGATTTTGACGTGTGTATATCCCGCATAAGAACTTTTTTTGGCGTATTACTATAGCTTCCCCCCACCCTTTACAGCGCTACACCTAATTTTACCCGTTTTATTTTTTAAATTAATTCAAATTGGTCGGAGAGGATAAGTGTGTGGGCATGAAAAAATATTCAGCTTATACTATTTTCATTAACATTTAAAGAGTATTTTTTTTTGAATTTACTAAACAGGTGAATAGTTATGCACTCAATAAGGTTTTATTCAGCCTCGATATACAAATTTGCATAAATCCTTATTTATAAAACAAAAATTACTTTCCTATACCCAATAATAGTTTTACAGGGCTTATGTGAAATAAAGTAAATACCTACCTAGCAAAGAGGGGAAATCTATTTTGATTTACTTTTAATAAATAAAACTAAGTTGTTTGCAAAAAAATCAAAACCAGATTTCTGCTAACGGCGGCGGTGGCAGCCCGGCCGGTTTGATTGTTTTTAATTTATTTTAATAGTATTCTAATTACAACTTTATGTAGTTTTTTTTTATCAAAAAATTCATGTTCATTTAAAAAATTATTCCATTCACTCAAATTCACATAAAGTGTGTTTTCATTACGATTAATATATACATACATTTACATATATTAAGGTGACACTTATTTTGACAATTTATTTTGCCACCTCGCTTAAAGTATAGAATAGTACAAAATCATTTTACTTGGCACACATTTGAAGAACCTATTAAGTTAAGAATGTAAAACAAAAAAATTAATAAAACAAACTTACCTAATATAAATAACGTTTTCGCATTTAGGGTCTTTATAAAGAATGTCAAATTTTATTCACTCGCTATAATATGTTTATAAATAAGATGTTTTATTGCCTTACTCTCTGTTACTGCTTAGTGCAAAAAAGATTCCAAATATCTATTTATGTTTTTGGAAAATCCATCTGTATCTCTATCTTTGGAGGCAATAATTTAAGAAAATCGGAGCTAAGATAATAAAATAAAAGTTGGCCACGAGACGGAAAAAAGTAGATACCGATAATTGGGCCTATTCGGCAAGATATTTTATTCTGTTATCCTTTCATTCTGTTATGAATTTCTATAGGTATAAAAGTTTAGGCTGACAAAAAATTTTTTACGAATTATAATTTTGGTATTCGGCATGAAAAAAATCTGTTATGAAATCTGCTAAGAAATCTCTTATGAACTGTCAACAGTTCGAACTTTAAAAAAAATCAAGCATTTTTGGTATTCAGGATGCCAAAATATTTTATGTAATGTGTTATCATAAAAGAATAAAAGGCACATTTTTGTGACGGCGGCGGGTAGATGGCATATTGAAATGTAAAGAAAAGAGACAGTATTTACATGAAAAATAAACAAACATAAGGAAAAAAGAGATGAGCACACAACACTGTTTTCATTTGGATCCGCATCGTTTTAATTTACTTGAGTGAACCAAATGGATTATTGGCGATAGTAAAATGCGGCTTTTATCTACGAACACAACGCAACGCAATCAGAGCAGCAGACCAGATAGTGCTGCAAAAGTTCACCACCTTTTAACTTTTCACGTTCAGCTGTTTTACGTTTCAATTTGTAAGAAGAAAAATAGAACCGGAAAGGAAAGAGATTAAGGATTCGTACATATATATCCTTTACTCTTTTATATCATTTAATTGAAAATACTATATGGAAGATTTATTTCATAAATAACATGACAACATAACATAACATGTTAACATCCATAACATGTATGTACATTGTACACTGTAAATTCTGCAGAATGCGATATCAGAATTTTTGCATTTAACTCAGGAAGGGCATCGGATAAGATTGACCTAGTTCAATGATATAAAGTTCACAACAAGAAGTGAAAACCTTAATATGAAATATGAACAGGTTCATCGTCAATTTCACACAATAATTTTCATTTGCCAACGTAACACCACTAGCAAGAAATATAAGGTCTCTAAAAAGTGTTGTATCTTTTAGAGATATCTTAATAATTCAGTATCTTTGGTTGAGAAAAATAATATAAGTTATTTTTATTTGCATACTAAATAATTTGATCAAAAAGGGCCCAAAGCAACATTACTACATAAATAATATAAATCTTTCTCAAAAAATCAAATCTTATCTATATTTAATGAAAACAGATATCGCAACTTTTGAACAAATTCTTCTTAAAATCTATTAGCCCTACACAAAAAAAAACCATTGCAATACTTCTTGTGTAGAATTTTATAAGGTAAATTTAGGAAACTTAAATAATTTTCTACCCCTTTAAAACTATAGCCCTGATAGAAATTTCGAGTACCAACCTTTTTTAGAAATGCTGAAGATATTCAAAACAAAGAACTCTATAACAATTCAATTTTTTTCGAGTTTTATTGCTTTAATCTTCACAGTTCTAAAAATATTTGTTTGTCATGCTTTTAGTTTTTTAATTATCTCCAAACAAAGTATTCATTCGGTGGTAAAAACTTGATTCGCAACACAATCAAATTGTAATAAGATAAAAGTAGAACATTTAATATTATGCTTCAAGGTTGAAATTTACATCTGTAATCATGTTTATAATGACTCACGAATTAAATTTGGGAAGATAAATAAATTCATCATTATTTCACAATCGAATTCATGCTTAGTAATTATAATAAAAAAAAAAAAAAAGTATAAAAAGTCTTACAAAACCTACAGCTTTCATCAGTTCGTTTTGACTTTTGAATAAATATTCCATACACAATGTTTAAGTTTAAACTTGTACTAGTACTCGCATTTTTTTCAATTGTTTCTTTCGATACAATTGACGGTAAAATTTTTAAGAAATGTGAACTTGTCCGAGCAATGTATCGTCTAGGAGTACCCAAATCTGAACTTCCTGATTGGATTTGTTTGGCTAAGGGAGAGAGCAGTTATAATACCAAAGCTACCAATCACAACACAGACAATAGTATTGATTGGGGAATTTTTCAAATCAACGACCGTTATTGGTGTAAGCCATCTGACAGCCGACGATCAAAAGACGTTTGTCATGTTTCTTGCAACGATCTGTTGCAGGACAACATTGCCAAGGCAGTTGCATGTGCCCGTATTATTAAAAAAGAACAAGGCTGGGAAGCATGGGTTGCATGGAAAAACCAATGTCGTTACAACAAACCTTCAATCAGAGAGTGTTTTTAGGAATGAAGCAATGGGTAATGGGTAACGACTTGTTCAATATTTATACTTACTCAAAAATGTTTGTATATTTTAAATAAAAATAAATACTTTTATCTATCTCATACAAAATAAAATAGTAAATCGTTTTGTGTCTGAACACGCATTATCAAAAGATGTTGGAGTTTTAATTTATTTTTGTAATATCTTATCGGTCCTTATAGTATATACCAATATGACCAATTTAATTTTCTTGCCTCTCTTTATTACATTCCATATGTAATAAAGAGAGACAAGAAAATTAAATTGACCTAATTATCATTTTTAAGATTGTAAATAAAGTGAGGCAACGCTAGAACTGGTCCACTAGTAGCTTACAACTGACAAGTTTGACATTTCAATAGAAATTTTGAACTTAACAATCAATCGGGGTCACAAAAAATCAAAAAACTGTTCTATATTGTAGGGAATACACCATCCAATGCTATTGAATATCCTCGGTTAAGAGTAAAAGGGGCCTCTAGACGATAACGACGTGCGTCGTTCAGATATTGTAAAAACCGTAACAACTATCGTATGGTGCGTATAAACTAGCTTGCGACAGTTGTGTCGATATCGTTTTGTTCAACGCCAACCTGCGATTGCATGTTTTTATTATGGGGCGGGGCACAGTGGGCTTGAGTTATATTTTGTGTCTCAGAAATCTGTAACTTTTTTGATTCTTGAAATAATTAATTGAAATTTTGCAAACAACATCTTTAATGTATTGCGAATCAAACATTTTGTTTCTGGTTTTGTGCCGCTAATCCCCGTGGTCGTTTTTTTCGTCCCGGGCTTGCAAAAAAAACATGCCTAGTATCTAACATGAAAATAAACAAATATAAGAAAAAAAAAAAAAAAAGAGATCGCCAGGTCCGATCAAGTCTCTAATAACCTATTAAGAAGCCCTATGCCGCCAGCATCAAGATTGATGGCAACACTGTCAAGCAGCTATCAGAGATGCCGCCTCTCTGGGTTTTACACGGCCTGCACAGCGCTGCACAGCTAAATCTCCTCGCGAGCTGTACGAGCAGAAGAGGAGAGAGGAACATCGGCTTCTCAGAAGGAAAAAGAGAGAGCATGAGAATCGTGCGATCGAGGTGATAGAGGGATGCTGAAGCCTGCGAGGACGATCAAAGGAACATCATGGTAAAACCGCAGTCTATACTGAGGATATGGAAAGACCACTCTATTACGTCGATAACGAACCAATCCGCTGCTAGAAAGATAGTACCATTCAACTTAGGCGACGCAGACCAACAATACCGCCCACCCGACCTCGACGAAGTAAAGATAGCTATATCTAAGCTTAAGTCTAACAAAGCTGCTGGAGCTGATGGCCTTGCTCCCGAACTATTCAAAGCGGCAGGCGATGACTTGGTTGGACTTGGCATGCCCGATGAATGGAACCTTAGTATTATTTCCCCAATCCTCAAAAAAGGAGACCCTTTCAACTGCGCCAACTACAGAGGCATAAGTCTCCTTAACATCGCCTACAAGATCCTATCTTGTGATCGTCTGGAGCCGTTCGTCAGCAACCTGATAGGTCCATATCAGAGTGGCTTCAGACCAGGAAAGTCCCCCATCAACCAAATATTTACTTTACGGCAGATCTTGGAAAAAACCCAGGAGCTTCAAATCGATACCTACCATCGTATCATTTATTTTAAAGCCGCGTATGACAGCATCTATAGAGACGAACTATATAGAGCAATGTCTAGTTTTGGCATTCCTGGCAAACTTGTCCGTTTATGCAGGATGACGATGGAGAACGCCCCCTGCTCCATCAGGGTCGGAAAAGATCTCACCGACACATTTAATGTCAAAAAAAGGTTTTAGACAAGGCGATGCACTGTCATGCGACTTCTTGAACATCATTCTCGAAAGAATAGTGCGAAAGTCAAGCGTCAACGCAAGAGGTACAATCTTTCAAAGATCCGTCCAATTACTCAGATATTCTGACGATATTGACATAATTGGAAGAACGCAGCGTCGTGACAGTGAAGCGTTTGTGAATATTGAAACGAAAGCAAAGAAGCGGCAAACGTGTATAGCATATGAGTGTTTTAGTTCTGATAGCAGTGTAATGAAACAGAGTATCAACATATTTGTTTGGGAAAATAATAATATGACGTAGTAAACTTCTTGTAAGTGCTATTTACAGACCAAAAATAATAGTTATCGCCTTTATAAAAGGGCATGGTAGTGCCCAGCCAAGTTTTGGCACTACACCCTATTTACAGGATTCTTGACCCCCTCTAACTTCAATACCAATAAAATTAGAAATTTCAAATTCGGAATATTTGCTGGGCTGGTCTCACCAAATTTCAACTCTGTAACATTAGTGGTTCTTGAGATATAGGCGTTCAAAAATCGCTAAAACCGTAACTGACTCACTCACCTACTCACTGAGAAATCATCAAGATTATGGAGTACTTTCCAGCCACGCAGAATCTTGTCATTTCGCACAGCAGTAGGTCTTGTGGCGAACACAAAAAAAAAAAATCGAATATTTGATACAACTACAAATTATGAGAGAAACTATGTAATTATTTAATGATTACTGACTTAAATTTGGTGAGTTTACTAAGCAAGTTTTCTTTTTATTACTCACAAAAATAAAAACGTTTCGAAAATTTCACCAGTGAATCCAAAAAATTTTGTTCAGTATCATCATTAATAAATTCAACAATGAAATCACTACTTTATTGGAAGTTGCTTATCAAAGCTGGATTTCAATGAAAAATATAGTGAATATGCAAAAAAGAAATCACTAAATAAATGAACCTAATTCCATTATTCATAACAAGCTTATTTTGTGACTTTTGAAAACTTAATTAAGCACTTACTGCAGTAACATTTTTGTAGCGAGAAGTAAAAAACAGGACGTCATGAAAGCCCAATTCACAATGCGAAGAGAAAACGAGACGTCGTCGATGTGACGTGATCTCTTCGTAGTTTTTCTCTCTTAAAGAACAATATGAAATAATACAAAATAAAGTAAGTCTCATCATAATTTTAATTAATTTTTTTTATTACGCAACCAACGTGACGATAAGACATGCTTTACTATGCACTATTTTACAATTGAAAATTCGTTAAGAAAGAACAAACGCGGAGAGATCCCGTCCAGTCGACGTCTCGTTTTGACGCTGCCGCATTGTGAACCGATCTTTATTTAAATGTTTAAAATTTGTTTTTAGGAGGGAACAACTGTGAAAAGATCGTATCACGTCTTTCAGACGAACTGATGAACTTATGAATTAATCTTCAAAAATTGAATTTATCATACGGAAAATACGATAAATGCCGAAAAATAAAAAAAAAATTGTCATTTTCAAAAAAATTGCATTTTATTAATCAATCATCCCCTGTGGCTTCCACATTTTTTAATTCTACACACGCTTTCCATTCTGGAAATGCATCCCAGCCTAGTGATTTTTTAATAATTTGGGCACATGTTACTGCCTTTTCAATATTGTCCTCCAACAAATCAACGCAAGAAATCTGACAAATGTTATCTGACTTTTTACCGTCTGGTGGCTTGCACCTAATAAGGTCATTGATTTGAAAAATTCCCCAGTTAATAGATCCGTTTGGTCCTCTCTTCATAGCATTGGTATTGAAATTGCTCGCTGCCTTTGCCAAACAAACCAAGTTTTCGATATCAGATTTGTCCCCTGAAAGACTAGAAATTTCTCGGAAGAAATCACATTCGTCAAAAATTTTACCTTGAGTTATTTCAAAGGTAACGACCAAAAACAATGTGAGTATTAGTACAAATTTAAACTTAAACATTGTGTCAAATAAACATTCGACACGTTTATTCGAAACCAACTGATGAAAATGATAACTTTATTAACGGCTTTTATACTTTTTTTTTCAATAATTTCAGGAAATTAATCGTCATATTTGTTAGGTACTATATATGGCAAGTTAAGGATTCACAAAAAAAATCGAACTCCAGATTTTACTTAAACAGTTTAAAACTTATTTTTGTAAAAGCCGTCGGACTTGTCAGTTCTTTGCTAAATTATTTTAATTAAAATTCAATACTTATACATCTGGTCCGGTCTGTTCGGTTTTATTGCTGAGCACAAAAACAAAAAAAAACTTGTTTGGTGTTATACTTTTAATTTGACATTTACCTTAGGTTGGTGGTTATATGACATTATAAATTGTAATTGATGAAGTTTATGACCAAGTTGATATTTAGATTTTGAGAATTTTTAAGAAAAGAGTTCTCATCGGCTTTGTTGGTCGTAATGATGATTAAATGAAAAGAGTATATTTCATTTCCTTTTTCCCAACGTTTCGACGGTGGTTGCCGCCTTCTTCAGGGGTGTCTTTATTTACAAAAAGCAAGAACAATTATTATACATAAAACAAAAGTATGGTGTATGTAGCTTACATGCAAGTTGTTAACAATACAATTAAAATTACAATACAATATAAATAATATTTTAGTTTAAAGACTTAGATACGTCACTTATGTCAAGTCTTTGATTTGTTATCGGACACTAAGGAACAATATACCGCTGAGATGTTCTGTACGTCCTGTTTGCGGTTCATATTGTTTTTGTTGTTAATTATGTGTAGTGTTTCTAGTGTGTAACGTTTCGATGTATTTTTTTCCGTTGCAAGGATTTCTACTCCTTCAAAGTCCAGTTTGTGGCCAGTCTCAACACCGTGACAAGCCAGCGCCGTCTTTGCAGTACTTTTTAACCTAATATCCGACTTGTGGTTTGCCATTCTCTGTCGAAGAAGCTGTTTTGTTGTGCCGACGTAGCAGAGGTTACATGCCTCATCCGGTTTCATCCAATCCAATCAAGCAAAACACATTCGGGTAAACACTGCATCCAATCTCATTAACAAAGTCTTTTCGTTGAGTGACCAAAAATTCCATCCCATTAACGAAGAAAAAGTTACTCAGATACTTTTAGACAACAGCTTTCCGATTGATGTTATAAGGAGCTTAATATTACGCCAAAAACACAAAGCCCCATCGGAAAATATATTAGAAGAAAGGAAAGGTGTTTACAAGAGTGTTGTGTATGTTCCTAAACTTGCCGAAAACTTTAAGAAAATAGTTGACAAAAACAACCTAGATGTCAACTTAGCGTACAAACCCAATCAAACCATGGCTTCCATCTTCACTGGTTTGAAGAAGAAGACAGAAAGAGATCAGTGTACAGACGTAGTGTACAAAATAAACTGCCAAGGAAAACCGGATGAGGCATGTAACCTCTGCTACGTCGGCACAACAAAACAGCTTCTTCGACAGAGAATGGCAAACCACAAGTCGGATATTAGGTTAAAAAGTACTGCAAAGACGGCGCTGGCTTGTCACGGTGTTGAGACTGGCCACAAACTGGACTTTGAAGGAGTAGAAATCCTTGCAACGGAAAAAAATACATCGAAACGTTACACACTAGAAACACTACACATAATTAACAACAAAAACAATATGAACCGCAAACAGGACGTACAGAACATCTCAGCGGTATATTGTTCCTTAGTGTCCGATAACAAATCAAAGACTTGACATAAGTGACGTATCTAAGTCTTTAAACTAAAATATTATTTATATTGTATTGTAATTTTAATTGTATTGTTAACAACTTGCATGTAAGCTACATACACCATACTTTTGTTTTATGTATAATAATTGTTCTTGCTTTTTGTAAATAAAGACACCCCTCAAGAAGGCGGCAACCACCGTCGAAACGTTGGGAAAAAGGAAATGAAATATACTCTTTTCATTTAATCATCATTACAACCAACAAAGCCGATGAGAACTCTTTTCTTAAAAAATTCTCAAAATCATTATAAATTGTATGACCAAAGAATTCAGCTTAGCGAGATAAATAAAATGGGCGACTGCGTCGTACAAACTTGTATAACCATTGATCACAATCTATTTCTAAAGTCTTAATATTTTAAAAATTAGTCGTCTGATAAAAAATATAAATAAGTTATGGGAGTCTATATTTTAAGCCACCTGACAAAAACGTAATTTAATTTAAGGTAGTATTATGTGAGCACATAAATATGAACAATATGATAAATTAAAAAAAAACTCAATTTACGAGAAACAAATTTTAAAAATTGGTTTGACCGATTTTCTAAAACATTTTTAAGAAAAACAATTGGTGTGCCATTTTTTAGTATTTAAATATTAATGCAGAGTTTAAAAATATGTTTTGGAAAAAATTGCTAAATAAATTTTGTACGACAGTTACCGTTATTCCGTGCTGGGAATGTCCAAAAACGTTAGATACCAAGTTTAAATAAAATCCACCCACCTGTTTAGGCTACAGACGAACGGAAAGACAGACAGACGTACGGAATTACGAAACCCACTTTTTTTTATTTCGCTATAATCTTACTGTCAAGTTCAATTAAAATCTGAAGTTAGATTTTTTTGTGAATCCTTAACTTGCCATAAGCACCTACCTAATATAGCGCAAGTAAAGCGATCGTTATTTTGCAATTGATTTCTTGAAACTATTAAAAAAAAAGTATAAAAGCCTTAAGAAAACAATCATTTTCAACAGTTCGTTTCGATTTCGAATAAACATTATACAATGTTTAAGTTTAAATTTGTACTAATTCTCACATTGTTTTTGGTCGTTTCTTTTGAAGTATCTCACGGTAAAATTTTTGACGAATGTCAATTTAGCCGAGAATTGTCTCGCCGTTCAGAGGACAAATCTGATCTACAAAACTTGGCTTGTTTGGCAAAGACAGCGAGCAATTTCAATACCAAAGCTATGAAGAAGGAATTAGACGGAAGTTTTAACTGGGGAATTTTTCAAATCAATGACAGTATTGGCTGTCAGCCACCAGATAATCGAAAATCCAAAAATATTTGTCAGATTTCTTGCATTGATTTGATGCAGGACAATATTGAAAAGGCAGTCGCATGTGCCCAAGTTATTAAAAAAGCACAAGGCTGGGAAGCATTTCGAGAATGGAAAGGTTTGTGTTCAAGAAATAAATCGTGTAGAAAACTCCGGTCAGCAGAAATTAATAAAACTCAAGCTGTTTGAAAATTACCATTTTTTTTTTATTTTTCCAAGAGATTTAAGTTTATACAGTTTTAATGATTTGCAACATAAAAAGATTTGGTTAGTAATTATTGATAACGATGTTTAGCAGCTTGTCAGTTTTGTCATACTTTTTAGATTTTTACTTGCTATACATATATATAAGTACTATTATGGCAAGTAACATATGCATTCGTAAAAAAAATCGAACTCGAGACTTTGATCAAAGTTCACATTACGATGATAGCGAATTCGAAAAAAGTGGGTCTCGCAATTCTGTCTGTCTGTCTGTCATTCTTTTCGTCTATAGCCTAACCGGGTGGAACGATTTTCTTTAAACTTGGTACCTAGCGTTTTTTGCGCATTCCCCCACAGGTTTTAAATTTTTTTTTTTAAGACCAAAAATAACGGTACCTGCCGTACAAATTTTTGTATCAAATTATGAAAATCTTAATTTTCTCAAAAACGTGCCCACAACTTTTTTTTTTTAAATTGAATTATTTATTATTTTTTTTTCAAAAATGCTACCATTATATAAAAAAAAATTTCGGAAAAATGGTTTTAAATTGTATTTCCCATAGAACCATTTTTTTTTATTTTCGATTTTCCCAAAAACGGTTCAACTGATTTTGATCAATTTTTCTATAGAGAATGTTAATCTTAAAAATATTGTGTACCAAAATTTTCCAAAAAATATTTTTATTTTTTTTGGATTTTTAATGAACTTAATAATTCGAAAACGGCTTGGTCGATTTTTATTAAACTTGCCATCCAACTGGTTTTTGACATTATCTAGCAGATTTTAAATAAAAATTATTTTTATAACCAAAAATAACGGTACCTAAATGTTTAAAAACAGATGTTGAAAATCTCATTTTTCTCAAAAACGGCTCTTACGATTTTGGTTAAAATTTTTATGTGAGCTAATATCAGTATGATCTACCATATTATTGAAAATTACAATCGTCTAAAAATGGTATCTCTCAAAGATTTTCGACTTTCTCATTATCACTGTTTAACCAATTTTAATAAAATTTTTTACACAAAAGCTACTAATAAGTTTGAATAATATTGCATAGCAAAATTTTCAAAAAAAAAAAAAAACAATTTTGGATTTTAAAAAATATTTTCAAAATTATTTTTTGAAAATTCGACATTTTAAAAATGGGTTGATGATTTTTTTTCAAAATTAATTTTTAAATTCAGCACAAATAAGTACTAAAAATTGGCGTACCAATTTTTGTCTTAAAAATATATTCAAAAATTGTATATACCTATAAAAAATTATTCTTTTTTAAAAAACCGCTCCAACGATTTTTAAAATTTTTTCTCATAAATTGGGATTTATGTAAGAGATCACTTGGTGTTATACATTGCGTTAGTGTTAAATCAATTTCAGATATTTTTTTCAATCAATTTATTTCTAATTTTATTGATTTTTTAACATTTTTTTCAGTCTAAACTGTAAATTCCATGCATATGTGCGAAGTGCAAGACAGCACGAATACTGTTCATATTTATGTACTCAAATAATACTTCTTTAAACAAGGCTATATTTTTGGCAGGTGGCATAAAATATATGTATATGAAAAGTTTTTTTAAATTATTAAGACTTTAAAACCACAGTGTACCACAGCAAGTTCGTGCGACCCAGTCGTGCTTTTTATTTTTTATGTGCAGCGGATGGTAATTTTAAATGATTTGAAACATAAAATACAACGGCGCAAAATTTTAAACGATTTAGTACGATGCATAGATATGATAAAAATACTTTAACATCTTACTAAATCGTTTAAAATTTTGCGCCAATATTTTTTTGGTATTGTGACAAGAATAGGCAATTTCAAAGATTCGCAACATACATTTTTGATTTCTCTAGATTTTCATCAATATAAACAAGGAGCATCACAGACATTATTTACTAACAGTCGTATTTATTAGATTTTTGTCTACTTAGACACTGTCTAACTATTTTCAAATTGGTCAAATTATGCTTTATTTAATAAAAATAAATATCACATTATTCACGGTTAAGACAATTTACTCTTGTTGTCTAAGTTAGGCAGCTATAAGACAACAATAAACAAGGTTTTTGAACACATTTTCCAAAGTTGGACAGTTGTCTAAAGTTAGAAGACGTTTATAAATAACACCATAAGTGTTTTCCAGTTCGATCCGTTTAGTATCTCTATCACTTCTTCCATAGATACAAATGATTGATTCCAATGCATTTTTCTATAAGCGGAGATGTTTAACGCTACTAGGTGTGTTTTTTTGCAATTTTTCTCAACAATTGGTTAAGAAAAAATATGCATTGCATATTTATTCAATTAATTTAAGAAATCAGACGGCATTTTATTTTTTTACAGTAAATTTATTTAAGAAATTTTCTGCTCGGTGTGGGCTAAGTTTTTGAAAACCATGTTGTTCTATTGTTTTTTTTTTATATTTAAGTATACTACCGGCGGAGTTGTCACATTGGAAGTATTCTCAACGCATTCCATGTGGAAAGGTTATATCTTTGCACGCGACCTCATCTTAAACTTTTATTCAAATACCATATTAAACACCACGACCACGACCACACCCACCTACAAAGTTATGTTATTTATAAATTATAACAAACTTAAAGATTGAACGAATAAAAATGACTATGAACGTGCTGTATTTTTTCCTGTCAATAAAAATATCCTTGAAAGGTCTCATCTTCAAAACGGCATGCCAATGTCTTTACAAATCGACTGCCAAAAGGATGTTGATGCGGATATTGGCAGGATATACTAACTCCACTCAAAAGACTAGGCAAAATAGATTTGTGTGTTTCGGCATCTCAAATTGGCCACATTCATTTCTATTACGTGCGTGCGGATAAATCGGGCAGCATTTTTAATTCTCATATTGGCCCGTCTGGGTACGGCATCGGAATCGGCATGGGCATGGGCATCTTCTCGTTGTGACCGACCGTAATGATGATAATGTTTTGCGGTAATGATGTTGCTTTCGCACTCCGGTCACGTTAAGAGCGAGCAAATATGCTCCTGCTTTAACATAAAATGTATATGGAGATCCTTTCCTTTCCCTTCAAAAAAGGTTCCAAACGGATAGAGTCGTTAGTTTGAGAATGCCTAAATTTATTTTACTTGTTGTGAATGTTTGCTGCAAGGATGTGATCAGATTTTCATCACACATGTAGGTAGATGGTGCGAGTACTCGCACACCCGTCAAATTTTTCCGCATGAAACGTGTAAATGTTCTATGATTTTTTTCACAACATTCATCGAATTCATGGTGAAAGAGGGGAATGGGCAATCGCCAGAAAGGTTGAATATCTCACGATGGGTTTATCAAGGCTTTTCATTCCATGAAAATTGAATATCAATCATTGTTGTCTAATTAAGTTTCTATATAAACGTAGTTGTGGAATATTTTATTATCTGAAAATGCCAAATATACAACATGCCAATGACGACACTGCCATGGGCAATTCACGGCCATTCAGAATTCTTTAGCTATTTATTAAATTAAATATGCAATAATCTTCAGGACATGGCATCATTGTCTTTGCCTATATTATGATGGGTGTGCCTTTATGGATTGCAGAAATATTTACACCTCTTACTTAACTGTGCCGTAATTTCTAATTATCACAATACGACTGTTAAATGGATATATTTATTTATAGCTATATGTATAATATTTATAAGGACAAATAATAATGATATTTGATTTGGGGCATTGTTTGATTATGAAACTGAATCACATTGAATTCGTATTTCGTAATTATGTTTTATGTGCATTTGCAATGAAGGTTCGAGTTTGGAGCCAAAGGAAATATTGATTCTTTATGATATTCCTATATGTAGGTAGTTATATCAAATCATGGAATGGGGTCATGGGATGAAATACCTACATATAGCTTATTAGGAATTTATTTATAAAATTAAGTTTTGAATATTGTTCAAAATTTTTTGCTTGAGGCACTCGAGTTAATTTAATTTTTTTTTTAATAGGTTAATACTATTCCTATATTGTTTATTTTTATTGTTATAACTTGAAGGGAATATAAAGCTATGTAAAGAAGTTCTTTTAATAATATAAAAAGTAAATTCTCACTGTAGTAGGGAAATATTTACAAACATTTGATGCGTGTGTCAAACGTTGGTATAGCTAAGTACAGACGATTGTCAGATCTTACAATATTGTCAGATCTGTCATTGAAAAAACTGTCCCAAATGTCTTACAATCGTCTGAACACACAATTTTGTCTGACAATATTGTCAGAAACGTCATTGTCAGGTAATTGTCAGACGACAATCTGACAAAAAATTGTCAGGTATCTTACAATCGTCTGAACACACAATTTTTATCATTGTCAGACGATTAGGACATTGTCAGACTCATTGGTCATTGTCAGATGTTTTCATTGAAAACATCTTACAATTGCTGACAATTTCTTCATTGTTGGAAATGTCAATGAAACCCATCGGTTGGAGGTCCGAAAATTGTCAGACAAGAGCTGACAATCAAATTGTCAGACTTTGGGATGAAATCTACCAACCGTGTGAACGGACAATTTTTCATTGTAAGAAATATGTCAATTGTTAGCTAATTGTCAGCTATTGTCAGACCATTGACAGTTCTGACAATATTGTAAGATCTGACAATCGTCTGTACTTAGCTTATGATAGAAATTCATAACAATCTGACCGTGCTACTGTGTAACCTTGTGCCTATGTCACACTGTCATATAATATGCCAGTGGCGGATACATGCAGATGGTGAGGGGTTTTTGGTCTCAAAAAAAAAAAATTCATGGAAAATTATAAAATTGTATTGAGGGAAAGACAAGCGAGTTTATTTACTTTCTGATTTTATAACAGTGACTTATGATTTCTTATAATTCTTCCATACAAAACATTTTGCCAAGCCCACCACTTTCGGGCCTTTTACTAAAATGTTTATTTTTGATTTCTTATAAAAAAAAACTAATTGTTTTAGAAACATGAAAACCAATAGAATTATCCACTCTTTGGAGCGTTTTTAAATATAATATGTAGATTTTAAACCTACTTACAAAATCAATTCCCAGTACGTTTTCATTGGAACCGAAATGAAGTACATAGTTTCGCAAATTACAGAAAAATTATTTTCAGCTCATTTATTTGACTGCTATTCTTTTTGGTTTTGATTTGGGCAAATGAGGTAATTTCGTTGAAAATTTTCAAATTCTATAACAAATCATCTAATTTTCCATATAAATTCACATTTCAAAATTAGGTAATTTGAACAACAACATTCGCAAAAAAATCTGTTAGAATTTACATAAAAACTTTACGAACACACTTAATTGGAATCTATATAAAGTGGAAAGCATTGAAAATGTAAAATTTCTCTGTATAAGGGGCCAGTTATAGCTTTCATTGAAACTCATCATTGAAAATTTTAAATTCTTATTTTAAGACACTTTAAAGGAAAAATCACTTAATATTTTGATGCCAATGTATAAAGCTACCAAAAATAGTCATAAATACCAAAACGAGCTGGTGTGCTGAATGCTGATTGGATGGATTTAGCGAGAGTATGTGAAAAACCTAAATAATTTTGATAATGCAGAGTTGAAAGCTTCTCTTTACCAAATCAGCTTTCTGCAGTAGACTTAAAGCAGCGAGAGAAATACTTGAATGATGCGCAACAGGATCTGTCTACAGGCAACTCTACACTCAACTAAACCATAACCTGGAAGAGAAGAATTATTTCAGAGATGATAACAGCATTGTCGAAATAAAAATGATGATAAAGCAGGGGGAGAATTTATGCGGCTGAATTTCTCACCACATAGAGATGATTTGCCCATTATATGCTCTTTGTGCAACTTAGGTGTAAGGGAAGATATTCTCCACTTTATCGGAAGATGCCCGATTCTTTAAGAAATAAGAAGGGATGCTTTTGGAAGAAGCGACACGTTGACACAAAGCCATGTTGTACTCTTGTTTTACAAATTATGAATGTTAAAAAATTATTCATTATTATTGCAGTTTGGCACTTTCTATAGAAATATCGGGTTTTCCAATAGGTAATTGACAACTTTGAATTTAATTTTTGAACGCACTCTTTCACTAATCATCGAACTGTTTTGTCAATTTATTCAGTAAACTTAACATTTTCATCAACGAAGGAGCAACGTCTGCAAATTAGACAAATTTTTTACCGAAATTCGGAGTCGGTGACCGCAACTTTGAGCAACTTTGGCCCGAATTGGAAGATATGGACTTTGACGACATGTGGTTTCAACAGGATGGTGCCACAAGCCACACAGCACACCTTACAATCGATTTATTGAAGAGTAAGTTTGATGAGCGTGTTATCTCAAGAAATGGGCCAGTCGATTGGCCGCTTCGTTCGAGCGATTTAACGCTTCTAGACTATTTCTTTGGGGCTACGTTAAGTCATTGGTTTATGCCAACAAGCCGACGACGTTGGAAGAACTCAGAACCAACATTGAACGCGAAATAGCGGCCGTTTCGGCCGAAATGTGTGACCGAATCATCGAAAATTGGGTCCAACGAATCTACGGCTGCAAACGTGCCCGCGGGGGCCATATGAACGAAGTCGAGTTCCATTCATATATGTTTTGATTGTACTTCAAGCCGATAATAAAGTTTTTGAAATATCTCAAATGGTTTGCGTTTTATTTAAAAAAAAAAAAAGTTGTCAAGTCCTTATTGGAAAGTCCTTTAGAATTATAAGTGAAAGTTTTTAAAACAGATTTTTTACACAGATTACACTGTGCGTCATCAGGTCATTCCAGCCACACTAAATGAGTTAACGTTTTTAAATTATTGTTGCTTATATGTAGCTAATTCAATTGTCAGTTAAATAAAGCAAAAAATATTATTTCTCCATTTTTTTTTTTAGTTTTGTCAATCCTCCCATCTTGTGAATGACCTCATAAAATCGTTTCGGAAGCGGTTCGTCCAATTTTCCAATATAATCCAAAGAAATGGCTGACCAAGCTTGCTTGATGCCTTTAATTAGTTTCGCTTTGTTGGAATATTTTTTTCCAGACTCGTAAACTTTATGAGCCAGCCATTCGCATACATACGTTTTCTATCATATTGATGTCGGGAGAATAGGGTGACCACTGCAATAAACTGACAATTTGGCCCTCAATCCATGACTTAACCACCAGGACAGTGTGGATCGGAGCCTTGTCGTTACCAAACAAATGTTTTAAAATGGTGAAAAGAAGTTTCAAGTACGCTTTTGTAAGTGTTTCAATTCATATTTGCTGTCAAAAACTGTAACTCGCACGAATCGTAGCAGGAAATGGCTCCCCACACTCATATACTCACTGCCCAACTATGAAGGCGATTCAACCAATGTTTCTCTTTACGAAGATCATGGAAGTGATAATTGTATACCTACGTTTGAACCTTCCAAATTAAATTCCTTTTCATCCGAAAAGACAACGTAGCGCCAATCAGAATTCCATCATATGCGCTGCAAAATTCAGCATGAGCTCATATTTTTGATTTCTCGGCACAACTTTCCCGAAAATCATCGCATCATTACGCACCCTACACATTAAAAAAAAAAAACCTTTTCTTATATCTACTAAATGCGAGGTCAATGTAACGTTTCAATGGACTAAAAATAGACTAAAAAAAGGTATAGCTATTTCCTATATAAAAATTAGGGTATAATTATGTACCCATGTATATACATATGTTCAATTTTTTTTCTTGTCTAATACCATGACTGTTTAGTGTTTACCCTATTTTCCTAGAGAGTTTTTTATAGCATTTAAATAAATGCATCGACCCCAGACAGGAAGTAGGTATGGTTGCCTCCTTTTAGAACCCGATAAATAGATACCTATTCCAAATTATTATTCTTCACCTTCATGGAAAAGGCAAAAAGCGCTTAATTAAACTTCCGTGTCTTTTGCCGCTCTGTATAAAAACTGGCAACACATAAATTTTGTCTTCGATGTCTTCCGTTTGAATATGTACGAGTAAAAAGGAAATTTATTGCTGTTGTGATCTACCTAATTTTATCTCGGGAATTGCATTAAAAATTAAATATGTATGTATATATTGTATGTATACATATGTACATATATGTGAAATATATGCATTCCTCGCACCATGCTGATAACAATTTAAAACTTTATTTATAGGAGGAGACGCACAACTTTTATTGTAGCGCTTAAAGCATATCCTTACAGAATAGACAATTTCACTGCATTAGCATTCCCAATTACACACTAATGCAGTTATTCATTGTTGGCTTGTCAAGCTCCGCGAATCCTTATTTGATGCACTCTGCTAAAATCAGAGATTTTTTTTTACAAGATGAAACCATTATAATTGTGCTCACATAGTCCTTTTCATGTGTATATGTATATATGGAGGTAGATAGGTAATACATTTAAACATACATACAGGGCAAAATAGAATAGATTACCCCCAAGGCAGGCAGATTTATACTACTCTACCTAATTGGGGCTAAGGGAGGATGAGTCTGCCACCGTCGCGTCGCCGAACGACAGGGGTCGTACAACAACAAACAAATATTGAATGCATTGCGAAAACAAAAAAAGGACCCGCGCGAAATTTTCATTTAGAATCTGATGAAGATAGAGAGAAAGAGAAAAAAAGACAAGGAAGGGGGATAAAAACAAGGCAAATACATCTCAGCACGAAGGACATGAACTTTTGTAATTAGGAAATGCATTTCCTTCAATTGCCATTAGTTTCTGAGAAAGTTGCTATGGCGCCAAAAAGGCGCCAGACACCAAGAGCGAGTAGTCTTCGTTTTAAGCTTAACGTCTTTCAAATGTAATGCAATGCATGATTATTTTGCAGACAAATAGCTGTCGGGTTCGGGTGTTGAAACAAATTTTATACTTTTATTTTTGAAGGCGCGCAAAAATTGTTTTTCATGTATGGGTACTATTTTAATTGTAATGAGGGAAGAGATTTATAGCAAGTGACGTGGTTAAGATCTTCAAAATTAAACAAAAAACATCGAATTACAAATCTCAACCATTTCTACAATTTTCTGCCAAATCCGAAAGGCTAGGGTGAGAAGCACTTTTTCATGAAAAGATATACTCTTGGAGGATTTGTCAATTCCTCGCAAGAGGCAGTAACCCGTGAAAAACATTTGTTTTTAGGTGGCATAGGCTGGGAATCGAACCCAAGACCTTCGGCGTACCAGTCCAACGCACTAACCATTACGCTATACTACAAACTTGCTCTTATATCTTATATTTGGGCTTTTTTCAAGAATTTGTTGGTGTTTTCTGCAAAAAAGAAATTACAGCGTGCTTCCGGGAGCCGGCAATTCTTTCTATCTATTTATCTGATGCATCCTCAAAAGGCTAGGTCGATTTTGTATAAGCTTCCAGAAGCTCTTAAAGTATTTTGGAAAAACAACCAATATAAGTTTTCTTGCAACAACGTACTGTGTGACGGGCCGGGCGGTCGACAAAACTATAAATATATGTATGTGACATTTCTTGTCTCTTGTGACAGGTGGTCGTATTACAAATTGTCAACGATTACCATACAAATATATGGCGAAATTCATAAACGCGACTTTGCAAAACAAAACACATGCAAAGCAAATGCAAATGCAAAAAGCAAAATATTTTTTACATTTCCACAAATCCATTTGCATTTGCGCAAGAAAACAAAAATCTATTACATTTTGGGACAATCTGGTTTCCAGGGATGTTTACGTTTACATTTTAAAACTGTCTGCTTAGACTGCTTTGAAACGCTGCAAATATGCTGCAATTACCCTTGCAATTTAAGCATGTAGGCGGGGGACGTATGCGGTGTCCGGGGTAGACAAAGTTGCAGAGGTTGAAATAATTGCAGAGTTACCGCTCTTTCTTCTTTGTGCTTTTTCTTATTGTTTGAGACATAAGCGGAGTAATGAGTGAGGAGATATTATTTCCTTCTCATTTAACAAAAATTGCAGGTATTAAAATTTGCAGCGTTTAAATGGATGCTGCAATCGGAAAGAAACTCAAAAGGGAATTGCGGAAAGAAATTGCAGTCGTCTAAAAGCAGTCTTAGCAAAATTTACGCAAGTTTTGCTTTTTGGAATTCGGCCTAGATGAATTCGACCCATGCTCAACGACGTGTGTAATAACTAGACTGCTTTTAAACGCTGCAATTACGCCCTGCAACTTTTAAGCACATAGGCGAGGGACGTATGCGGTGGCCGGGGTAAACAAAGTTGCAGAGGTTGAAATAATTACAGAGTTATCACTCTTTCTTCTTTGTGCTTTTTCCTATTGTTTGACACATAGGCGGAGTAAAGAGTGTAAAGAGATATTTCCTTCTCATCTAATGAAAATTGCAGCTATTTAAATTTGCAACGTTTAAATGAATGCTGCAATCCGAAAGAAACTCAAAAGAGAAACGCCGTTAAAATTTGCAGTCGTCTAAAAGCAGTCTTTACGATGTGTTTCCCTATTCCCTTTGATTTTGCGCGACCGTCTACCGGGTTTAGTTAATTTTAACTTTCACGTGAATCATGGAATCCTTGCTCTTCACATCAGTTGAAAAATGACAGAGATCCCACTTCGTAGTTTGGGCTGGTTTGGTTGGGGTTCTGTTCGTATTTTCAAATAATTTTTCGTTTATCTTTTAGCTATGGGAATTGACGGGTGGGAACTGAATTTATCCATTGAACTATTCGACTACGGCACACTCCTCAACCAATCGGGGTGTTGCAATCAGACCGTGACAGAATAACACACGGACAAGCGATCTAAAAGGGATTGCAACGGACTAACGAAGTCCGCCATGTTATATATTCATTTTTAGGTTTCACCAATATATATGCTCTTACACTCACCCAGGTAAATTCAAACCTACCCCAAATGTGGGGTAAATTTTATCAAAAACTTACAGGCCGATAACTCCATCACACTGTGTTTTTGGAGGCTCTAAGCAAAAAAGTGTTCAAAGATGCCCGCCTCTTCCCTATTGTATTTTTAGACATAAAGCAGAAAATAAGTGGGACAATACTGTTCTCAATCTGACCGTGGATTGTAAACAATTGGCGCATTACAATGGGAAGGAAGTATATAAAACGTACCTTCCATCAACCAACATTTCGCTGTTTGTAGCAGAATCAGACTACACAACACATTGTTCCTAAATAACAAATAACTTACCATCAAAGTGCTTCAAATCTTCCTGTTACTGTTTATTCACAGCAGACGTGGAGCGTGACAATTGCTAGGCGAGCGGGGGAACTATATATATAGTCAATGGGATTACGTTTTACATCTGAATTTTTAGATTTCTGAGTTTATGTTGTTGAACGTAAAAAAATCTGAAATTTCAATCAAAAGTCGTTGTGTAAAATTCTTGAATTTACCTATAGGATTTACATTGCATCGAAATAAAATAGAACTTTAATTATATTCGTAAATTAAACATCAAGCGTGAGTAGTTGTGAGGATGAATTTATATCTAAAATTTAACTAAATCTGGAAACGATTTTAATAATTTTATTAAAAGTGTTTGCATAGAATTCCATAAATTATTTTGTTTTCTTTTTCAAATATTTTTTATTGAGATGTAGGCATGACCAACAAAATAAAGCAAAACGATCCAAATTCCAATATAAAAATTGTTCCACTAATACTGCAATCATCTGAGAAATTCTGGGAAGATTTTATAAAAACTCACTACACAATAAACCAAAAGTTCGTTCATTGAAAAAAATGTTGAATTTTCATGACCAAAACTTACCAAATCAAACACCACCCTCAGTGAAAATTATAAAGTTCAACTTTATGTGTAGTACTTGAGCTTCTTTGACTTTTTCTCTACCTAGCACAAATAACTTTCATCTGAATTTTCAAATGAGAATGGGTGCGTTCAATCCATTACGTCTGTCATCTGAATTTTCAGAATTCTGAATTTTTAGAGCTTCTGACTGGCTAGCTGTCGTAAAAAGACAGATGACTTTTAGTAACTTTTAGTTGCGTTTAGTTACGTTTCATCTGAATTTTCAGACAAGAAATTCTCATCTGAAAATTAAGATGAAAGTTATTTGTGGTGGGGGAAATGCCAAAGCAGTTGATGTTATTTCGATGAATATTGTTTATATTGAAGGTTTGAATGAAACAACAACAATTGGGTGAGCTACCACCAAGATCTTATAGGCTGGAGTTATAGCCATTTCACGACTGCCAGACTACCAGATGTTTTTTGCGTTCAACGACATAAATTCAGAATTCTGAAAATTCAGATGGCAGATGTAATTCATTGAACCCGCCCAATTTCTTGTCAGAAAATTTAGATGAAACGTAACTAAACGTTAACTAAAAGACATCTAACTTTTTATGACAGCTGGCTAATCAGAAGATCTAAAAATTAAGAATTCTGAAAATTCATTTGACAAATGCAATGTATTGAACGCCCGCCCCCATTAATATCATTTACACTTTGCGGTTCTTTAATCGAAGACTCTGGAACACGAGATGGCAAGCATGGTCTCACAGAAGAATCACATTCCACTACACTATTATTTATAATCTACGAATCACACAGTGATTCTGCAGTTTTTTTTTATGTTGCTATTTTTTTTAATGATATGGGTTTAAAAAAGCAGGAATGGAACAAGAACAAAACAGATGGAAAAACATGACAATGACAGACAGAAAAATACTATGCTAGAAAAAACCGCTAAAAAGTTAAAACTATCAATAACATCAGACATAATGTACATATAAATAATGACGTTTAATTTTGTATTTACTATGTAATAAATGAGTTCAATTTCAAAGCTTTTTTTTAAACTGCTTTCACGCCATTTTCGTGTCACGGTCTTTGATTCATTTAACTAAATCTCGTTGTGTCCAAATTCCGATGGGCTTTATTATTTATTTATTCAAATACAGTGAATTAATTTAAAATACCAATAGCTGCAACAACAAAACTTGACAATTTGTTCTGTTTTGTGTTAATATTATAATTAACATTATCTACATACTTACATAGTTACATATTAGATATTTAAGTTTAAATATTTCGCAAAAAAAGAATTGCTATTTTATGAGTTTAACATGGCAGGTTTAACTTTTTTTTCGTAAAGTAACTCAAGAGGGAAATCCATTATATCAAAACTCAAATCCTGTATATAACCAATTATGTCAAATGGAATCTGTGCTGTCAACCATGACAACAACATTTATTAGAAAAGGGCATAGTAATTAAACACTCATGTTCACATTAATGAGTAGGCATTTTGTAATAAATTGACACAGATTTGGGAAAATAATGGAAACTAAATTAATCATTTTATGGACTCTGAACTAGAATGCATTCAAGGACAAAATTTAGTTTTATGATTCGTGAAACAAGTTCAAGAAAATAAATACATCCATACGATTGTGTATAAAGGGTCAAGGGGAAAAACTTCTTATGTCCATTTTTTCAGTATTGAATTATTACATACATATGTACATACATATACATACATACATTATATTGATGTAATCTCGTAGGTTTTTGCTATAGCCTGAGGTGCTCGTATATGTTCTGTTTATATTTTCATTCTCCCAAAAATCAGTAAAACGAAATTCCTTCCTGCGGAACAAGGACCTTAGAATGTCACAAGTCCATACTATATTGAGTCCTAACGGACATTTTATTGTAAAAGCAACATTTTTTACAAAATTAATTTAATAATGCTATTCGATAGTTTATATTATTACCCATCTATCCACAAAACTAATTTAAGGGTTAAACACAATGTGCGATCATTTTTAATTCTAAATTTTTAATTTTCTGAATTTTAGTGTTTTACAAATATTTTGCGATTGTACCTACGAAGTGACTTTTTTTGAAAAAAATTGTTAGCAAAAACGATACAATTGTAGTAGGGGGCAACGCTAACACTAATCGCTGTGTTTGTTGAAAATATGAACGTCCAAACAGAGTCACCATTCTTTATTGATAGTAATAAATTATTAAAGCTTTTTGAATGGTTTGTATCAAAAAGTTCTCGAGTTTTGTATTTTTTTGAAGATTTCGTGGAAACACCTATTTGGTTGGTTGTTTATGATACAAAGACAAACTACGGAAACCCTCTGAGAGCTTTAAATAAGGACAGGTTTATGCAACCCAATGCAATGTAATCTTGAACTCTTAAAAAGTGTTTTAAAGTTAAATAGCTTACAAAATTTCTTTATAAATACGGGTTGTAGTAAACGTACGATATTATAAACAATTTAATCCTTTTCAAATTGAATAAAAATTATACAACAAAATAAAATAAAATATTTTCTTATTTAATGTAAACTAACGGAATGAACTCTAGGTTCAACGTAGGTACGAAACGATTGTAATCTATGTAAAAGGATTATAAATAAAAAAGAGACACTGTTGGTGACTATACAATGCAACAAAATAAATAAATGCTCCTTTTTTTTAGCCAGAGGTAGAATGGTAACAACCATAATCCTGTGCTGGTTGAACAAAGTCATGTTTGACATTATCCTCTCGTTAGTTCAATCAATGAAAAAGGATTACCTATAGGTAGGTTAGGTTAGTTAGAGTGTGTATATTTTTTTTGTTTTGTTGTTTTTTTTTTTTACTTAAATTCTCACCATTCAGTCGAACCTATTTTAACAGATCTATGATATTTGTGTTTTTGTTGAGCTTCGAATATTTTACATTTTCAGATAGATAATAAAAAAAATCATTTTTAATATAATTAAAGAAGACGGTGCTTTGATGTTTAACTGGTGGAATGGAATTCAGAATGAGAAATTATTAATTATTAATTATTAGAAATTAGAAATGAATAATTTAATAAATATTTTACGTTTCGAAAATAATAATCTTAAAAAATAATGTTTTTTTTTTCTTTAAAACGTCTTTTTTAACAATTTTTTTCGAATAGTTATACTTTTTCCATTCTGTCGGAGAAAATAAAACACGACTTATTGCTGACTTCATTTTTATTACAATGTCTGTTTCTTAACTTACTTACGCTTCTAATTGTCAAAAAGAGAGAGAGACAGAGTTAGCCTCTGACACCTCTTCCCCTCACAATATTTCTTTAGTTTATTTATTTCATAGATAATACATATTTTGTTTAATAATAAATAAGATAATGTAAATAGTAACTATACATAGTAACAATTTAGTTAGTACATTGCAAAGTCTTTAAAACGTTCCGGTTGGCGGATGGTTCTTTTTGGACGGCTTGTTTGGATTTCATTTGTAGTGTTAGTTATATTATTGGGTACTTCCGGGACGGTCGATTCGCCAGGTGATGGTGCTGGTAGGCTTGGTGAGGACGCTAAGGTGTCTGGTATGTCCAAGGTGTCGTTTGATGTTGGCTCGGTCGGTGTTGGTGAAGAGGAATCTAGCCGATGTGGTACGTTTTTCTCTGTTGTTACAGGTGTTTCTTCTGGCTCTGGGATATCATTAGGATTAGGGTCATTAGCAGGAACTTGTATTTGGTCGCCAATTTTGCGGATTTGATCAGCATGCCGCTTCCAAACTCTATTATCGTCTAATTTAATTTCGTAATGTAGCTCTCCTTGTTTTGATGTGATTCTTCCGAATTTCCATTTGTCATTTGATAAATAATCTCTTACGGCCACTCTTTCTCCCACTAAAAATTGTTTTTTAATAATTGGACGTTCAGGTACAACAGTCTCTTTGGGAATGAACAAATCTAGTCGAGATTGGATTTGCCGCCCAAACATTAGCATGGCTGGTGACTTACCCGTCGTTGGGTGGATAGCTCGACGGTATGCAAACAGGATTTTCGATATTGTAGTTTTTAAATCATTTGCTTGACATTTAGCAGTTTTCAGTTTATTTTTTATTGTTTGTACAAATCGTTCAGCGAGGCCGTTGGTAGCCGGATGGTATGGTGCACCTTGTTTGTGCTTTATCCCATTATTTTTCAAAAATACTTGAAAGTCTTTAGAATTAAATTGGGATCCATGATCGCTGACAAACACCTTTGGCGTACCAAACGTAGCAAAAATACTTCGACAAGTTTGAATTGTCGTTTCTGTTGTAATGTTAGGTATTACATGTACTTCAGGCCATTTGCTGCAGGCATCAATTAAAATGAATAAATATTTTCCTAATAAAGGTCCTGCAAAATCAGCATGCACGCGTTCAAATGGTTTCGACGGTGTACTCCAGCTATGGACTGGTAGTATTTTAGCTGGTTGTACTCTTGTGGACTGACAATCTGCACAATTTTGTACTAATTTTTCTATATCATTATCCATCCCACTCCACCAGCAGTAACAACGCGCAAGGGATTTCATTTTCGTTGTGCCGAAGTGGGCTGAGTGAAGTTCAACAAGTACACGCTTTCGTAGACTTTTGGGTATATATGCACGGATTCCTCGTAATATGCAGCCTTGTTGTAATGCGAATTCGGTTTGTTGGATGCCCCAACGGTGTGTACCATCGCAGTCACGACCATGTTTTAAACTTTCAAAAAGAATGCGTACTTCATCGTCCTTCTTCGTTTCATCCCTTAATTCGGATACATGAATTGGTAGGTTTTCCAAATACTCATTTTCAATTATATCAATTTCTTCTATGTTTTGGTTAACATCTTGAATAGGTAATCTGGACACAGCATCTGCGTTGGCATTATCTTTGGATCTTTTTAAACGTATTTCAAAATCGAATGATTCTAAAAATATTGCGTAATGTTGCATTCTAGTCGCCGAAAGCGTAGGTAAACCTTTCTGTGGAGAAAATATTTGCGATATAGGCTTGTTATCGGTAACCAATATAAATTTTCTTCCAAACAAATATTGATAAAATTTCCGGATACCATAAATAATAGCGTAAGCCTCTTTGTCGATTTGGCTATATCGCTGCTGAACCAAGGACAATGTTTGCGACGCGAATTGAATGGGTTTTTCTAACCCGTCTGGGTATAAATGACTTAATACCGCCCCCACTCCATAAGGGCTTGCATCGACTGCCAATACCACAGGCAGTGCCGAGTCGTAATGTGTTAGAACTGTATCAGATAGTATTTGCTTCTTTGCCTCTACGAATGATTTTTCGCAATTTAAGTCCCATACGAAAGGCACTTTATTCTGTAAGAGTCTATTAATCGGAAAGAGAATCGTGCTTAAGTCTTTTATAAAGCGACCGTAGTAATTAATAAGTCCAACAAATGCACGAACTTCGTCCTTATTTGTTGGTCGCCTCATGTTTTGTACCGCGTGTATCTTTGAATCCCCTTTTCTTATACCATTTTTATCAATTATATAACCACAGTATTCAATTTGGTCTTTCATGAACTCTGATTTTTCCCAATTTACTCTCATGTTGAAATTATTGAGACGTTTTAAGACCTCGTTAATGCGTTCTAAATGTAATTCATCGGTATCTGCGGTAATTCTTATGTCATCTAAGAAAACGGAAACCCCTTTAATTCCATGCAAAACCATCTCTATGAAACGCTGCCACTTTGCCGGCGCACATGCCACCCCATACATCATTCTCGTTGGTTGAAACAGCCCCAATGGCGTGTTTAGGGTTAAATAGTGCCTATCTTCTGGATGGATCTCCAGTTGTAAATACGCTTTAGAAAGATCTATTTTAGAAAATTTTCTTCCACCCGCCATTGTACTGAACATTTCCTCGACGGTAGGTAACGGGTGCTCATCCACTCTTAGTGCTGGATTAAGTGTGATTTTGTAATCCCCACACATTCGTACTTCGTTATTTCTCTTCCGCACAACCACAATAGGTGTTGCCCACTCACTCGTGTCCACCTTTACTAACAACCCTTCCTCTACTTGTTTTTTTATTTCTTTTTCCACAGCTTCAGTTAATGGAAATGGTACCCTTCTAGCTTTGAAGAATTTTGGCAAAACATTTTCTTTTATATGTAACCTAGCTTGGTGTCCCACAATTTTTTCAGTTGAAGGCAAATATAAATTTTTGTACTTACTCACGATGTCTTTAAGTTTTGACTCTAGAAATTTGTCTGCTTGAATATTGTTAACATCCATCCTTGGGTTTTTGAGTTGGTCGGCAATGATTCGATCCCAGTTGAGTTTAATCGTCCGGAGCCATTCGCGTCCCAGCAAAGGCTTTCTTTCGGCTCGCACCAGATACATTTTAACTTGGTGGTTGGTTGTAGGTGTTGCGACATTAACCATGATGTAACCCACACAATCTAATGGAGTTTTACAGTAGCTGTATAAGAAAGTATCATTCTCTATTATTTTCAGATCACCGAAGTGCCTTTCCGCCTCACTCAAGCTCACAACCGTCACCGGTGCACCTGTATCAATTTCAAAATTTAAAAGAGTATTATTAACTTTAAGATTACAAAATAATTTGGAACGATTTATGTACAAAGTATTATTTGTTATATTGTTTACCCTTCCCTCGTATACTTGAAATAATTCATCCACAAAGACATTATTTGCCGCAATATCATCTTCTTCTGTAACTAGGTTAACTTGGCGCTTTTCCTTCAAGCAAACTCTACGAAGGTGTCCTTTTGTCTTGCAGAATCCGCAAACTGTTTCTTTATGGCTACAATTGTTCGCCAAGTGGGATGTACTACCACAGCGGTAACATTTTCTTGGGGGTTGCTGTTTGTATCCTACTGCTGCTGTCTTTTCGGTCGTCTTGTTTCTTGTGTCCTTTCTTTTGTCCCCAAATGCATTGACTGTATTTGCATTTTCTTGTATTTCGTTTACATTTAACCTCGACGTATTGTGCTGATGTAATTCTATGCCTCCTTTTTCAGCTGTCTCGAATGCATTGGCGGTGTTAACTGCAGTTTCCAAATTCAAATCGCTCTTTTCGAGTAGCCGACTCTGAATTTTTTGGTTTATCAAGCCGAATACAAATTGGTTTCGTAGCGCTGTATTTAAGTAGGTTCCAAAATTGCAATTTGCAGAGAGACGTTTCAGCGCAACTAAGAAATCAGCACAAGTTTCACCTTCCTTTTGCTTTCTTAAATGAAAGCGATAATTTTCGAGGATCTCATTCGGTTTCGGGTCGAAATGCTCTTTCAGAACTTTTGTAATTTCATCGTATTCTGAATCTTCAGGTAGTTTTGGCAGGAGCTTGTCACACAGTACGTCGTAGGTAGGTGCTCCCATGTAGTGCAGCAAATATTGTTTCTTTTTAGAGGAATCGCAATTAAATATATCCAACGCTGTTCCAAAGCGTTTCAACCAACGTGACCATGTGGTGACACCGACATCAAAACCCTCGAAATTAAATTGTATGGTTGTAGGCCCGGTGGCTGTTGTAATAGGTGGCGCCATTTTGGTGTAAGATTTAGGTTATGAAACTTTATCATTCACGTGAATAAAGTTATTTTATAATTTGTATGAAATTTTTTTTTTTATTTTGCAATTTATTTATGTATTTTTCGAGTATTGTTCTTTTTCTAAATTAAGATGATCCTCGTCGCCAAATTGTCGGAGAAAATAAAACACGACTTATTGCTGACTTCATTTTTATTACAATGTCTGTTTCTTAACTTACTTACGCTTCTAATTGTCAAAAAGAGAGAGAGACAGAGTTAGCCTCTGACACATTCGAAGAAATTCCATGTTGAAATTAACGAGTTTAAGGCAACGACTACAGCAACTTTCTAACGATTTTACGAAGAAGAAAGACTGAAATTAGGAATATTCAATACTATTTTTTAAATAGCCTTTTCAACATGCATATGCATATAACCAAATTTGATTTTAAAGAATTTCCTGCCCTGTCCAGGTTTTTTTTTTAATTTTAAATCTTTATCCCAAACTCATTAAAACCTCATACCGCTCCACAAATTATATTTTATCAAATGCTTCAATTTTCCATAATGGTTAACCAAACAAATATTTTTCAATATCCTCAACCTATAAAATCAGCACATATTATCACTCCCATAACCCGTTCAAATAATTTACAAAAGAAGAACAAACCACAATCTCCTACACCACCACCTTTCAAAAGATGCTCCATTAAAGTTGATTCATACTTGAAACCCAAAGTAAACGGATGGGAGTAGTTGAGTTGTTGGTCTATTTTATGAATGGCGAGACTAAAGATATGGTGAGAACTGAAAACTTGACAAGCATATAGAAATAGATTCCAATTGAAGCAATCTTCTTCCATTCCATCGCCGCCTTCGTCGTCGTCGAAGGAATATCTTTGGAGAAAAAGGGTGACGGTGAGAGATGGTTTATCCGGGGGGGGCAAAAATCTAATGAAGAACTTCAATGACAAACTTATTAGAGAGCTGTAACTTAATTTTGTTTTCTGAAGAAGTTTCCTTTCCGGAATGTGGAGATTTTATAACTCCAACGAACTGATGATGGACCGGTGAAATTTAATTTAGTGCTCGTCATAGCTGCTGTGTTTTTCTCTATTTTGACTGTATGTTTGTGAGTGTTTTTTAAGTATGTGTGCTGCGCTAGTGTATCTGAAAAAAAAGGGATTAGAAATACAAATATGTGCATATGGCAATTTGTTAAGGGGTCTTTTTGAGTTTCTAGTTCGCGGATGAAAGCTGGCACTTGGCAACTAAATTTTTAACTCCTTCGTCGTTTTCTTAAGATATTTAAATTGAGTGTAAATAAGCATTCAAATTTATTCGTAGGATATCATTCAAGTTTGTGCATATGTTATACAATACATATACGTGTCAAAATTTAATAGAAATAGGGTCACTTGGTGTGAAATCTCAATGTTCTTTAAAAAGTATCGTTTTAGTTTTTGAAAAAGCAGTACTTGAAGAAAAAAAGCAGTTCACGGCAGTAAAAAAAAAATGTTCAAATACTATTATTTTTATTTCAAATATTGAAGTTAAATAAAAACATAGTAAAAGTAAAATTCATAGTTATCTAATTGAAATATTCAGCGAAAAAATTAAGGTTTGTTTTTATTTATCAAATGCACAAGTAACAAACACACAACCTGTACCTAAGTCTCTGTAGCCTAGAGCTATGTAAATGTTAAATTAACAATTGTTAATTCGTAATTTATATTATACCACTTTAATTAATAAGAAAAAAAAAATAATTATATAAAAAATGATATTATTTACAATTTTATGTAGGATTTGGATTCAAATAAAAAAAAAAAAAAAAACAAACAACATTCTCTCTTTATAAAAACTTAATTTAAACATTTCGTTCACAGTTAAGTTAAAGTTAAGTTGAAGAACATTTTCCTTTTGAATGTTGATAATATTTGTACTTCAGAATATTTTTTACACATGTTAAAAATAATTTAGCAGTCATGCAATTTACTAAAATAAAAATAAAATGTATTAAATATATATATGACTTTTAATAATTTAAGTCTTCTTAAATTGTTTCATTAAATTTGGAGATGTTTTCAATTAATGTGTCTAGTAACTATCGAACAAAGACTTGAGTTTACATTTAAGCAATTTCTGGTTTTTGTTTTGTTCAAATTCACGCTTGAAAAGACTCGCTCACAAGTAGCACTGCTGTGTGGTAAAACAACCTTATACAACCTTATCTCGAAGGTCCGTTTTGCCCCACTAGCGGGCCAAACGAACCACTGATTTCATCTAACAATGATATAAAAAACAATCGGTATTATCAATACTTATATTTTAATCTTATATTTTTATCTTTATCTTAGTCAAAAGCGCAAAGTATGCCGAAACGACTGGCTTATTAAAAGCTTGAGCTCTGGCTTTCGACGTCGGTTCTGGGTTTCGCAAAACGATTTCCGGGTTCCTTTTTTTGGAAATTGAGAAGCAAGTGCTTGCCAGCCATCTTTGTTTCGTGGTCAAAGTGATGGGGTATCTTATTTGTTTCGGCTAACTCATAAGCAAGAGCTCAAACATCGCAAGTGTTCATTCCGAAGAATCTTTTTTCGAAATCTAACACATGTTCAATTAGGTCTTTTTCTTGCTCAGAACTGAAGAAGAAGATTTTTTTCAATGGTGTCCAATTTTACTTTCCGAATTATTGTGGATTTCGGGATCTTAAATGCCTTGCTGGCCTTGAGATAGCCCATTTCTTTCCTTTTAATTGCGTCGATAGCTTTTTTAAGTCATCTTTGGTCCAAGTATCACCCCTAGTCGTTTTTCGAACGTAATTTTTCGTAATTTTAAATCTTACGAATTAAAGTTGAAGTAGAGGGACAACTGCCCTCTCTCCATGTCGTTCCTTACGCCCTTAATTTGTAGAAAACTAAACTGGAAATTGTAGGTAGCATAACGTACCTTAGTATTTCTATGTATGAAGGTAAAAGAAAGAACTTTTATAAAAATGCCTTATTCGAGTACGTAAAATCTGAAATATTTTATTACAGATATTTAGTTCAGTCTTTAACTGGAAATAATATGCTTTGTATGACCATAAGGCCAAAGGTGTCAGGAACTATGAAAACAAGTTTATATTAAGCATAATATATACATACATATGCATATGGAATATGCAATATGCGGTGCTTATAATATATCCATAGGTTCACAAAAAATATACAGAGTATGTACATAGATACTTCAAAAACTCAGAAAAAGTGCAGTCATCCATTTTGTGAAACATGTTTAATGCTTTTATTGTTCTTTCATTTCACGTTATCTTCTTCCTTCTACTATAATATACCTACATTATATGCATTATGTACATTGTACATATGTATATGTATTTATATATATATAATATATATATATGAACGAACAATATACAATATTATATACACAAATACCATTCAGTTCTTTTTGTTTGTTGTTGCTTTTGGCTTTTGGGCCATCTCCATTCTCCATACGCTTCCGGTTCTTTTTCATCGAAAAGTTTTGTTTTGAAATTATTCAAGGGTGGCAAAAACTCTATCAGAACTTTTTTATAATATCTATAGATTTCTGAATTTTCTTGTCAGCGGAATGGAGACTTTGCAAGAATAAGTGAAAAAATTGTAACGCTTTTCCACACCATGAATTTATTGATAGACTGCAAGGAAGTCGACAAGAAGGCAATTTTCAAAGACCAAGGTGGGTATTTGAATGTCCTTCGTAAAGCAAGTAGGTAGGTATATGTTTGGACTCGTTCATATATGTATAATTTGCATACATATGTACATATGTATGTATTATATATATGAAGGTAATTTTTTTTATTTTAAAATTCAATTTCCTTTCGATCGAAGTTCATCTGGCTTCGTTTCGAAATTTTATTAACAGATATGTACCTACCTACAGTACCTACACTGCAAATAAACATACATAACCTATGTAGATATATATATATAAATACATAGATTTAGCTAGTTAATGCCACGTATATGGGTAGATGAAAAGATTTTGGATGAGTTAACTGCTACAAATGAACAAAAAAATAATTTTAAGAAATCAATGAAGCTTATATAAAATTAAAAACTCAAACTATTTGGATAAGTTCACAGATGGTTAAGTCTAGTAAAGAATACACATGTATGTACATTATGTTCTTATTAAACCTATAATGAGTAAGCGGCTTTAAGGTATTACGTTTTACATCTGAATTTTAAGATTTCTGAATTTTGGTCGGTGAACGCAAAAAACATCTGAAATTTCAGTCATTTACCTACAGGATTTTTATCGAGATGTATGACCAACAAAATATGCCAAAAGTGCTCAAATTTGAATTTAAAATTAATCAATAATAATCGTATGGAGAATTCTGGGAAGATTCTTTAATAACTCACTAAACAATATAGACAAAAAATGTACATACATTGAAAAGGCCCTCACTAGTTAACTGATGAGTCCAAGTGAGATCGCCGGGACGAAACGCCAATTTTTTGTGGACTAAAAGCCATTCAAAGATATTTTGAATCAGTAACTATAAGTCACTAAAAGTCATCTAACTTTTTACGATAACTGCCCAAACAAAAGTCCTAAAAATTCAGATGTAAAACGTATAGAATCAATCCCATTTTATTTTTATTTTAACATGCTAAATCCACAATCCAGGATCAAAATCCCAAATGGCAAAAGGAAAAAGGTTCAATGAATAACAATTTACATGTGAAAATTCAAATTTCTGAATTTTTCAAGCTACTGATTGGTAAGCTGTCAGATGACTCCAAAAGTAATCTATCTTTTTACGACAGCTGCCCAATCAAAAGCCAAAAAAAATCAGAAGTTTGATTTTTGTTGTAAATGTTATGTAATGAACGCGCAGATTATTAGCCGCGTTTTATTATAGCAAATAACACGGATCCAAATACAAACAGTGTCATATGCTCTTCTCTTTATTATTTTTTCTTAATATGTATGTTTATTTATTTTTCATGTAGATACTGGGGCTTACCAATAACAAAATTTAGAGACGACTTAAATATTCAAGTAAAATAATCAATCTTACATCACATGTTTCATATTAGAGTCCATACCATGTAATATTCATTATTTAGGGTCTACTTAAATATTTAAGTCGATACCATATTTGATTTTGTATATAGATTATAGAGTATATACCATTATGGTCCTTTTTACTTAAATATTTAAGTCGTCTCTAAATTTTGTTATTGGTAGGGCCCACTGTCATTTTTCTTCACATTACCTACATTTCACACTACCTTACGATTTGCAAAACTGAAAAAGCCATCTACCCGCCAGAGAAAAAAATTATTCTAGATCCATAAAGGAGATCCCGTTAGAAACCTAGATCCAATGTTGTTTTTGTATTATATCTACGTGTTAAAAGATACCATAGATAAAAGGTAAAAAACGCGGCTGTTATTTACTTTTTTTTCTGCCACATAGATTTTCCTTATTCCATAAATCGTTACATTTTCCACTTTTCCCTAAATTAAGCGTAGTAAAATACGCTTCTGATGTGAAACGAAATTTGTCTGGGGTCTTTATTAATAGAAAAAGAAATCGAAGAACGGACTTGTTGCGGATATATTAAAAACTTTCCGGTTTGTTGTTGTCCTTATGAAAAACAACCCAAGCCCAACGTCTGTCTGATGAAATATGAAGCTGAAGATCGCTGCATCGAAAGAAAAAAAAATTTGAGGTGAGAATCTGTAGATATCATATTAAAGGATTTTTTTTTTTAACTTTAAAAAGCATTGTGGTGTTTTATATTTTTTTTTTCATCATTTTCATCAAAAATGGTTTAGTTAAATTTAATATTTTTTTGGGAGAATATCCCTGCCACAAAAATTGTTTTATGAACAAAATAAAACATGCCGTAAGTAGCATGTCTAAAATTACAGAAGTTATTTATTTATTTTTTTTTGTATCTGTTTAAATTTTGTACGATAATAACATACAAATTTTGCAAAAAGTTAAAGACCCTTAACGTTCAGTTATTCCAAGTTCAGCTGCAGTCTAAATGAATGATCCAATTTTCTTTAAACTTACCTAGCGTTTTTTGGACATTCCCCCTACACGTTTTTTTTTTATTTTTTACAACCAAAAATAACAGTACATACCTACCATAAATATAGAATTTTTTATCAAAAACGTGCCCACAGCTTTTTTTTAATTTTCAGTAATTTTTGTTACAAGTTGTCCCTTAATAACGGCTGTATTTTTTAAATTTCGAAAAATTCCTACTTTGAACAAGGTATTTGATCATAATTGATTTTGGTTTTTTTTATTTCAATTTTTGCACTTGAATGTTGGATGATAGTAAGATAATTTTTTTTGCATTAAAATATTTTTGATATCCTGCTTCATTTTGCTTAAAATTAATAAAATTAATAAACAAGGTTTGATCAAAATCATAAATTTCCAAAATTCAATCTTTAAAAGAACATCCTAAAAAATCGTTTGGTAAAATATCGTTTTTTACTTTTAAAAAATTGGCATGTTTCGAAAGTTTTTCAACGTACCTATGTATGTACATAACTTATCAATGCTAGCTTTAGATGGAAAGTTATACAAATTTAAACTCAATCAGGCAGAGTCTAAAAAAATATATCCTTTTTTAAGAACAGTTATTTTATTTATTTTTCTGCAAATATTTTTTAATTAATTTACAATAATTTTTCTAAATTCCCCACTCCTGCGCTTATACAAATCTGAATAAGTTTTAAAAACTGTCGTTTCAAGAGTTTTTTGCTTCCGGAATTTTTATTTTACATTCTTTAATTTTTAAGTTTTGTTTTTTGTATCAGCAAACCTGAAATATTTGGGCATTTTTTTCATTTTTTAGAAAAAAATAGAAATTATTTGCCGTTATTATTAATTAACTCACTTACTCTTTGAACATGTAATAGGCAATTATTTCAATTAAGCATTTATTTTTTTTGTGAGTTACTCAAAATTAGGCTCATACGAGAAACGACAATTTATTATAAAATACGTAATAACGATTTTTCATGAAGCCTCTTTCAGTGTCCCAATTCACCAAGCTATTCGATCCGATCGAATTTTTCAATTCACGTGATTTTTTTACTAAATTTGTCACAAGTTATTCTTTAAACTCTTCAATGTTTCCAGTTCAAAGCTCTACAATAATTATTTTTGAAGTTCTTGAGAGAATCTAATTGTAAAAATTTTGTTTTTATCGGAATTTATATCCTTTTCGGAACATTCGTTTTCCTATGACGGATAGCAGAATACGAAAATTCAAGTGAATGTTTAGCCGAATAGGGCTGTAAGTATTTACTAGAAAAAGGAATAAACTCAAGGACTAACAAGTTATGGAGTTGAGGAGGAGTGTTGGAAGGAACAACTTAATTCACTGTGATCATTTGTTTCTTATATTAATTTGGGTATAAAAACTTATTCTGGTTAAGTAAATTTTAAAAATGATTCTATTCAAAGAATACATTTCTCACACACTAGGATTTATCAAAGGAATACTTAAAAGGACCAGACTAGAGACATGCCAGTCTATAAAAGTTATAACCTCTTAATGCTTCGAGCTGCTTCGCGGATTAAAAAAAAAAAAAACTTTGATACCCCTAATATGCCCACTAGCCGAGAGCTCTGGCTCTGTAGAGCCGCATATCTAAACAAAGCTGTTAAAAATGTCTAGTCACATCCTATTAAAAAACGATTGCCATAAGAACTGTAAGCACCTAATAATTATGCGAGAATTTACATGTATTAAGAATAACTGAATTTTAATGTTATATATGTTGTTCTTTTTAGCTTAAAAAAAAACGGAAATCGATGAAAGTGAATATATTATGTAGAACACCAACTTTTAAAATTCATCGATCACAATTGAAGCACCCAGTGTAACAACCAGATAACTCCACTTTTTGAAAATTTGAGAAAATTAAAAAAAAACTATCTCAAAAATAAGAAATCAAAATAATTGCAAAATAATTGCAAAATATTATGTAGGTAATTTTGAAAAGAAATCGTCAATTCGTTTAATTCATATCAAAAAATTGTATATTAAAGTAAAAAAAAAAAAAAATTGTTTTTGGACTTGTCCTGTTTTTGCACCTATTTTGGTAAGAATTAAAAGGGGCCCTCGTTGTCATCTACGTAGTCTGAATTTTCAGCTTCTTGAACAGAATGCTGCGACATCAAATTATTGTACTAAGGCATATCCGCTCGAGGAACATACTATTGCACCAAGTTTATGACATCCTCATATTTCTTGGGGTTGAGGGAAAGTTTATTTGTATATAACAGTTTTATCAAAGAGTCAACGTAGATATCTTTTTTGTACACCGAACTACGCAGGATTTTTTTTCGTATTCCTGCATTAAAAAACATATTTCACAAAAAAGTAGTTATCTGGTTGTTGCACTGGCTGCTTCAATTACTTCTTGGTATGTATGCAATTTTCTTTAAAAAATTCTTGTTTTGAAAATACATTGCTTTAAAAAAATTAATCAATTTATTCAAAACTCAAATTATATAAATGAAGTGTTACATATTTTATAAACAAAAAGCTTTCTGATAATTCTAAAATACAATTGATGCGTATTAATCAGGCTGGACACATCTTAATTTGTATAAAAATAACTTGCAACAGTTTTACAAAAATACACAGGATTAATAAAAAGATCAATCGTATTCTAAACTTTTATGCTGTAGCTGCTGGAAAACAGAAGAAATTGTTTTTTAAATTAGAAAATACAAAATGTATTAATCAGTCCTCGGGGATGAAAATTAGTTAAAATATCCTTTTCTGTGTTATCGTCCAATATTCCAACAAACTTCCTTAATATAGATTCTAGATTCTAAACACCAGTCACAATTTATGGCTCTTAATTTAGGAAATGTGGTTTCAAGTACTTGAGCATTCCGAAGGTTCGAAAACGTTTGATTTTCATCACCTCCATTAGCTCTGCATCACAAATCGCAAACTGTTTGTTCTTTGGATCGTAGAGATTACGTTCCTTTATGATAGCCCAGACCTTCTTTACAACTTCGTGGCGTGGCAGTGAATCGGCACCCATCAGGGCCGACAACTGCGGCGACAAGTTATAGGGACGAGTAAAACCAGTTTGTTTCTTGGGAGCATTTGAAGACTGTAAAAAAAAAGAATACGATTGATCGAACAGTAGGAGACCCTGAACGAGAACGAACCTTTTTAGCTTTCTTCGATTTGTAGTCCTCATCGCCCTCGTTGTCTGAATCTGAGTTACTGCCTTTTGGAGCTTTTCTCTTTCTTTTCACGGGGGCTTTTCGAGCTGGGGCACACGCCCGTGTTAGTTTCGGTTTTTCCACTTCTTCTTCGGAAGAAGATTCAGAGGCATTAGATTCTGATTCTTCGTCCCTGCTTAGTTTTTGTATCTCTTCTGTAGCAATGTCTTTGATTTCATGTTTTTGACTTAATAGAGAGACTCCTAGATCTTTTTCCAATTGGGTTCGTACACTCTTTGGTGTAACTGTATAAAGATCTTTACCCGATTTCTGTAGAATTTCTGGAAACAAAAAAAAAAAGAAAAGACGAAATCATTCAGTCATTCCAGTTTTGCAAAGGCGAGGACGAAGAATTAAATTGCAGGTTATGTTTCTTCATATGAGGCCAATGCATTTTCGTGGAGCATTTTCAATAATTTTTTTTGACATTTTTAATATCAAGGCTCATCAGACTATAAAATAATAATTATGAGTTTAATTATCGACAGTATAAATAAATAACATTAATTTTCCTTTAAAAAAAATGTTACTTGAATGCAACACAATATACAGTGTGGTTTTGTTTTCTATATTTACCAATTATCTTTGCTGTTAGTTCTTCTTTTGATATTTTACCCATTTTCTATAGAAAATATTTTAAAATCTGTGTTGAAAACTTGTACAGATTTTTTTTTTCAATGCAAACAATTATTTTTTGTAACTAAATTAATTCACCTAGGACTAACAAATCGGAAAATCAAAATGTAATCTTATTTTTTTTTTGTTTCATTCGCTTTTGATTTTTATTAAACGGCAGTCGCTGCACAACAGTGGCTCTTAAACTTGTTTATTTTTCGAGCATTTGCATGCTGTTTAAAGTTTTTAAGTTTAAGGGTGAAACTAAACTCGGTACATTAATGTCTGATTCACAACAAGCGTATGTTTCATTTTAAGTTTAATGCGAAGCCGGCCAGTTGATTAATTGGGCCTGACTAATATCCAAGCCCTAAAGTCGACTATTACCGCCATATTATTCACTTGATGCATCCAGATTAAAACTTAAATCCGGATGTATTTACATTGAATTTGTATAATTTGAGATTTTGGAAAATCTGGTTGGTGTGTGTGCAAATCGGTGTAAAATCTTTCTGAAATCTTGCTTGCAAGAAAACACGCTAATGTACGTTTAAAATTCACTATTCTCTACATATAACTGAATATACAGCGTATCCATAGAAAAAGTTTGACTCCATTAGATAGAATTTTGGATGTTATTTATTTGTAATATGGTTGAATGGTTCAATATCAGTCGTATTTATTAGATTTTTGTCTACTTAGACACTGTCTAACTATTTTCAAATTGGTGGAAATATGCTTATTTATAAACGTTGTCCAACTTTAAACAACTGTCCAACTTTGGAAAATGTGTTAAAAAACCTTACTTATTGTTGTTTTTTAGCTGCCTAACTTAGACACAAGAGTAGATTGTCTCAACCGTGAATAATGTGATATTTATTTTTATTAAATAAAACATATTTCCACCAATTTGAAAATAATTAGACAGTGTCTAAGTAGACAAAAATCTAATAAATACGACTGTTAATATTCTATTTAGTGAAAGCCCGAATTTCATAAGCCAAGAGTATAAAAGAAAGGTTAAGAGATTTTTTATTTTCTATAAGCGCTTAATAAATTTCCTTGATCCTTGATTAGCAATCGACACGAAAATATTTACAGTTCTTCAGTTTTGGTTAGTTCACAAATTTTTTTTTTCAAGCGTCAGAGGGTGCTCTTGGCAACTTGTCATTTTCAATTGGAGTCAACAAAAACTGTTATACATATAATGAATCCACTATCCAGTGTATTAAAGAGATCAATGTTAAAAGACCTCATCATTTATTTATTTTGCCACTTTTATTTATTTTGATCACGTCTCTGTACTACAGTTTGACTACCACTAGAACTGCGCGAAAAGAAAATTAAATTGTTACTACATACATATATCGATTCTCGTTTGAAAACGTCAGAATACACTTTGGCGCCAGTATTTTTTGATTTTATAAAAAAAATTTGAAAGCATAGTTCATAGTAGAGTTATAGTAGGTAAACATAAAACAAAAGAGTATTTTTAAGCAATCAAATGGGTATCACAGGTTTGATACCATTTCTTGAAAAATCGTCTTCTAAAATCCATCTTAAGGTATTTAAAAATGTATGTTTGGTAAACCTTGTCCTTTCTAATAAAGGAATTTGTTTCCAAGGACATACGAGGATGCACCGTCGCAGTGGATACCTATTGCTGGTTGCACAAAGGGGTTTTCTGCTGTGCCGAAAAGCTTTGTCGCGGTGAAGATACTGATATGTGAGCATAGGTCTCTTCCTAGTTAGAATATACTGTTAAATTACATCTTCGCAGGTATGTCACGTATTGCTTGAAATATGTTTCCATGCTCCTGTCGTATGACATCAAACCGATTCTGGTTTTTGATGGTCGTCACTTGCCCGCCAAAGCTCTTACCGAAAAACGTCGCCGAGAAAGTCGAGATGTTTCACGGAAACGAGCAGCTGAACTGCTCCGTCTGGGAAAAACCGCCGAGGCCCATTCGCATATGAGACGTTGTATCGATGTCACTCATAATATGGCCCTGCGTCTCATCAAGGAGTGTCGCCTTAGGAATGTCGATTGTATAGTGGCCCCCTATGAGGCTGACGCTCAAATGGCGTTTCTCAATAAGCTCGATATCGCCCAGTTCGTCATTACAGAGGATTCAGATCTCACGCTCTTTGGATGCAAAAAAATCATCTTCAAACTGGATCTTACCGGTGCTGGGCTTTTAGTTGAAGCGGATAAGCTCTACCTTTCCATGGGTTGTCGTCTGGAAAAGTACACATTCGATAAGTTCCGTACCATGTGCATTCTCTCCGGCTGTGACTACTTGGATTCGCTGCCAGGTATTGGACTCGCCAAAGCTTGCAAATTCATTCTGATGACTGAAGAAGACGACATGCGGCGTGCTCTACCGAAAATTCCACAATACTTGAATAAGCGAAATCTGGAGGTCGATGGGGAGTATGTGGAAAACTTTCTTAAAGCCGATGCCACATTTAAGCACATGTATGTATTCAATCCGCTAGAGAGGCGGATGGTACGACTAAACGATCTATCATCTTGCAACACAGATGAACGTTACTGTTCGAATGCTGGTGAGCCGCTTGATAGTAACACTGCCTTCCAATTAGCGCTTGGCAATCTTAATCCTTTTACGTTAAAAACTCTCGACAATTGGAGCCCCGACCACAGGTTTAAAAAAAAAAAAAGTAAATTTCGATGTTTAAATATTTAACATTTTAATTTTTTTCCAAAGTCAGGATTTCAGCAATGTTAAACGGACAAAACACAATAGCATTTGGCAATCCAACTTTAAACCCCACAATCAGACAGAAAAAAAGCAGACAGTTATTTCATTTGCGTTGCAATTTAAAAAAGTAAACTATTCTAAGATGCAGGAAGAGGACGAAGGAGAGGAAAGGTTGGTTTTTTATTTGCACCAAACCTTGTTTCAGACCGAAAAATCTTTGTTTTTTTTCTGAGCGCTTAGATATTCTTTAAAGTAGAAAGAAAACATAAATCTGAGCTCTCCTATTTTTATGTGGAGCACGTCCGGATACGGCTACAAACATTTCTATCAGTTATCTTTACCATCGTTCTAACTAGTTCACCCAATTCTTTGTTTTCTTTACCTATCACCCTCTTTACCTTGTTTGTAGTTTGTTTTATTTACATATTTAATTTTACTACTGCCTTTCTTTTTCATTTCAGACCCGAGGAAGATGAAATAGTTTCGATGTACAATGGACCACAGCCTCCGAAAAAAAGGCTCTGCAGTAATACAGACAATTGCATAACAAACGTTCAAGTCACACCAACTAAAAAAGTTTACAATCCTTTTCCAATAATTTCGCCAAGAGAAAAGCAGCCTATCTCTGATTTGGTTCTTAAGCCCAGTCCGCGGAAATTGCCGCCAATAAATCCATTTAAACGATCCATATTTACAACAACAACTGAAGTTCGAAGTAGATTTTTCGCATCGAATGTTTCTCTTGCTGGTGAAACTGAGGCCGAAAAGATAGCTAATATTAATCCAACACAAACACTGTCAGAGCAAACTTCTAAAGAAATAATCGAGGAAGTTAATAGAATTGAGGAGCTTTCAAAGGAGAAAAATGAAAAGACTATAGCTTTATACGACTATAACTCCCCGTCGCCGGTAAGGAGTTGTTCTATTAAGTCTGAAGTGTCTCCAGTTAGCTCCATTAAAGAAATTAAATCTGAGTGTGCGACAGCAAGCCAAATCCCATCGAGTTGTGATAGTGGTATCAGCTCAATGCTTCCAACAGTTTCTGAATATTCAACACAAATAAGCTGTAACGATGTTGGATTGAAAAGACTAATAAAAGACGAAGACGACAATAATGTTATACAGCTATCAGATAGTGAAGATAAACTTGCGTTTCAAAAAACAACTCCAAAAAAAATGCCACCTGTAATAATTTATTTAAGGCATTTTTTGATTTATTAAAAAATATTTTTTTTTGCAGAAACCTCGGACTTTGGGACTATCAAAGCAAAACAAGACAAAAAGCACCAACCGCAAACTGCCCTCAAATCAAACTCGTCTGAGTATGTTTGGTTTCAAAAAGAAGTAAGTATCAGAACTTGAATTTTTTTAGTAAAATCACTTTCCAACTAGACAAATACAAACGTTAAACCTTATATAGGCCCATGTTACGGTTTTCAAATCCAACTGATTTTAATTTTGATATAACAACTTTATGAGTGTCAATTGGAATTTCACTAATTTAATTTGAATTGAACAAATTTGACTAGTTTAGAATTTTCAGCGCTCACAAATTTTGCTCCGTCGCTTTGAAAGATCTGGAGGAATAAATCAAATATTTTCCTTTCACAATACGCACCTTAAGTGTTGTCGATCGAAAACAATACAAGAGATTGAATTTATTAAAACAAATTTGAATCAATAATTTGTTCGATTATCGGCATAGCGTTAAAAAAAATCAATAGTACATTCAAATAACAAATTATTTCAATATACCTTCGATTTTTCAAAAACAGTAAACACCATTTTTTCATTATCTGAATTTTAAGCCCATAAACTACTTTTTAAACTTCTTTAAATCATTACAAGTTACTAATTAACAAAATAAACTCTATTCAATCCACAGACCGTCTTTAAAATAACCAAATAGTGCGACTCTTCTTTTCTCCAGTTTTAGTATTTATTTATAAAAAATGTTTGTTATAATTAGTTTTTGTAAGCAAATAAATTATTAATTAACTATCTCGTCAGTATTGTGTGTTCATTTATAACTCTACTTGGATTGGAACCCAAACTTTACATCATCGAATGGGTCGTCTGTTTGAATATGTAGATTTTCAAAATCATTTGGAGCGATAATTCTACGATTAAAAAAAGATAATAATACTATGTTGGGTTACATCGGGAAGGGAAAAATAATCACCTCTTCCATTGTAATCGGAAACTTAACTTGTAACAAATCCCAAACAAAATTCGTTCTTAATGGCAGTTATGAGATATTATGAGATTTTCCACTACAATGGATTGTGTGATAGTTTTTTTTTCGGGATTCGTAACAAGTTTCCGATTACGATGGAAATCGTGATTGGGTTGTATATTTACCTCATTGCGTGCAAATACATGCGGGACATTTTCTGATCTTCTTCTGAACCATAAGTGAAGTCGCCAAGTATTGGATGACCTATTGAAGAACAATGAAGTCGCAATTGATGACGTCGACCGGTGATGGGTTGTAAAAGAACCTTAGAGATTTTTTGGTGTTGGTAGTTTCCAAGCGCAAGAACAATGAGACGAGTTTGTGACTTGCGAGGATTCTTACAGAATTGCGATGCAAATTCAGTGCACATTTTTTTGCTTGTATTTTCATATCGGATGTCTTCACCTTAAGGACCAAATAAACAAATAAATAAACGTATTGCTTGCCCAGATTGTTTCGAATCGAACCTATGGCCAAATTAATATCCCAACTTCCCGTTTGTCTTTTAACGTGTCCATTCACAATTGCTATGTAATACTTCTGGCACTCATGATTTTCAAATGATTTGCTAAGTGAAGCACACGCTTGTTTGTGAAGTGGTATGCACAAAATTCCACTAGTAGAAAAGTCCAAACGATGAGCGAAATAGAATTCATGCTTAAGCTTTGGATTACTTAAAGTAGGAAGCTGATTTCTCAATATTGTTTGGACTGTCCTCTAGACAAGGGAATGTTTTTTTTTTTTTGGCTGATGAATTAGTTATTATTATGGTAATTTTATGAACACACCTTTTCACGATCATTACTATTAATTAAAATATCTGGAGGCTTATTTATGACGAGAAAATGTTTGCTTTGATAGAGAATATCTATGTGCGAAAGAAAACTTTTATTAGTTTTTAAATTCACATTCCTAAAGGAACTGACTAGTTTTGTTATATAGTTGCTTGCATTTCTGACAAATATCTCTAGAAGCTCTCCAAAACAATACTGTAGCAGGCGATCAAGTATATTCTCCAGTGCCATCTTATTCCAAATTAGTTGTTGTTTTAAGTTATTATCGGTTGAGTAAAAATTCATAAATCATAAATCGAAATTCTTGGTAAAATTAGTTTCTATTTTGCAAAAATAAATCCTGAAAATAAAAACTGACAGCTTTGTGGATGACGTTTATGTCTGTAAAAGTCAGCGCTGACGTTTTTATTGTGGGTTTCCATTCAACTTTTTTGTGGTCTCTTTGATCTTTTTCAGTGCTTTTTTTAGATTGCTTCTTAGAATCTTGAATATTTTTGTATTATATTTATATAAAAGTATTAAGTGTAAATTAAGCATTTCGCAGCGCTGTTTCTATGAAATTGCTTAATTTCGCTAGAAGGTTTAGCTTAAGATAATTAATGTCAATTTGGTGCATCCGCAATAAGGTGTAAATCGAGCTTGCAATCAATTTTTTGTTGAATGGAAATATTTGAAAAGGTTGGAAAAACGACCGGCAGAGCGGTCAGGTTACGCTCGGCTCGCTAGGTCATTTTTAATTTTAAAAAAGTGTTCGATTCCATAGCAGTTTTTATCTGATGGTGTTGATTTTGATCTGATAAAACTCTCCATTAATTTGTCCGTAGTCTTTTCGTTTACGTTTTCGCTGTTGATTTGGAGACCACAGAAAATTTTCGTTTAGCTTCAACTGCGTACTAGACTTTATACGAAAACAAAATTCTTCAGCCAAGTCAAATCAAATCCCTCAGCGGCAGCACTGTTCAAAACAAAACAAAAGGAGAAAACAAAAAATCTCATCAAGCTAGCGAACCAAGTAAAAACAAGACAGTTGCACTGACCTTGATTTCACTATTGTATTCACATTTTACACGCCCCACAAGCTGAGCTGTTGTTTGTTAATAAAAAATTTAGCTTTACTTGGGGTCTTGGTATGTGCGTCATGCTTAATTGCATCTCCAAATTAATCCAAACACATTCCAAGAGACTTAAAGCTGCCATAGTAAGTCGAAGCTTTTTATAATACGTTCAAGTACAACACAAGTAGCTACATTGGTATCTACCTAGTTATTATACACAAACGTTAATTGGTGGATTACTCATCGTTTATTAAGACGTGCGCTGAGAAAGTTTGTTTTTTGTGGCTCGTATCATAATTTCGGTTTTAAATCGATAATCTCATTTGGAAACTTTCAAACTAATTACATCTAAATACTCAAGCATGGATTATAAGGTAAATTCAAGAAAACATACGAACAAAACAAAAAATAACGATCTTAATTTTATTTGGCTGTCATTATTTAGCCAAAACCCTGTGTTGTTGCTGTTCCCAATTTCAATGCATCCGAAGATGCTTCTGTCCTACGAGAAGCTATGAAAGGATTCGGGACTGATGAAGAAACAATTATAAACATTCTCACATCACGAACTAATAAGCAACGCCAGCTAATTAAAGAGGTTTTCAATAAGGAATACGAACGCGATATCATCGATGACCTTAAAGGGGAGTTGGGCGGCAACTTCGAAAATGTTATAATAGCCCTCATGACTCCAACAGAGGAATACATGTGTTCGGAGTTAAATAAAGCCATGGAAGGGATGGGAACAGATGAGGAGACCCTTGTTGAAATCCTTTGCAGCAAGTCAAATGAGGAAATTCAACAAATTGTTTTAGCCTATGAGAAGCTCTATGGTCGTCCATTGGCCGAGCATATGTGCAGTGAAACTTCTGGACATTTTAGGCGGTTGCTGACACTCATTGTCACAGGTACCCGTGATCCAATTGGATCTACTAATCCAGAAAAAGCAAAGGAAGATGCTGCAGCACTATATGCAGCTGGGGAAGCCACTCTGGGTACTGATGAAGAGGTTTTTAACTCGATTATGGCACACTCAAGCTTTGCTCAGTTGCGCCTGATTTTCGATGAATACAAAGAGTTATCAGGGATGACGATTGAACAAGCAATTAAACATGAAATGGGTGGAGCTTTGCACGATGCAATGATTGCTATAGGTATGTGGTTATAGATCCCACTAGGAGGTGCTGATGATTTTTTACCTTTACAGTTGAATGCGTCCAAAGTCCAGCGGCATTTTTCGCCAAGCAACTCCACAAGGCAATGGATGGAATGGGTACGGATGATGACCGTTTGATCCGTATAATTGTAAGCCGTTCTGAGATCGATTTGGGCACAATCAAAGATGAATTCGAGCGAATCTATGACCGTACCTTGTTGAGCGCGATAGCGGTAAGTTGAATGAATCTCAGAACATTTACCTATTTAGACAAAAACTAAGGGAGTTCTTTTTCTCTTAACAATAATTTGGGTTCGTTGGTTGTTGTTGCTTACAACTAGGAGGTAGGTGTAAGGATAGATTATCGCAAAATGAATAATCAATATTTAATTTTTGTTTCAGAACGAAACTGGAGGCGATTACAAGAGAGCTCTGTGTGCCCTTATCAAAGAATAAACTTTTAACATTTAGAAGAGTATTTTGCTGGCTGGGTTATGGTGTTCAAATAAATATTTATGTTGATTAGAAAAATAAATTAAAAAAAAAAAAAACAATTTCACCTTTTTAGGTAACTTTTATTGATTTTCGTAACATTACAACGTAAAGGCCTTTGCGATCAAGAACTTTTTACTTGCTGCCTGCTCTGTATTGTGGGATGTGGTACAAGACCCAAGCAGGAATGATGACTACTGAGACAGCGATCAATGAGCCAAGGGCATAGATTTCCTGGGAATAGAAAATATATAATATGAATATGATTACTCTTCTATACGAACAAAATTCTATGACTTGGTCACACGATTTACGTAATCATGAAAAATTTGGTTTAAAAAACTTACCCCCTTTGGAATATGCTTTGTGGGTGGCCCACAGACAACCGATTGGGAACGCGATTGAATAGCGCTACGCACAACTGGGAGCAAAAGTCGGGATGCGTTTTGTTGCAACATATTTTTTAGTTATTTCAAAGCGATTCCAAAACGGACTATGAAACTCGGAATTATTTAAAGAATGTGTTTTATAATTTTTTGACGTCTGAAGAGGGAATTTTTAGCGAGATAAATATCCTCCTGTATTTCTGCCAAGAAAAATAAATTTAAGCATGAAACACAATAGTTGGGAAAAGTACTAGATTTGCGTTATCGTTAAGGCCTGGTCAAACAGAACTCGGTTCGGCGGGACGATCAGAACGTGCCGCTGCCCTCCGCGGTCAGCTTTCGGTGTGCTATTGACACAGTTCTTTAATTATTGACTGATCTAGAATGCACGAGATCAAGCCAAGTCGTGATTTATGTTGTTCGTCTTGTCACGTCGAGTGTACTTTCACCAAACAAACAACGAAAATACTTTTCAAATTTATAAAAAAATTAAAATTGAAATTTACTTATTGATTTTTCTAACAAGAATTCACAAAATAAGAGTTTTTGTTAATATTTTTTCAGTCTGGGACCAGCTCCAAGAAATAAACATTCAACAAAATGCAAAGAGCATAAAGCGATGGAATAATTTTCTTTGTTTTGTTGTTTTTTTCTTACTGTTTTGACCGTCGCGTTCTTTGTAAAAATCTACAACTTCAATTTGACCGTCGCGTTCCATTTTTAACCCTTGAAATTGACCGCGTTCTGTTTGAACAACAACACATAATTCTATAGAAGACAGGGAACGCGTTCTGTTTATCTATAAAGTTATTTTTGAAGACTCCCCCAAACCAACGCGAACGACGGCGGAAACAATAATATGCGTGTTCCTTTGGGCTGCAGTATCTACCGCATATCTGGCTGCAGTCAACTACTTCTACTCTGTGGTCAAAGTTGTTCAAAGCACTTCAATAATATAACAACGAAATGAACTCACGCAAAAAAGGGAAACCATCAATAAAAAGAAATTACATAGTACCTAAATTATTGTGTTATTGCTGTTAAAATAAAATACATATGCAAAGAATAAAAATTTTGACGTGAAAGCGTTAAGAAGAAATTATATAAACCCATTTCAAAGATAAATCGTTTATTCACAAATATTTCTCCGTTTTTATTTTTATTTTCGGAGAAAATGCTTTGCTTTGCTTGGTTAAATGTTGGATAGAATTTCGTATGAAAATTTAAATTTAGCGTGATCTGCGTACTAATATGCCTTATGTATTAAGTCTTCTTTCACACCGTTCACGTGAAGGAACTTAAATTTCCAGCAAATTTCAGATTTTAGGTGAGAAGGACATCAAGTACAGGGACTTAACGGTCTGCGATGGGTGTAAAGGAGGACTAAAATAAAGAAAGCAATATCCTGTTTGGAAGTCCTATTGCTCCATTAAACAAATTGTTTGACTCCTAAAATATTTTCACTTGCAAATACACCCCGATTTTAGTTATAATCTGAGACCGAGTAAATAATATAGTGTTACCATCATACTTCAATTATTTAATTTCGTAATATGTATCTAAAAATATTTAGACAGAAGGTACTAGTTTCCGGTTTGGATATCCAATCAAAGAAAAGTTTTATCATGTTCTTAAACCGTTTTATCTACCTTACCAACAATAACGGTACTTTACACTACCTTAGCACTGAACACGCACTGAACGCATACTTTTATCACAAACTTTAAAAAATTCAAATGGTTTTCTCCCAGAATCCAGATGTGAAAATGCCGTTGATTTCTTGTGTTTATACAACTTTAAAATAAATAAAACTCTTAAAAAAACTTAAAGTTAGTTTTCTCATTACTTTTTTTGTATTTTTTCTTAAATGCAAGTAATTTTACGATTACAAAATGAATTCATTTCAATACAATGAGCATAATTGTCGGAGCGTCAAATCCATACAATTTGGAATCATGTCGCCTGATGAAATTAGGCGGATGTCCGTGACTGAAGGTGGAATAGATTTGTCTGTAACAATGGAATCAGGGAAACCTGTATATGGAGGATTAATGGACCCTCGTCAAGGAGCTACGGATCGAAATTCACGGTGTATGACCTGCACAAATGGCTTAGTTGATTGTCCGGGGCATTTTGGTCACATAGAACTCGCAAAACCAGTATTCCATATTGGATTCATGCTAAAAACGCTGAAAATACTTCGTTGCGTTTGTTTTCATTGTTCCCGATTGCTGGTTTCGCCAACAAATCCTAAGATAAAACAGATTCTTCAAAGAACCAAGGACATGCCAAAGGTCCGACTCCGAATGATCTGTGAAGCTTCCCATGAAAAAAAAATATGTGAAGGCGGTGAACAAATGGACTACCACAAACGAACCGGTGACTGCACCATTCACGGTGGGTGTGGTTACTATCAGCCAAAAATTAAACGAGCTGGCTTGATATTAACTGCGCACTGGAAACAAATCGACAAGTTTCATCAAGAAAAGGATTTAAATGTGACTGCCGAAATGGTTCTGGAGATATTCAAGCGTATTTCGGATAGTGACTCTGTTATCCTTGGTATGCCTCCAAAACTAGCCAGACCAGATTGGATGATAACTTCAGTTTTGCCTGTTCCACCGCTATGTGTGCGCCCAGCTGTTGTAATGTATGGGGCCGCTCGCAACCAAGACGATCTCACTCACAAATTAGCAGACATAGTTCAAGCTAATAATCTACTAAAGACAAATTTACAAAACGGAGTAGCCCCAAGTTTCATCGAACAAAATGTGAACATGCTTCAGTTCCATGTGGCTACGTTTCTGGACAACAATCAACCAAGTCTGCCTAAGTCGATGCAAAAATCTGGCAAGCCCCTCAAATGCATCAAGTCCCGGTTGAAGGGCAAAGAAGGACGCGTGAGAGGCAATTTAATGGGCAAACGTGTTGATTTCTCCGCCCGAACTGTCATAACACCCGATCCTAATTTGGAAATCCTGCAAGTAGGAGTGCCACGATCTATAGCACTTAATTTAACCTACCCCGAAATAGTTACTCCGTTCAATATAGAAATGATGCAGTTGTTAGTTGGTCGTGGATCTGACCAGTATCCAGGAGCTAAATTCATAATACGCCCGAATGGAGAGCGCGTCGATCTGCGTTTCCATCCAAATTCAAGTGATTTGCATATCGAGTATGGCTATATTGTGGAAAGGCATATCCGCGACGGTGATTTGGTCATCTTTAATCGCCAGCCAACTTTACATAAGATGAGTATGATGGGTCATCGGGTGAAGGTTCTGCCATGGTCAACTTTCCGAATGAACCTTTCCTGCACCTCACCCTACAATGCTGATTTCGATGGGGACGAAATGAATCTACATGTGCCCCAAAGCATCGAGACTCGTGCCGAAGTTGACAACATTCATGTGACTCCTAGACAAATTCTTACTCCGCAGTCAAATAAGCCAGTTATGGGAATTGTCCAAGACGCACTAATCGCTGTATGCAAGCTTACCAAACGAGATGTATTTCTTAGCAAAGAACAACTGATGAATCTTTTGATGTATTTACCAACTTGGGATGGAAGAGTACCGATGCCTGCCATTTTAAAACCTACACCAATGTGGACTGGTAAGCAACTTTTCTCTTTGATAATTCCAGGGAATCTCAACATGACGAGAACGCATTCCACACATCCCGATGAAGAGGATGAAGGGCCTTATAAGTGGATATCGCCAGGCGATACCAAAGTCATTGTTGAATTTGGAAATTTACTGATGGGAATACTTTGCAAGAAGTCTCTTGGGGCTTCAGCTGGGTCTCTTCTGCACATCTGCTTCATTGAACTAGGTTATGAGATAGCTGGGCATTTCTATGCTAATATTCAAAAGGTTGTCAATGCCTGGTTGCTTTATGAGGGACATACAATTGGCATAGCTGACACTATTGCCGATCCGGATACGTATTTTGAAATCCAATCCGTGATCCATAATGCCAAGATTAAGGTGGAGCAAGTAATAAGCGATGCCCATAACATGAAGCTGGAGGCAACGCCTGGCAATACTCTTCGCCAGACATTCGAGAATCAGGTAAACCGTATTTTGAATGATGCACGTGATAAGACGGGGGGGTCTGCTAAATTGTCCCTAACAGAGTACAATAACTTGAAGTCAATGGTAGTCGCCGGTTCGAAGGGTTCCAATATTAACATATCTCAGGTTATTGCTTGTGTGGGTCAGCAAAACGTTGAAGGAAAACGCATACCCTATGGTTTTCGTAAGCGCACTCTGCCCCATTTCATTAAGGATGACTTTGGACCCGAAGCTAAAGGATTTGTTGCCAATTCATATCTCGCGGGCCTTACACCGTCCGAATTCTATTTCCATGCTATGGGAGGTCGTGAGGGTCTCATAGACACTGCAGTAAAAACAGCCGAAACCGGCTACATTCAGCGACGTTTGATCAAAGCTATGGAATCAGTCATGGTCCAATATGACGGAACTGTACGCAACGCTGATCATGATGTAATTCAATACTGCTACGGTGAAGATGGCCTAGCTGGAGAATCTGTTGAATTTCAGAACCTCTCAACAATTAAACTTTCTAATTATGCATTCGAAAAGCAATTTAGGTTCGATTACTCACAAAGGCGGCACATGGAAAATCTGTTCACCAGCGAAGCTCGAGCTACGTTGCAGAGATCCGAAACTCTTGTAACCGAACTAGAAAACGAATGGGAACAGCTGCGTCGTGATCGAGCAGAATTAAGACAGATCTTTCCAACCGGCGAATCCAAAGTAGTTCTGCCATGCAATGTTCAACGAATGATTTGGAATGTTCAAAAGATCTTTCACATTGATGATCGACAACCGACAAATCTTACTCCCCCCGAAGTAATCCACGGTGTAAGGAATTTACTAAAAAGTTGTACCATTGTTCATGGTGAAGATCGATTCTCATGCCAGGCTAACGAAAATGCAACTTTTCTCTTTCAATGTCTGGTTCGTGCAAATCTTTGTTCAAAAATGATCATCGACAAATACCGTTTGTCATCAGAGGCATTTGAAATGCTAATGGGTGAAATTGTAAGTCGCTTTCGGGTTGCACAAGTGCAGCCAGGAGAAATGGTTGGTGCACTTGCTGCCCAATCGCTTGGAGAGCCTGCAACTCAGATGACACTGAACACTTTTCACTTTGCTGGTGTTTCGGCAAAGAATGTTACTTTGGGTGTCCCTCGTTTAAAAGAAATTATAAATGTATCAAAAAAACCAAAGTCACCATCGCTTACTGTATTTTTGAAAGGTCCAGCAGCCAGAGATGTGGAGAAGGCAAAAGATGTCCTGTGTCGTCTGGAGCACACAACTCTGCGAACAGTTACAACAAACACAGCCATCTATTACGATCCCGATCCACTGAACACTGTAGTTTTGGAAGATCAAGACTTTGTTGAAATTTACTATGAAATGCCGGATTTTGATCCAGCTGATGTGTCGCCCTGGCTTTTACGTTTCGAACTGAATAGAAAATTTATGACTGAAAAAAAACTAACAATGGAACTTATAGCTGAAAAAATAAACCTGGCGTTTGGCGATGATCTTAAGTGTATTTTCAATGACGACAATGCTGAACGATTGATTCTTCGAATACGAATAAAAAAATCCCCAGAAGAATACAAATTCAACAATGATGGAGAAGAAGAATCAGACCATGATAATATGGAAGATAGTTTGTTCTTGCGGTGCATTGAAAACTCAATTCTCTCGGATATGACCCTGCAGGGTATAGAAGCAATTAGTAAAGTCTATATGCATCTTCCACAGGTCAATACAAAAAAAAGGATAATAGTAACAGAAAGTGGAGAGTTCAAACCTGTGGCTGAATGGATTCTCGAAACGGATGGAACATCTTTGATGAAAGTTTTGTCTGAGGCTAATGTTGACTATGTTCGAACATATAGCAATGATATCTGCGAGATCTTTAGTGTTTTCGGAATAGAGGCGGTTCGAAGATCCATCGACAAGGAAATGAATACTGTGTTACAATTTTATGGCCTCTATGTTAACCATCGTCATCTAAATTTACTATGTGATGTAATGACTGCCAAAGGACACTTAATGGCTATTACAAGGCATGGTATAAACCGTCAGCACGTAGGTGCTTTAATGAGGTGCTCGTTTGAAGAAACTGTTGATGTACTTTTAGATGCTTCCGCCCATGCTGAAGTGGATCATTTACGTGGAGTATCAGAGAATATTATTCTTGGCCAACTTGCACGTATTGGAACTGGGGCTTTTGATATCTTATTGGACGATAAAAAATGTCAAATGGCAATGTACGTTGATGGAACAGCAATCAAGGATGGCACTTGTATTTTTGGGAATACCTTTACTCCATATCCATCGCCTACGGCCTCTGTTATTTCGAATTCTACAAACAGCATAAGAAGTGCTTGTTTTTCTCCGACGTCGTCTGTTCGTTCAAGCACTTCTGGATACGATAGTCCGGGATCTCCACACTACTCGCCTTTATCTCCTGGCAGCCCATATACTTTTGAAGGATTATGGGCACCAAAATTAAATAATATCCAATCACCAACACAATATTCTCCAACTTCACCTATTTACTCACCAAGCTGTCATTACCTCGCTGAGAGTCCACGAGCTTTAACGCGTTGTGATTCATATTCTCCTACCAGTCCGAATGCTTCTCCATCCAAATCGACTCCAAGATATTCGCCAAGCTCTCCCTGTTACGACATGAAACTTGGAATTCAATCATCATCCCCTAGTTATTCACCAACTTCGCCATACTATTCACCACAAACTTCTTCTTATCTTACTATCTCACCTCATAATTCATCAGCACTTACTCCAATAACTTCTTCACCGTATTCACCATCTTCTCCACTAATTAATTCACCAGACTCAAATACGCAAATAACGGTAAAACAAGAGAAGCGATCACGAGAATATTCACCAACAAGCCCAACATTTTCGCTAGGGAACTCCGCATATTCGTGTTTTACCGTGCCGACACCAAATTATTCTCCAACAAGTCCCACATATTCACCGACAAGCCCGTCATACTCTCCAACAAGCCCAATATATTCTTCAAGAACACAAACAACGAATTCAGGATATTCTCCGACAAGCCCTACGTATTCCCCGACTCTAACGAGTTTAGGATATTCACCAACAAGTCCAGCATACTCTCCAACAAGTCCAAATTATTCGCCATCGAGCCCTACTATTTCATCGATATACTCACCTAATAGCCCCCATTATTTATCACCGCCTCGGCATAATCCTATAAAACAAGAAAATTATGCAGAAAGCTTGCAATACACACCAAGTAGCCCTTCTAACGTTGGATCAGATTGTTTTTCACCTGGGTCTTCATTGAATCTATCAAATCTGATATATTCACCAGCAAGTCCAACATATTCTACAATAACTACGGAGCACACTACTCAGAGCAGCTATTTTCCTAGTCATGCATATTCTCCGGTTGGAATAAACTTTGCTATTCCTGGAACTTCACCGATTAGTCCAGAATATATGGTATCACCACCGCAAAGCCCAGCTCCTTACACAGATTTCGACGACTCGCTTTCACCCCGGTCACCCGAACCAGAGCGTACTTATGATTAAATTTGTATTTATTTTTTTTTTTCGGAAATGAAATTACGTTTTGAAATATGTATGTTGAGTTATTGAATTTTGTTTTTTATTTTCTTAATTATTTATTTTAAAACAATTTAAAATTTCGTTTAAAAATAATTATATTAATTTAATACTTAATATTTTTTAATATATTAAGATATTTTATGTTCCTTAGTTTTGTTTAAATGAATTAAATTTTTATTTATTTGTTTGTTATTAATTTTTCTAAGCTGTAGACAGATATTTTGTGTTGTAACTAAATGTAAATATTAACTAATTTTGTATGAAAACATTTCTTTAATTTACAATCTGAAAGACTGAGAATAAATTAATGTCTTTGGATTCATGAAATAATTTCAATATTTAATATTTGTCCATTTAGACTAAATATTTTCTTTAAAGATATTCTGTGTGCAAAAAAATATTAAATATTTTCTCGTTATTTCTATTACGTAATTTTTTTTTAAAGAATACTGGTATAACATTGTGTTTTCAAGCTTCCATTTTGTATTAATATTCAATAATTTAATTAATATTTACACAAATTCGTTCAATATTTCTTTGAAAGCCTTAAATTTGTGCTATCTTATTCAATATGTGTTAAATATGAAATGATTTATTTTGTTTGTTTCTTTCTAGCTTTAATTTATTTATTTGTTTTTTTTTTTTCTTGTTTAATATAAAATTTTCAACTGTTCCTTTATGCAATATTATCTAAATATAAAATTAATATTTAAAACGAAATCTCCTAATTTATTTTGTTCATGTTTTAAACATGTTTTCTACAAAATTTTTATTTTATTAGAAAAAACGCAAATGAAATCTTATAGTTTTAATTAAGATTTCTTTTAAGTTCAAGTTTTAAAAAAGTTTTTATGACTAGAAAAGTTATTCAAGCGAAAAAACTGATGCTAGAACAAATCGTCAGTTGACAATTGTTTATTAATTATTAGAACGTTTTGTGAAATTTCACTTTTTTATTTTTATGTGACTTTACATGACGTACATACATATCGACGATTAAAGTGCAAAACCTTGTAAGTCGTTTTTGCATGTTTTTCGTAAATAAAAAAAAGAAGGCGAGGGTTGATCTATAGTAAGAAGTTTTGAATTTTGCATTTTTTGTAAAATGTTCAGAACATCATTGTTACGCTGAAATTGCCAAATGGTGGCTGTGATGTTTCTGATTTTTTTAAATTATTAATCATATTTTTGATGAATTTTTCGACTTACGAGGTCCTACACTACCCGTTGATTGATAGGTATTTGCTATCGCAACGAAGTTAACCTTCAGAAACTAAAAATAATTTGGCTTTAATTTAATTTTTTTACCAATTTTTTCAAGTTGGTTAGAAAAATTACTAAATCTACTATTGGAAAATTTTTTAAATTCCCATTTGAAGTTATTGTAATTGGTCCGATTTGTCGAATTGAAAATTTTGACATTACTCGACGTTTCGAGGTCCCAGGAGTCCGAATCCATCATTTTTAGAGAGATGTCTGTATGTGTGTTTGTATGTACATATGTACGTTCGTGAGCCTTTCTATCGTTCACTGTATCTCGAGAACGAATAGAGATATCGACCAATACATCTTATTTTACAGATAATAGCATCACGAAGTGCAGTAAGGTTTCCCAATAAAATTGAACTAGCGTTTTTTTTTACTACAGCAATTTAAAAAAAAAAGTTGTAAAAAATATTTCGAATATTTCGAGAACAAAAAATGACATCAACTTCAGGTTAATTTTATTCTACACATAATAACGTAATAAAGCATTGAAAAGAATTTAAAAAAAAATCAGCGCGCAGTGTTTCTTTTTTCGACCAAAAAGCATGCTAAAATTTTGTGAAAAACTGTTTCGGTTGTAATATTTTGAAAAACGATATTAACTTCGGGATAATTTTATTCTATACATGATGCCATATTTGGTTACTGATATATGTATGTAAATTTAAAAATAAAATCAATTGACGGTTTTTTTTTAAGCAAGAAAACTACAAGAAAATACTAACAATCGTTGAAATACGTCACGAATATTTTGAAAACAAACACTAGCTTAGAAACCAGGCCAATTTTATTCTATACATAGTGACGTAGTCAATAACTGATAAGGTTTGTAGAATTTTTCAATAGAAAGTTTTTTTAAATTAACAAATTTTCAAACTAAAATCACTAAAAAAATATATAAAAAAGTTTTCGAAAACGAAACAAAAAAGTGAGTCTCCATTTCTGTCTGTCGATTTGTCGACTATAGTCTAAACGGCTTGGTTGATTTTTTTTTAAACTTGCTACCTAGAGTTTTTTTGTTACTCTCCAGACACTTTTTTTTATTTGTGTAGGCTCAAAATTAACGGAACGGTCCCCACAATTTTTATAAAAAAAATATCTATTGATTACAATAAACAGGGGCTCCTTTTTAGGAACTAATTTTTTGCAATGAACGTTTAATAACGGTAGCTTAAATTAAATGTTTTTTTGATTTTTGAATTTAAAAATATAAAATTCTTTAAAAAGGCTCCGACAATTTTTCTAAAATTTGTGTAAGTACAAAATCGGCTGAGTTTTTGATACAAAATAATATTTATAAAAACCTTTCTAACAGTAGAATATATTATACACATATATAAAACTTAAACTTGGTTTCAAACCGTCTCAGTTTCTCCAATAGACCGTTTTTTTAGTTTCGATTTTCACAATAAGTAATAGACCGATTTTTTTTAGTTTCGAGTTTCTCAATAAGTTCTTAACCAGTTTGAATTTACTTAATCTAATGTTAAGAAGCTTTTAACACGATTGTTAAGAGAAACTTTAAATATAATAATAACATTTGTTTTATTTATGACAAGTGAATTTTCGAAATCGGAAAAGTAGGTATGCAAACAAAAATAATATAACAAAAAATAAACTGCAAAAATTAGATAAGGCTTAAACTTATACTCAAAAGTGAGTACCTACACTTTTGTCTGCAGCTTCGTCCCCAATTTTGGAAATGTATCAAAAGTACCGTTATAGGAGGATAATGATAATTTCACTTCTTGTTACAATTTCTCTTTTTGTTTGTAGAATTACGGTTTGAATATACCTACATAATTAGATCTCGGTAACATATTTCCTGAGTTAAATACATAATGTACTTCAGAGTACTAAAGTATTTCGGAAATACAAAATACAAAGATGTCTTTATTTCATAGATTTGTTGCTTTTTTGTTAAAAAATTTAGGAAAATTTATACCTAGTTTTTTCCTCATCTGACAAGTACTTTTCACGCTGTTTTACAGGCCTCAGATCTTTCTTTAGGTAAAAAAAAAAACGTCAGTCACGACATTCCACTCAAACTCCCCTCCAAACGCGCCAAAAGATGTTTCACATCATAAAATTGGATCTTGATTTCTAGAAAAGAATATAGCAATTAAAATTCACTTAGAAAATTATAAATCAATACAATGATGACAATACAATCCCCCCGTCTGTAGTGCAATATGACAATAAAACAAATATTATCTAGGATCTACTATGTAGGTAGTTCGATTAATTATACTTAAACAAGTACGAAACGTCGTCTATCAAAAAGTAGATAAAGAAAGAAAGACCTGAAGCCCACAGAAATAGGATTCAAATGTATTAAATGATATTTGATTACAATACTTTTTGCTGTTTATGTGATGTTGGCATATGGAATGAATACTCACTCACTCAACGAATGGAACGACAATTACAACACTATAACACAGGTACCTAGCAGGGAATTTCGCTTTATCTTATAAAGTTATAATGATGCATCTTCAGATATATATGTACCTAGTTGTAAAATCAATACCGGAAGAATAGAATCAGCATATTGAGTTTAGTAAATTGAGTCATAATTTTTAATAAGTTTTAATCCGTAAAAATCAAACTTGCAGAATTGCAAGTCTTTTCCATTCCCAATACTCGTAGGAATACAACCCCTATACAAGTTTTATTCAATTAATCCAACCATATAAACAATAAACATAGCCAAGAAGCGAAGTCAGCAACTAAATAACACTACTCTCTCATGAAAATAAAATTCTACTCAATTTATTTGCGAGTTCGCTGCTGAAATAAGAATTGCGTTGTTTTTTTTTTTCATAGAAAACAACCATTGCTGCGTCTCGTTCTAACTTGTGCAAAGTTTATTTCACTTCGTTTGTCATTGGAGTGTATCAACCTCACCTCCAATCTTCTATTTATCAATCTTTGTACTGTTATTAGATTCGAATTTTTTTTCTCAGTTCGGAAAGAGCTTGTCAATTGTCATTGTCACCCTCGCAGGCTCTTTATTTATATTCAGTTTTATTTTAAGTGTTCAATTCAAACGGACGCGCAAACAGTAGTTTCCGGCTGATGTTGGAGGTATAGTACAGTCTGTGTACTGGTGCTGGTGGTTAAACTTAAAAAATGGAACTCGTTAAAGTTGTTTTTCTTCGACACGGCGAAAGTGAGTGGAATAAATTAAATTTATTTTGTGGATGGCACGACGTTGACTTGAGTGAAAAAGGTAAGAGAGTGGAGTAACATTTCATTTTACATGTGTTCAATGTGTTCATTTTCATTGGCTTTGTTTTGTTCTCACAATGCCATCGTTTCGTCCATAGGTAAATCTGATGCGTCTGCAATTTCAGCTGCAGCTCTACAACAGCACTATCTTAAATTTGATGTTGCATTCACATCGGCATTGAAGCGTGCCCAACAATCTTTGGAGATAGTTTTGAAAGCTTTGGACTGCTCCAACATTCCTGTGCATTTAAATTGGCGATTGAATGAAAGACATTATGGGGACTTAACCGGGCTAAATAAAAGACAAATGGCTGAGAAGTATGGCGAAGAAAAGGTTTTTTCTTAAATATTAATAGCAGTTATTTTTTTGTATACAATCGAACTTTTACTCTACAGGTTCAAATTTGGCGCAGAAGCTTTAACGTTCCCCCACCAATTATGGATCCATCAAGTCCTTATTATGCACCTATAAGAAATAACCCGAATTTTGCCGACATCCCAGCTCATGAGTTCCCTGATGCTGAAACTCTTGAATCGGTAATGCATCGAGTCGTGCCTTATTGGGAGAATGAAATAGTTACTGAAATTAAAAGTCGGAAGAGAGTATTGGTTTTGGCCCACGGAACAATAATACGAGCAATTGTGAAACATATTGAAGGTAAGTTATTGTGTTTTTAATATCTTGTGTTTTGTATTGTTGTAAATGGCATTTTGCTTAGATAATTTTTAAAATTTTTTTAAAGTGTTGTTAAAATGATACTATAGTTAAAAGATTTAAAGTTTGAAAAGCACCATATGGGATAATAGAATGTTTCATCATCTGATTTTGTCACGAGTGTATATTGTGTACAAGTATTCAAAAACATATGCAACTGGTGTATTTATAATTTATTCGTTTTATTTTTTTTAACTAGGGTTAGGTATATCCTATATACCTACCTGCCAAAAATATTTAAGGTAAAGTTTAAAATGAAAAATTGTTAAAAATTCAAAATATAATCTATCTATGTATATGTATATATATTTACATAAAAATGAATATTTGTCTGTATGAGGCAAATAGACCCGAAAACTACTGAACCGATTTAGTTGAAATTTTAAAAGTTTGGTGGTTGTAATAACAGCGGGATGGTTTAGAGAGTGGGTTGACTAAAATCAACGGAAATTGTTATTAAAATTGATTTTGCAATTTTTTAATACAAAGAGAAAAGTAAACTGCGAAGCGTTCTAGGGTTCAGCTAGTTAAAAATAAAGAGAGATTTATTTTTACTCTGAAATTGTTTTGAATTTTTTTTAAATTCAAAATTTGATATTTTAAAATTTTGATATGCAATGTTATTTAAACTTATTAGAAGCACTTGTGCAAACAAATTTTTATTAAAATCGGTTTCACAGATAATGAAATAGTCGAAAGATATTTAGGCAGTTTTATATATTATATTTTATATTTGGAATAAGAAAATCGATAATTAAATTTTTTGAAAACTTTTCCGCACTTTATGACGTTATTATATGCATGAAAAATATAGTTTATCCGAAATCGGATTAAAACAAAAATCGTCATCATCCAGCACTATTCTGCTATTCGAATCGATCACAAATTTCGATTCACCTGAATGTTTAAATTTCAATCAATTTTCTTCGAATTAGTTTCTTAAATCATCTTATAGGTTTGTTCGTTGAGCTTTTTTTTCCAACACTTTTAGCAAAACTGATTTTTTTACTGATTTCGTTACCAAACACACCTAATAACAAGCACTTCCTCTTTGAATAAAATTAGCAAAAGAGTGAAGAAATTAATGTGAAAAATACTTTGAAAAATATACTGTTGCTATTGTTATCGATAAATCGATAAATACCTACACATAGAGTGTACCCCAAAATAAATAAATAGATAAAAACATAATAACTGGTACTAGTTTAATTGGACTTGTTAAATTATTTTTTCAAAAAAGCTTTTAACGGCCTTAAGTCCACAAAAATTTTCGCGTTTCGTCCCGGCGATCTCACTTGGACTCAACAGTTGTATGGACTAAAGGCTGTTAAATGCTTTTTTAATGTTTGATTTGTCATAAGAACCAGAAAATTCCATTCATATATCGTCAATTAAAATATGTTGATAATAATATTGAATACACCTATGGAAAGTTCTAATTGATAAATTAATTAATTATTTTTGTCTAATTTTCTTTTTGGCAACTGTTCATTCGTTATAAAGAAAAATCTATGAAATTAGGAACATACAAAATAAATAGCTACCTATGTATATCTACATGCTGTATGAAAATGTGCATCATTAAACTGATATTGAGTTTTTAATGATTTCCATAACCATTTGAAAATGCAAATTCGTTTTATATCTCATTTTTAATTGCAGAAGTTTTCTTGTATCACTCTCAAAAAATTCTATTTTTAAGACATTATTGTAGATGTGATGATGTGAATAAGAAATTTTCAAATCAACAACGAATTTAACTTTGCCGATACGAAGAAATTAATTTGTAGGTTGGTACTCGAAATTTCTTCGAGATTAAAAAGAACATCAGTATCGGCGCATTGATTGTCACATTCACACAAACAGATTCAAATAAATGTTTAAAAATATCAGGTGGTCGATTATGTTACAAAACAGACAAAGAAAAATGCGATTCTATCATAGAAGGTAATACCGTCAATATTCATGTTTATGATCACTTTGCTTGTTGAGTAATCGGTAATTATTTTATCTAAAAAACACCCATGGTAGATAGCGTTTGTCGCACCTTCCGAACATGGATTACATATCTGACCACATATTGTTTGCAGTTCATGCGCAAAAAAATTAAAATTTTAAAAAATAACTTTGCATCTATTCTCTGCCCTTTATTGCAAATAAAAAATCGCTAGTCTTACACTACTGTTCGGAGTATTATGTCTTTATTATTTAAAAAAAAAAAAAAAATGAAGACCTAATCGACCGAACCGGAATGCCGGTATTTTTTTTTTTTGTATTTGACAGCCAAAACCTTTCATTATAGTTTTTTTTTGTACAAACAGCATGTTTAGTTTAAATTTATAAAGGGAATAATTTAAGTTTTGTTCCACAAAAATCACCCAAATCAATTTGACTCATCTACATGCGTTATTAATCCATAAATTTATTATTTTGTCTGACAGACTTATGACATTATAAAAATATTTAGTTAAAAACTCTTGAAAATTAACAAAATTTTATTAGACAGCTTTAAAATTAGATAATTCTGAAGTATCACGTTAAAAGCTGTTTAAAATTGAAGGTTTAGTTAAATACAAAATTTACAAAAAAGCGTTTATTGTAATTTACTTTCAGGGATCTCAGATGAAAAAATTAGTACAATAAATATACCAAATAGTATACCATGCGTCTATAATTTTGATAATTCTACAATGAAACCGGTTGGTCCAATGGAATTTTTGGCAGAAGAAAAATACCTCCAAGACCAACTTAAAAAAACTGCATCAATCGGGAATTAAATTAAAATTCAAAGGAAAAATAATTTTCGAAGTTAAAAAAATTAAATGTGATTTGTTTGCTTAAATATGGAATAAAAATTAAATTATACCTATTTTCTTTTTTTTATAATCGTTTCACAATTTTTTTGATCTAAGACTAGCAAACCCGTGCTCGCGTTGCTTCGCAAAATACCCTTAATTTATGAAAAAAAGTTTATATCCCCTTTTTTTAAAATAAATTGTTTGTTGGTACCTATGTACATATTTTATTTTACGAACAGAATCCTTACACCCCCTTTTTTCTTTTCTTTATCATCGTAATGCCATGTTCGATTGCTATTTCCCGTTCTATTTTTTTTAAATTGATTGTCCTTTAAAATGTATTGCCCTCATAATTCTTAAGAAGATATGCAGAAGAAAAAAAAATAAACAAAAACAAAACCTACTGCGCTACGTTGTTATAAAAAAAAGAGCCAACAACTGAGTGGAATCAAGAAGTTAAGCAAAAACACACGCCAGTTAAAACAGAACAGTTCAATGGCACAGTCATAGAGTACCTATATTATCTAGAGAACCGACTTCAGCGCTTTTTCTCTTTCACCCTACAAGCTGCACTGAGAGGATTTCCTCCACAAGGCTGAATATGTGTTAGTTGCCGAATGCATTTTTAATGGAATCGCACTAACATAGTGATAATTTAATGGATATTGGCTCAGTTTTGCTCAGTGCTCAGTTCTCCCACCAGATATGAAATACTTTTTTTAAAACTGCATTATAAACCATGTTTACTTCTTGTAAAAAAAGTCCATCGCTGGAATTTGATCTCTCTTTTACTGAGATGAAAACAAAACAGAAAAACCAACCCACCGACCCTCAGTCACATCGGAGCTGCGATGGTGGAAACAACGCCTGCGTGCACGTCTTTCTTTTCTTTTTTTCAGCAATGTTCGTATTTTTGTGTGTATCTTTCAGAATTAAAAAGATGGGGAGAGAAATTTGAAGAGAGATGCGCTATATCTAAAATTCACACGAATTCACGGACAGGGAATTTAGAAGAGTGTTCTCTTACTGTCCTCAAATAAAATTTGCGGGTGTTTTAGGCAAGGGGGGTACGAGTCGGTTCTCTAGATAATATAGGTACTCTATGGGCACAGTGAGGAATTGAGTGGACAGAAAAAATAGCAAATAGAAAATGCAAAAACACCAGAATGATAATGAAGTGGAACAAAGCAGCGACCCTTTGATTGCGCATAAAACCAATTTCTAGGTTAAAAAATACAAAAAGTTGTAATTTTAAAATTTGTTTAACTACATTAATATTTCTCAGCTTGTAGGTATAATTAAGAAAAGATTTAGGGCTTAAAATTTGCGTTTAATATTGACTTTATGAAACAATCTCTATTTTTGTAAAGTATCCAAAAGGTTTTGACGTATAAGTGAAAATTAATATTCTGATTAAATAAATAAATTAGAAAAACAAAAAATAGTCATAAACAATCTTATAAATAAAAAGAATATTATAAAATTTGTTTCAAGTAAATCAATTTAATACTTTCTGAGTTTAAGCCGGACATAATAATAGTGCTTCGTCTTTATATAAATAATAATAAGGTAACCGTGCACCAAACTTATATATATGTAGGTAGGTATTTACAAAGAACCCACAACATTAATTCTCTATAGTTGTCGTTTTTTTTATTAAAGAAATGGTTTGGTCTTTTTAGAAAGATGGAAACTTTTTCCATTTACGTACTTGAATAAAAAGTGCTCAAACAACTACCTTTCTAATCATTTATTTAATCGGATAAATAATTAGAAGCAAATTCAAAAATGTTTTTTTCTTTATAGGCTCAATAATAGGTGTGTTCCTGTGGACGTGTCTAAGTACTTTTGAGAATATGAAAATCATAATCTGGTACTACAAGCTATACATTTTTCCTGCTTTACCACTTTCATAGAAACACAGCTAAAAATGCATTTAGGCGCCCAGGATTAGACATGTTACTGCATTCTGACCCTGTAGGTACCAATGTATTTGCGTTTGTGTCAGTAATTTGAAAAAATCCTTGATTTTACCTCGATATTCAATTTATTTTAACAATACTCCAACTCCAGCCATTCGAGCTTTGAGTTGGACAGTTCAGAAAAACCGTAATCTCAAAAATATTACTAGGTACATAGAAAAGTGATGAAAACTTATTTTTCGATTCGCTTTTTCAATTTTTGATGGAGCAAAGTTTCTGAGATCTCACTTTTTCTGAACTTGCCAAATGGCGCCATCTCGATTCTGCCATTACAGCACATCCAAAAAATACACTTTCAAACGTGGCCATAGAGTACCTATATTATCAATATAAAAGGTTTTTCAATGGTAGCGATAATTTGCGGCTAAGTTGCTATCATTGAAAAATTGAAAACCATTATTGGAAATGTTGATTTTAAGTTTTGAGGTACTTTAAAAGCGTAATCAATGATTATTTTGATGGCAATGTAAAACTTATGACTCAATTATTATTTATTTCCACCCAAACTCTTTTCAATTATCAATGAAATAATAAGTTATTTTATGCGTAAGATTTAGCCAAAATTAAATTCTTTTAAGCGAGAATTATTAATTAAGTCATCCACTTTATAATGGTATCAAAATAATCACTCATTTCGCTTTTTAAGCGTCTCAAAATTTAAAATCAAAATTTCCAGTGTAGGTTTTTATTGTTTTCAATAATAGCTACTTGCGCAATCGAATTTTTTTTTTGATATTTTGTATTCATCTGTCAAAATATTCACCTTTTCGATTTTTTTTTGTGCTAGAAGTTAGGGCACGTACCCATATAGTTTGAAAGGTACGCTTCTACTTTTTGATTGGATTTTCTTTGTTTTAACCTAATTATTAGTTAATAATATCGAATTTATGTGCCAGAAGCAAAAATATAATTTCATTTCTCAATTTTTGAATTTAACGGAATCTTATTTTAAATATCTGAGCGCATAAATTCACCATAATTTCAACTGGGCGTGTATACTATCGGGTGAAGTAGTGTTGGAGCGGGTCCCCATTTAAAATGCACGGGACCACTAATACATGCTCAATGGGTAGTATACATTATTGTTCTAACAGCTTGTAGGGTGAAAGAGAACAAACCCCTTAAGTCGGTTCTCTAGATAATATAGGTACTCTATGACTGCCAGGCCGATCATCAGACTCCTTTTCAGTGGTGCTTATTGAAAAAGAACGCACATTTAATACAAAGTTAAAATTTTCATTTAAAACCACCGCGAAATTCTATTTAAAATTTTAGCAATGTCAAATCTTGCTAGTGTGTGTGGAAATCAGTGTAATTTCTTTTTAAAATCTGGCAAAATATGCTAGATTTATTTTGAAAGAAAAAATTCGATTCTTTGGTTGAAAGGAATTCGAAATAAAACAGAGCAAGAGCTACGGCATAGAGTACCTATATTATCTAGAGAACCGACTTCAGCGATTTTTCTCTTTCACCCTACAAGCTGCACTGAGAGGATTTCCTAAACAAGGCTGAATATGTGTTAGTTGCCGAATGCATTTTTAATGGAATCGCACTAACCTAACGATAATTTAATGGATATTGGCTCAGTTTTGCTCAGTGCTCAGTTCTCCCACCAGATATGAAATACTTTTTTTAAAACTGCATTATAAACCATGTTCATACTTCTTGTAAAAAAAGTCCATCGCTGGAATTTGATCTCTCTTTTACTGAGATGAAAACAAAACAGAAAAACCAACCCACCGACCCTCAGTCACATCGGAGCTGCGATGGTGGAAACAACGCCTGCGTGCACGTCTTTCTTTTCTTTTTTTCAGTAATGTTCGTATTTTTGTGTGTATCTTTCAGAATTAAAAAGATGGGGAGAGAAATTTGAAGAGAGATGCGCTATATCTACAATTCACACGAATTCACGGACAGGGAATTTAGGAGAGTGTTCTCTTACTGTGCTCAAATAAAATTTGCGGGTGTTTTAGGCAAAGGGGGTACGAGTCGGTTCTCTAGATAATATAGGTACTCTATGAGCTACGGGCAGAATAATTGTCCGCACCGCGCTCAATTTCACCAGGCTTTTAAGAGCTCTCAACTCGATAGTCGATACTTGAATCCCTTTACGAACTGCTATACCATTTTTTGAAAAAATGTAGTTAAGGTAGTTTATCAAAATTGTACTAGATTTTCATTGTTAGACACTGGAATCTATCCACAACAAATTAAAAAAAATCTTTGGCCGTCAAAGTTTTCCAATCACAAACGTCAGTTGAGATTCAGAGATTGGGAGGTGTGCAAACTGCAAAAGAAAAGAAACAAGAAAATTCGACTTTGAGTCGCGGTTCGCGGAGTTTATTCGCCATATACGGGAACAATATTAATATTTTGTGTAGTAACGATGCTTAATAATAAACAACAGAAACGAAAAACATAAAGTTTTATTTAATTCAGAAAGAATTTCGTATACTTACATATTCGTCTTGTACTAAAATAAATCATCATGCCATTGCCATCGTCGCCGTTGTGCCCATTTATTTTATTCTCCACCAAAAAATCGTCCTCTACCACCCAGCTAATGTGCTATAAAATAATTATTAATAGCGAAAAAGAGTGTCATGCCATTCAATTAATGGTTTAATTATTTAATCGTTGTTGCTCTAAACAACGATCTGAGTACGCCTGCCTTGTCTATAGAACGTAGGAGGAAAATAAAATAAAATTGACGAAACTTTTTCTGTTGCCTAACAAAAATACAGAGGAAAAATAATAACCTCCCAAAAATAAAACTCAAGCCCATGCAAGCTGAAGTATTAGCTATACTAAAGGTAATTATAACATATGTTAGTTTTAATAACAATAAGAACCCAACATTTATCTCCTTTAGTTTTCTTATAAAATCCCTATCAAATTGTGTAAATAAATACTTCTTGCCTAACTGGACAAAAAAAATGAATGCAAAAATCAATTGCGCTCTTTCAAACTCATAATCCTTGCTAAGACGTCCTCCGGTGCAAGACGACGAACAAAAAAAAAAGAGTATGTCAGCCCTTTAGCGGATAAAACGAATCAAATTCCGGAAGCAAGAGAAAAGAATATGAAAAAGGAAGCATACATTCTGCCGGATCCTTCCACTATGTTTTAAGTTTAAGTGGCCAATTTTTAATCCACTTGATGCTTTTAAATGTTTAATGAATGGAAAGGGGTGGTTATCTTGTTTACACGCATTTAAGATTGGTCTGATTGAACGCGCAAAACATTGATAAATAAAAATAAATGATGTAATTAGAACTCTGAATTTTCAGATCAATTAACCGTTTATGACCGATTTTATTTAGATTTTCCTAGAACCACATAAGAATGAGATCAATTTGCTACGAAAGATTTATAATCTTTTTTTTACAAAGGTCGTACAAAATGTACATTGATTTATAGTGTACACAATTTATACGAATTGAGATTGAATCAATATAATGTACATAATTGATTGACTTTTTATTGCAACTGTGTTGTTCATTAAAATAATTTGTGCCGTGACCTATCTAATACATTTTGTATGTCATTGCTACGTTCAAAATAAATGTAAACCGATAAATAAATGAAATGCTGCAGGTGGTTCTTTTATAAGTATGCTCACTGACCGGTGCACTTAATTGTTTAAAAAACACGACACACGACTGAAAGAGTTGTAGAAATAAACTATCTTTGCGCTTGCTTTTAATAGACTAATGGGTTTTTGAATTTTAGTAGCAAAAAATTCTACATATTTTCCTGCAATAAGTTATACCTCTGATGGATGACTTTTTTTTATATCTGAACTATTGATTGATCATAAATAAAGAAAGAAAAATTATTTTTATATTTTTATTTCATGTTGCAAAAAAAAAAACAGTAGTGTTTGTTAGTGTTTCTCAGATTATATGGCTGAACGAGAGTTCGTTTAATCAATCTTCTTTGTGGATAATAGTAAAAAATTTTAATTCAACGCCAGTGTACTTATTTTATTAAGCCATTTTGACAAAATAAGCATGTGGCACATGTGTATCAGGAACGAAGCATCCATGCATATATTGAGTCGTCGAATGCGTGCTTCTTGGAATTCAAAATTCCAGATCGTAACAGTATTTTACTAATCGAATCTGTTAATATTTTCTATAAATAAATATATTTTCAACATCGTTTTGGGAACATTATTAATTATCTTAAACCTATCAAAGGTATTCAAAAAACAACGCTAAATCGTTTTGCTTTGAAAAATGACAACCTAGTGTATATAATAAATAAATACATATCTATTACAATATAAAATCGAAGATTTTTTGTAATATTTGATAATTTTAACTCATACTTGTAAATCGTAATATGTATGTTATAACATTGTTTAACAATACTGTGGTTTTACTATGATATTTTTTAAAAATTTTATTCTACGAAAGGAACGGATTTTCTTGGCTATCATTTTAAAGTTATACTTCTCTACTCGCGTTTAGGATAACATTTTTCATATAAACTGTCAGTGAGGTGATTATTGCGATTGATTGTAATTTGTTATTTATAATATGATTATTTGGGGGTATACAATTAGACAGTTCACGTTTCTGAGATCTCAATGAGCAAACTTCTGATAGCTTCACTAAGGAGAAGAAGAAACCTGAAATACATTTCTTCGCTAGATGTCAAAAGTACTCTCCACCTCTTTTTTATAATTTGATCAACTGCGACAAATTATAATTGAGCAAGCGAATCCGAAAATAGCAGTGTCATCTTTTTGACAGCAATAGTGAGGAGTCTCACTGAGGAATTACGTTCACATACGTTCTGAGATCTCAGTGAGACTGAGAAACCTGAAGTGTCCGAATAGTTCAAGTAAATAAAATCTCAGTTTGAAATACTAAATTGATTGAAATGAAAGTTCGTAGAGCGAGAGATTTAAAGTAGATAACGAACATACTATTTTTTTTTTTCGAAAATTAAGACTAATATTAAAAACATACAAAAGAGAGTTAGTTATATTTTTGTTTGTTCAAATAAATATATGGTGCAGCGAAATGCCAAAGGTTGGAAATTGGTTTATTGCAGGAAACATAATTTAAAAAAAAATAAACGAAGTGATATTTACTTTGGCTGTATGTTTGTTTTTTAAATCAATTTCTCAAAACACATAAGTGACTATAATGAGAATTGATTGAACGGGGGCTTTGAACATAGCAATGGACATAAGCTAAAAAAAACAGTTTTTTTGTTTGTCTGTCTGTATGTTTTTCGGAGAAGGTTTTCTTTTTTTTTCGCAACACACTCGGGCGTATACATACTTTTTCTTATTTTATATGAAATATGGTGGAGCAATATGCAATAGGTTGGAACTGGGCCTATTGTTGACACGGTTGTTTGGCAAAATTTAAAAAAAAATAAGAAATGAAGAAAATTTTAACCGGCAGGCGCATAGTGGTGCCTTTTGTATGGGAGAGCGGAAAAAAATCTGTTTAATCTGAACTGACTAACGGATTTGATTGAAATTTGAAACACATGTTTAGATAACTTTTATACATATTTTGATAAAATTAAAAAAAAATGATTAAATTATTACAAAATATATCACAAACATAAAAAAAACAAATACTTCAAAAATAATAGTAAAAACATAAATAAAACATTTGCATTCAATTAATTTATAGTATTAAAAAAATGCCCTGTTTTATTTTTACCTGTCCCTACATTTTGCTTGATAAAAACTCTTGGATTAACATGCGTCTGTAACGCCCACTGCTGACCGAAACGTTTTCGAAGAAAAATGTTCCAACGATGCCACCACTCCACAATCCGCAACAAACTCTCACTCTCTGTGCATGCATTGGCTTCTCGACAGCAACGTGTGGGTTCTCCAAACCCCAGATGCGGCAATTTTGTTTGTTAACGTAGCAGGCGCGGTGGGTGCTCATTTCGTTCCGCGGAGGTATGATACTGACTTTCTGTTAAGATTTCGAGCGAAAAATAACTGTCAGTGTCAAAATAAGCTATGATTTAAAAAGAAACCACTAGATGACCCGCCCTTTAGTTCTCCATGTAGGAATTTTTCCCTACCTATACTATCACTGCCAAATTTTACATCCCACACACACAATTACAATTCTATCACGAAAAATTCACAATCCCGTATCAAAATCCCAAATGGCAAAAGGAAAACGACATAAGACATTTCAGGCTAATTTTATATTTATTTACTAATGGCGTTTTCGATTGGGAATCCGAAAGAACAATTTAGTAGGTGTGAACACTTCCGAAACGACCCTGAAAACAAATCCAAAAGCAAACTGTTATTCCAATACTAATGAAAGGAACCAATTTTTTGACGTATCTTGGAGGTTCATGGGGAAATTCGAAATTCTCAAATTTTCTTATTCTTATTCTCATTCTATTTTCTTATTCTATTCGAAAAACTGAAATGTACAAAGTTCAAAATAGAGCTTGCGAAATTATTTTTTTAATTTTTAGTTTTTGAATTTTAAATTCCTATTCCTTTCAAAAATCGAACGAAACTCAAATGTCAATGGTCAATTGAATTCAATAAATTTTGTGCGAATAAAAATCAATAAAATTATTGTATGTTTCCTGATTTACGAATTCGGAAAAAACTATATACATACATACATATGTAAGTAACTACTAATCAAACGGATATTTTAAATATTATATGACACCACTTAAATTAAGTAATGTAAGAATACAAGATTAAAATTTTTGTTTAATGTTTCCATACCAATATATCTATGTACATATATAAAAAGTAAAATTATTATAACTTTTCATGTCGACTTTTCGACTAATGAACATTAAGTTCATTAGCACAATCAAGTTAAGTACATATATGAATTATTTATTAAAAAAATTATTTTTACGAAACATAAACACCATGCACAAACTGATGAAATCTAACAAGTAGTCGCGTGTCGGTGGTAATCAAAATTAGGCTTTATAAACATGAACTTCTGTAATATACATACATATGTACATATGTAGGTAGTGCTCTAGTGTTTATTTTTTTTCCTTTTGTCGTTGAAAAGAATAGTTAATGGTTGGTAGTCATTAAGGCTATCATTGGCTAAAAAATCGGCTTTGCACACAAAATTTCCCTAATAATTTTGAAATAAATTCACAATAAAAGCACGCAACCCACCTTAGCCCGCTCACAAATTCTTGAAGGGTAATTAATTTATATTTGGTTTAAAAACTAGAATTATTTTTTTGTCAATGATTCGTACTGCAGAGATTAGGTATGGAAGTGTGATTTAAGTTTTTTCTTAACCAAGTTTACCATATAACACTTATTATTATTACATTCTTAAGTTTTTTTTTTAATTTACTCACAGAGATTGGCTTAGTTGTAAATTTAGATATAAATTCGCTGCTTTTACCCACGAAGAAAACAAACAAATGTGAATTATGCGATTCCAGTGGTAGTAGGAAAAGTATACTTTTAAAACTTCGATTAAATAAGGACGATTTTTATAATCAAATTAAATTAAATTTGGTGGCTCGTAAGAAACCAGGCTCTGCGGACTTACAACTCTCAATCATAACTTTTTGCATTTTGTTAGTTTTCTGGTTAAAAAAGAAATAAAATGCATTACGGGGTCACACGTACTTGTTGTGTGTTTCTTCATTTGGAGCTGACAATAACGACCACCCTAATATACATATGTATGAAAACTCAATAAGAGTTCCAGTTGATATGCGCTTCTGAAAAACAGTGCCTTTGTAGATAATTCGATATTTTATTAAAATGACTGTTATTATGACTGTTATAAATATAATGTTGATCAGAGTCACCGCACAGCAAGCATCTCAGCTAACAAGTTCCCATGTTTTTCACTTCGATTATCGTCAAAAACCCAGCATCACCAGTTGTTACAGTTGTCACCGTTGGTATATGTTATAACGGGTGATTTTTTAAGAGGTTTAGAACTTTAAAAAAAAAAAAAAACACAAAAAATTCGAAAAAATGAATGAAATATTTATTTGAATCGATAGTTTGAACCTTGCAATTTAATGTTTAAAGATAATTTCATGCAAATGTTGACCGCGGCTGCGTCTCAGGTAGCCCATCCGCTGAGTCCAATTTTGGCATACTCTTTCACACATATCGGCCGTTATCTCACGAATGAATGCATGGATGTTGGCTTCCAGTGCGTCAATCGAAGCGGGCTTGTCCCTATAGACATTAGCCTTGACATACCCCCACAAAAAATAATCTAATGGTGTCAAATCGCACGATCTAGGCGGCCAATTGACCGGCCCGAAACGTGAAATTAACTGTTCACCAAACTCGCCTCGCAATTGCGCCATTGTTTCGCATGCTGTGTGGCATGTGGCACCGTCTTGTTGAAACCACATATCATGCAAGTCAAGAACTTCCATTTCGGGCAAAAAAAAGTTTGTTATCATCGCTCGGTAGCGTTCACTATTGACAGTAACGCTGCGATTCGCATCATCTTTGAAGAAATATGGCCCAATAATGCCGCCGGCCCATAAGCCGCACCAAACAGTGGCTTTTTCGGGATGCATTGGTAGCTGTTGCAATGCTTCTGGCTGATCTTTACTCCAAATGCGGCAATTTTGCTTATTTACGTACCCATTCAACCAAAAATGAGCCTCATCGCTGAACACAATTTTTCGATAAACAACATTTCGAACCGAGCACGAATTTTGATAGTAAAATTCAATAATTTGCAAGCGTTGTTCATTTGTAAGACGATCCATGGTTAAATTGCAAACCAAACTGAAGCTGTTTGACAGTGACACAAGGTACTAAACACACGTCAGCTGTCAAAACCAGTGTTGCCAAAACCAAACCAGCTTAAAAATCACCCGTTATAACATCTTGTTGAATTTTTGATATATAACCGACTGCTGACTCACTAGTTACTAGTTTGAGGTGAACACGTATGTATATGGCTCATTTGTTTTACTACCGTCACAGCTCAAATTATTTTTTTCGCGAAAAAGCTATTGAAAATCAACAGGTATTAGCAAAATTCCAAGCATAGAAAAACTTTTCCTCTTGTTTGCCTTGTGCAATCCTCATGGAAACCAAATCGAAATCTTCCATCAAAATAAAATAAACTTAATTAATAGAATATAATTTACAAGAAATACATCAGCCAAGTAGAAGACTTAGCACTATTTAATTGGACTTGTTGAATTATTGATTCAAAATAGCTTTTTACGGCCTTTAGTCCACAAAAATTTAGGCGTTTCGTCCCAGCGATCTCACTTGGACTCATAAGTTGACTAGTGAGGACCTCGTCAATACGCAATTTTTGTTAAGTTCAGTCCATCTAACATAGATTTCATGACGAATATCTAGTGTGAACTATATCCAACAAGACTAGAATTCCTAGTCATTAAATTGGAAGTTTTTGTAAATTGTAATTGTAAAGATACATTGTGTTTGGTTTTGCTTGCTTATAACTTCGGTTCTAATAATCCGTTCATTAAGGTCTTAAAATTTAGGTAGAATATCGGACTACATTTTTTGTATTATATCATTGCACAGTCATATAAAACTATACATAAATGTATATGTATGAAAAAACTTATTAAATTGCGTATTTAATAGAAACAAAAATTTAATACAAAACAATAATTTTTTAAACCACATGTACCTATTTGACCCTTTTTAGGAAAGTTATGATGTTGGTACCTATGTTCAGAAAAGTTGCTCAACATTTAAATTTGACATTCAATGTACATACATAAATGCTTTTTTCATTTCTAATGTTCCTCAACTATGCTGGAATGGCAAATCGGGTAAATTTTTGGCAAGAAACTAAAACGAATCATTGTAAGGCGGCTACCCGTTCCAGATAAGCTGAAACAAAAAAAAACATTTTTACTTGATAATGCTGTGTACCAAATTTAAAGCAAATCTTTCCGTCCACTAAATTGATACCTACCCGTGAGAGAACTTTCGCATTTATGTACATAAAAATTAAGGACGTGCAAATTATTTTAAAATGAACGGATCTAATAAATTAAACAGATCTATTGTTTTGAAGTGCAAACGCACGGGGATCTTACAACACATAAACAACAATGGAAATAAATAAACAAGGTGGAGCAAAGTTGTCATCGAATATCGGAATTACTATAATTTTTCAATAATAAATTTCTTCTGAGTTGAAGGAAATCATTTACATATTTTTATGTGTTACTATAGAAGACACTTCCTGCAGTTTGCCATTCTCATTTAAGGGGAATCTCCTCTGGTAAAAGTACCCCTAAGGTGGCTTTGCCATTGGTCAACATATTCCTTGGGGTGGGTTTGCCATTGACAAAGGCACCCATGAATTGGTTTTGCAGGGCAAAGCCTCCCCACAATGGCAAAGGCCCCCCCACCAGCCGTTTTTTTTATAGCTATTAATAACTTTTATCCATGTAAAAAAACACGTTCAAACCACTTCTACTTACCACAGGAAATATATTTACAAAAGATATTTGTAACGAGAAGTTATCCAAATTTAAAAATACTACAAATTTACGACGACAGTTTACCTTCCTTTTTCTGTTTCCAGAAGACAAAAAGAGACACATGCGTCTAACTTCGTTTGTGTCTTGCCCCTTCAAGCAAATTCATTGACCCAACTTTGTCGGTCTTTCTTGGATCCTTTTAAAACGTAGTGCCATTACACACCTTAGCACATTTTCTATATATGCATGCTCATAAAAAACGAGAATCGAGATTACTTTTTTTTACTGAGAAAGAGAGATCGTACGCGATAAACTAATGGTGTCGGCATATTATGTGTATGTGTATATTTTTTGTTTATTTTGTTTTCTTTATCGAGGCTAGATAAAACCCCTCTTTCAAATTAACTTTACGACTAAATTTGTTAATCAAAAACGAAAAAAAAAACAAGTAAAAATAAAACTATTTTTTATTTTGGTTGTAAATTGTGACAAATTGTTTTTTGCACTCGATTTTCCATTGCAACACCTGTTTCGATTCGTTTATATTTTTGTATACGTTCTGGATCCGATTTGGTTTCGGTTTTCGCTGAGTATGGTGAAATGGTAAGCTCTCTCTCTCTCTCACAATACATGCACAAAATGGGTCCGTGGTGATTCTAATTTCCATACTAATTTGAGCCGACAAACGCAGTTTTGCGGATCCGTGTTTGGATTTGTAAACGTTGTTTACTACGTGCGCGGATCCAAAACGGAGTCGTTTGCTTGAAGGGGCTGAGAACAGAACTGTCAAACTTTGTGGAACGTGCAATGTGCATTTAGAGATGTGCAAAGGAAATCGATATTTCGATATTTAACACATTTTCGGTTCGTCTAACAAAAAATTGATTGGCAGAGGTAACCCATTGGCAAAAGTGTATAATACTACATTTTATTAGAGCCGAAATGAAGTGATTTCATAAATTAAAGAAAAAATGTGAAAAGCTAACCGCTTGCTCTGTTTTGTGTGTTTTGGAACTTTTCAACAAAATAACTTCATTTGCCCAAATGGAAAATATAGTGTAAGGGTATCTTGCCTTGTTTTATAAGAAGATAAACAAAGTTATTAGTTTATATATATGTCCTTCAGCTGTTAAAAAACAGCAATCTTCACACCTGTATGTAAAATTAATTTTCAAACAGTACCTAATACATACATATGTATGACAAATACCTAGGCGATACCATCGGTCAGTTTACCTATACAGCGTTCTTAATCAATGTCTTTTCAGAATCTGTGATCTCCCAAGGCAAATCATATAGAATAAGCAAAAAGTAGTTGACAAGCTTTATGTTTTTTTGTTTTTGTTCATTTTTCAAATGCAACCTTCACATTTTAGTTCGTGATTGGAAAATTAATTTGTGTTCTCGTCTGTATGTTCATTTTTTTTGCACTCTATTCACCTTTGAATTTGAACTTTTTCTCTGCACACATCATAAGAAGTCGTTTCTTAATTAATTGTTAACAACCACTTCTAACAATTATTATCGGGCTCGCTAATAGATAAGCTGTTGTTTTTGTTTATATATATCTCTGGAATAAATTAGCACCTAAATCCAATTGCAGAATAATATGCCAAACAATAAAAATAATGCAAACATAAGATCGCATTGTTACAGTTGCTATAAGTTGTTAAGTTTTTGTATTGATATACCCACTCCATTATATATCATTTTAAATATGTGCATACGCAAAGTCAGTTTTATATTTTTGTTAGTACCTCTATATATCTTTAGCTCTTTTTTAAATTAATTATCTTCAACATTTTATCTTTTTAGATGTGTTACTTTAAATGGAAACAAACGCAGACACGTTTTTATCTAAGAAGTTCTCGACTTGGAAAGTAGGTGCCGGATAGGAGCCTCAAAATGAGTAAGTTTTTTTTGTATAAGTTTTCAGTGTAGTTTTTTGTTTTAAGAATATCAACCGCCGTATTAATTGCAATGAAAAGCATCGAAACATTTAAATCGAGAAAATGTGGCGCATGTATGCTGGGGGCCAGGAGAAATTATTTTATACTTTTTTGTTTGTTTTAAAAATGTTATTTTTATTTAAATAAATATTTTCTACACTTTCGTTTTGTATCTGAAATTTTTTATTTGTGTTTAAAAATCTAAAACTATGCCTCGAATTAACATAAGAACATACGAATATAATAGGCGTTTTTCTTTTTTAGTGCAGAGCAGTGCCTGAACTGTCAAAAAAATAATTGTTTTTCTTTTTTAGCTCTGATCGTTAAGAGCTTCATATTTGTGTTTCTTTTTTAGTTCTGAGCATGTTCAGAGCGTGCTCTGTGAGCTCAGAATAAAATAGCAGAGTAAACGGTGTAAAATGCTGAACACAGCCGAGTGAACATTTGAAAGGCGGGAAATTAAAAAAAATCATCGTTAAAACAATAAAAATGGCTAATAGTTCAGTTCTCAAGTTGTTTCATAATTAAATCAGAGAGCTGTAAACATACCCTGCTCAACTTTTACTCCGTTCGCTCAGACTCTTTTCAGTGCTCAGCTCTAAGCTAAAAATGAAAAATGCCTAATGTCGTTTTCCATTGGTTACGCTCGGGAACTCACTCATTCTAAAATCCAATGGAACAGTGTTAACGTAGTAGTTAACACTGTTCCATTGAAATTTTGTCATTGCATTGGGGAATCGTCGTCGTGTCTATAGAGTAGGTACAAATATTATCTCTCTTTCACCTCTTTTACCCTACAAGCTTTTGGTTCATTGTAAACTATTGCATGAGCATGTATTAGTTGTCCCAAGCATTTTAAATGGGACCCGAACCAACACTACTTTAAAAAATAGTAAAAACGCTTTTTTAATTGTAACCCTTTTAAATGTATGTATATTATTATAAGTATAATTTTTTTTGCTTCTGGCACATAAGCCAACCATTCACACGGATTCACCGATAGGAAGAAAGAAAGAAATAAGAGAGTTTTCGCGTATTAACTTCAAATAAAATTTGCTGGTGTTTCAGGCAACAGGGGGGTACCCCGGTTCTGTAGATAATTTACGTATTCTATGGTCGTGTCGGTTTGATACACAAAAAAAATACGAAAATTGCTGAAAAAACACGAAAATGTGGTATCTACATGCATGCTTTGTTTCCATTATCGCAGCTCAGCTTTTATGTGACTGACTGAGGCCTGAGGGTGTAATCCGCGACTTAGGATTATACGAATCCAATAATAATTTAATAAAACCACAAACGAATTAATTAACCAAAACTGTGCAACCCGCACAAGCGCAGGTAAAGACCGAATTGAGGAACTGTCAAATCGATCGACGAGAAAACGAAGGTAGTGATAAAGATGAGAGACTGCAACACTGCCTACAACTACGATGCAGCAACCGGCTAGTTAGCTAAATTTAAAATACGAAAGAAATTAAATTTAATAATAGGCGTCGAATAATAAAAGATTTTGGTGATAAAAAAAGGTACAAAGAAAAATTGTAAACACAGGAGCGTACTTGAGGGTGGGCGCCAGGAAACTTTTATATTGGTCGTTTCCCTTAACCGGTGAGCTGAAAATTCTTCTTCAAATAATATTAAGGAGCGCTCTGAATTTAACAAAAACTTCGAAAAACTTTCAAACCTATCTGTCGCAAAATCACTTTCTTAAACTTTCTCAAAATCTATTTCTATACTTTCAACATCTTATTGTTTCCTTTCTTCTTCTCAAAATTTTCTAAAACCTCTTTCGGATTCGTAAGTCAACCAAGACGTGGTTGGTCATGCGTATCCTTTTGTCCTCTACCCCTATCTTTAAATAAACCACTACTAAAAAATAAAGCGCACCGCTGCGGCACCGCGAGTTAAATGAACGCAAACAATTTATCGGTTTAAACTGTAAATTCCATGCCGTCATATGTGCAACAGTTGCTTCACTGTTCATTTTTATGTACTTACAATCTATTTGCACTAGATTACTAGCTAGGGGTTTGTACCATTTTGTCCCGAAAAATAAAAACAAAATAAAAAAAACTGATTTATTTGAGATTGGATGATGGGACCTACCGCTTACCAGTCCAAGACCGATAAGCAAGCTTACCACTGGGTTGATTCGCAATACATTAAGTTGAAATGTTGAAAATGAATAACTCTATAGGTACTTTAAATATTGTCAGTCGTATTTATTAGATTTTTGTCTACTTAGACACTGTCTAACTATTTTCAAATTGGTGGAAATATGCTTTATTTAATAAAAATAAATATCACATTTTTCACGGTTAAGTCAATCTACTCTTGTGTCTAAGTTAGGCAGCTATAAGCCAACAATAAACATGGTTTTTGAACACATTTTTCAAAGTTGGACAGTTGTCTAAAGTTAGACAACGTTTATAAATAAGACCATGTATGTTTATTTTTAGGTTTTTGTTACATTTCAATTTTATGATTTTTATTTCATATAAAAAATTTACAAAAGTTTCTGTTTTAATACATTACATGCCAAGGCATATGCCGTCTGCCAGTGTTGGCAAATAATATTTACAATTTAATAAAAAAATTAACAGTGTTTTTTGTACACATATATTTTTTTCAAAAAGCTTATCAAAGATACGTTTTCTAGCTAAGTGCTATCTTGATATATTGATACAAATTATGCTTTTCATTTCCACCGTTAAGAATATTAAACATTTCTGCATCACTTAGGTAACTCTTTCCCACGGTACTTCTTCCAGTTGAGTGAAACACGTCTTCTTTCTCTCTCAGGTTACATAACTCGCATGTTCAAAGATCGTTTTAAGAAATATCTCAAAAGCTGCTCAACTTCCTCCAACCCTTTGTGTACCCAAACTTGAGCTGCGTAACACATGACCGCTTTCGCTGTTGTTTTAAAAATGCGATATTTTGCTTCATATTCGACATCTTTGCATTGCATAAAAGTTCTCCAGGACTCCAGGTTGCATTTAGAGCACATTTGGATTTCGAAAGGTTTTTCAAATATAAACTTCTAGAAATCCATACCCCGAGGTAGTTGTTTGTTCCCTGATCTTCTATGTTTTGTCAGTTGCGTCCTCCGGCGCGGCGCGGCGTGGTGGAAGATCATAATTTTTGACTTGGCGAGATTTGTCTGGAGCCTCCATTTGTTGCAGTCCTCAAACATTCTGTTGATCATCAATTGAAGGCTTCCAGGTCACTCAGCCAAAACAACGATATCACCTGCGAACATCAGGACTTTGATTAAAACATCAGCTGAAACTCATGCTCCACCCTGCAACCTCTTCAATATGATCGATAAAAAGAGCGAAAAATAAAGGACTTAAGCTGTAGACTTGCCTCAATTCTATTTCTATTCGAAACTCTTCAGAAATGTTGTTTCCAAGAATTACTGTAGAAGTTGTTGAGTCATACAGAAGTTCTAAAATATTTCCAAACTTTGTCAGAACTCCTTTATTGTAGCTTGTTTTTATTGTACATATACTATACAGGGTATTTCTGAGAGGATAGTAAAACTTGCTTTCGAATTTAGAAAACCATTAAAAAAAATTTGTTGCGTAGTGATTTAAATATGTATAATGCTTAAAGCATAGTACGCAGCTGAAGCGAAATTAAAATTTTCTTTGGTCTCCAAATCGATAGGGAAAACGTAAACGAAAAAATATTAATGGAGAGTTTAATCAGATGATGCGATACGAAATTCGTCTGTGGTATCCAACACTATAGTAAAATCCTAACGGAAACCACAACGCAAAACTACCCATTGAAAGTGTCACTTATTGTCAAACAAAAAATGAAAAGAGCTACAATTATTAATTTCCACTCGTTGAAGAGTGTATTGCAGAACAAAAACGAGAACGAAATTTTTCGTTTATGATTTCGTTGTTTCAATTTTTGTATGAAGATTTTGGTTTCGCTTAAGATGTGCATGCCTAACTGTTTATAATACCAAGTGATGATAAACCTAATTATATTAAATTGTATGTACAATTTCTGCGGTATTTGGTAAAAACATGATAAGTCCTAAAATATATTATTGCGTCGTCACTTCCACTGTTGATTAAAAAATGAGTTGACCAAGTTGCTTAAAATTTGGTACTAGTGTGCACATGAATATAAATAAACTATTTTTGAATGTTTTTTTTCCAATGTCTTAATAAAATTCAAGTGCATTTTATGAAAAAAAATTATTTTTGGAGTTATCATGATTCTACTAAATACTCAATTATTATTATAAAAATACCCATTTTTAATTTTTTTTTTAAACTAATAGCGCAAAATTTTAAACGATTTAGTACGATGTTAAAGCCTTTTTTAGTATGATAAAACGGCTTTAACATCGTACTAAATCGTTTAAAATTTTGCGCCAATACTTTTAGTAGATGATTAAATTTATAGTATTTACTTCATTTCGTATGCATAAAATTAAGTTCATACTTCCTGCCAAATACTTTCAGTAGATACTAAATTCATCCAAGTTAATACTAAAATTCATCGGAAATCGAGAGTAAATACTTTTTTTTTGATTTCGTGTTTACAAACACAATTATTTTAAAAGATTTGGAATTGGTAATCAAAACTTGTACAAGATTAAATTGGATTGCTTGCTTACTCATTTTTTGCTCTCACTTGTTCTTCATAATTCCGTTAAAATTTAATCAAATTGCTTTATGTATTATTAGTTTTGGTACAAACTTGACTGTTCTAAAAACATTATTTCTTATTTTATATTTTCTTTATATAATAGGGTAAACTGAACATTGGACAGGTTTACGCAATTTACAACGACTTTACGCCATTGACGCCATTGCATGAATAACGCTATTAATTATGACCGAGTAAAACACTTTAATGTAACAACAAACGGCAATTATTTTAAAAGTTTTGTAACTTAATCACATAGTAAATTAAATGCAATTAATGTAACAACTAAAAACCTTTTTCTTTCTGAAGAATAATACTTTTATTTACATCAATTTAAAAAAACTAAAAACAAAAAACAATTGACAGCAACAACAATTTTGTACTAAATAGTAGTCTTACAATGCTAATTGGAATCGATTGTAAATGAATTGTTCTCATATTTTTTTTTAAATATTATCAGCAACCCAATTTCAATCAATACAGTGACCAAAAATAAAAATCAAAAAAATTTTTCTTTGGTTTAGGGCTAAAAAGTATGTACTATGGAATTTCCAAGTTGATCTACGGAAAAAAAATACTTACTAGTTATTATGCATGCGGAATAAAGTTTTTACTTCAAAAATTCATCTGAAAAAAGTAAGTGCTATGGGCCAAAGTAAATACTTAATTCTCAGCATATACTGCATTTTTATGTATCCATAAAAAGTTAATACTTTGAAATTCTCTAGTAAAAGAATTTGTCGGTCTTTTTTGGATCCTTGCCAAACGAAGTTTGTCATTCACACTTACTAAAATTCTTTATTTTTCCCAGGCCTAATACATACATACATATGTATAATAAATGCCGGATTCTGTGCCAATATTTCCCTTGGCTTACCCCTTTCGCAGTCCAAATTATATTGAACTCCAGGAGAACAGATTCCTCTTTTTATATTTATTTTCTGAAATTTTCTTCAAATTATATTCAATGATCTCTAATATTTACAGTGATTCTATGTACAAAGTATTTTCAACTCTAACACGGCCATCCTGCAATTTTCATCGTTCTCGATGAAACCTTTTATGCTTTGTTTTGTATAAATACTTTTTACTTAGAATACTTTAAAAACTTTTTATATACTTAGCTCATAACTAAGATGTTTCGATTTTTCATAATTTGTATACCTTCTATGTACAATAATTCTTGTAGCCCAGAAGCAATCTACATGTCTTACGTTTTTTTCAAAACCAATTCCATTATAAGCTCAGAGGTTTAGCTCTCAAGCATAAACTTGTCTTTTACCGTTAACAACAACACATAACAAATTTAAGTAGCTCAGAGGCAATCAGCTTGTCTACCTTTCTTTTCAAACAGATTTCATATCAAATAATTATAAGCTCAGAGGTTTAGCCCTCAAGCATAAACTTGTCTTTTGCCATTAACAATCAACAAATTAAAGTAAACAAAATATATTCTTCAAAATTCAGCCAAATATTTGGAAATTTAATAAATGAAAACTAAAACTTACATTACTGCATAATTTTCTTATTTCTTTTGAAAATGGTCTTATACTTTCTCTAATTCTAAGCGAGGACGCTTGTTTGAAAATCTAAAATTGTCTTCATCACTTCGTTTTCTATTTGACCCATCATATGATTCAAATACGTCCTGTTGTTTTCGTGGTGACTCACTAATAGACGATAAATGGTCTATTAAGCATTGGATTGAAGTTGGCATAACAAACATTAGTGCATTTTTTAATCCAATATTTGTAATGCAGCCAATCACTATCCTAACAATTTTTTCTTCTGGAACGTCAAATGGTAAGCGGTTTATTTGCGATACTTTCTCCATCACAAAATCAGAATAAGACGCAAATTCATTGCTTTCTGTATTCGCAACTTTTCTGAGTTGAGCAACAATGTCTGTTCCAGTTGAAAAAGCGTGGATTATTGATGATCGTAAGTCAGACCAAGCATAGTGTTGGTAACCATATTTTTCGAACCAAGCTTTTGATCGACCCATCAAAGAAGAACGTACACGAGGTATGACATCAAAATCTTTTAAATCATCTCGTGTAATGCGCGTATCAATGTCAGAGCACCATTTGACTATGTCAACTCGAGAATGATCGGGATCGAAGACTGGAAATCCAACAGTGACATCTTCTTTCCGTTGAGCGAGCTTAAAAAATCTTGACAATGCATCAGCTGTAATGAGCATTGTGTTGTTTTGTTTTTCTTGATTAGAGTTCTTAGTGTTAGTTTCTTCTTGTTTTTCCAAATTATTTAAATTTTCTTCCATTATTATTATTTTTTTTTCTTTTTTTCTTTTTCTTCCTTTTTTTTTTTTTTTTTTTTCTTTTTTTGTTTAGGGTAATCCCACTTCTGATAATAAATGCCGGATTCTGTGCCAATATTTCCCTTGGCTTACTCCTTTCGCAGTCCAAATTATATTGAACTCCAGGAGAACAGATTCCTCTTTTTATATTTATTTTCTGACATTTTCTTCAAATTATATTCAATGATCTCTAATATTTACAGTGATTCTATGTACAAAGTATTTTCAACTCTAACATGTATATACTAAGTTTATTTAATTTTTTTATTTTTACAACAGGAAGGCGGATTCCCTTACCACTTCCCAATACTGGGTCGATGTATAGGCGAAGGAATGCGTACTGCATACGTGCTACAATAACAATTTTTGTACTTTTCATTTTATTGCAAATCCACGTATCGTACTATTGTAAGTCTAATTACATTAAAATTTAAAAATAAATCTATAACTGAACAACGTTTCACCATTATTTTCAGCTGAATCAAGAGATCCAATTGTGGGAGACCCAACGAATGATTCTACAGCAGCCATATTATCGATGGTTCCATCGGTTTTTCACAAATTTCTCAAAGTGAAATCTCGAAATCAGACCGTTACTGCAGTTGGTATGTATCATAAAATTTAATTACAACAATTAAAATTCGCTTTTTCTATATTTGAAAAGATCTTTCAGCTAATCACAATGGAACAACACAAAATCTTTACCTAGAAGTCTATCATCCACCAAATATAACTGAAATTAAGCGAATGATTGCCAAATACAATGAACTACAAATAGTTTTAAATGAGGATACTTTTGGTCCCCTTCAAAATGATTCTGTGATAATAGTGATACAGGTTCACACGCGCATCACATACCTTCGCCATTTAATCGTGAGCTTAGCTCAAGCTCGGGATATATCAAAAACGTTGTTAATATTTTCTCATGATTACTATGATGAGGACATTAATGATTTGGTGCAAACAATAGACTTTTGTAAAGTAATGCAGGTTTGTTATTTTCTTGTATTCAATGAGTAATATTAATATTAATTTATTGTTTTTGTTGAAGATATTCTATCCATTTTCTATACAAACGCATCCACATGAATTTCCTGGTGTGGATCCCGGTGACTGTCCACGAGATATGAAAAGAGATCAGTAAGTTAATTTCGAATAAAACAAAATATAAATAATATAAAACCGGGGTGTCTGTATTATCACATATAATAGGTATATATATAATATAATATAATCGCACCCAGTGGGAAAAAATAATCACCTTTTCAACCATTCTTTTTTAATTGCATCCAATATTTCTTCTTCCTTAAAGATCCAATCGAGTGATCGAACTGCCAGAGAAAAAATGAGTCGAACATAGCGTGAAAACGAATATTTTTCATGAATCCATTAGATTTCATATAAATCAATCAAAAAAAAAAACATAAAATTTGAAAATTTATTTTTTTGCCGTATTCAGTATTTTCTGTTTGCTTCTGTCTTTTACAATGATTTCACATAATTCAGTTAATTTGAAATACAAAAAAATCTGATTTGACGATAGAACGAACGATCCCATTGACTTTTTGAGAGCTCGAGTCGCTCGTCCAAAGTAATAGAGTGTCTAACCAAGTTTCTATGTGTCGTTTTAGTTTCACAATAAATCTATTACATTGCATTACACCAAAAGAAACAGCTCCAAAATATTTCTGACAAACGGGGAACATTTCCAAAACTTTTCATAAATATTTTTTTAATAAATGATACTTATTTTGTTGTTAATTCTTGATCATGATTAATAATATTAATCTTTATATTTTCTATATTAGAGCAATTATTCGAAAATGTAACAATGCATTGCACCCAGATTTATATGGCCACTACAGAGAGGCTCCATTTACCCAAACTAAACACCACTGGTGGTGGAAGGCGAATAGGGTATTCGATCAGTTGGAAGTAACACGCTTTCATACTGGTAAATATTTAATTGGCTTTTCAAATTAACATTTTACAAATAAAAAATTGTGTTCTTTCCAAGGTTTGGTTTTGTTCCTAGAAGAAGATCATTACGTAGCTGAAGATTTTCTTTATCTGCTGGAATTGATGGAAAAACGGGCAAATGATCTATGTCCACAATGCAACATTTTGTCATTGGGAACGTACTTAAAAACCTTTAATTACTATACATACAATAGCAAGGTAAGCTTTAACATCGCCTTCTTTTTCCTAAAATATAACATGATTTATCATTCAAAATAACATTTCATCAATTCGTGTTATTATTTACTTTGGATAATTTACAAAAAAAAAAAAAATGAAAAGCTTAGACTGCTTTTTGATGTACCTATTTTATAAAACAAAATGTATTACACAGATATAATATAATTTATCTATATTTATTAATATTATTTTTAAATTTGCTAATATTATATCATTTCTTCCATTGTTGTTGTGTAACTGCTCGATATTAATTCCCAAAAAAGACAAATAAGAAAACCTATAATGGTCAATATTCTTCGCTAATCGGTTCTAACAGTTTGTTAGGATATAGTTTCAAAGGCAATAATATGAATAATAACAAAAATATTGATGTTCAGCAAAACCATAACTCGAATAAAAATACTAATAGTAACACTGAGCATAAAGGCAATTCCAATGGCTTGAAAAGTCACTATGCCGAAAGTGATTCAAATGCACTAACGACTGATAAAAGTACAGCACAACAAACTTGGAGCTATCACGTCCTACCATCATTGTATTCAGTTTATCAGAAGGTAGAACATCTTTCACTTTTTTCACTATTAAATCTTATTTTTCAAATTATGATTCTATTACATTTTTTTAAGGTATATTTTCCTATTTTTTTCTTTTTAATCTTGAACATTAGTTTTAAGTTAAACTGCTTTTCAATTCGAATGAGTAGTTTTAGATGATGGTTTTAATAAAACCACATGAGAATTAATTATGTAGTATTTAAAGCACGTGCATGTATCTAAATAGCGGATAATAACAGGCAATTTTTGTTTGCTTATAAAATATTTAAAAAAATCTAAATGCAACTAATCTGACAAACAGATTGACTAGAAAATACATTCATACACATATACGTATAATATACACAAAATTTCATTAAACTACTCTACAATTGATTTTATGTAAGGTATGTATGTATAGTCTTCTTAAAATCTTTATAACAGAGCTAAAGTTGTAGGATCGAACTGCATGAGTGTGAAGCTCTGCAGTCGATGTTTTCTGAGAATGTATTGAAAAAGCATTTATGGATACTTAACGAAAGATAATGTACTATAAGAAAATGTATAACGAAATTTTCATACTTGCACAAGAGCTCAAACGAGAAGGTTTTACGATAGAATAAAGACAGTGTTTTTTTTTCATATCTTTCCACTTTAAATCTTTGTATTTTTAATTATCGTAACGGACCTTTTTATTATTATAGCGATGGTTGAAGGCCGATTTAATTAATAAAGGGTGGTTAAATTTAAAGGGCCGATGTTGATTTTGAATAAAACACAAATTATTTAGAAAATTATTGTCATTTCTTTTTATTATGATAATATTGGTATGGTTCAATTATTTATGGAACAAAATATCGGCCAAATTGCCGCCGCGACCTCGGCGGCACACCTCCATCCGATGGTTCAAATTTTCGATGACGCTGAGGCATAATTGAGGTTCTATGCCGTTAATGTGCCGAATTATCTCATCCTGTAGCTCTTGAATTGTTGCTTGCTTATCGACGTACCTACATCTTTTCTTTCAAATAACCCCAAAGAAAGAAGTCTAACGGTGTCAAATCACATGATCTTGGCGGCCAATTGACATAGCCATCACGTGAGATAACACGGCCATTGAATTTGTCGCAAAAGAGCCATTGTATCGTTAGCTGTATGGCAAGTGACACCGTCCTGTTGAAACCACATATCGTCCACATCCATATCTTCCAATTCGGGCCATAAAAAATTCGTTATCATCTCACGATAGCGAACACCATTCACAGTAACTGCCTGACCGGCCTCATTTTGGAAAAAATACGGCCCGATGATGCCGCCAGCCCATAAACCGCACCAAACAGTCACTCTTTGTGGGTGCATTGGTTTTTCGACAATCACTCTTGGATTGTCATTCGCCCAAATGCGGCAATTCTGCTTATTGACGAATCCACTGAGGTGAAAATGTGCCTCATCACTGAAGATGATTTTCTTGGAAAATTGATCATCCACTGTTGCCATTTCTTGCCACCATTCTGACCATTGACGACTGTGTATCTTTCCATAGTTCAAATTGAGTTAGTCTGAAATTGAGAAATGTCAATTGAAATGCAGAAAAAAACTTGACGTTTAGGTGTGGTTCACATGCAACATCGGCCCTTAAAATTTAACCACCCGTTATTAACATTATTAATTCTAACATTAAAAGGTTTGTAAAGCATACAATTTACTATAATAATATGTTATATTGCAGGGATTTTCCTAAAAGGATATAATAAATTTTAAATAAAACGAAAAACAAACAAAAATATATAAAACAAATGTTTAATCTCATTAAGGCTAGGCGCGCGCATATGCAACTTTTAGTTTCCTAACGGTTTGGTTGCTTAAGTGACTACTGTTGAATCTGAATGAGCCATCAAAAATTGCATCTGAAAGAATCTTGTAAAATATAAATTTAAAACACGTGTGTTTGTGTGTTAGACGATTTTTTGTATTGGCTGTATTGTAATGGCTGTATTGTAATGGCTGGATATTCGATGACACTTGGTCGTGGTTTCTGACGCATTTGGTCTGTCTATCGTCTGAGGTTAATTCTGCTGCTGCTTAGTGTTTATTTACATTTATTACGTATTCGTTGAAGTCTTCTAACTGCCTGAACCCAATAGAATGCTGCAAATGGAACTGGAGCTGCAATAACTGTATACCCTATCTGATAGTTCCTTGAACGCAAGGAATGAATTATATCATCTTTGATTGCGACAAAACATAATTTAGCAAGTGAATTCAAAAGTCTCAACAGCAAAAGTAAGAAATCTCACTGAGAAATTACGTTTAGATTTTTGAGATTGCTGAGATCTCAGAGAGCCTAAGAAACCTCAACTGCACAGAATTTTTGTAGTACGTACTCGTACGTACATATATACTATATACATACTTCACGCTCACAGTACACATATAAAAGGTAATATCCTTAGCATCTAATAATATCTGCGCATCTGTTAAAAACGAGGACCATATTATGGTGGGAAAATGGTGGATCCAGTGCCTCTTTACTTGTCTCATTTTATTATTTTGTTGTTGTTTCTAATAACGCGTGTTGAGTTCCTGTGGGCACTCGAATAGCCATTTTTAATTTTTTGACGCTTTCATCTTTGACAACCTACGCAATATAATAACTTAGACTTGCGTACTGTGCTTTATACTAACACATTTTTTTCTTTCTCTTTTCTTTTTTTTTTCAAATATTACTTAAAAATAGAACGTCAAACAAAACCAAAAAAGAGAGCAAAACGAAGGGAAAAAGTCGATGCAATACTTTTTTCGCTTAGACTGCTTTTAAACGCTGCAAATATGCTGCAATTACCCTTGCAATTTTTAAGCATGTAGGCGGGGGACGTATGCGGTGTCCGGGGTAGACAAAGTTGCAGAGGTTGAAATAATTGCAGAGTTATCGCTCTTTCTTCTTTGTGCTTTTTCTTAATTGTTTGAGACATAAGCGGAGTAAAGAGTGAGGAGATATATTATCCTTCTCATTTAACAAAAATTGCAGGTATTAAAATTTGCAGCGTTTAAATGGATGCTGCAATCGGAAAGAAACTTAAAAGAGAATTGCGGATAGAAATTGCAGTCGTCTAAAAGCAGTCTTAGCATTTATGTTACAGAATAGCTTTTAACGGCCTTTAGTCCACAAATTTTTTAGCATTTATGGGGATTAAAAAAAGAATAATATTGATTTAAAATAGCTTTTAACGGCCTTTAGGCCACAAAATTTGTTGGCATTTATGGGAATTAAAAATAGAATAATACATACATAATACAGTCTGTTTGTTTGTTCATTTCGTTGATTGCTTGTAAAGTTGCTCATGTGCGCGTCCCAATACTCTTGCATCAATCTGTCAAAAAATTTAATGTGATAGGCCTGTTTGGTAACGTGGTAAATTTCTTGCAAATTTACACAAATTTTTTTCTGTCAAAACCGATAGGGAAAAATTATGTTTTGGGAAATTTTGTTGAAAAAAATTACCAAACAGGCATAATTATGTTTGTTCGTTGAGCCCTGAAGTCACCTAAATGCGATTTTTAAAAACTCATCTTGGTAATAGTTATAATAACATTCTGTTTTTTTTTTAAGTAATAAAATAAGCATCAATTCTTTTTAAAAAAATTCACACTAGAAATTTTTGATTATTTTTTTGTATTGTATTGTTTATATGCATATAAATGTTCAATATTTTTACTGTTCATAGGTTGTTTCTCGGGTGCATAGAACTCCGAAAACAAATGTTTTATATCGAAAGCAGGTACATACATGAAAATAACACCGATTTACTGAATTTTGTGTGGATATTGGAGTAAAATATGAAATTAGTTTAGGTTTGGTACATCAGGTTGGGCTTGTTCGAATCACACTATTTTATTTACACATTTAAATAATATTATTTAAACACGGAAAGGTGTATTTTCTTAACATTTTGTACTTATCATTAGAATAGTTATGTTTTGCATGGCCTTGAAATTGTTGTTTGCTAAAAAAAAAGAGATTAAGTCTTTTGTTTCTTTTGGAATGCTGTTTTTTGTTATTTTATTTATTTATTTTAAAATTTTCGAAATAACAGTGATATCCTGGTTTTTATTTGTTCAAATTAGGAAACAAAAATCAAGATTCAAATTGGGACTTAACTGAATTAGAAGTGCATTTTATTCATTAAAGCGATTCCAGATTTAAACTTTAAGTATTTCATTTATTGGAATCCCCAATATACTTATTAAATGGAAATTAAATTAAGTGTAAGTGCTATAGGTTGTTTCGTATGTAAAATAAGTGTGACGCAACTTTTTTTTAATAATATGCTCAGGACTAAGGAAGTGTGGTGAACCTAAAAAACATTATTTTAAGATCTTTAGTCTTTGAAAATAATTAATTTGACTGAACATAAATATCTTTCAAAATATCATGGAATTTCTCATTGGCTACGGGTCCAAAGAATTTATTAAAAAAAAGGTTGCATGAGCCTTATTTTGCTAACTTATTATTCTGACTTCAAGCACAAATTACACCCATTAAACTGGAAACGCTAAGTTTGATTTTGAATTCATTTTGATATTTTTGTAGATTGCCATAAAAATTATAAACGAAAACAAAAAAAGATTTTATACTTAAATATTTATTTTAAATGCTTTATTCAATAATCAACAGGTTGAAGTGATGCCATGGATCAGTAGCAAACACAATATGGGTTTCGCTTTCAATCGTAGCACTTGGCATGGTATACGAGTGTGTGCGAAGCATTTTTGTTCGTATGATGACTACAATTGGGACTGGTCGCTGCAGCATGTTTCGCAGCAATGTTTAGGTAAAAAGTTACATGCCATGATAGTCAAAGGTCCTCGAGTATTTCATATAGGTGAATGGTAAGTGCATTTTCATTTATATAAAACATTATCTTTAATATAATCAAATTGAGACGAATGCTTTATGCGAGTGTTGGTGTTATGCAAAACAGGTTTTGTCTAAGGTGTGGGGTGTTTTTTTTTAAGTCTCACTAGCAAATATCTGTAATCATCAATTAAATGAAGAATGCAACTATAATTTCAATCGATTTAGTTCGGGTTTTTTAAAGCATTTCTAGTACCACACTAGTTAAAAACAAACGATTTTGCAAATTAGTTAAATAGTTTAAAATCAGCAGGGACTACATATTAGGCATTCAGAGCAAAGCCTGAACTGTCAAAAAAATAATTCTGTTTTTTTTTATAATTGAAAACTAATTTAGTTTCTGGCATGAACTGTCACTGTTTCATCCGTTTTCAGCTTGGCGGAGCCTATTCTTTCTGTCGGAAAGATGAAAGAGTGCTGTGAGAAGAAAATAACTAAATAGCGAAAGCAAAAATTAATAAAACTCTGATTATTGTGTAGTCAGCGACACAACACATGACGCCAAAACACAGCACACGAGATAGGTGTGGACGTGTAGTTCCGGCTTAAGCTTTTTAGCTGAAACAACATTTTTAAAATCTTGCGAAATTCGAAATCAGATAGAAGTAAAAAGTATTTCAAAACACCAACGGTCATATTTATAAACGTTGTCTAACTTTGGACAGTCATCCAAGTTATAAATAAACGTGGTTAATTATTGTCTAAAGCTTATCCTACTAAGAGAGCAGAGTTGGTTGTCTAAGTTTTGACTAATGTGACATTTTATTCAATTAAACAAAGCATATTTCCAACTGTTTCGTACACTGTAGAAACTGTTAGACACTGTCTAACTAGTCAAAAATTTAATAAACACGGCAACAAGAGTTTGAAAACCAATCGGAATTCAGATGTTAATGTCCATGGATATTATGTAATGTTTAAATTATTCAACAAAGATAATAAAAGAACAGAAAACATTTATTTAATTTTTGTAAGAAATCATTTTATTTTATTTTAGCTATTCATTACAAAAATTTGTAAACAAACTTACACCCCTATTAATCAATTAGTTAAGTGCGAAATCTTATCATTAAGAAAAATTGGAGTTAACTCATGTTAATTATATAATTCACCAAAGTACATAGGTGCATTAAGTTACAAAAAAATAAGATATTTTTGCAACACGACTAAGATAAAATGAAAACAAACACTTTAGTGAAACATTATGTTATTTTAAAGAAAGTACATATGTGTGCAAAAGTTCACACTTTGTGAGAAAGTGTTTGTGTTGAGACTAATTAATACTCTTTGGCGATAGCAGAGTTTTTGATGAATGTAGTGGATTTGGTTGAGATTTAGTTGTTTACGTCAAGTAGCAATTAATTTTTCATTAATACCTAAATATTTGAATTCGTAAATTAATTTTTTATCAATTTTTGTTTATTAATAAAAGTTTTATACATTAATAAATCACAAAATGTACTCACAATATTTTCTTTTTAGTGGCGTTCATCACAAAAAGAAAAACTGTGAATCTAACCAAGTGATCTCAAAGGTGCAACAAGTACTTCGCATCGCACGGAATGCTGGTCAAATGTTTCCCAGATCTCTTACGCTAACAGTTGTTAGTTTAATTAAAAAAACAAAACTACGCAAAGGCAATGGTGGATGGGGTGATCAACGTGATTATCAACTCTGTATGAATACGACTATTCCCACAAGGTGAACTAGTTAATTATAAAATTTAAAAAAAACACACAACAGAGAACGAGCATATTCTTAATTCAAAAACAAACAAAACTTCAACATATAAAATCCGCTATAAATTTTGCAAACTAAAAAAAAAATTTACATTTAAAAAAAAAAAATGATTTATAAAAACTATAATAACATAGATTTATGCTTATTCAAGTATCGATTAATTAAGGGGTGCATATTTATAAAATAATTTTTTTTATTAAACACAACACAAGGTACTAGACATTAACACCTCTTCGTGTGCATGTAAAAACAAATATTAATATAAATTATATGAATAGGAATGTTTTATAGTTGACAGTTTATAGTGTTTTATAAATTTTATTAAAATAACAAAAAACAATGATTCGAAATAAAGTACCTCCAGTGTACACTCTAGTCAAATTATTTTTGATAATATTCAAATTAAATCCATTTAGTACACAAACATATATAACTTATGCTTGCATAAAATACAAGGTAAAATTCGTATTGCAACTAACATCCACGTGTGTTTCTTTCTCATTCTTTTACTAATTCTAATAAAGCTTCGGTTTCCTATAAAACCGTTCCTTACTTAGGGTTCGAACTTCAATTTTTTTCAAAAATCAAATGAGATTAGTTTAATACAATGTATAAGAGTTCTCAACGAAATCAATTTAATTTGATTCCAATGAAAATTTTTTGTCAATTGCAATTTATTAACGACCATTTTTTTGTGCGAATACTTTTTCTAAAAAACCAGAAGCTTTAGAGAACAAAAAATTGATCGAATATAAATTTTATTGTTCCGTCCAACATAATCCTCGATTTTTGGTTTTAATTTTTTAATGCTGAACATAAAATGGCAATTACTTATATGTAGAACGCAACGTATCCAAATGCTTCTCATTTCATAAAGCCTTTATTACTTACTAGTTGCACTAGAATCGGCCAATTTAAACACAAGTGCTATGGACTTTGAATCCGGGTTAAAAAATCCTATTGTTATTCAAAAATTTATTAAATTGTTTACCATCCTTAATAATTATAAAGGCGTATTTCTTTGCATATGTAGCTGATTCGAATTCATGGATTAATTATGTCGATTCAGGGCATATGTATATCTACAAAAAATATATGGTGTTTTCAAACTCTCTTCCATCGAAAAACAACTCTGTGATCTAACGGATCTTGTTACCAAAGAATATCGTGATGGTGTTATCGAAAAACGTTTTGATTCCGTAAAAATTAACTTAAAGACATTTTAAGTACATATATCGCTAACGAAAAGTTAAACATTCATTGCTTCGAACAACAATTTCCGTGCATTGGTTTTTTTACTGGTAGTGCCTCTTACCATGACTTGAGAAATCCTCCAAGAGTATCTGTTGTCATTTGTCGCGTTCAGAAAAATAAGGTCTCAGAGATTTTTCTCACTTAAAAAGTGAGCAAGCGAATCCAAGATTTTTTTTCCATAGAGTTTTGACAGCAAAACTAAGAAATTTTGATGAGGAATACTGTGCCTGTAACTGAGATTGCTGAGATTTAATTTTCCTGAACACGCCTATTAAAAAGTGTATATATCTTATTTTAGCTTTTCGGATTCGAAGAAAATTTCAGGTCCCATACATTCTAGCAAACTAACAACAGACACACAAGAATGGTTAAGCGTTATAAGTCACCAAAATAATTTTTTTTGTTTCTTTTATTTCCTTTCGGTTAAAAATACTAGTGCTTTTAAAAGTTCTGATTTTAAATTTCTCGTTTCCTTTTTAGTTTCACAACAAACAGCTTCTCCAGGCAGATCGAACTCTGTAATTAGCTATGTCCCCTTTCACACGAGGAAACTATAGGTCTTATTTATAAACGTTGTCTAACTTTAGACAACTGTTCAACTTTGAAAAATGTGTTCAAAAACCTTGTTTATTGTTGTCTTATAGCTGCCATATTAAGACACAAGAGTAGGTTGTCTTAACCGTGAATAATGTCATATTTATTTTTATTAAATAAAGCATATTTCCATCAATTTGAAAATAGTTAGACATTGTCTAAGTAGACAAAAATCTAATAAATACGGCTGTAAGTTTCCAGCAACTTTCAGTTTTTAAGTGAGAAGGACACCAAGGGGTATGAAAAAGAAAATTAAAAGAGAATCGAAGCTTAAAAATCGCAGTCGTTTAAAAGCAGTCAAAGATAGTCCCCTTTCACACGTAAGAATCAACTACAACTTTGCAATTGTTTCCAACCTTAGCAATTTTGTCTACCCCGGCTACCATATATACATACGTCCCCCGCCTCCGCGCTTACAAATCGCAAGGGGTAATTGCATAGTCTTTGGTTTCGGACGTCAATTTAGTCAAAATCATTTGCCATTGTGCCATTGGCGTGCGATAATTCTCTAATGAGACGACGACGTCCGACGAGGGTGGATTCAACTCCGTTCAATTGACATTTAACCTCGAATTTAATAACCTTAGCAAAATGATATTTTTACCGTTACAGCTAGTCTTTTCCCGGTGGAAGTTTAAAATCATTTCTTGTAATCAGCTGATTTTTTAAAATTATTATTTTAAGGAAATCGCGAATACCTGCAATGTGTATGTTTCATAACATGTTTTTATGTTTTAATAAATTTATGATTATAAATAAAGATCTTAGACACTCAGAATTGAATGTACTTAATACATAGTTATGGTTTTTACGTTCAAAGACTGAATATTATAATCAGATTATCCACATTATGTTTTTAACTATAATCTGACGAAACCTATTAAAAAAGTCCTTTAATTTAACAGCACTTATACTTGTATTACAGTGCGCACTGATTTACTACACTAATTGTTATATAAAATAAGTAAATAAATTTCGTGTCCTTTTATCGTTACTTATACAATTTGAATCTCTATGTTTTTTTGCAATTCAACACAAATGCAAATTTAAATTTTTGAACAAAAAAATCTGTTTGTCCTCTGAAAATGCGCACATATATAAAATAAGAATTAATAAGAAAATCTATGATTCAAAATTAACTATGTATCGATATATTTACATACAAGTTTTAAAGTTCATTTGTTCATTTACAAATAATGAGACACTGATTCCTAAAAAACGCCAGCCAATACCAATTTTAACGGAGAAAATTATTACCTCCGCTGTCAAAAACAAAATTGGCGCTAAAGTTAATATGTCATGTCTTGAACAAATTTAATATAAATGAAGTCAGAATTAATTTAAATGTTTGAAGTTGACAGTTTTCATAAATCTCTTCTTACTTATTCTGACTAAAAATTAAGAAAAAGTTCCAGAAAAGTCTGTCACTAAAAACCAATCAGAACAATTTGGAATAGGATTTTTTTTTTAAATAGTCACCAAGACGTTTTACATTTCTGTTCCGAATAGTAGTACAGAAAAGCCTCATTAAATGAAGCTGATAAATTATAGAATTAAAATTGGGTATACAATACATTAACGCAGCTACAGCACACATCATTAAAAATTTGATCGTCTTAACTAATACCATTATCGAATACCAAAAACAAAGTTAAAACATATTTTTTAAAAATCACTGTTTTGACATTTAATCAAAAACAAGAATATGTAGGTATATTTTTGCATTTGTTTGTTTGATTATTTTTTTTTATTACATAATTAGTTATACTTATTTGTTTTTTACATGAAAATTACTACGCGTAGAAACATTTAAATTAAATAAATGGTTAAAAATAAACAAATAGATATTTTATATTTACGTAAAACTCCTAGTCATAGTTAAAAAAATATTATGTAAATTAGAATAATAGTTAGTAATTTGCTAATAAAAACTGTGTATTATAGAAAAATTTTAAACAATGTGTTTTCTTTTATAATTTTGATATTGGGTTGTAATAAAATAAAAGATACTTTGCGTCAATTTTTGCCGTGTGGCGGGTAGCCTCTTCGAATCATGTGACACGCCGCCGCACAGCCACAGCATTTACACATTATGTAGACGACTAAAATTGCATCATTGCTCAAACAATATACAAATAAACAATAACAATTCCCGTCGTCGCATGTCAAAACTCGACTCGTAGAAAGCCGGTTTTACTTCCCAAAACTAAAAATATTAAGTCCAAACTTCTGTTGAAGTTCAGTTCATATGAAAAAAATTGACTAAAATTGGAAGTCGTGTACCGAACCAAGTCATAAAAAGGGAATTCGAAGATATTAAAATATGAGTGAATTGACTTCATTTTTAAACAATTAACTTAAGTACGAAATACTAATACAGATTTCTGAATTTTCCAAGCTACTCTAAAAGTCATAGAACTTTTTATGACAGCTGCCCAATCAGAAGCAAAACAAATTCAGAAAAAAGAATTTTAAGATGTGAATTGTCATGTGTTGAACGCGCGGTTTCTGACTTAGTTCATTACATACCTGTGACTACGACCTGTAACTCTAGCGTTGATAAAATCGGTCGAGAAACGTTGACAAATGTTCATCCTTTTTCGACTTATGCTAGAGATACAGAACGTAGGCACTGAATAGAGTTTAGAAGATTATGTGCACGATATATGTATAAATCAGACTTGAGTGCCATCGTACCATCTTATAAATTCTGGAAATCCTGTTTACATTTACATTCCTGGAGCACATCTATCACTTTTTTTTAGCAGTTAGTTAACCAAACCCCTAAGCAGTACCACGTACAACGTTTTCATTCAAAATAGGCGTGTTTTTTTGTAAGCCCAGAGGGAATTGGTCGAAAAAAACAACGTCGGTGCTAAACAATCACCATGTTAAATACAACAACAACTAATCCCCTACGGGCTAAGCTAAACCCAGATAATTCTCCGGGCTTAACTTAAACACACAGAAAAACTGTGTTACCGGCATAAATAATATACTTGTTATCGATAGTTTGTATGAAAACTCCATTTTGTTTCTGTGTTGCTGTCACTAATCCCTGTGGTCGTTTTTTTCCTGTAATTCCCACCGGGCTTGCAAAAAAACACGCCTAATATAAATAAAAATCAATAATAAATCATTTGTTCGAAAATCCAACTCTAGTTGAACTCGATTTATCCTGCATATAAGCGGTGAAATAGTTGAACAACCCAACTCGTTATTTATAATAATCTAAAACCTGAAACGCATTTTATCATTATGACAACTAGCTGTCATTTTTAAATTTGACATTTCTAATGGACAAAAAGCACTACACTACTGGAAGCTTTTTTCAGTTTTTCAAATTCGGCTTTCGGTGCAGTCCTAGTAAAATCTTCGTTGCAAGTAATTATTTACACAAATCTCAAACTATTTTCTCTTCATTCTTATCTCAAAGTCTAGACCTGAAAAACTACTTCTAGGCATTGAATATATTTTTTTAATCGAAACTATCTAAAAATGGCGTCTATGCTATCCAATAATTTAGTTCGCTTTAATCGTTCTGGTGTTTCGTCGCTAGCGCTTCAAAAATTTAATAATTACTTTACCTACACCAATGAATTGGCTCATCCGTTGGACAGGAAGCCACCAATTGTGTCGGCCAAGGAAGCGGTTGCATGTGTTAAACCAGGTAAATAAATTTAACAAAATAATTCTGATCCTAAAGAATATATTGCCTTATTTTCAGTATTTGGTTAAGTTCTAACATTATTCTTTATAAATAGGCTTATAATTGGAATTAAAGAACCATAAACCAAAGGGAATGGCCATGGTTATGTAATTTTTTGTTATTGTTTTTCATTTAGAAGCCACGTACTGTCGATATCAATTTTTTTTTTTATTCCATTTCAACATTTTTTCTGGTTGATTTTTCAACAACGAAAAATTCTTCTGATTTGCATCTGTTATTTTGTCATTTGTATTCATGCTCGCAGTCTCAATTGATTTACATTAAATTATCGTCTTTGGAAACAAGTTGTTGGCAGTGGATTATTTATAGATGCACTTTGTGGAGATTTAATTTTTCTGACGTTGAATGACATTATGCCTGTTATCAACTGAGTCATGATGAAGAACGAAGATAAATACCTACTCGGTTTTGCTAGTTTTATTTTTTAATTAAGATAGTTAATTTGTTTATTTAGATAGGTACATATCTATCAAATTTGCTAATTATAATCTTTTGGTATGTTTCCTTTTATATTAAACATTTGGGTTTTCAAAGATCCAATATGATAATAATATGTATTTTGTATAGGGTAGGAAGGTATAAAAATATGTAAACAAAACAATTAAATTTTACGAAGAGGCTTCATTTACCTTCATTTTAAAGAATCAAACAACTCAATTAGAATATCAGAGGAGAAAGAGTGGGACGAGCTGTCGGCTACCAATTTTATTTTTATTTATTTTTAAGAAGAGGACAAGCTATTTAAATATGTAACCCTGTATTTTTAACAGGTTGTAGTTTTATGTGATCCGATTTTAAAATAAACCTTAACCAATATTTTGCATTATACCATTTATTTCGAGATAAACAGCGAAAGCAACATACAATTTGTAAAAATTAAAAGTTATATTTGGACATGTTGACCAAAAACTAGTTCAAAAACAGGATTTTATTAATTAAAAAAAAAAATAACGGTATTAAATTTAAAGACGATAAAGAATTTTTGACCCACTTAGGTGGGTTAGAAGTCCAGAAATCTATTATAGAATTGTATCCCACCTTGGTGAGCTTTTTTTCAATAGGAAAAAATATTTGTTTGCTTAAATCCAAGAAAACCGCTCAAGGCCTAATTCTTTTGACATTTTTACCTCCGCCAAAAAACAATTTCACTTCCAACATACTTCTTCAATTTATTGTCGAAAAACGAAGCAAAATATCTAAACAAAATTCTTCTCATCAAATCAAACAGTTTTTTATTTTTCTTTTTATGATCTTTTTTGTGTGTGCCAAGCCCATTTTTCTATTTTGCGATTTTGTTTGAGAGGCATGGCAGCTACAATCTAATTTTGGCAGCAATGGACTATGGAGTTTGATCGAAAGTTATATTAAAAAAAATTCATCATAATGTGATTGCGCGTGCAAAAAATATTGGAATTTAATTTTTTTTAATAAATCCATATAGTTTATTTTAAGATTTTTAAGTATTATAAAAGATTTTTTTTTACTTAAGCAACAAACAACGCTCCAGTTTTATTAGAAAAAGAAAAATATTATTGATTAATTAATTATTTATGTATGTGTTTAATTCAATTTTGCATAAATAATGTACGGTCAATTTTTTTTTAATGTAATCCCATTATTCTATGAAATGAATGAAAATTATACTTATTAACAAAGTAAAGTATTTTTATATGAACACAAAACATTTTGCATTTTCATCAATAATTTTATTGGTGATGTGTTGTAGGTACATGGACTTCGGACTTAAAAATATACTCTTATCGTCGCAGGCTATCGTTCATTTTTTTTTTTTATTTTTAAAAACATATGTGGTCAAAAACAAAACAAATGTGACGTAAATATGTAAATACAAAGCTATATTTTGGGAGATATTTAAATACGATTCTAACTTTTGCAAACAAAGATGTTAAACGGTCTAATTAAAGTCTAATTGTTGTAGTTATCACACTGCCTTTCTTCTTTTTAAACATACATACATATACGTACATAGGTACATGTCATTTGAATATTAGGGTGTTGGTTATAATTCTGTTTTTTTTTTTTTTTAATTAAGATTGTCTTAAAGCAGTTTCGAATGAAGAAAAAATAAGTCTCCAGTTTTTCTTAGAGTCATAGTTTCCCGGGTTGCATGATCTTGCATTCATGTTGTGTAAAAAATATTTTCATCCGATTTTAAGACAAATAAATTATTAATTGATAAGTAAATTATTATATTTATTTTAAACCACCTTTTCGGTTGCAAGATGCTTTTAAGGCTCTCCCAAACCAAATTAATAAAATGGCAAAAAACGTCCCACAAAGTGGCAATTTTTTTAAATGTATGAATTTTTTTTGAGGTTTCCTTTTGTGACATCTGTTTTCTGTGTATTTTGTATGTTTGGCACTTTAATACCATTTTTTTTTGCAATTGGAAACATATTAATTTATTAAAATTTTAATTTTGTGCTTGAAAAATGGGTAATTAATACTTTAACGAGCACAGATTTGTGTTTTAACAATTTCACAACGTCACGAGTGACTTCAAAATAACTCAATTGGGTTAGTTAGACATGGAGAAGAGTAGGTTGAAATCAAGTAGATTGTATTCAAGATTTTTTTCTTTATAATGTAGACACCGGTAACCATGGTAATGAATGAAAAAATAGCATTGCATTTTCTACACAAAAGTCTGTCAAAGTTCAAATTAAAAAAAAATAAATTGTGTAGAAATTCACAGAAATGCATAAAGTTTCAAAGTAAATGATCATAAAAAACTGACACTAAAAAAAAACAAAAAAATCTTTCCCTGTGAGGATTTATTTGGAAATAACAATAAATAAGTCACAACGACAAACTTTAAAGGCATTTGGTGTCGTACTACGATCCAGCTGTTTCTCACACGGTCAGGTATATGTGGCTTCCTCCCGCGTCACAAGACATGCAAATTTATTTAAAATAGCAAAAGATGGGAAAACTACAAAAATTGTTTACAAAGAAATATTATGAAGACATTTTTAATTAAAAACTTAATTTTGATGCTTTTCTTTTTGTATATAAAGTGTGTATGATTTTTATGATTTTATGATGAGCCAAGCTTAGGAAGTTCTAACTGTCAGCTTTTAAACGCAGACGAATACGCAGGTATCGGCTAGATTTCATAATATAATTAATTTGCAAAATTTCACAAAATAAATGTAAACAAATCATCGAAAGAGAAAATTGACCTTAAATATCTTGGCAGCACTTGACTTGAAATTGTTTTATAATTTTACCATCTGTTCTGTGGAATGCATTGCATTGTTTTCTTTTAAATAAACTAGAAACTTTACCACCTGTTTTGCAAAATATTTAGCATATTTTTAATGCAGAACTAACCTATTACATATATGTGTCTTAACAGCACCACCAATACTAAAATCAAACTAAATTGTCCGCCAATTTTGATTATCATGTTTATTTTATTTAGCAGTACCTATCTGGTGCCAATAAATCTATTTTGGTTTATTTTTCAAATTCACTTTCAGTTCAAGGATGGTCAAATTGATGAAACAATGTTGAACTTTCGATTGATTGTGTCGAATAAATATTTATCTACTAATTTTTTTTTTTTCAACAGGTAATCTAGTCTTTTGCAGTGGTGCAGCAGCGACTCCAAATGCTCTCATCTCCGCAATGGTTGACAACAGCGATAATCTTAAAGATATAACAGTATGTCACATGCATACCGAAGGACCCGCTGGCTATGCTCAACCAGAGCGCGCAGATATTTTCCGTTCCGCATCATTTTTCATGGGCGGCAATGTTCGCAAAGCTGTTGCCGATGGACGCGGCGATAATATGTCCATCTTTTTGCAAGATATTCCTCAATTGTTCTTTAGAAAAATTTATCAACCAGATGTGGCTTTCGTTCATGTTTCGCCTCCAGACCAGCATGGTTATTGTTCACTAGGAACCAGTGTGGATTGTGTTCGAGCTGCATTACAGCACTCGAAAATTATCGTAGGTATGATAAGCTTATGATATTTCTCAAGAACTTCATATAAATTCTCCCTGTCTAAAACTTTTTTATAACAGCACAAATGAACAAAAAAATGCCCCGAACCTTTGGTGATTCCATTGTGCATTCATCGCATTTTGATTATGCTGTAGAAATTGATGAACCCTTACCGGCTCATGGTGGCAAAGCACCAACAGATGTGGAAACTAAAATTGGAAAAATAATTGCCGAGAATTTGGTTGAAGATGGAGCAACTCTTCAAATGGGTATTGGGAGCATTCCAGATGCTGTTCTTAATGCCCTTCACAACCATAAGGACTTAGGTATTCATTCAGAGATGTTTGCCAATGGTGTTGTCGATTTGGTGGCCAAGGGTTGTGTTACCAATTCACAAAAGTCAACACATAAAGGTAGGATCGTTGGATCTTTCTTAATCGGGGATCAAAAATTATACGACTTTGTGGATAATAATCCATTTATTGGTGAGTATGGTGTTAAATAAATTGCAATTTTGAATTAAATTTTTTTTATATTTTTGTAGAAATGCTAACAATTGACTATGTCAATAGCACCAGTATTATTCGTCAGCTTCCAAAGATGACTGCCATTAACTCTTGCATTGAAGTCGACTTGACTGGTCAGGTGTGTTCCGACTCAATTGGAACCCGATTTTTCTCTGGATTTGGTGGCCAAGTAGATTTCATTCGGGGTGCCGCTGAAGGGACAGACGGACGAGGCAAACCGATTATTGCAATGCCATCGACAACAAACAAGGGAGAAAGTAAAATTACACCTGTTCTTAAGCCAGGTATTATAATTATGATAACCTTACCGATGCGCAGATTTTGAGTATGTCATATTTTTTTTTATTTTATCTTCCTTCAGGTGCTGGAGTTGTTACTTCTCGAGCTCATGTTCACTATGTCGTCACAGAATTTGGTATTGCATCGTTGTTTGGAAAAACTATGCGCCAAAGAGCACACGCACTCATTCAGATAGCTCATCCCGACCATCGCCAAGCTTTAGAAAAAGCAGCATTTGAACGATTGAAGCAAATGCCCTCGCCTTAAATTCTCCTCTTTTTATATATGTATAATGTTTTCCATTATTATATAAACTTTGGATCGCGTAGCTTTTTTCAAAGTTTTTGTGTATTTTGTAAAAAAAAATAGATTTTTATTTGCATTTGTACAGACGAAATCGTTATAAGAATTTAAAAAAAAAAAGAAGATTTCATTTGCTGGATAAATTTCGTCAGTTAAAAATTATAATAAGCATCGTGATTTTTGTTCTATGTATCTTCGGTAATATACAATATTTTTGTCCAGCAACTAGCACATACAAGGGATGTTTTAAAAAATTTCCTTCGCATATAAATTTTTTTTTTTTTGCTAATAAAATTGATTTCTCTTTAAGTTAATAAATAGAATAATATGATCAAAATTAATTTTGTTGTTTTTCATAATAATATTGTGGTGCGAGGGAATTACCTAAATAGAAGAGGTTTTCTAGGATAACTGGCAGCCTACAACTGTTTCGGCTTCGTTTTTGGATGATGTCCTGATGCTGTCTATTAACTCTGGCTGCGATATTATTCAGAGAAGGTGTAAGTGAATTTTAAATCCGTCCATTTAATCCGCATGTTTTAAATCCGACAATTTTAACTTATGTTCATAATATTCACTCAAAAACACGCATTAAACTTGATAGATTAAAAATTAGTTACAACCGCATGTAAAACCAATTTTAAATCTACGCAATGTCAATAATTTGACATTTTTTTATGTCGTTTTTATATTACAAATGTCAATTTCGCACGGAATTGAAATTTGAGCTTACACCCGGGTGTAACTACTTTAAATACTCACAGGAGGGCAGCTTAAATTGAATCGGATTAAACGCTTAAACCCAAGTGTAAATTTAAAACCGATTAAAGACAGTGAATAATATGGCGGTGGGCGTGCTCAAGGCGTTATTTCTAGCAATAATTATTAACTGAAGACTTTTTATGTATGCGTGAAAATGGAACTTCTAAAATCTGATTCCAACAGAACAATTTTTAGTTATTACCAGGGGGCCGATTATAACGATCTGTGAAGTGATAATTTTTTCACAACTTCACAAGTACATACATATGTACATAATTCGATTATGGATAGGTGTAAGAAAGTTAAATTAAATATCAAAGTTTCGTTAAAATTTGTTTAATTTTGACATTTGATTTCACTTTTTTACACACATCCAGAGTCGATTTATGTAAGTTTGAAGTTGTTCCAAAATAATCACTTTACCGCTTCACAGAACAGGTATCGACCCCCTGCAAAAATATAGCAACATTCAGTTCCATTTTTTTGCATATTATCAACGAATATTTTTGCATAGAAGAGATTTGTTGAAACATTTATAATACAAAAATAGGTCTCGTTTTATATTTGCTTTTCGCAGTTCAATAAATAATAAAGAAAAATAACAATTTATTTAGTTTTTATAATTTAAAATTTAACGTTCGCAAATTCCTAAAAGTATGCAATTACAAAAGAACTAGGTACATAGCTCTGTTGGTAGATTAAATATGCAATGTAGAAAATGATTATAATACTACGCTATTTCGTTTTACGAATAGTCAGCAGTGTAAAGAGACGTGTGGTTAATAAAACTCAGCTTATGTGTACATACCAGATTTTAATGGAAATTTTATTATTTATTAAATGTACATGAATGTACCGGTTATATGTATACAGCAATAGCTACCAGGGCTTATAGCCCTATCGTCAATTTAATGGGAACTTTTTTTCCCCGGAAAAACAAAAAATCCTAGGGAAAGAATGTTTCCCATCGCGAATCTCCGACGAAATAATTTTATCCCAAAAACTGGAAAAATTATTCACGATAGCTATTTTGCTGAAAAGAATATTTTCCCTTACAATTTTCAAGATGATTCCTGATACCAAATTTCCCAAAATGGGAAAAAACTCCGGGGAAATTTCCTTCGCGATAGGGCTAAATATGTAGTAAGAAATCATTGAAATTTTAAGGAATATACAATACATAAATTAATATAAACACTAAGCAAGGGGGGCGGCCAAGAGTGAAGTTTGGCAACATGAAGTTGCCCTCGCCCAACCTAATGCCCCCCTGGCCAAGTTAGAGGGACTTAAGGTCATATACTTTTTTCTAATTGTGTTTTTTCTAGCAGTTTGAAAACATTTTTTACAGATATTTTGTTCTGAAGGAACCAAATGGAAATATTGAGAACAAGTTCAAGTACATAAGTCTAAGGTACTATATTGCGTAGTTGTCAAAGATGAGTGTTAAAAAATTTAAAAAATGGCTGTTCTAGTGCCCACAAAACGCATCATTAGAAAGAGCAAAATATTAAAATAAGACAACTAAAGGGGCACTGGATCCACCATTTTCCCAACATAACCTCGATTTTGACAGTACTTCTTTCTGGTTTTGGCTTATAACTTTTAAAAAGTGCATACTAGAAAAAAATCACCTTCTACACTTTTGAAGTAGAAATTTCAGCGTAACCGCAGCACTGTAAGATAGATATTATGTAGGTCTCAAAATACAGCACTTCAAAACTTGTCATTTTTGTTCGAAAAGTTATATATGTATTGTAGTTTAAGCCGTCTTCAGAGGAGAATATTGGCTAAAATATACATCCTACGGGGTAAACTAATGGGCGATGATTGTAGAGTTATATAGCTTTAATTTGAGCTAAATAGTTCCCTTGTTATCGAAAAAAAAACGAAATAATCAACGGAATCCAATGTTTTATCCTTTTACAAAAGTCTTGCAATTTGTAAGGACCATTGCACGACTTTTGTATAAGATAAAAGCGATATAACTTTCTAAAAAATAGTGTATATCATGCAAGATGGAATTGAATATTTTAAAAATAGTATACAAATTATTTTGATGAACCTGGAATTTTAATTGAACGTGAAATGATGGTGATGGTGTTTAGTTTGTAACAATGGACGACTTTTCATAGCGTTATTTGTCCCTTTTTTTGGGAAATTTATTTATTTAATTTCTAACAATCATTCTTCAAACTCTTAAATCTGTGGAGTTCAAAGCTCTACCAATAATTCTTTTTAAAGTTCTCGAGAGAATCTAATTTTTAAAATTGTATTTTTATTTCAATTTATGTAAGTATGTATGTATATTGATTCTTTTTGGAACATTCGTTTTCCTCCGACGGGTAGCAGAATACGAAAATTCATGTTTAGCAGAATAGGGCTTATAATCTATAAATTTGGTCGGAGAAGGAATAAGGTGCATAGTTTTTTTTTATTTAAATGACGGTATTTTTTTCTTGTCAAACAAAAATTGTGTCGTCTTTTTTTAAAAACCCAAATTGGTCAAAGTTTTTCTCGCGAAATATCTAAACGATAACATTTATTAAGTTTAATATAACACGTTTTTTAAACATACTATAAACTTTCTATTACATACATACCTAAAAATTTTAACTTTTTAAAATTTTTCGGATTTTTTTATTTTTATCTTTTATTCTGAAAAGGTAAATTTAAATCTACCATCCATTTTAATTCATCAGTTTTAGTTTTGCCTACACAGATTCATTGTATTTAAGTGAGAGTAGCCACACATTTTACAGTTTGGTACATTGTACCTTAAAGTCCAAATGTGTAATTTTAGACAAGCGTTGGGTGCCTAAAACTGTTTGTCATAACTATTTTGTTAATGGGAACAAGGCGTTCTTTGAAACTCAAGACCCCGATGATCTCGCGAGAACCAAAAAATCACCATGACAATTGTTTTTGTCTTATAAATTTAAATAGTCTAAGCTCAAATAACCCCAACTTTCATAACAAGCCCTCAAGAGCTTGTACAACGAACATCTCTGGCAGTTCCTTGCCACATCGAAACTGACGACAGAGAAGATGAAGGTGAAGATGAAAACTAAAGCTGTTGGATGAAAATGGACGTCATTTTCAGATTCAGGATGCCGAATGTCTATAGAAAAGATACTTATTTTTCCAGAGTATTTTTTAAGGACAAAATACTCTTACTTAATGACACAGTCCACGTTCGGTTTCAACCAATAAGCACTTCCAGACAACTTAGTACCTAGTTAGCTGCCTCTAGTTATACACACTAAGTTGGTTGCGCTCAATCTTAAGTGAAGTTTTCTATATTATGTTGGGTCGAAGAGACAAAATATTCTATAATTTCTAATTTCAAATCCCATTCTAAAACACTCAATATATTTTTCTTTTACAAACGCCATTTGTAAAGCACTTCAAAAAAAAAATCGAACCTAAAATTAAAAAGAAGGAATTTTATAAACGGTAAAGTGACGCATCTGAAGTGGCGTTAAGTACTTCAAAAATTAAAACTTTTATTAGAAAGAAAAATACTTATTTAAAAATGGTAAACAAACTTTATTTGTTTTCAGTTATATCATTTATATACAATTGGATTCAAAAGAAATTCAAAATGTATTCAAGTTCTAGGTTTTAAGTGTGTTCTTCCTGTGTGGTGTTGCTGTTCCAACTGACAATCGATATATAATTAAATTGCGGTGCAACAGCTACATTCTAAAGTATCTTGTAGATATGAATTACAATTTCACTGTACAATATAATAGGTAGATTCTTAAAATAATTTACATTTTTTTCTTAATAATGCAAACTTTTAAACGAATCTTTTAAATAGCTTTCCAATCCAACAAATTACAATATATATCCCCAATTTTTTACCGCAAGTGAAACAGGAATATATTTCTTATAAGTTAAAAGCCATTTGCCCAATTAAAATTTTTGTTTTTGTTTTGGAAGAAGAACAACAACAATATGATTTTGTTTTCAATTGGGTTAATTGATTGTTGAGTACATTATTTGGAAAAAAATATTTTGTTTTAGTTATGTTTTTAAAAGTCACTTAAATTATAAAACAAGATATTGCTTGTTGTTGTCTTGGAATTAGACACACTCTAAAGTGTCTTACTAAATATGAGTCTTCCGGAGAGCTGCAGTTTTTTAACTGAAAACAATGATATCAATTGCAGCTAATATAGATGTCACTTTTCATGGTCTGTTTACATTATTTTTTTTCTTTTGTTTAAAAATTAAAATTTTAACCTAATTTAAACTGCAAAAGGGAAAGTTTTTGTTTTTGTTTGTGGGTGTGAATGGGAGAAAAAAGGAACTAGAAAAAATAAATCCCGCATAACAATGTGTGGGTGATTTATTTCTTCTTATTGTTCTTAGTGTTTTTGGCATCGCTGTTGTTTTCAACCTTCTGCTTCTTCTTTGGGGGATGTGCCTCATCTTCTTCCTCCTCACCATCATCTTCTTCGTCTGTATCTTCATCTTCCATATCTACCACTTCAACATCATCCTTAAGATTCTGGCCAAGAATGTACACCGGTCCATTGCCCTTGATTAGTTTGAATGTCACTGATGTATCGTAGAATTCAACATCAGGATTGAGGGCACGAGTTTCACCGGCTTTCAATACCGCAATTGGGATTCTCAGTGAATCTTTTACTGTGAATACCTGGAATTAAATAATAGAAAGATCGGTTAAATGTATGTTTTTTTTAAAAGATTTATAAATAATTGTTTGGCATTGATTTGAATTGCATTGCTTATTTCTAATTCAAGTGGCGTGCAATTAACAAGTATGCAGTACATATTATATATGTTTACAGATATCACTGCTCACTCCATCCAGCGTAGGTACATAAGAATTACTATTTTTCCATGCCTACTATATCATATTTTACTATATACATACATATGAGTTATTTTTATTTATTCAAAACACTTTCGAAGGCGGGAAATACACCAGTGCTTATATAAATACATTATACAATTTAAATGATTGTATTTCTATTTAAACAATTTGATGTTTAACAAAAAATTAAAATAAATATATACATACATACATACATATATCTATGTAAATCCCCCGAACAATGAAATTTTTGCATTGTATTTTAAATTTATAATGACAAAAACACTTACTTGAACTAATTGGTCGTTGCTAACATTCTTTATAAAGAATTAGTTGATCGTTACAAAAACCATTAAATATCGAATAACTAAGTCTAGAATTATATAAAACATACATTTTTAAAGTACAAATTATGCCGATTATGGAACTGTATCTTTTCTCTTCATGACAAATAAGTTAAATGCTACCATTGAGCCACTTGCCACCATCAAGGAAAATAATAGAATGGCTTGAAAATCGATAATATAGTTTATTCAAATAATTGAATAATTGAAAATAATGTGAATGCGGATCCATTCGACTGCTCGAGAGCAAAATATTGCGCGTTAAATGATTTACATCCGAACGACATTCCCCCCGAAAAAATTTACCTTTTTTCTTTTCCCCTCTTATTAGATTCGGGGAAACAAAATTTTAGTGTACGAAAAAATTCCCTTTTTGGCAGCACTCAATTCGGGTGGAATGAAACTCAACAGGCCGTTAAAAAATTCACTTGTTTTTTGGAGGCGAACAGGAGCAAAACAAATATGACAATTTAAGTTTTTTATTTATTTTAAATCTATGTATATATGTATGTTATGTTATTTTTTTAGGAATCATTGCAAAGTGAAATGCCTCTTAGCAAAATGCAATAAAGAAGCAAGGAAAAGATATGTGCATTTTGAAAGCTGCTCATCCAGTGTTAGCTATGTGACTCAAGGGCAACCGCCCTTTGCAAAACGCAAACTACATACAAGTTTTACAATTGGTGGAACTACAAATTTTTAACTCCTTCGCACAGCTTGTTCTTCATTCTCTTGTTCTTCGTGCATTTATAACATTAATGATATGCGTTGCATATCTAAAATATTTTAGCTTCCTTTAATTATACATTATGTAAAAATATTTCCGTTCTTGATTTATTTTTTTTTATTTATTTCTGGTACCTACTTCATATAACGATTAACTCTGTTGTCATTTTGTCAAACACAAATATTACTAGGTTTGTTCATTTTCTGAACACAATAAATCAGGTGTTTTAAAAAAGAGGGTAACTACAACTTTAACTCCATTGCAAGTAATTTCCACAACTAACTGAAGCAGTACATTCAATTATAGCACTATTAAGGTTAACAGAGGAGGCGAAGGTGACATTTTATTCTCCGTTTTCTCCACCGTTCAGAAAAATGAACATGTCTATTTTTCGAACTGTCATTCCAGATTCGGGGTTTAATATTTATTATGAAAGTTTTTTTTTAATAATACAAATTCTATATACTACTGAAATACATCAGCCAAGTAGAAGACTTAGCACTATTATAATTGACTTGTTGAATTATTGATTCAAAATAGCTTTTAACGGTCAATTGACAAAGCTCTCACTAGTCAATTTTTGTGGACTAGAAACTTATAGGTCCGATCCTTCTCCTTCTGCCCAGAAATTCCAATGTATGTCTAACTTTGGACAACTGTCTAACTCCAAAAGCTTGTTTATAATCATTTTCCATCGACTGTCTACCCGAGACACTGCAATTGGTTGTCCCTAAAGTGGGTATGTTCAATGAACGAATAATTTGAAGTTTAAATGAATGAAATGTTCACTGAACGTATCCAAATGTTCAAGTAATTGACAGAGGTCAGGAGGTATTTGAGAACATATTAAGACAACTGTTGGAATGCGTTTATAAATAAGGAGATGTCCAACTATTTAGACAGTGGCTAGCTCTGGACAACTGTCCAAGATAGTTCTAAGGAAATATAATAAATACGACCGATAAACTTTTGCAACTCCCTCGTCAACTGGCTTACCATTTTTAAGCGAGTAGAGCGCCGATTGAGGCAAATGCAAATAGGAATACTCGCTCGTGTGCTCTCAGGGTATAATCACCATTTTCGTCACCATTCAAAATCGTTTGTTCGAGTCCGAGTTTAGTTTCCACAGTAAGTCTTTAGAATTAAAATTTAAAAAAAGGAAGATGACGCCACACCCTAATATTAATCAATTATGCGTAGAATAGGAAATCCTTGAAAAAAGTATGGCTCAAGCAAACATTTTATCATTTATTTTAACGACTGTGTTTCATCTGGTTTCTAAAGTTTTTTTTTTTTTTTATTGTCATACCAATAAATCTAACCATTTAATTTTATTTACTCCGGAATTCTAGATTAAAAAATTTATTAGAGTTAAATCTTAACTCTTTTATGTCGTCTGTCTGTTAATCAATAAATCAACATTCTTTTATTTTCATCTTCTTTTTTTCGGTATATTATAAATATCGTAAAAGCAGAAAAAAACTCTTCTTTTATAATGGATTAATTAATATACAAATAAAGCGAAGTAATTTTATTTGTTTCATCAATATTTACTTTGGGTTTGTTTCGTTTTTTGATAAAATCGAGTCAAAACAGGCATAACATGGCACTTTTAGTGCGGAAGAAGAAGAAGCCACTCAGGGCCATAATTGGTAATCATTCGTGATAAATTCTTGGCCGTGAAATCGGGCTCAATGCGATGCGAACTATCGTCAAATAAAAACATAATTTTTTCTTGCACTAATCTGCCTTTTTTGACGGATTTATACATTCGGAATGCAAATGCAGGCAAGATTATGATAATTGTGGCACCAAGAAATGATTACTATAGGAGGGGGTCTATCTCCCCCCGTTTGGGCGGGAGGGGCAATTTCATGAAAAAAGTACTAAAAATGGAAAATATATGTATATTAAAAAACAACGGTAATACCTTCAATAAAGTATTATACCTTTTTTTAAAGCCAATACTCTGTTCTATTAGCCAGTTTTTAAATCAAGTCAAATCTAAGCAGTTTTTGAAAAAACGAGTTTCAAACTCAAAATTTGGAAAAAAAAATGTTTAAAGTAAGATTTTTTCAATAATTTGAGATTTTATATTATTATTTTTCTTACAATTCGTTGCTCTTATTAATTCTTAATCAAAAACTGAAAACTAAATGATTTTATGTTTCTAGTTTTTGAGAAAATTGTAAATTTTCTCCTCCGCCCAAACGGGGGGAGATAGACCCCCCTCCCATAATAAAAAATGCTTTAATTAAAGTGTTCTACAAAAAACCGTTATCATTTTTTAGCGCCACAGTTATCACACTCTCCCCCAACCAATAAAATTTTATGGTAATTCTCCAAATGGTAAAAAAAAAACAGAACATAGTTGATATTAATGTAGATATGTACATAAATAAACATTTATTTGGATAAATGCTGCGTAATTGAATCAGCTGTTCGTTAAACGTCAAATATTAAACGTCTAATTCTAAAAGTCACAATGACGTTTGTATAAGTTTATCCAAATGAATTTGTATAAATTTCCGCAACAAATTCCTTTGATAATTTTATCCAATTTGCGTAAACCATTTCCCATACAAAATTTGACAGTTCATTTACCAAAAGATAGATTTATCCAAAAGATAAACTTATCTAGTGTTTTACGACGTTGCATGAATCCCCCTATTATTTCTTTAGTCTGGATCAGTGTTGACGCTGAAAAATTTCAAAAGGGGTTCCTAAAAGGGGCCTCTACAAATAATATTAAAGCAAAAAAAAAGCAAACATGCTCATATTTTTATTTTATTTTTTTTTTTAAACAAAAACAAACAAACCATGTGGGGCAACGGTAAAATTCTTAATCTTTTCGAAATAAAAAAAGTAAGAAAATAGTGTTCTCTCTTTTTTCTGTCAAATTTTTGAGTTTTGGATCTGGATGGTTTAAATGGTTGTGTTTTTCTCGACGAAAATAAAAGGGCAACGTTCAGTATTTAATTTAATTTTCTATATATATTATTATTGATTTTTGAATCTTTTTCGCTCAATAAAGAATAAAATCTTACATAAACAGAAAAGGGGGCCATTTTGATCATTTTTGAAACGCTGGTCTGGATCCCTTTGCCACTCGTACACACCGATGTTAACAAATGAGGTGTCAAACGAAGCGGGATTTATCTGCTTATTTGACAATTTATATTATATTTTATTTTTAAAATGTTAATAATTTGTTCAAAAACTACATTTGTATTCCAATAAAAATGAACTCTTAAATGAACACTTCCCTGTTCCAATTGGTAATACTTTTGTGACATGGTATGGTCGGTTCAATCTATTGGGTTCGTTCATTTTAAAATAATTTGAGCCTGTTTTATTTTTATGTATCTATCACATTCATGAGGCACCCTTTAGAATGGTTTCAGTTCGGATGTGAACGTTAATATACATATTGATTGGTTTTAATTTTATATAGATCAGTCTTTAGGAACAAGATTTCAAATTATCCAGTTTTATTATGGCTCACAAACACGCTCGGAAAATCTGGTTCATTAGAAATATTGCACGCGATAAAACAAGTTTAGTAGCAAATTCGATCAATAACGTGACAGTTTGTTGTATTTTTTGCTGTCAGAAATGGCATCTAATATTGAATATTCTTTGCATTGCTCTACGGCTATTAACAAAGTTTATAAAAACGACGAACTAAAGAAAACTACTTATTCAAACTTACTTAAGCCATTGTTATGTTCTTCAAGCAATAGTGGTGTCAAATTTCTTTGTGTGTAATATGCTTGAGAGTATCGTGATAAATTTGTATTTGTAATTTATTTTTTACTACTGAAATAAATTTTTGTGTTGGTTGGAAATTTGACCAATTGCCTTAGAGTAAGAAGATTTAACAACCGTAGTAATCCGGTTACTCGGTTAGGCTAGTTGTGTTGCGTACGCTCTTAAATGAATTTTATTTTTCTGTGAAAAAAAAAAAAAAACTTTTATTTATGGATAGCTTATTCCAAATAATCCTACTGTGACCCCTTGGCAAAGTTTAAAGAAAAAATTTATTTGTTTTACTACCTCAAATGAAAACAATTCAAAAGGTTGAAAAAGACTTGTAAAATGGTGATGCCGTCAGACAGATACGCCAGATACGATACAGAGAAAAATATGCCGGAAAATCGAGTTTAAGTGAAATAAAAATGGAACCCAGTGTATCTACTAATGGGCAGACTGAAATGGTTACGAATCGAGTCGCTCAACAACAACATTTTTACTCCTAATTATCTAGTTACCTCCAAGCTACTAGTTATTAGAAACTTAATTTAGAGCTAAAAGCTTGCATAAATGGAATATGGAAATGCTTTAGGTCATGCCTATGCCTATGCCAATGCCTGTCCTACTTACCACAACTCACACAGCGAAAAATATGACAGCTAATTCATCAGCTACACGATACTTGCAAATAAAAATACACTATGAGACAAAAACGAGTTTTAATTAAATTTTAAAACATTTGGTAGATCAAAGATACGTAATTTTGAGGTTAAATACCTTTTAAATAATTAAAGTACTTAATAAAATCGTTTATAAGTCCATAAGTCTTTTAATCGATTTGTCATTAAAAAAATAAAATAACAAAAGTGTCTCAGTGTAGCCTTGCCAAGTCAGCAATTTTTCAATAATTTTCAGGTTGCTATAATTTATAAATTTTAAATCTGTGGTCGTTGGGAGAACAAGCAGGATAACTCCAAAAATACATTTTTGCAACAAATTCCTTTGAACCTTGCTCCTTACGAGAAGATTGTTTCAAATGGTCCAAGAATAAGCGTGCTTTGAAATTCTAGAAGCGGCGATTGGGAACACACATCCGCACCAAGAGGAAGCGTATAGAGCACTTCTCGACACCGCAGAATGTTGTCATTTCGCACAGCGGTATATCTTGTGCTACATAAAGAAATCGAAAATTTGAGGTTTTTCCTGAAAAATTTTGCAGGGGCTTGAAGTGCATACAAAGGAAAACATTGAATATTTAGGATTTTCCATTTAGTGGGCGTGCTAACCACGCACTTCTCCAGAACCAATATATCAATTATATGGGGCACTTTCGATTGCTGTAGAATGATCAAATTTTGGCAGAGCGGTAGGGCTAGAAGTGCATTGCCCCTGACAAATTTTCAAAAATATCTCTGGTCATGACAAAGAGCGTCTCATCTGTTGACAGTTAAGCCTAGTACGCTGCTGATGCGAAACGAAATTTTTCGTTGGTCTCCAACACGACAGCGAAATGCTTGCGAAAACGACAACGAAAAATTACCCACTCAAAGTGTCACCAAGACACCAATTGCAATAACACAAAGCATAAAAATCACAGAGAGGCACGCTGATGTGAAAGAAACAATATATACAAACACGAATACAACTCAAATGCCACTTTTCCGCACACAATAAATGATCGGACGATCAATTCTGTGCGTACTGCAATACGAAAACCAGAACGAAATTTTTCGTTTATGATTTCATTGTGTCGTTTTTGTATGGGATTTTTCGTTTCGCATCAGCAGCGTTCTAGGCTTTATGGTTAATAATTGTACGTCACAAGGCCCTCCTAAAATACTAATAATAAATTGTCATTGATTATTATCATTGAATACTATTTCTTACTACGTACTTCCAAATGCCAACCAAAATCAAATTGTCGGACAAATTCATTGGCCAACAGCATAAGAAACCTTATTGTAAGAACAATCAGGAAGGAAAATAAATTAAATAGGGCATTCCAAAAAACCAAATTATTTAACGATAAGAAAACAGGGGAAATTATAAAAAAAAATAATATGAATTAAATAGACATGTACATATATTGTACAATACATAATCGTTGATATGTTTCTGACCTTCCTCTTTGAGTTCACAGAGATAGTAGAGCCTGAACAAAATGAAGACTGACACATGACCAATGCACGTCATAATTATTATATTGGTATGATAAGAGTGTTATTAAACTTTTTTTTTTTTGTAAATTGGACATTGTTGATTGTAAACTGGCGCAACTTAATACACCTCACTTTGTAGGAGACAAAAGAAGATTGAATTTATGTTAATCTTTAGAAAAAATATCAAAATGACAAAAGCGCATATTTGACCGACCTTAGCTTGTCGGACTGAGTTTGTTCTAAACCTATCGTAACCGTCCAGATAAAACCTTGCCTTGTTCAATATATAGATTTGAAATGAGGCTGCGATAAAACTCGTCAAACATTTGTATTTACTGCTCAAAACGTCGTTTTACTTTATGAATAGTAAATTATTTTCTATACTTCAGTTTTCTGCTTCGTCGTAAATATAAATTATATGAATTTAGACCGCTATCGAAATATTAAACATACTTTCCATCTATCGGAGGAAATAGTCGTGCGTTGAACTCAATACACTTCAATTTATTTTACACACATAGATTCCCCAATTGGTATTGTCATACGGGAATTAGCTGTGTTCCCAATATTTATCGAAGTTAATCTGGTTTAAATGTCAAATTTGAAGAGTGGGGATGAAATGCTCTCAAAGAGAAAGAAAACTGTCAAAATGTCTAGAACGGTTTTCGCACCATTTCGGACAACTTTTTAAACGTCAAAAAATATGCTCGACTAGAGTTGCCGTAGATTAATGATACATTTTTTCAAGATTTTCAAGACTCACAACCAAAAAAAATTAAATGTTAACAAAAAATAAACGTACCTGCTTATATCAAGTTATTAATATAAAAACAAAAAAAAAATCTTTAATTATGTATTAAATTATGAAGCTTAAGCGTATTTTTCTTCAAAAAGCACTATATATGTATTATAAAAGAAATACTCAATTTTCAAATTTAAATTTTAACACTTGGTCGGCATTGATATTTTGATGCAACTTACAAATTCTGTCATCTGATAGATGTCAACAAGGTATTTGACATTCAGCCAGAAGAAATTCTTCGGACTAAAACTGGCAAGAAGGGAAATGTTTTACTCTCTCGCACACGCTCTCTTTTGTAAGAAATAGCACAATTTTTAAAGTGTGAAACGACTTCGCACTAAATCTGGCTGTCTGAAACTACTTCTGGAACAGGGCTTTGGGTTCATTCGAAGTGCAATCATCATCATATACATATGCACATATATTATTTCTATAGACTGGATCTCTTTTCCTTTTACTACAATGATTTTGACAAATGAGGTGTCAAACGAAGCGGAATCAACTGCTGATTTGATGAATTATAATTGTTTTAAAATTTTAATAGTTTGTACAAAAATGTGTTTTGGAAATATTTGTTAAATATTATTCCAATAAAAATTAACCTTAAATGAACACCGCTTACCAACTGCTTATATTTTGGCATGTGACATTAAGTCGGTTCAATTTATTAGGTCTCTTGTTTTTTTGATATTAAATGACAGTGCGTCTTTTATTTTTATGTTTCTCGCACGAATACGCTAGAGTAAGACAGTATTTATACTTAGAGGTCTTCAAACGTATCGACGATTATCTACTGCTGATTTTGGGATAAGTGATCGGTTGAAAGAGGCAGTCCGAATAAAGTATGTGCTTTGTATTTTTGTGACTTGATTAAATTCGTTTTCAGACTCAAGAGATAAGATGAACCTACCTACTTGGCACCGAAGACATTACTGATAAAAACATATATAAAATCGTAAAAAAGTAAAAGTTCTCAAGATTTCCACACCTTACATACCTACTAATCGACAAAATATAATGTAATAAATTTTGATTTTATCATTTTCTGATCAATCTACAATTTTGTTTATTACCAACTTTCGATTGATTACTCCTAGAACCATGAACTATAGTAAACTAATAATTCTTCTCCTCGCAATATATTTACTGATTATTATTAATAGTTTGCTAATAAATTAAATATATATTGAGCTGTTCCAAATTAAATTCTCTTAAAAAACAATTGTTATTTGTATTAACAATCACCGTCTACTTTTTACCTTGAGTTTTGATTATAATTCTTTAATTATTGTTCACACTCAAAACACTGTATTATTATCGGGTTTACTCTTCTTTTTAGCAATCGAGAGCTTATAAAAGAATAAAAGTATTTTGTGTACCTACTACATATCATAATCGGAAAAGTAAGCAAATTTTGCGGAAAGAACAAATAATTACCACATTAGTTAGTGTTTTACTGATGTGCGAGCGTGAATAAAATCATTTTAAAGTGAACAACCGACATGGCAAGATCGTAGAACTGAACCTTAAACAAAAAAAAAAAAAAAACGTTTTGCTGACATTAGAGTTAAAAAGAAATATATTAAAATGACAACTGAATCATCAGGTGTGTGTGTGTTTTGAGAAAAGAAACAAACTATTTTGTTTTATTAAATTATTGTTATTTTATCCTCAATAAAAAAATAAAATTAACAGGGGTGAAAACTGCTTAAGCCGATAAATAAATATAATGTATGTAATTCAAATCCTAAAAATCCCAGTGCGACATTGGCAAAATATTTCTAACTTAATAACCGACCATCGATCGGGTGCTTCTGCCATCACGTTATTACATAGATATGTGTGTAATTATTATTTAATAAAATACTTGTTTTACTTGACTTTCGCAAAATAATAAAGTGCTTGAATTAGATGGCGGGAAAACAACATTTGAGTTAATCAATGTATTTTTATCGCTTAAAATGTTAACACCGACTCGTTGTACACATTGCTGAAAATTACATTTATTTTTATTTTAATGAAAAATTGGTTCAGTGTCCGTGGTGGTGATATAAAATTGCTATCTAAAAAGCAATAAAATGCAAACTGGCACATATAAAAGTTTCTTCCTACAGTGCAATAAAGGCTTGTCAACGTTTGTCCATACAAAAAAAAAACTCTAACAGTGTTGCTGTGAAATCAATATTTATAATAAGAATAAACAATCAAAACGGGTTTTTTTTTAAAATAAGTTTGAATTCTTTCCCTTCAATCTGTTTCTGCCCTTTATATTCATTCTGCCAGTTTAAAATAATCCCATCGTTCTTTCGTCAACAATGTGTACAACAACGCTAATTACACTAAAATTAATGTTTTTTTAAGAGATACGATAAATTAAAATTAAAAATACTAACTCACTCGTGCAATTAATTCATAGAGATTTATCTCTTGAGAAGATCCGTTTGAAAAGTTATTAATCACATTCGCATTATTTAAATAGTTAGAAAAAACGTTCACTTAAAAACTGAATTTAATATTATTCATTTAAGTTTTTTTTTTTAATATTGAAAATATCAAAACAATTTTGCTGTGCAATTTTACTAAAACTACCTAAAACGTATGTCCATAATATGTTTGTAAATATTGGGGTGTTTTTTTTTGCAAGCCTGGGGGAATTGGACGAAAAAAACAACCACGGAGAATTAGCGACACCATCACAAAAACAAAATGGAGTTTTCATACAAACTTTCGATAACAATTATATAATTTTCTGTGCGCTTAAGTTAAGCCCGGAAAATTCTCTGCGTTTAGCATAGCCTGTAGGGCACTACTTGTTGCATTTAACATGGTGATTGTTTAGCACAGACGTCGTTTTTTCGTCACAATTACCCGCCGGGCTTGCAAAAAAACACGCTTATTATGTCTGTGAATTTGCACGTGAAAAGGTTAAGGTAAGTTACGTACAGACATAATTAATTTGTATGTTTTGGAGTAAACGAAAAATGTTAATACAAAAACAATGATGTGCAAATTGAACAGTTTGAAGTCTTAAATCATATCTGTATGTACATTACATCACAGGAACAAGTGAGATGTAAGGGAATCGTCAAAGCTTAAAGCTTTTTTTTCATAAAATAATATCTGCATCAATTCTTATACACATAATAATCTTTTCTTTCCTCCTTTTATGTATAATTTTTTAACCAGCCAATCTCTATAAAGAGGACCTGCCAGATATCTGTGAAATATTAAAAAATAAATCCAAAAAACTTGCTCGAAAACAAACTTTATTCAACACATTTCCAATTTTACAATGGCTTCCGAAATATAAAACAAAATTTATTCTTCAAGACTTTGTTGCTGGCCTAACAGTTGGTCTAACAACAATACCACAAGCAATTGCATATGGAGTTGTGGCAGGTTTGCCCCCACAATATGGATTGTATTCGGCGTTTATGGGATGTTTTATTTACATTTTTTTTGGAACATGTAAAGACGTAACAGTGGGTATGAAAATGAAAATGAAAAAAAAAAAAAATAAACCTATATATTAACAAGAATAATTTTTTCTAGGACCAACTGCTATAATGGCTCTTATGGTCCAACAACATGCCACTGATAGTCCAGATTTTGTGATTTTAGCCTGCTTTATATCGGGATGCGTTATCCTTTTGATGGGCTTATTGAATATGGGCTTTCTTATTCAGTTTATATCGATGCCAGTAACAATTGGATTTAGTACAGCAGCAGCAATAACTATTGGAAGCGGTCAAGTTAACAACTTATTTGGAATCAAAAGTATAAAACACAGAAGAAAACCAATTTCATTTTTTTTTATCATTTCTACTGTTTATATAATATAGGTCCCTCCAATGCTTTCGTGGATTCTTGGCAGAATTTTTTTTCCAACATTTCGCACGCACGCTGGACTGACAGTTTGCTTGGAGTAGGAACTCTTATCTTGCTTTTGTGCATGAGGGTAAATTATTTTGAAATGAAAATGTATATTTTTTCAATTAATTTTCTATGTTCTTTAGAAAGTGAAAGATATCAAAAGTCTCAATAAGATGTTAACCAAATACGTTTCACTATCTCGAAATGCGTTGGCTGTTGTTGTAGGAGCCATATTGGCCTACTGTCTGACACATGATGATTACACACCATTTAAGTTGTCCGGAAAAATTACTCCTGGAGTGCCGCCATTTCAATTACCACCATTTAGCACAACCGTTAATGGTACATCATATTCTTTAACAGAAATGATAACAGAATTGGGGTCATCACTTGCGTCCATTCCATTGATTGCTATTTTGGAGAGCATTGCTATCGCAAAGACATTTAGTAAGTTACATTACGAATAAATGATCTATGGGGTTAAAATAAAATTAAATTGTTTCATCTCAGGTAAAGGAAAAACAATTGATGCTTCCCAGGAAATGATTGCTCTTGGATTGTGCAATATTATGGGATCTTTTGTTTCATCAATGCCAACGACTGGATCTTTTACAAGAACAGCAATTAATAATGCATCCGGAGTGAAAACAACTCTTGGAGGTGCAATCACTGGTGGTTTGGTCCTTATGGCACTCGCATTCCTCACAACAACATTTTACTATATTCCTAAAACAACTCTAGCTGCTATTATAATCGCAGCTATGATATTCATGGTCGAAGTTAAAAAGATCTACGAACTTTGGAAGGCCAAAAGTAAGTTGTAGTTGACATTGCAACGCTGATTGAATATTTAATTGAGTTTCTGTTGTTTTATTTTTATTTTTAACAGAATCCGATTTCATACCATTCTTGATGACTTTGCTTTGTTGTTTATTTTGGAGTCTTGAATATGGAATATTGTGTGGTGTTGCCTTGAATCTTGTATTTGTTTTGTATGCAAGTGCAAGACCAAAAATTACTATTTCTATTCAAAAGGTAAGAAATAAAATTCAATAAATCAAATAACTAAATCTATGTTTCTAGATAAGCGGCATTGAAGTGGGTGTTGTCAATGTTCTTTCAAGTCTCAAGTATTCATCGGCTGAGTACTTACGATCAAAAGTGATAAAATTTGTTAATGAACAATTTGGTCGTGTGTCAGTTGTTATAATTTGTGGACAGGAAATTTTCTCGATTGATTCAACAGTAGCTATGGTAAGATAAACTTGGCATTCACTCGTTTTTTATTCAAAATATTTTAATATTTTATTTTGATTTTTGTTTAGAATATTCTTTCTATGAAAGAAGACTTATCAATGATTGGTTGTGAATTAATATGTTGGAAATGGAATTACAGTGCAGCAGGTGTTATTTGCCGTTTGAATTCGGAAGCTCAAAGTATGTTTAAGTTTGCCGAATCAAAAGAAGATGTCATTGTTGATCACTTGAGGTCACAGAACAGTATTAGCGCAGAGACAGCAAGCAATCAAATTCCTTAAAATTTTGTTTTAATAAAAAGACTGTTAATATTTGATGGATGTATTTTATTTGTTTTATAAAAAATTCTAATTCAATCAATTCCAGGCCTCTGTCATTTAGGTTGAACAATTGGAGGAATTTTTACATTTTACCACGTCCGGAGGATAAATCGACATTCGTATGAAGTAAATTTAATTTAAAATTTATAATGTCATAAAATAAAAGCATTTCAATATACATACATATTGTACAGATCTCGAATCACACGTTTTAAATTAAAATCTCGCATTTGCACACTTTTGTTACTCATTTATTGCTTACAAAATTTATTACTAGTTTACCGATTGACGATAGCACGTTTTTAGACCATAAACCTTTAAATATGTGTTAGGTATAAATAAAGTTATCTTTATTGTTTCTAAAATTATTTTATCAAGGGATATTTTCATGATGTTACTCTAGTATAAAATGTAAAAGATGTTGAAAGTTTTGAGTCAAGATAAGTAAACAAATTGCTAATATTTAACAACATATGCGCGTATTATGCGAAGTATTATTTTATACACGCATAATATAATGTATACATTTTTAAAATTTAAATAAAATTAATAAGATTAAAGTGTGACTAGAAACATTCTTTATTAAAAAAGATTGTTTAGTAAGGTCAGGGATCAGCCCTTCTAGGTTAGGTTGTGGAGAAGTTCATAAACTTCCTCTTAAAAAACAGATGTATTACTACTATAGACAACGAAAATTGGTAGACCCTTCCCAAAATACAAGTCTGTAGTCAACATCCACTGTTATCTTGGTTCTTTAGGGGAAATTATTTTCCGCCGACCAGAGGGTCTAAAAAATGAGAACACCAATAACATCTAGTCCTACGTTAATAATGGCCGATAGTACTAAAGGCAGGTTGTCGGCTATAGAACAAGCCTTAAGATATATAATTGTACAAAGTATAATAATAATATGTACATACTGGGGGAATTTTTGTTGGACTCACTGCTTTCATATTATGTATATGCAAATGCAAAGCCAAATTATGTCTTAATTTAATGGCGAAATTTCCTTAACAAAGTATAACCCGTCCGCTCTAAGTAAGCAGTCCTATCTTACATACAAGATCAATGGTTCAAATCTAGGTCTAGGAGTAACACGCACAGCGATACATTTTTGATGAAAATTTATTTCATTATAAAGTTTGGACTTTGGAATGGCCGCCACGACTTGCTTGCTGCGAGCATGCGATTCTTTTGAGGTAATTTTTAACCAATTTTTCGCACATTTCGGGCGGTATCTCGGAAATAACTTGAGTAATGTTGAGTTTTAATGCATCTAGAGTTCGGGGATTATTGGCGTAAACACGGTCATTTGCGTAGCCCCACGAAAAAAAAAAATCTAACGGTGTCAAATCGCATGATCTTGGTGGCCAATTGACGTCGCCAAAACGTGAAATTACGCGATCAGGAAACTTCTCACGCAATAAAGCCATAATTGGTCGTTTTTTGTGGCTTGTTGCCCCGTCTTGTTGGAACCACATATCGGCCAAGTCCTGATCTCGCCGGCCAAAAAAAATCATTCGACAATATCGCTCCGAATTGACTGTAACCATCTGCCCATTGTCATCTTCGAAGCAATACGGACCAAACGCACACCAAACAGTCACTTTGATGATGCACAACCCTTACGAAATCAGTAAATGCCAGCGCTACCAACTTGAAACCACGAAATGAATGACCCGTTACATTCAGCAAAACAAAAGATATTTGATGCTGCCGTTGCATATGCGTATGAATGAGTTTGAGGCAATAGAAAAGTTTCAAAGGTGCTTTTTAAAGAAACTGTTCAATCTTCCAATGAAAACCCCAAACTATGCCCTGTACCTTAAAACGGGTCTAGTTAAAATTTCCTGTATTTACTACGTGTACAACTTGCTTAGATTTTGCCCTCTCATTTCAAGTAATTATTATAAAAACAAACTAAAATTATTTAAAACAACATTTATACATTAAATATGTTACATCATATAGTTTCCCTAATTCCAGAAGCGTGCATCCAAAAATAAATTAGTTGGTTCATAATTAATCTCATCTAGTAGAAAATTCGAAAACGATAAATGTACACAAACACATATAATGTTTTTATGTTACATTCATGCTTTTGGAATGAGGAGAATATTTTGAAGTTTTAATTAAAAAAAAAAACCCATTAATTAAAATCCTTTATTATCAATAAATTTAATAATAAATAATATTAATTCTTATTATCTTTCAGATTAAAAATAGTCTGCCATCATAATTATTTGTATATATTATGTATATGGCGTCAATAAAATTTTATCTATTTTGTTTTTTTATTTGTTCATTAAGAAGCACTTCTTAAAAATTAAATTCAGTAAGTAAATACAGTGGTGTAAAAAAAATGTCGGAATATTTATTTTAATCAAGTACATATTATGTAAATATGTATACATATATATGTAAAAGGTAAATTTATGTTTTGCTTGCGAAAAAACTGACAGGATTTTTTGTTTTAAATCTAACGGTTAAAATTTTCTCCTCTATTTTTGATTATTGTCGAAAATAAACGCTATCAAACCGACTCTGGTCGAGCTGCCCGTGCGTAGTTTAATGGAATCCACGCTTTTAAGGTAAACGTTATACTAAGAACAAATCTAAAATCTTTTTTTCGCAGCACTGCATATATTAACAAATTGCTATAAATGGTATGAACAATAATTAACAGGCTTAGATTTTAACTCTCACATCGATAAGATTCGTCGAAAAGTTGAAAAATGGAAAAATCATACTTTTTGTTCCAATTTTCATGGTTTCTCTACGAATTTTATCGATGTGAGGGTGATTTGGCCTGCGAGATCTTAGCAACTCATAAGTGTGATGCCATTTAAAAAGTCAGCAATCGGCCATAAGACTAACAGGCTTATTCTGCTATCCGATCCGAACGAATTTTTCGATTCACATGAATTGTTCAATTAATTTGTCAGTCAGTTATTCTTTAAACTCTTCAATGTTTCCAGTTCAAAGCTCTACCAATAATTATTTTTGAAGTTCTCGAGGGAATCTGATTGTTAAAATTTTATTTTTATCGCAATGTATATGCTTTTTGCAACATTGGTTTTCCTCCGACGGATAGCACGATAGTACGAAAATTGACGTGAACGTTTAGCAGAATAGAAGCCAAGCGCGCAAATGCAACTTTTAGTTTTGAAAGAGTTTGATTTTGAGTTCTATAAGCATATATGTAAGATATTGCGTGCACATGAATGTGCGTGTGTTATACATTAACCTTCTATATCAGAGTTATTTGTAGTGCTTTGAACTAAGAATAGTCTTATGGACACCTGTTTTCAATTGGTATCATCCTGCCGGATGTTGTTTTGGATCAATGTAAGTGCAATACTTAATTTATTTTAGCCTACTTTGAAACGCGTAAAAAAACATCCCAAGGTAAGCTTGGGTTTCACCATCGGTGGAATGATTGAATTGTTTAAATGAATAAGCAGCTGCAAAATATTTTTTTCTTAAATTAGAAAAAGTAAAAAAGTATGTATGTATGAATGATACAAATTATTTTATTTTGAATACATAAATGAAGGAAGCGGCTTTGATTATTAGTCTCCGAGAGTGGTTATGTTGGGACTTTCTTTGAGAAAGTCGAACATAAAAAAAATGTAATGAAGGTACCATTCATTACGACTTTAAAATGTTTAAAATTTCTTAACGGCTTAAAAAATTTGTAATGTAGGTGCCGTTATTTTCGGTCCAAAATAAAATCAAAAACTTTGTTCCGCATAAAAAATAAAATTCGCGGCTGGGTCGCAGAAACTTGCTCTTATGTGCGACCATGGTACACTTTAGACCGACAAATTGTTAAAAAAATAAAAAAAAACAATATATAATTAGAAAGAAATTGATTAAACAACTTCTGAAACTGTTTTGACACAAACGCAATGTACATTGTACACCACCTGATTTCGTACACAAATCTCAATATATGAGAAAAAAAAAATTAAAAATCATTCCAGCGGTTTTTTTTTAAATTAATTTTTTATACATATATAAAATTATAAAAACAATTTTAAGAAAAAAAAATTGGTACGCCATTTTTTAGCCTTTATGTGGAGTTGAAAAATTTAATTTTGAAAAAAATTATTTACTCATTTTCGAAATATCGAATTTTCCATAAATTATTTTGAAATTGTTATTAAAATTCCAATTTTTTTTTTTTTAATTTTGATACGCAATAACTTATCAGATGGCTTAGTGTAAAAAATTTCATTGAGATCGGTTCAACAGACAATGAAATAGTGGAAAACAAAAAAAATGGTTCTATGAGAGATACCATTTATAACCATCTTCTGAATTTTTTTTTAAATGGTGACGTTTTTGTAAAAAAAAATTCCTGAATTTTGTTTTTGAAAAAAAAATAAGATAATTTGGTAAAAAAAATGTACGGCATGTACCCTTATTTTTGGTTAAAAAAAAATAGAATGAAAAAACGTGTGGGGAAATGTCCAAAAACCGCTAGGTACCAAGTTTAAAGAAATTGACCCACCTGTTTAAGCTGCAGCCAAAACGACAGAACAGACATCATCGTAATGTCAAGTTTGATCAAAACGTCGAGTTCGATTTTTTACGAGTCCATAACTTGCCATGAGTACCTATATATAGGTAAAGAAAGCTCAAAGCCGTATAGGCGTTCACCTAGAAAACCATGGACAACTGTATTTAGCCTGCTCGTGTTTTCAAGTAAATGATAGTAAAACAAAAAATGTGGTTTATCGAAAATGAATTAGCTAATTTTGAATTATTTATTAACTTTGTTAATATCTTTGTATACCCTATTCTATTTCTTTTGCAAAAAAAAAAAAATTATAAAAAAGAAATTACAAAAATGTTTTTCTTATTAATATTTTTCAAAAATATTCGATGCAAGGCAAGCACGGTTTCCTAGTTTTTATCATAAATTGGTTCGTATTCAATCAATAAAACAAAATAATAAAAAAAAATAAATTCAACCTTTTTCATGACCGCAGCATTTAAACTACTAATTTTTTTGTGGGGTTCTGGAACACTACAACAATCGGCTGAGTTAAATGAAAAATGTTGCCTACTTAGAGGAGTTTAATTTTATTTCAATATCAGCTTGTGAACTTTTATTGTTGTAAATTTTACAAACCAAATTAATTAACAAAAATGAAAAGCTGTCTTGATCTTTTTTGTTTAATAATGAGGATGAACACTCACTCAAGAAAGACACTCCAAAATTCAAATTACGATCAATAAGCCCATGATACGATAATGCTTTCTGCTTCTTAAGGGTATTTCAGACTAAATATGTCCATACTTAATATAAGAAATCTTTTACGCGTTCTTTTTTTTAATGAAATGGAAGCAACCTAAACACTGTGCAGGGTTTTCGCTATTCCTTAACTTGCCACTGCTCTCCGTTTTACGGCAGAAGGAAGTGATTCGAATAGGAATGTAAATGACTGAATGAAACTGTTTCAGAAGTATTAAATGTGGCAATAGTACTGAACAATTGCAGAGCAAAATTCTACAATAATACTCGAATTGGAAAATCATAACATTCTTAATCTATAGATAATGTTCCCTGTCACATTACATATTACAAAAAATTATTTAATTAAAATTAAATGTAAAGGTAAACATTAAAATTTGTTAGTTACAGCTGTGTATTTCGGGTGTGTTAACATTATTTTTTCTTCAAAAAGCTAAATTAATTGCACTGAAATGTATCATAGGAAGAACCAAGTCAACATTCTTTCGATACATTTAGATTGGGAAAAAATTGATTCTCAGCAATCTCAGAAATATGAACGAAATTCCTCACTTGTCATAAAGCAGAAAGTGATATTTTTTTTATTCGCTTTCTCAATTATTTTTTGTCACAGTTGATCAATTTATGAAGACGTTCTACTTCTGCTAAGTGAAGCTGTCTCAGTGAGATCTCAGAAATGTGAACAAAAAACGTCCTGAAAGCTGTAGTTATGCTCTTTTGCAAAGCCATCTTGTTTTCCAAAGAAAACAGCGGTAACGAAAAGAAGCTTTGCGATAAGTTAGAATAGACAAGTTTGGTTAAAGGAAAGACAAAAATATCTTTGTTTTTACTCCCAAATATATCAATTGCATTCATTTATAGAACTCTTGAACTACGATAGCGCATAGTATGAGTAACTTGATTTTGCGTCTGGCCTTTTCGATTTCGTGTTCTCTTCTTTTCAGATCTGCGTTCTAAAGGGTTCATAAGTTTCCTTCTGGATGATCTACCTTAAAGATCTGTTGTGCACTAGTCATATCATATAGGCATAATAAGAAAACGGTGATTGATTTACACTGTAGCAACCAAATTTAATATCTTCTAATCTTGATCTTTTCAACAAAAGCATACGGAATGTAGGTAAGTTTCTATTTCAATTATACGACTAAATACACCAAGTTTAAAAACACCTGCCATTGACCTTGAGTCTAATCTCGACAGAAGTACACAAACCAATAACATTAAAATGCATCCGAGCAATTGCGCCACTTTAACTTTTCTTTTTAATTAATATCGCAATGTATTTATTATGCATTTTAGTATGTCCAATCGATAAAGAACGAAAAAACATACCCATATTTCGTTTGTTTTGATGCCACAAGCACAAATGCATTTTGAAAGCGATAAGTCAGAAACACGAAAATATTACATATACAAAAATTTTTTAACTGAAATTTTCAATTTCTTACCTCAACAACGTTGTACTCGTCTTCTTTCGCCTCGGCGCCAAGTAAAATTTGTTTGATAATCAGCTTTTGTCCTCTAGGGAAGTCTTCGTCATTAGAGATGACATCCCATTCGACTGTGCTGTCCTGTCCGGATAGAGTTACTCCTACAAATTATCAAATTATTATTTATTGATAAATTCGTTACTAAAACTCAAAATTTTTGAAAAATAAATATTATGGCACGCATAGAATATCCAGGCAATGAACAAGAGGAAAAATAATCGACGCCATTTTTCGTTTAATAAAATATATAAAATTTATTTTGTGATTCAATAAAATAAATGCACAAACCAACACAAGATTTAATGAACTTTAATATTTACCATAAAATGATTCCTCAGCCATTATGATTGTGTTGAAATTTAAGGATTCTAAACTTTAATTCTCACGATGAAAAATCAAATATGAAACTCTTCGGATACTTGGTATAGAAGAAAAGCCGCCAAGCCGGTAAAGGTGCAAAAAAAATTGTGGATGAACCGATGAATTTTTTCAGCGATCGAGTTGTCAAATTTTGAAAACAAAAAAAAAATGGTGGAGCTTGCAGCGAATTCGAACTGATTAAGGTGAGATTACATTTTTGTAAAGTTAGCATGCCGTCGTCATTCGTAATAAATTCTTAGCTGTAAACAGAATAAACAAAAACGAAAAAAAAATAATATAAAGAAGGAAAGCTATGTATTTGAATCAGAATTTGGCAAAATTATATCGATGAAATAAAGTGAGGTATCAATGGAAACGCGCGGTAATAGGGTAAACTAAAAACGTGGAAACTTCTGTAGCACATTACGTTGTGTTGTTCTTGTGACTTTTGTCATAAAAGATAGTATATGAATTATAAATATATATTTATATACATAATAAACAAATAAGTAAACAAATTTTAGTTCTGTTTGCCAACATATTTCGTTTTCGAAGTTTCATAAAAAAAATTTATAAAAGATCGAACTTCTGAATATCATTTTTTATAAAAAATCTTTTATGATTTATAACAGAAAATTCATAGCATGTGGCAGAATAGGCTTAATCTTTCTATTTCTGTTTTTATACATCTATGTTTGAGTTTTCAATTTCGTGCCGACTTCAGTCTGTCGTTAATAAAATCTTGTTGGAACACTTCTTGTCCATCCTTTTAAAAGACGAAATCGTGTTTTATTTCGAGTAGAGTTGTACTTTCAGCTTTTAACAATAAAAATTATCTATATATATATGGGAAATGAAGTAATATGCAATCGAATTTGGAAGTTTTCAATGGAATTGACTTTAATGTATATTAAATATTTCAATCCAAATTCCATCTAAAAGCTCTAAACGCCTATTATCATGCTCGCCAGCGCCATCGCGTCGGTTTGTGCAGAGCCTAAAATAAATTACCATAATCCACAAGTTGAATGAATGCGCAGCTTTAATCACAGCGAATTCATAAATTAGCTTCAAGCCGCCAGCTGCCATCCATAACCTGTTCTTTCATCCTGCTCTCTTGCTATTTTTCTTTCATTTCATTCAATAAATTCACTTTTGTAAAGTGTCATTTTTGCGGTAAAACTTCCTTACCTCTTGTTTTTTCGCTACCATTGCTTTCGTCTCAATAAACGAAAACCACACGTGCAAGTAATTCGTTATTTAACTATTTTAACAAAATAAAATATTCAAAAATGTCTGCCCCAGCTAATTTAGAAGGCGAAAACTTCTATGGTGAGTACTTGAACAATAAATTAAATTTATATATACATTTTTCAACTCACGCGGGTTTTTGCGAATCTATATATTTAATAAAATAGTTACTAAATGATATTTTTCTTAAAATTTAGGAGTTACACTTAGCGAAAAAGAACCTCTACAACAATTCGTTGTTGCTGAGACTGATAAATTCGAAATGGAACAAAAGCTGGTCATCAAACAAATATGTTTGGGAGCCGAAGCCAAAGAGGGTGAATTTAATGTCGTGCAGGTTAGTACATTTATATTCGGTTTGTCGGGGTGGAAAAGTACAGTTGCCACATGCCCATGCCCGATCTGGTAGAAAAAGTAAACAACATTTTCGTCCATATTTCTAGGTTGAAACAAAAGTTTCAGATAAAAAGGATCTTAAAATACCAATTGCTGTGTTGAAGGCTGGCGAGACACGTTTTCTTAGGCCAAATCTCGAGTTCCCATCAGCATCGGTGACATTCAAACTCATTCAGGGTACTGGGCCAGTGTATATTCATGGTCAACATATCGTTAACGAGACCGATGCCGAAGAGGTCTATTACGAGGAAGAGGAAACCGGTGACATGGATGAAGAGGCACCTCCACAAACAAATGGCAAGGCCAAGAAGAAGTGGTGAAAAAATGGGCTTCAAGCCTGTTAGCAGATGAATTTGGCAACAAGATAAAAAGTTGGTCATGGGGTTAGAGTACATTCTTGTAATTTTTAAGGTCACCGATTCGAAAGAAGTTGCACATGTAACATAATGATTCTCAAAATCATTCATTTTACAAAAAAAAAAAATATAAACAAAAAATATACCTTCTAATAAAAGTAATTATACAGTAATTATATTATTTTTTCCAACGCTTTACAAATAATGAATACAAAATGGTTTTTTGAAGATAAAATAGATAAATTTGTTAAAGACAATTGTTGCAAAACTCGTTACATCCGCGCTACAGATATCTTCTGCCTTGGGACTCTAAAAGAAAAATTAAATTTTATTTATCGAAAAACCATTTTTTTTTTTTTTTAAAAAACCTTATGTGAATTACACGTCTTCGATCGCTCGGATGTATCAAATCTAACTTCTGGCTCCAATCGAGTTCTTTGAGCTCATGTCTTCGCTTTTTCCGATCAAAATATGAAATTACACAGCTGGCTGGTATCCAAAATATTGAAGTCAAAACAACCACGGTCACTGAAAGTAAATTCATATAATTCAATTTAAAGTTCAAGCTACCTCTAAACTACAAAATGCGTTTCGCTCAGGTACAACACTGTGTCATTAGCTTATCAGTTAGATTCTGTCGAACCCTTATAAGAGACAGTTGCCCAGGCCCACTTCAGCCTCGGTTCAAGATTTAAATCCACCAATTTGAGGGGATGAACTGAGGTTCAACCACATTTCAGGTTGAAGGATGCGCCAAAAGCCAATCAGCCATCATAATTTTTACTAGAACCACAGTTAATTCGCTAAAATCGATTGATTAAAATTTTGAACCAACGCCTAAAAACGTTTGTACAACTGCACTGGAACTTTTATTGCTCTACTTAAACAGAAATAGAAATAATTTTGTTTCTTTATCTTCGTTACTGTGAATTCACATAAATGTATGCAAGTTTTAAGATGGAAATGGATATTGGTTTGTGGTATAAGCTGTGTGCTTCACATGTTTTATTTTGAAATAACTTGACCTTTTTTAAAGGTGGCATTTAGCACACTTTGAAACTTATTTGTTAAGCTTAAAGACCTTCGAAATTAGAAATGGTCAAGGCAAAAACGGTTATCAAATTCTCTATATTAAGTAGATAAAAATTTAATTCTCCAAGGAAAAATTATCGGAGGAAGAGAGTATTCGTAATTCGTATTATTGAAATTACTACTAGTATCTAAATACTTTTGAAACTAATAGCGACATAATGTATAACTTACTGACAATGTTATCCTTTAAAAATCTTAAGACTCGATTAATATTTATCTCTTCGATTATATCCCAAAAACGCTCAACAACATCTTGAATGGTTTTCTCGCACATGCCCTAAATTAAATAATTAGTTATTTTTCTTCTTATTAAAATTGATTCCCTCTTTATACCTTATTGCAAAATCCTTGAATACACGGTGTACCATCGGGTAGAACATCTGGTGGTTCTACAGGAAAGCACGTTTCATTGATACTCATTCGGCAACATCTTGAAATTATTAACGAGATTTTAAAACAAAGTCAACTTTAATTTAAAAGAGAAATTCAACCTTTTGCATGCATCCAAAATAATATCACACATGCAACTTTGTAGTCCCTGCGTCTCACAATACGGTATACATTTCCCATTGCGACATTGTCCACGCTCCTGACAAATAGTTCCATCCGCCATTGGCGGAGATTTGGGACATTCAGCATGATTACCTGTACAGCGTGCTTCTTGTTCGCATGTAGCGTACTGTGCATCTCGACATTTCATGCCAGATGGCATATATTGGCAGTTTTGGCAGCATGGAGAATTTTTGTCACTACAAACAGCACCTTGATTGCGTCGTAGTTTACAAATTTTATCACAACAACCATCGTTGTCCTCGGTTCCCAAAAGACCAGCGTCACATTGTTCATCACCTTCCACACGGAGATTTCCACAAAATGATTCTTCAGGTTCGGAGAAACATCGTCCGGATTTAGCTTGTAGAACTTTTCTTATCGATCGCAATGAACACGGAGAGAATTTCTAATATGAACATTATTATATGAAATTTTAACCTCTCAACATAAAACCAAATTAAAACCTACCTTGTTATTGACATCGTATCCACTTACTGAATAGGTATACATAAGAAAACTTCCACCTTGTGAAGCACTTGGAGAGCATTCAGGAATGTCAGGATCATGTTCCGAACCCCAATTATGACCAAACTCATGAGCAGTTACCAGATCAGCTTCACGAGTGATAACGCGCTGACCATAATGGTTCCGTGAGCTACTCAAACCCGAATTCAAGTATAAAGTGTAGCCGTTTTTAAAGTATTCTAGATTTTGAAAGATATTTTTAAGTTGTATTATTTATTTAACGCTTAAAAATTTTTCTCATGATGGTAAAAACTATAGATTAACTCAAAAATAATAGTTTAAATAAAAATCAATTATATTTAATATGAATTTAAAATAAAAAAAAAAAATAAATTTATTTCACGGAAAATAAGAATTGAAACATTCAGTTTAGGCTCTGATTTTAAAATGCCGGTTCACGGAGTCAATATAGTGGGGATATGACTTTTTGCGTGCGATATATATGTAGGTACTATTATGACAAATTATGAATTCGTAAAAAAAACCAAACTCGAAATTTTGATCAAAGTTGACATAACGATGACAGCAAAGTCGAAAAAAGTATGTCTCGAAATTCTGTCCGTCTGTTTGACCTTTCAGTTGCAGCCTTAACGGGTGGGTCGATTTTCTTTAAACTTTGTGCCTAGCGTTTTTGGGCATTCCACCATTCCATTTTTCGGAAAAATGGTTATAAATGGTACCTTTCTTAGAATTTTTCTTAGATTTTTTTTTTTTTTTAGAACTTAATAATTCGAAAACGACCAGGTCGATTTTTATTAAACTTGACAGAAAGCATTTTTTAACATTATCTAGCAGATTTTAAATGAAAATTATTCTTATGATCAAAAATAACGGTATCTCCCATACAAGTGTTTAAAACCGGTATAGAAAATATGCTCATACGATTTTGATTAAAATTTGTATGTGTGCTAATATTAGTACGATCTACTATATTGGAAAAAATGTATCTATCGATTAAAAATGATATCGCTCTCATAGAACCACTTTTTTAGTTTTCGATCACTATCTCATTATCTGTTGAACCGATTTAAATCAAATTTTTTACACAAAGGCATCTGATAAGCAAAAAATTAAAATTTTCAAAAAAAAAACAAATTTTGGATTTAAAAATTAAACTATTTTTCGAAAATTCGATATTTCGAATTAATAAATACCGAAACCAAATACCGTACCAATTTTTTTTTTCTTAAACATTTTATATATGCATTTTTTTTTAAATCGCTGCAACGATTTTTAAAATTTGTTCTCATAAATTGAGATAAGTGTAAGAAATCAGATGGTTTACATTGCGTTGGTGTCATAACAGAACTAAAACACCCATATTCTACTGTGAACAAAGAAAACCAGGTTCAATTGATTGGTTATGCTGAACAAAACCTGAAAAAGCTTGTCCGACCAGCTGTTCATTTTTAGACTAAAGCTATCGATTGGAATGGAATCCATATTTAAACAGCCCTGAAGAGATCGTTAGTCTATTAAGATTATCGATGTCTAAAAAAAAGTATTCACAACTTAAAAGTGCTCAGTCTAATTGCAAAATTGAAGCATGATTTTGTAAGAATTCCCAAGTTTAGGGTGTTAGAGCCTTTGTTGTCAGTTGATTCACCAAGTTACCAAGTTGCTATATTGCTTTAAGAACTTCCTAAGATCAAAATTTTAAAATTTTTGTTAATAAAAAATCACAAGGAGTTTTCACGAACGACGAACATTATGTAACGTATAAAAATTGGGTTTTAAACCAAGAAAAAGGGAAAATAAAACGAAAATAATTCAAATGAGCACTCAAAACTTAAAAAATTCTGACTAATAAAAAAAATAACAATTTTATATTATTATTATGTATATCGATTAGACCTGGAGTGCATATTCCTCCAACGGAATTTCTTCTCGGCGAACCAACATAAGCCAAGCCGAGAATTCCACCTTCGAATTTTAAATCTGTAAACAAATGAGCTAAGCAGAAATCTTTATGGCTGTACTCCCGTGAAAAGACCTTGGAATGATTGCAATTGAATACAAATGAATGACATTATTATGATTTTTAATTATTTATCATTTATTTGGAAGTAACTTAATACTTTAAAACGTAATTTAATATTTTTTTAATAAAATTACATACCTCTAGTAAATTTCTAACATCCCATTTCTCACGTATCATATTGTAATGTGCTTCGCCTCCACGCAATCTTGTCGGTTCTGAATGAACAACGATTTTCTTAATCACAAATCCCATTCCCTTAAATCCTTCTTGGTCCTAAGTAAGAAAGAAGTGATGAATTGGAAGCAATAAGAGAAAATATATAATTAAAAAAGATTTTGTTAACTCTTAAAAGAACAAATTATTAATAAAAATGCTTGCTTAAATGTTATTTCTGAAATGTATTAATTGCAGGAATTTTTTATGCAAGAATTAACTCACCGAACGATCCTGCCAGACAGTGTCATTGTAGATCTTGTGAACTCGATCAATTAAGCTTATCTAAGGAAGCAAGAATTATTTATTTATTTACAAGTTATGTACATGGAACCTTTTAAATAGTATAACTAAAGTTACCAAATAGTTAATCGTAGTTTTTGTGTTGCCGCCACCCATTTCTTGAAAGAATCTATAATCCGCTACTAAAAGTAATGGACATCGAGTTTTTGTTGGTGTATATTCGTACTGATCGGCTTGTCGTTTTCGCCGATTTGAGCCTTTTTTCGGAACCTCATCATGAATATCCATTTCGTGAAAAAAATTATTGATTTCATTTTCTGTTTCATCTTCGTCTTGTTCCTCCAATTCTTGAATAAACAAAAATTCATATAGATATAAGCATGTTTGTAACGTGATTTCTTAACTATACCTAATCCCTCTTTTACATATCCACATGTCATTGGAGCGCCTAGTTCCCCCTTTTTTTTTAACCAATCGAGTTTGACATCCGATGCTTTGTAAACAACCATTGTTTTGTTGTCATGATCTTTCAGATGTCTCCAAGAAGGCTATTTAAAATAACGTACTAATAACTGAACTTTAGGTATATTTCTTATATTATCATACTTCAATATGATATGCTTCGTCTGGTAGATGAATGACCATTGTCATTAGACCGTCAGTTATGTGAGCTCTTACGTTGGATTCCATTTCTCCAAATACTCGTCCAGAGTAGAAATGGTCATGATCTAGTGTAGACAGGATTTTTTTATACTCGAATCAAATTCACATGTAGTTAACTTACCCATATGAACAATAGCTTCTTTGCCATCGCCGTCCACAGTGAATGCCTTAAATTTACTGTGCAAAACTTCTTTGTGCGGATGTAAGATTAAGCGAAAATGTTTGCCTAAAGATTTGAATTCGACTTCTTTTATGACATTGTAAGGATTTGAACTGTGTTTTGAGCCTCTTTTTACAATTTTATGAACTACATCGTCTACACGAAGGGTGTCGTATTTTTTTAGCGTTCGATGGAGGGTGGCTTTTTCAGAATTCGGTTAAATCATTATTTGGAAATATGAAAAACATGTTAAATTTGATACTTACATGCTTTTTGAAATAAAATATTAGATAAAACTAATAGAAAAATGCAATTATTTAGCGTAAGTGAAAACATTGTTTTCATTTTTGTGAATTTTGACAAGTTATTGATTTATTTCGTTGGGGAAGCTTGTTCGAACTTCGAAGTTCGTCGGTGACAGACTCAAGTGTGTTCCAGGTTGAAGTAAAGGCCTGGTCAAACAGAACGCGGTCCGGCGGGACGGTCAGAACGCGCCGCTGCCCTCCGCGTTCTGATACGTCAAACAGAACGCGGTCAGCTTTCGGCATTCTATTGACCCAGTTCTTTTTTGAGTGATCTAATAGGCACGAGATCAACCAGGCCTTAACCAGACAATCGGTCTGTTCGGGTACTTTCCGGACTAAAATCTGCGTAAACCTATCAAACTTGTATGAAAATTTGACAGGTTTACGCAGTTTACCATGTTTACGAAGACTTTACGACGTTGCATGAATACCCCTACTGTCTTTTTTCTTTACACCACAATTAGCACTACCTTACCATTTGCAAAACTGAAAAGTCATCTACCCGCCAGAGTAAAAACTAACTCTGGATCCATAAAGGAAACCCCGATAGAAACCAGAAACCAGACCCAATAGGTACATAAACCGCGGCTAACATTGCATTCAAATACGCGCGTGTTTATATATACTTTTTTTTTTAAACAAAGCAACATCGGATATATTGAGGAAATCAGCAACCTCAGTTACATTATTTCTTAGAAAAATTTTATTGTAAAAATTGAGGAAAAAAAATTAAATTAGCTTGAGGGAGAAAAATATAAAAGATATAATTGTTGTCGTTTACCATAGCATTTATTTTTGTGAGTATAGTTTATTTCTTACGTTTGCAATGCTCATCTGTCATGGTATACCAAGTATTTGCACTGCTTCCAAAAGCTGGTTATTTTTGGCTGGTTTGGACCAACAGATCGTTACATGAAAACATCCCCATATTATGAGCAATAAACCACCGCATTGGTGGGCTACAAGCTGGTCATTTTGCCCTCTTGGGACGCTCAAATCAATCACCTTCAAATTTAGCTCCTTTCGCATTTATAAATCAGATTTTTTTTGATCTCACGATCCTTCTATGTATAACATCCTGACTTGTTGTTTTCATTAGTCTACCTCTGTTTTCTGGGTTTTTAATATATTTTTTAGAACGCACAGCGAAGCGGGCCGGTAACAGCTAGTTATCTTTATTAATAAATATTTAAATTTTCGTTTGTTTCTATACAGTGCCCTGATGATGGTCGCCTGTTCTATTGGCTGTCTTTACTTTCTTATTTATCTGTATATCAAATAAAAATGTTTGATATTAAATATGTGCCTACGTCCTACGTAAGTCCCCTTTAACACGAGGAAACAAGTTGCTGCAGATTTTTTGACGTTTTCTTTTAATTTCCAATCTCTTGCAAAAGTTGCAGAGGTTGAAATAATTGCAGAGTTATCGCTCTTTCTTCTTTGTGCTTTTTCCTATTGTTTGACACATAGGCGGAGTAAAGAGATATTTCCTTGTCATTTAATAAAAATTGCAGCTATTAAAATTTGCAGCGTTTAAATGGATGCTGCAATCCGAAAGAAACTCAAAAGAGAATTGCGGATAAAAATTGCAGTCGTCTAAAAGCAGTCTATGTATATTTGGTGAAAATCTTTATTTTTGTCAGCTTTTAGGGTCTGTTTCACAATGTCTGATTAAAACTCCAATTAGGTTACATGGAATTTATTTGACAGTTAACAATCTCATTTACGTTTCAATATATCTGCATAGGTCTAGGTAAGTAGCAATTACATTTCATAGTATTTTAGTGGCCAGATCAAGTGACGATTAGAATATTAAACTGATAATTAAAACAATCAAATACGTCTTCACTCACACTCAGATTTCGATTCAACACACTTACCTGTTATTATTCAGAACTCTAGGAAAAAATCTTCTCAACATTTTTAACACTTACAATAAGACGACCAATACTTCGAAATTAATTATTTAATGATTATAAATAATTTTGTTTACTGTTTGACATTAACGAACGAATAGCTAATTGATCATTGTGAAACGCAAAGGTTTTTAATAGGAGAATTTTATTTTCTGATAAATTAATTGTATAGGATAACTAATTAGAACTTTAGTCAGGCATTGTGAAACAGACTCTTTATTAAAACTTTTTTTATTTTGACGGTATCACATAGTGGTGCGTTTGACAGAAAGAATAAGGAATTTTGCTAAGGAATCCTGTTCATGTAGCTAAGGCGCTACTTTGAAAACGATAATTAAAAACTATTGTTCTTATTTATAAACGTTGTCTAACTTTAGACAGCTGTCCAAATTTGGAAAATGTGTTCAAAAACCTTGTTTATTGTTGTCTTATAGCTGCCCAACTTAGACACAAGAGTTAATTGTCTTAACCGTGAATAGTGTGATATTTATTTTTGTTAAATTAAGCATTTCTCCACCAATTTGGAAATAGTTAGACAGTGTCTAAGTAGACAAAAATCTAATAAATACGACTGTATAATTATTTTTAATTTTGAGAAATTTAGAAAGCAAAATCAATAACTGATCATTGAAATCTTAAAGCTGAATGTAGTATGTGTAATATTGGGCCGATTTTAATTTTTTTTTGATAGAAATAAGAAGTCAGCAATAAGCTTTATATTGGCATCAAAATACTTACTGATTTTTCTTTCAAAACGTCTGAAAATTAACAATACAAATTTTCAATTATCGTTTTCAATGTAAGCTATAACTGGCACAGATTGCTGAAATAACTGAGACCTCAATTTTTTAAGTATGCAAGCCTACATTTAAAATAGTATTTATATAAAAAAAATTATTTTTGTGAGATCTAACGTTATGTTTGTTTTTTTTTGTTTGCTTCTAAAATATTTTTTTTTCATGATGTTTTTTTTGTTTTTTGTTTGCACCTAAAATTTGTTTCCAATGCCGCTGATACCAAAACATTCCTTCAGTAAAAGAAAAAAAAATATTGAGCTTCTAATAGGGAACAAAAGTAATTTACCATACAAAATAAAAAAAAGCATTTGGTTTTCGAAAACAAATTAAAAAAAAAAATCGTTTATTTAAGAAACACAAAGACTAAATGATTATATGTATGTAGGTATAACATATACATAAACAAATAGGTATTCTTATTCAAATTTTTAAGTTAATATATAATTGTAGCTGTAAAAGAATGTTTTTAATTTCTTAAATTTAAACAGTTATGCAAATCAAATATGGTCGCTATCCAGTGTTTTATTCGCAGTATTTGCAGTTTTTCAATTTGTTTGCTCAGTTGCTAAAAACTTGTGCCTATTCAAGTTAAGTCATGTGTAAATATGATCAAATTTTGGTTAAAGAACAATAAACAAAAATATATATTCATGTATAGAAGCTGGCATAGGATCCAATGACGTGACGAGACATTAATAATAGAAAGTTAATATTTTAAGATCAATAGTTGAATTATAAAAAGTTATTTGGCTAACTTTAAACTTAGATTGATGGCGATTATAATTTTCGTCATACCAGTATATACGATACAATCGTGCTCCCATAGCAACTGTTTTATTAGGTACGTCAAAGAGGCAAGTACACATTGCATCAGCACACAAATAGAAATTTGCCAGTAAATACAATTAATATATTTATTTACCCAACTAGCTTGGCAGTACTTGCCTTGTTGCCTCAGGGTTTTATAAATATCATTACTATGACTGCTTTTAAACGCTGCAAATATGCTGCAATTACCCCCTGCAATTTTTAGCATGTAGGCGGGGGACGTATGCGGTGTCCGGGGTAGACAAAGTTGCGGAGGTTGAAATAATTGCAGAGTTATCGCTGTTTCTTCTTTGTGCTTTTTCTTATTGTTTGAGACATAAGCGGAGTGAAGAGTGAGGAGATATATTCGCTTCTCATTTAACAAAAAATTGCAGGTATTAAAATTTGCAGCGTTTAAATGGATGCTGCAATCCGAAAGAAACTCAAAAGAGAATTGCAGATAAAAATTGCAGTCGTCTAAAAGCAGTCTATGAAGAGATTTTTTTTTTGGCATCACCAGAATTTGTAAGACTGCTTTGACTGCTTTTAAACGCTGCAAATATGCTGCAATTACCCTTGAAATTTTTAAGCATGTAGGCGGGGCTGCAAATTTTAATACCTGCAATTTTTGTTAAATGAGAAGGAAATAATATCTCCTCACTCTTTACTCCGCTTATGTCTCAAACAATAAGAAAAAGCACAAAGAAGAAAGAGCGATAACTCTGCAATTATTTTAACCTCTGCAACTTTGTCTACCCCGGACACCGCATACGTCCCCCACCTACATGCTTAAAAATTGCAAGGATAATTGCAGAATATTTGCAGCGTTTAAAAGCAGTCAAAGCTACTTTAAAAAGAAACTACAGAAAATTTCCACGATTTTTCCCACATGTGAAAGGTAAAAGAGATTTTTATGGAAAACGTTAGAAAAATCTCCAGCAACAAAGAGCTAAAGAAAAAAACATATAAATCGAACAAATATATTTGTTCCCTTACGTTAAATTTTTATGGATTTTTATCCAGATGCCCCGCCCCAGACTCTGTATTGTGGAGTTAGCCAGTTAGAGTAGTAAATCTGCTGAAAAATCCAGATCTGCAAAATGGATTTTTAATCACAAACATAATCAATTTGGAGTAGGTATTACAGACACAATACTTTTGACGAAAGTTAAAATTTTCACCACTACAAACCTGGCATATCAAATGAAGAAGGAACTATATTTTTATAGTACTTTGATTTCGTTTGTAGGTACTGTCACCTGAACGCCACAAAAACTAGCTTTCTCCAGAATCCAGAGCAAACATTAGGAAATTTATTTAAATTAAATTGCTCGTTTGGAATAAAAACGGTTTAGTTGCGAGCCCTGGTCTGACTGCTTCATAATCTCTAACTCTTCGTTCAATACAATGGGTTGGGTTCCTTCCCGTTAGGATCGTTTGGGGTTCTTCAAAAATGTTTGAAGAGTCGAAAGCTCTTGGAAAATAACTTTTCAAAAGATCGTCAAGGGACAATAATTGTGTTTTTTGGGTACATATATCTATCATAAAAATAGGTACTTGTATCAATAAAGGGATGGATGAATGTTATTGTACAATTCCGAAATATTGAGTTTCAAGAATTTACTGATAAAACTTTGAATTTTTCAGCAACACTGGTAAAAGCCTAAAATGTGTTGTTTTCATAATTCATTCTGGAATGGGATTTCTATATTTGGGATTTTTATTTTTTTTTTAATATTAACTACAGATTTGAGCAGATATGTAGGTATGTACATTAAATTATCTTTGAACCGCTCCTCTTCCACAATTGGGAACGGTTGAAAATACTTGACGATCATTCCCAGAACTAGGTCGCACATTTTGTTCTGCCTCATGATATCTTTATGGGTTGCCTTACAAATGTATTTAGCAGCTGTTGGGGTTTTAAACTGGCTGTTCTTATTGAGACTATTGTTCGGCTGCAAATATTAAGTCTGTTTCTTTACTCGCCCGCAGGATCCCGAGGTATCCCAAATCTACCCAAAATGTGTTTCTTTTCTTTTTTCTGGCACGAAAATGCCAGAGCTTTTGACATTTTTTTAATTTATTTCATTTCATCCCCAGCTAGAATTTACCCGAACATTTTCATGCGGCTTTTTCTTGCTTGTCAAACTACTAATAATTTCTGTTGTCAAATGTCACGTTTACCCAAAATTCACTTGCATATGTAGGTCAAAATATAAAAATATGAAACTAAATATAGGTAAGAAATAAAACATAAAAGAAAAGATAAAAACGATAATTATTATTTTCTTAAAACAAATCGCGAATTAAAACAAAAAGAATTGATTTCAAATTTAACTTTAGTTATGTTATTTTTTTAAATGCCAAATTGACAGATAGACTTATCACCTTCCAATGGAATTTCCAATTAAAATAGTTTGGAAATCTAACCTATCGCATCGACTTACAGAAACCCAATTTTTTCCAGACGCGATAAATGCGGAATGGACGAATGGGCCAAAATTATTCCTTTGAACTTTAGGGAAGAATAAAATGAAAAGTCCAGCTTGTTAGACTGCTTTTACTTACTTTGTGCCCTTTTTACCTACAAACTGAAAGTTGCTGTGGAAACTCAGTTTCCTCGTGTGAAAAAGGACTTACCAAGGAAGACCAAGTTTTGTATTCGTAAAAAAAAATCAAACTCAATATTATTGTAAGTACTTATTTCTGTGAATTGGTGAAAGCATTTTTTGTCAAGTTTTTTTTTGCTTAACTGATTTCGATCAAAATTTTTATATAATAGTTCCTTTTAAGTCTAAATAATATTGAATAGGTTTTCAAATTTTCCAATTTTTATTTTGAAAAATCAATATGTATAAATTCTGAAAACAAGTGATTTTTGTTTTGAAACTGTCAAAATTTAGCTCGAGAATTATTGTGCCGAATAGTTATTTCGTGCGCAAAATTTTTAAAGATAAGTGACGAACAGTAAGAAAATAAATAATTTGATTTTTTTACCTGAAGCTGTGCACCACTCGGCTTAAATGGTTGGCTTAATTTTGGAGAATATTTTGTATTGAAGCTTAAATTTAACGTGATCAGCGACTAGCCTATATATGCACGATCAATAAAGATGATGACAACTACATGCAATGCTTATAGCGACTCAACACAAGGAAATGTATGTAAAGGGTGATTTTTAAGCTGGTTTGGTTTTGGCAACACTGGTTTTGACAGCTGACGTGTGTTTAGTACCTTGTGTCACTGTCAAACAGCTTCAGTTTGGTTTGCAATTTAACCATGGATCGTCTTACAAATGAACAACGCTTGCAAATTATTGAATTTTACTATCAAAATTCGTGCTCGGTTCGAAATGTTGTTTATCGAAAAATTGTGTTCAGCGATGAGGCTCATTTTTGGTTGAATGGGTACGTAAATAAGCAAAATTGCCGCATTTGGAGTGAAGATCAGCCAGAAGCATTGCAACAGCTACCAATGCATCCCGAAAAAGCCACTGTTTGGTGCGGTTTATGGGCCGGCGGCATTATTGGGCCATATTTCTTCAAAGATGATGCGAATCGCAGCGTTACTGTCAATGGTGAACGCTACCGAGCGATGATAACAAACTTTTTTTTGCCCGAAATGGAAGTTCTTGACTTGCATGATATGTGGTTTCAACAAGACGGTGCCACATGCCACACAGCACGCGAAACAATGGCGCAATTGCGAGGCGAGTTTGGTGAACAGTTAATTTCACGTTTCGGGCCGGTCAATTGGCCGCCTAGATCGTGCGATTTGACACCATTAGATTATTTTTTGTGGGGGTATGTCAAGGCTAATGTCTATAGGGACAAGCCCGCTTCGATTGACGCACTGGAAGCCAACATCCATGCATTCATTCGTGAGATACCGGCCGATATGTATGAAAGAGTATGCCAAAATTGGACTCAGCGGATGGGCTACCTGAGACGCAGCCGCGGTCAACATTTGCATGAAATTATCTTTAAACATTAAATTGCAAGGTTCAAACTATCGATTCAAATAAATATTTCATTCATTTTTTCGAATTTTTTGTGTTTTTTTTTTTTTTAAAGTTCTAAACCTCTTAAAAAATCACCCATTATATAAAAATGTATCGGATTTTATTTGACTCACCCTAACCTACATGACTTGTATGTTTATACTGAATTGTAAATAGAAATAAAATGTTGATTAATAATTACGACGACATTTAAGTGACAGCTTGGAGAACAAAACAAAATTATTTTAGGAATTAATTGTTGACAAATTACAATTTTAAAAAGTGTTTTTATTATAATTATTAAATGAGTGTGGTTTAAATTTTTTTTTAAATGAATTGGCATATTGATTTCGTAACTCACTTGTAGAAGTCTTTTATTAATTATGTTCATACATAATCTGTCTGATTAAATAACCAAACTTAAAAACAATTATACATTCATGTATATAATCAAACAACTTGTGCGGTACATTATGTATTAAAAAAATTAAACAAATAAAATATTTTAGAAATATTTTAAACTGTGGCAGTTGTATAAAGTTAAAGTCTATAAAAATTGAGTCTTCTTAAGTATTCCTATATACATACAATAAGCTATTTGGATAATAATTTGACGTAGATCTGAAAAAGACAATAACACCCCCGTATGACCTTGAATTAATTCATTGGAAATTGTTTCTTTTTTGTGTTTTTTGTGTACCGATCCTAATTTCATTTCATTGGCTCCTCCAGTGTTATGCAGCATGATTTAGGCTTGAAATCGGAAATATGCGCTTAAAATATGCCCTTAAAATGGAAAATATGCAGCAACAAATGAAAAAAATATGCTCAGATCTTATATGTACATCATTTAAACTTTTCATTGTAGAATACCCTTAATTTTTTTTCAAAAACCTTTATTTTTTTTTTAATAATTGCATCTTCTATACAGAATTAATTTTTGAAAAAAATTCATTTCAACTCAACAGCTTACGAAAAATATGAAAACATGCACTTAAAATATGCATTTATTATGAAAATATGCAAAATATGCACTAACGATTGAATGTCGACCTCTATCCCTACCCCTTTAGGTTTAAAAATGAATATGAAAACAAAGTTAAAACTTAAAAAAATTTATTAATAGTATTGAAAACCATTCACTTCTTTACGAATGTTAAACTCGAAATTTTGAGAGAATAAATCATTATTAAATATTTCATAGGACATCCCGAGCCTACTTTTCTTATTTATAAAGCACAACTTTTCAAATTAAAGTTTAAAATAAAAAATAAAATATCTTTTCGATGTAATCTTATATTAAATTTGTAGATGAGACTTTAATAAATTAAGAAGAAATAATAATTTCTCTTGATCTTTTAAAATTAAAAAACTACAAAAAGTCCTTAATAATGTAGTATAGAGCCTGATGCTATTTTTCCAGCGGTTAGATTTTTTTTTTTTCAATTATAATTGCAAATTATAACTAAAATATTTACTTTCTTGAGTTGTTCTGTTGTTCTTCCAAATCGACCATATTCTGTAGATTTGAAAATTAAAATAATATTTTGATCTATATGTAATCCAAGTACCTATGTATGTATTCTATTTGTATTTCGTTTGACGCACATTTTATATTTTTAAAGCGTACTTCCACAAGCCCTTTGTATTTTACCTACATATAATCTCATCTTACTGAAAAACACGCCAAGAACGTTTATTAGAAAAAAAAAACTTCCAAAAGTCCAATCTGATCAAATTGACTATATAGCTGTTTTTATCTCATTTGTATTAAAAAAGAAACCCATTCTCTATAAACATTAAACAATGAAATTTTTAACAAATGAAATTCTCATTATATTCAAATGGGAGCAACGATCAAATGGGATTATCGATTTTTGGTAGCAGAAGCTATAAAACAGATACATACATTGTGAAAAGCCCAACATTTGAGTAACGTGTACCACTTTAGAAGATCATTTTAAAATTTTAAATTATAAAGTTCTTCGAGCCAAGATGGTTGGTGCTAAATTTTTATTAACTGGGTTCTTCCTTTTACCACTTGCAGGTAATTTAAATAAACCAAAACAAAGTCAATTTTGTTTTTATATAAATGTTCTTATAATAATTCGAAAAAGTGATATTTAAATATAAATTTTAAATATTAAATTTGTGTATAAATTTTCTGTTTACTTTTACTTTTAATTTTATTTTTATTTAATTTTAGTATTATAGTAAATAAATATAATAAATTGTGTTGTTAATATATCGCGCTTGCGTCGTCGGTTCAAGTGTAAAAAAATTATACTAAATACTTAACAACTTTTTAATTCTAAAGCTCTTTACTTTACTTAAATTTTCTTAGTTTTAAACACTTTTTAACTAGTATTGTACCAAACCTAATTTTTTAATAAACTCCAATTGTTATGAGGCCATATCAAATTTTTTTTAATAAATAAATAAACTCAAACTGAACATGTCTAAAATAATGACAATTCGTGAAAAGTGTCAAAGTGCCATTGTGTAGAGTAGTTGTAAATCTCATGTATCTGTACGTAAGTTTGCAAAGTATTAAACTAAAAATGCCTTTAAATCATATACTTAACTGTCTAAAATTAAGCGCTATTAACTAAAAAAATTAACCTTTGGAGGCAATTAGATTAAAACAGGCTTTTTAAAACTAAAAAGTCGGGTCAGGAATATTTTCCAATATGCGACTTTTTGGATTTAAAAAGGCACATGTTTCAATCTAATATTATTCAAAAAAAAAAACAATTTTTTAAAAATTCCTTCAGTTATCTGAATCTGAAATTCCTGGCAAATTTTATAAATTTCATGAGTTTTTCTGCGTACCGCCTTGTTTATGCTATGCATCCATGCACCGTACCATTAAAGGTTAAGGTTATCTAACAGTTAATTTCTCGTGTACTTATTTTTTAGCCCTTTTTGATAATGCATGGCCAACGATAATCGAGCAATCTGTGAATGAGCGTAGGCGAATGGTAACACCCCTGAGCGAGTTTCTTTATTTATTCCGAAAAAAAATAAGGAATAAAACAGATAGAAAAGATAAAATATTTATCCAGAATATTCAGAATGGAATTAATATAGAAACAAATTTAAAACCAAAAGAATATCAATATGCATTTTTTATTATTAAGTCCTGAATTGAAAAAGGGATTAATTTTTACATTACATGCGTAACACTTATGGCGTAGGACCTTTATTTGCGTTGTTTTTCTGCTTTTAAATAATTCAAACCAGTGTGAATCTCACTTGTATAAACAAATAAAGAAATACTTAATTTAAAATGAGTTTTTTGGTTGTATTATTTCGTAAAAAGACGGTAAATTTCTTTTATTTCTTTTTTTTTATTTATTTCTGCAAATGCTTCGGCTTCAGTAGGTAAACCATCAGTGGCGTATACAGGGGGAGGGGCTACCAAACCAAATGACATAGTATACTATGATTGCGAATAATAACAGAGAATATTTTTTTTATTATTTTATCGTTCTTCTTTCTTCAATTTTAATTTTTTTTAATTATAGGTATGGTTATTGTAATGTGCCTAATGTACCAACCGTAATCTAGATTTTTTTTTTTTACATTTCAAACGAATCTCATTCTCATAAAGTTTCCTTTACAATCATGCAAACATTTCATTTTTCGTTTCTTTACCTAATCTTAAAAACTTTATTGAAATTTTGAAGGCTTGAATGAAACTACAAACAATTTGGGGAGCTAGGTACCACCAGTTTTTATAGGTGATCATCAGTTCCCCTTTTTTGTGGTGCTTGGCCTATTTGATCAAATTAATTTGAAAAAGACGTTTGTCGTCACTGAGAATCGAACCAGTCGAAACTTCATTCAGAGGCACAATATGTATTAAAATACTTATGTAATTTTTGAAACCATTAAATATCTATTTCTTGCCTTGACTTTTCCAAACAATATTAGGTATACAATATAAGATTAAGTAAGTTTTGTAAATTTTTCCAAGTAAAGCCTATTAGGTAATAAGTTCAAGTGAAAATGCATGTGAAGAATTAATTATGCGTTTATATTAAATTAATGTTTCTGTTTTTCCATTTCACGGAAAGTAAGTATTAGGCTTATAAATGAAACTTTGAATGAAATAAAACTGACTTAGGTAGCCTTTGAAAATATATTGTGAAAAACTGTAAACAAATCCTATTACACCATTATTACTTTTTAGCGTGAACAACTGCTTTTGAATAAAACATTATAAATTAAAAAATACTTTGAATCGGTTAAAACGGATTAGTTTTATTAAATATTCACAAAGAAATAGATGTTATCTATTTCCAAAACGTTCCCTTTAGCTACCATAATTGGAAAAATATCCCGATTTAAAAAAAAAAAGCGATCTCAACGAATCCAATTCAAATGACTTAAATGGATGTTGGTGTGGTAAAAATATAAGGTTCTTTCGCGTAATAGTAAAAGTTATGAAGTTATGAATTAGTACAAAAGTTATGATTTAGTACAAAATTCGAACTCTAAAATAGTGGTACCTTGTGTAAAATTATTGTTTAAAAAACGTTAAGGAAAATCTAATTTTTCTCGGAAACGACTCATAAGATTTTCATTAAAATTTGTATGTGAATTATATCTAGCATATATAATATATAACTGGATTCTGGAACAAATAATGCTATAGGTATACTTTATTAACGGTACATCTCATAAAACCATTTTTTGATTCCCGATTTTTTGTAGGCATGCACAAAATTTTAATAATTTGTATTTGTATTTGTATTTGTATTTGCGATTATAAATATTACATGATACATAATAAGATAAAATAAACAAATTTTTGATTTAAAAAAAAAAAGAGGTAATGTACCAAATACATACGTATGTAATGTATGTATATATTTAGATATACTTACTTATAACTATAATAACTATATAATTATTATAATACCCATTGTCTGATAATTTACAGTTTATAATGATAAATTCCATTAATTCCATTCGTTTAAAATTCAAATTGAATTGTTTTATTTATAGAAGTAAAACAATTCAACTTGATTTTCAAACTTATTTGTTTAAAGACAAACATTTCAATTCATAGCACAAAAGATACCAAGATATCACTCATTTTAATTTTAATTTAAATATGCAACATATATGTACATACAATAATAGTTAGGATTGATATATGTTTTGTAGGTACACTCATATACCTACTCGTCGTGTTGTACTATAACGAGTACGACTTTTGCGTTAATCATTATCTTATTGTTAATAATATTGTATTGTTTAGTTATTTTTATTATTATTTTATCATATCTTTTTGAATTTTCTAGGTCATATTAATAAAACTACTCACTTAGCTTAAGAATCCACACGATTGTTTTCTGTGCATGTTGTTCTAACTTTTAAGGGCATATCTTGACCGTGAACAAAATCTCATTTGTAATTGCATGTTGGTCTTAGGTTTAAGTTTCAAAAGTAAATGGGCATTTAATTAATACCTATTACTTCTCATAAGGTGTGTCCCAATCGGTAGTTCTATATAGTTTGTCCAAATTTTACAATTTGAAAAAAACAAGATTTAAAATGATTTATCACCGTTTGACCATCTTGTACACAAAAGTGACATTTTATGCTAAAAATGGTTCAATGTGTTTGTCCCCTTTCACACGAGGAAACTGAAATTCCAGCAAGCAAGGGCAATGAATTGTCTACGATTGTTGGAAATTGGAAATTAAAGAAAACGTCGAAAAATCTCCAGCAACTGCTAAGTTTTCCCTCTCTGAGGGTTTTTTCTCCTTTTCTTAAAGTTTAACACATTTTTTCTTAAGAAAGATACCAAATAGCCCTATTCATCGATCCAAAAAATCTTGGGTTCGCTTGCTCACTTTTTGAGTTAGAAAAATCTCTGAGATCTGATCATTTTTCTGAACGCGCTAAATATTTTTTTTTTTATAATCATAGATGTGAAAAAAGTATTATTAATTATAAGATTAATCAAGATAAAACATAATTAATATTTTTATACGACTTTTCAGCCAACGGATTTAATTATGATAACACACTTAATTGGCGGTTGGAGGTTCCACAATGTGCTGGATTAAGACAATCTCCAATTTCTTTGGAATCTAGCAGGGTAAGTTATTTCATATATGTACATATATTACCTACATTTTCAAAAGTGTCCATTCAAAATGTTCCACATCCTTAAACTCTGCATCCCACTGACTTGGGCTTGATAAAAGACTTCAACTTTTGCAAAATCAACAGATGACAAAACTGAATTATTCAAACCAGTGCTGTCTACATTTTGTGTTTAAGTAATTTAGTAATAAAGAAAAATTATAGAAAAAAGGTTTCAAAGAAAAAAAGGACATCAAGAGGAAAATTAAGGAAAAAAAGGACAAATTACTGTCCTCTTTAAGAAAAATAAAAAAAGGACACGATACCGAAAAAAAGGAAAGTCCTCTAAAAAAAGAGGACGGATGGTCACCGTAGCCATAGCCCATAGTGAAGTTTAAACAATTTTTAAATATTCACTGATTTTGCTTTTTTAGGGCCTCAAAACAAAAAATTAAAATTTTCAATGATGAGTTCTAATGAAAGCTAATAAAACTGGCACCTTATAGTTACAACCATTCGGAAAATTTAACCATCTCATCGAAAACAAATTTTTAGAATAAATTAAGATCAAGTATATCAGACATTATAAAAAAATGACAATGATTGTTATTTTACTTTTAGGCGAAACCTTTGGTTATATACCCAATAACTTTCCACAACTTCAATATTCCTCTCGCTAAGCCTGTTCATCTCGTTAATAATGGAAATACAAGTAAGTATTTTTTTTTTTTCAAAATTTAAATAATTTCCCTTCTATTAAAAATAATCTGTTATTAGTCGAAATGGATATTGAAAAAACCATAAATGGATTCCATCCCTTTATTAGTGGGGGTGGGTTGGATGGTGTCTATGAGGTAGAGGCTGTTCACTTCCACTGGGGTTCTCCACAAACCAAAGGATCAGAGCACGCATTAGGTGGACAAAAGTATGACTTAGAAATGCATATTGTGTGCAAGAACATTAAGTTCAAAACAATTGAAGAAGCTCGAGGCGACTCATATGGATTAGCTGTAATGGCTCTGCTATTCAACCAAGTTGATGTTAGTATTTGTTTTAAAATTATGTTAAAGTTAAAAACAGAAAATTTAAACCAATTTTGCTTTCAGGAATCCCCTAGAAATGGATTAAATGACTTATTAGATGTCCTACCATACTTGAAGTATCCTAATTCTAAGATAACACTCCAAAAGAGCATTGAAATCGGACAACTGATGGGTAATGTTAACCCTAGGAAATTCTATACGTATAGAGGTAACTATTTATATAACACATATAAGGATCTTTACATCATAGTTACACTTTACAATTTATTTTACTTCTTTTTTTTGTTGAAAGGTTCGTTGACAACTCCACCATGTTCTCAAGCTGTTACGTGGATAGTTTTTGAAGATATTCTTCCAATTCAAACTAAATCAGTAAGTTTTAGTAATGTTTAAAGCACTTTATTGATCTTTAATTAATATAATAATCTTGTTTTATTTGTTGCTTAGTTGCAAGAGTTTTGGAAATTAATTGACAATAGAGGGTTGCCACTTGTGAACAATTTTAGACCTTTGCAGATACAAAACGGTAGGAAAATTTTTTCACGCAAGTTCTTGAGCGATTACTGAGCCACCATTTGCATTCAGCAATTAAACTAAAAGTTATTAATTTTTTTCTTTAATAATAAAAAAAAAATAATATCAACATATGTTTATATCAAAAAAATGATTACCTCCTATATAATATATTTATTAAATTTTGTATTATGTTATTTTTGTTTTTGTATACATTTAATGTAAATGTTTTATGATACGTACTAGATTTACATACATTCAAAACACGATAAACATACATGTTATATTATATTGATATTAATAAAAAAATTGTATTTGAAAAAAAAAACAATAGGACTTCTAATGGCTGCGCTTTTTGTTTTTGAAAATTTTGTTTAGAAAATACAAGGTGATGATAAGGTAAATACTTAAGATACAAAATTTTCCTATATTCTGGACGGATTATTATTATTATTTATTAATAATAACTAAATTATTTTGGGTTGCGATCAGAACTCCGAAAACGAAAACCCGGAAATCCAAATTGCAGGATTTTCGGGATTTAATCCTAGATTCATGAACATGGGTCCCAGTCCCACAGACCCTTTCAATTGATATTCAATAGCATGCGCTGTGAATCTCAGTTCCTAACACAAAAAAAGTTTATTGTCACGCAAGTTTCGTTGGTGCATGGACGTTTAGTTTCCGATATATTCCGTGCAAATAGTCCGAGGTACGTATGTTTATGAATAGCGTTACAATTATTTATAGGTCCGTGGCCACTATTTTACTTTTTCGGGATATTGAAAATGTCTATAGTCAACTCTTTTGCTATCCGCGTACATAAAGCAGCCGTAATAAACAAGATCCATGGACAATGCGAACATTTGTGAAAAAAATATCACACTAATTGATAGAATAGAGCCCTGATGGTCGCGTTCGCGTCATCATCACAAAGTATACCAACTTTGAGGAGATGCCTAAAAAGGAATATTAATGCGTTTTAGGCGATACTTTGCCATGTGCTCCAGTGAACTTTAAAAATCAATCCAGAAAAAGCTGTGTTTTCTGCGATTTAAAAAAAAGCGTAAGATCAGATTTGTGCATTGCAGGATAGCTACGATATCGATGGATTAAAAAAACAACTACAAAATCAGAAATGTAAAAAAATGTTTTTCTGTATTTATTTTCAAAATCTGAATGCTAACTTCATGTTATATGGCGATCAAATGGTGCTTGTTGCGTTCAACAAAAGTCGCGTAACTGAACGCAGCAATGGAACGTGAACGTAATCCATATATGTATCGCGCAGATGTGTGCTTTTCCATTGATTCACATGTGCGGTGTCACTTCTATTTGTATTTATTCAATTGTTTAAACGCTGTCTTTCACACGCGTTCATGGCTGTTTTCCAATGCCACGTTCGCGTTATAGACGTTTACGTATACCTTTACAAGCATTACGAACTCATTGACATGACAGGTGACTTTAGGAGAATCAGCTGATAAAAAACAATTGAAACAGTGTCATTCTGGCAAAACAACTATTATTTTGTGACGGTTTTTTACATTAAAATGAACAACAATAATTTATTTTTGACAATAGAAATAGTTGCTAAAGCAGCTTTTGCTGGTGTTTTAGCTTATGAAGAGGTTGACGAAGAAAAATCGAAACGGCGTTGGTGGGTCCGAGAGCTCAATCTTAGAAGGGATGAAGAAGGATTCTATGCCTTAAATTTTGATAAAATGAAAGCAAAAGACCCAGAAAATTTGTTTAAATTTACAAGGATGTCCCCACAACCCTTTGAGTTACTTCGTGCGCTTGGAAAAAAACGCTCAACGCCGCATTGGAAATCAGCCATTATGAATATTTTTCAAATTCCACTTGTAGCACTTGCGTCATTACGAAGTATTGAAGAACTAGAGCACGACTCTTTAGGTTAAGAGGTTAAGGCTGCTTTAAATTTGCCGCAAAACCTTCCTTGAGCACCATTATGCCCAATGTTTTTGAAATTCTTCGTCGCAAACTCCTTCTGAATAAAATAAAGAAAAAAACATAAATAATTAAATTAAATAAAAATCAATTTAAAGTTTTGTATGACCTTTATTTCAATTTGTCTAACCGATGCTGTCCTTTGCATATGGTAACTAGTGTTGTAATACAACGTTCAAAGGAAAATGAAATAACGTATAAAATTGATTCTTCCAAACATAAAATTATACAACAAGTTCTTCGAAAGATTTTTGGGCGTTGTCATTTTGCGATATGTCTGCATTGAATTTAATGTGTGCTTCTTTAGAATCCTCTGGAAAACGTATTTTATGTCTTCCCAAATTTCAATTCACTTTCCAATGATTTTGTTGAGTTTTTCTCAAAACAAACCGCAAATATAATACATCAATGTAATCTAAAAACATCAAAAAATACAAATCAACATATAGAAAACACAATCTTCACATATGCTACAAATGTTATTGAGGTTAACATGATTATTAAGTCACTTGGGGCGAATAAGTCACCTGGAATCGATGGCATCAGAGCAGTGGACATACAAAAGCATGCCGATTTGTTTGCTCCAATCTTTTGCAAAATAATTAACTTAAGTCTAACAGAAGCAACAATTCCAAAAACACTTAAGACTGCTGTTGTAAGACCAATTTATAAAGGTGGAGTTAAAAACCAACTGACTAATTACAGACCAATTTCAATACTTCCGGTATTTGAAAAGTGCCTAGAAAGCATTGTTGTAAATAGACTGCAAAGTTTTGTTAAAAAACACTCTCTTATTAACAAAAGCCAGTACGGATTTCAGAAGAACAAAAATACAGGACAACTGCTTGGTGAATTTGCTAACTGTGTGAATGAGAGCTTAAATAAAGGGCACCATGTACTTGTATTGTTTATGGATTTCAGCAAGGCTTTTGATACTCTCAATCATTCAAATCTTTTAAAAGCGTTAGGAAGAATCGGGATTCGAGGTGTGATGGCTAATTGGATGACAGACTATCTCCACAACAGAACGTTTTGCGTCAAGATAAAAGATACGTACAGTGAGGCAAGGAATGTTGAATATGGAGTTCCACAAGGATCTAATTTGGGCCCACTTCTTTTCATCCTCTATACCAACGAGCTTCTTCGGGTTTTTAAGCTAAGTACTCCATTCGCTTTTGCTGATGACACTGGCAATTGTTGTTCGCCATAGGTCTCTTGATTCAGCTACAATGGTGATGCAAGAGGAATTCGACGCAGCTGTACGATGGTGTCACGATAACGGATTGGTAGTAAACGCTTCTAAAACGAAATTAATGCATATCCGAAGTCCACATTTCAAAAAAACCGACAAGCAAATATACTACAGAAATGAATCCTGTACAAACACGCACAACGAATGCATCGGAGTTGTTGAAAACTATAAATATCTTGGAGTTGTTATTGATTGCCATTTCCTTTGGGACCAGCATATAGACAAGCTACGGACTGATATGAAGAAAGGCCTATTTGCACTCTCACACTTGCGTTACCATGCTTCTGAGGACGTTTTGCGACAAGTCTATTATGCATTATTGGAGTCAAAGCTTAGATATGGTATACTTGCTTTGGGAAACGCAGCACCAACTCACATTAAAAAGCTCCAAAAACTTCAAAATGCAGCCCTAAAAATTATACAAAATAATAATAATAACTGAAGGCAATTTTAGGGTACTTAAAGTCGAGCAAATCTTCAAGATGACGACAGTTTTGGAATACCAAGACGATAACCGTTTCATCCGTCCGATACAACATCAAGTCAATACCAGACAACGTGCACAAGGTATGCTTCAAATCCCACGAAACCACAACACATATGGTAAGAGACAGCTGCAATACATTGTTCCATCTATAATAAATTCTTTACCGCAAGAAATGAAACAAATACAAAATTATAAAAAAAGAAAAAAACAATTAAAATATTTCTTTATAAATGAAAATAGTTGAGAATGTAGTAATGAAAACTTTGTAATTTGAAATCAAAAAAAAAAAAAAATTACTTTGAAATTATTAACTTTTATATGTTTAAATTTTTATTATTATTACTCAAAATAAAGTAGAAGAACAACCTTCTGCAGAAAAGCCTAGGCTTCGCAGGAATATACGAAATTGTAAATATACTTTTGAATAATAAAAAAGAATTAAAAAAAAAAAAAAAAAAATTAAAAGTTTTTCCGTAAACGATTATATAGGTAATCCAAAAAAATTTACATGTAATTCGATGTACAACGCACTTCATTAAACGTTCACAACATCACTTAAAGAAGGCGCAAATATACATTCATATGTCTCCTTTGATAATAATCTTTAGAGTTGATAAGTTTTTGTTGCCATTCAGCAAATTACTTTGTGTTCTTTTATAAAGGCGAAGTAAATTGTGCGTATACAGTTTACATACAAACCACTTAGAACTTTGATCAACTATCTCAAGATTAATATGAAAGATATTTAATTAATTTCATTTGGGCTTCCTCTTTTATAATGAAACTCATCACAATCTTATCAGTTCAAATTTAGAGACTCTCTCTCAAAATCTTTCTTTCTGCCTTATCCGGTGATACATATAGGGAATTCAGGTAATAAGACTGCTTTTAGACGACTGCAATTTTTATCTGCTGCGTTTGGCGTTTCTCTTTTGAGTTTCTTTCGAATTGCAACATCCATTTAAACGCTGCAAATTTTAATAGCTTCAATTTTGGTTAAATGAGAAGAAAACATCTCTTCACATTCTTAACTCCACTTATGTCCACAAGAAGAGCGATAACTCTGCAATTATTTCAACCTCAGCTACTTTGTTTACCCCGACCACCACATACATACGTCCCCCGCCTACGTCCTTAAAAATTCGCTCCGTATGTTTTGACGCTGGTTTGGGAGAGCTTCTTTATACCTCAAACTGATGTTACTAAATAAACTAGTAGGTATTGATCGCATGAAACTTAAACTCACATAAGTAAGTAAATTTGAACGTACCTTTGAATGTACCTTAATCTTAAGATTACATAAAATTAGACTAAAAAGTTTATTAATAACCAGGGAACAAGCTCAAATTTTTAAAAATTGTGTTCTTATTATATTTTTTTTTTTATTTTGTGCGTTTCAAATTGTTCAAAGTTTATTTTTTGTTTTGTTTTTAGTTTGTCAACATACCTTATATACTTGAAATTTTCATTTCTAAATCTCCAAAGCAGATCTCAAGCGTGTTTCAGATCATATTCGCTATACAAATCCATATCATGTGCGTCAATTACTGAAACGACATTTCGTAAATTTGTTTTTAGGCGAACAAAATTTTTAAGTCTATAGCAAAATTCATGTTTATTTTATCAACACATGTTTAAACACCGTTTGTTATAATATCTATTGACTATTCGTTGAATATCAACTGTAAACATTTTTTAGAGCGCATGGAGACATTTATTATGGCAGGTGAAAACATATTTGTTTATCAATTGATCTGTCACTTATTTAAATATTTCCTTATTTGACTTAAAAGAAAATTTCTGCAAGCGAAATACGAAAAATAATTTTATTCGAAAACTCAAACAAAGAACTCGTGAGCGTATCTCAGAAATTTTACAAAATATGACCATTACGCCAATGCATGCTAAAATGCCTGTTTGGCAATTTTTTTTTCAAGCGAATTTCCCAAAACTGAGTTTTTTCCTATGGGTTTCGAAATCAAATCGTGAAAATTTTTGCAAATTCGGAAGAGATTCGACATTACCAAACAGTCTTAATCTTCAATCTCCTTTTGAAACCAAGTTTCTTTGGTACATTTCACCCTCCAAAAACTATTTGTCTACATTAGGCGTGTTTATTTTCTATTTCGGGGGGAATTGAACAAAAAAACGAAGTCGGTGCTAAGCAATCACTATGTTAAATGCAACAGCCTTCCCGCCACGTCAAGGATTAGCCCAATGGGAGGGGGGGGGGAGGTAGGGTACTTTTTTAAAGTGAGTTCCCCGTGCCTCTCACTCTAAGGATGCTTTATTATAGTGAGTTCACCGTGCCTCTCACTCTTAGGGTGCTTTATTATAGTGAGTTCACCGTGCCTCTCTCTCTCTCTTAGGGTGCTTTATTATAGTGACTTCCCCATGACTCTCTCTCTCTCTTAGGGTGCTTTATTATAGTGACTTCCCCGTGCCTCTCACTGTAACTTTTTAGCTTTAATCACCTAAATAGTGTGTGCAGGCCTACTGTTTTAGAGTCGTATTGGGCGATAATGTTTAGGAGCCTTTCATTTGCCCTCCTTTACTCAACTCTGGAGTAAAGTGGTAAGCTTACCCCAGTGTTGATCTTTTCAAAAAGAGCATGCACTCGCACTTGCTCTAATAGGAAAGCATTCAGTAATTTGAAAACATTTGGGTGTTCACATCCGATGGACGATTGGAACGCCTTATGCCACGACTCCACGCTGACTCCACGCTATTATTGGTTCGTGGAAGGTTTTCTATGGTACATTCCTTGCAGTCCTTTCATGTCCTTTCATGCCTAAAGCGTGGATAGCGGCGCGGACGTCCCACCCATTTTTTTCAAAATACTGAAAAAAAAAACTTTGGTGTTCCTCTGTATCACCGAAGTTTTCTAGAAAGGCTTTCGCAAGCACCTCGTATCGCTCCAATATGTGCTCCATGCTGCAGAAACACAGAGCCATAAACTTGCGAATCGCAACATGGTACTCCATGTCCTCGCCGTATCTGCTTTGCATTCCAAACTCCTAGCCGCCTGCATGAAAGCGCATTCTTCTCTCCCTTCTCAAAATCTATGAGGAAGTTTTCAGGCTGCATGTCTTCTATTCCTTGCGCTTGGCGAATTAGCTCCTAGGCACGGAGATAGGTGGCTTCAAGCTTGTTTGAAAGCAAACAGTATACAGGCATGGTAGGACGTGGTTTATAAATAGGCCATGAATGATCCATAGCTGGTAGAACACCAGGACAGACCTTAAATTTCCATGCAGCAACCAAGTTCTACTTCGGGACAGTCTTTACCCGGTACGATTCTGAACCGAAAATTATAATTCGGTTCTCATCCCCCATGCCCATGTCCGGGACTGCAATTTTGGTGACTTATTACATGTCAGCAGGGATATTGATTTCAGACCGAGTATGCGGAATAGCCAAAGCTTGGTGCCGGCGCTTTCGTTTCCTGGACACTGCCTTTGCCATCGACTCCAAGGATGGAATAAAGGCCAAAGAAGGTAAGGAAACACCTTCTAAAGCCCTTAAACTAATAGCCCTTAAAGTCTCTGTTGAAGCAGTGGCTTGAGTCTTCAACGTCTGCTTCACTTTGGCTATTTCGCATAAAATAGGAGAAGGACCATGATTGTGGTTCGCAGTCATTGTGATCTGTGTTCCAGTTTGGATTGCCCTTCCAAGGTACCTTTCTCAAACATGTTTCTTGCATCTCCAAAAAGTTTGGAGCGTATTACTGCGATGCCTGGGTATATATGTATCCTTCGAAATGTAATTTATCTTCACCGCGTTGTGATTTAACAAAACTTGCCATTGAAAATTCAATAAAAAAAAACTCAGTTCGGATGCCGGCAAGATAGTGAAAAAAGAAATATAAAAAAAAATTGGTAAATTCTCTGAGATCATTTCTGAACATATACAAAATTTCAGCTCTAACGGATTTACGGTTGCTAAAGAATTTGAGAAGAGAACCGTATTCCCCTTTTTTAAAAAGAAAAAGATTTTCAAGTCCACATTGCAAATATTTAATATTATATTAATCTTTCCTTATTTGTAGATTTCACAAAAAAAAGGTATAAAGCTAGGTCGCTTAGTTTAGCCATAAGTCAAATTTAAACGTGTCAACTTTGATGCCTCGAGCACGTCTAGTTTAGCCGCAAATCGCGTTTAAAGATAAAAGTCGATTTTTCTTGTAATGCGTTACATCAATTGAGAGGTGGCACTTCCTAGATTACCAATACCTATGCATTTTTGAGTCACTAGGACGTTTAGTTTCACTCAGTTCTTCCTGTTCTTCTACCTAAACGCGTTCCAAAAATTAGAAACACCCTGTTCTAAAAATATGAACCACCCTGCGCTGAAAATATGTTTTCTTTTATAACTCTATATCTCATCTTTTACCGGTGGTAAACCGACGCACTGAGGTAAACTGTCCATCGGTAAAATGGCGGAGGAAAACAGTCACGTACCGAAAAAAAAAAATTTGGTCAAACACAAATATTTCGAGAAAACGTTCCTCAAAAAAAATTGTCCAAAATACTTTTGACAGTGTTCGAAAATATTTTTGACAAGTGTCCAAAAAAATTTTTGACAAAAATGTCCAAATATCCAACAGCTCCTACACTTTTTTATTTGGTTAAGAATGAATCAAAAATAAAATATTTTATCAAAAGTATTAATTTTATAAAATATTTCTTAAAAAGAGTAATGAAAATCCCGTCAAATATTTGTAAAAATATATTTCGACGGGATTTTTATTTTTTTCGGTGGGATTTTGTGTTACGGGATTTCTTTACCCTCCCCTACAAAGAGGTAGCCTTTTTTTAACAAACAACAGCGAATTAGCTAGCGACAGAAGATTTCACGCAAAAACAATATACATACCTACAACTTTAAATTATTCATGCTTCCTCGCATTAAATATATATAGCAATAGCCAAAAATTCAACACAAAACAAAAAAATCCTCCAAAAAAAAAATTCTACATAGAAACGTTCTATCCACCTTCCTCTTAGAAACACATTGCACTTCTTTTTCGGAAATTTGTGAAGAGTTTAAATCATTTTGATGTTCCTACAAGAAATTAATATTTTTAAAATAAATGTAATCTCTTAAACAATTTACTTACACAAAGTCAAAATAAAGTTATTAAAACATGCAACAGAAGAAATAAACACATCTGTCACGATGACAACTTTAGTCAAAAGAAAGTAAAGCAAACAATACAAAATACAGATAATGCTTAAAAGAAACGTCAAAAAGAGTCTCGGAAAACTATTTCATGAAATTTTTATTTGACTGCTTTTAGACGACTGCAATTTCTATCCGCAATTCTCTTTTGAGTTTCTTTCCGATTGCAGCATCCATTTAAACGCTGCAAATTTTAATACTGGCAATTTTTGTTAAATGAGAAGGAAATATATCTCCTCACCCTTTACTCCGCTTATGTCTCAAACAATAAGAAAAAGCACAAAGAAGAAAGAGCGATAACTCTGCAATTACTTCAACCTCTGCAACTTTGTCTACCCCGGACACCGCATACGTCCCCCGCAGCTATGGTGTTTCAGGCAAGGAAAATTTTTCAACCCGAGTTAACTAGAGTTGAAATTCAGTTAACTCGGGTTGTAACTCGAGTTAAGTAATTCGAGTTAAAGAACTCGATTTATTAGAACAAAAATGTATTATTTGAAAAATTTAAAAAAAGACAATCATTATAATTAAAATATTTATTATTAATTCATAACGTGGCAAAAAAACGAAACTTATTAACAAGCAATAAAAACAAAAATTAATTCGTTCTTTGGATAACCATGTCCTCCACCCCTTCACAATTCCTAGGAACTCACCTGGGTTTTTTTTTGTATGTGCATATTCAATATACTTGTGTTCCCTGAATACTTATAAACACAAGAACATTTTCTACATTTAACCTTACCTCCTTCCTCTTTACTAAATATTTCCCAAACCAGAGAGCATGGTTAATTTTTAATTAAATTTCAAAAAAAAATTTAAACACTCACGAGTCACAAAATCAAAAGCTGAAATTACGGTGAATAACAACATTCAATTATTCAACACATGTAATAAAAACAAACACAATAAAAATCATCTCTAACAGAATTGGCGAAACCCATAAAAGAAAGAAAAATCGAAACATACACATTAACGTTCATCATCTCCAAAGTGTAGCGTACTCGAGTTGCGTTACTCCAGTTGCATGAACTTGAGTCATGTGTAGGTATTCGAGTTAGGTGTATTCGAGTTAGTTGTGTTCGGGTTATGTGTGGTGAGAAGAGAACTCGGTTTGTTAGACGCTATCCAACTCGAGTTGACTTTGTAACTCGAGTTGACTCGAGTTAGCTGTAACTCGAGTTGACTCGGGTTAGTAACTCGAGTTGACACATCACTATTTATAAATAATGAGATGTCCAACTATTTAGACAATGGCTAGCTTGACAAACTGTCCAAGAGTGTTCTGAGGAAATCTAACAAAGACTGCTTTTAGACGACTGCAATTTCTATCTGCAATTCCCTTTTGAGTTTCTTTCCGATTGCAGCATCCATTTAAACGCTGCAAATTTTAATACCTGCAATTTTTGTTAAATGAGAAGGAAATAATATCTCCTCACTCTTTACTCCGCTTATGTGTCAAACAATAAGAAAAAGCACAAAGAAGAAAGAGCGATAACTCTGCAATTATTTCAACCTCTGCAACTTTGCCTACCCCGGACACCGCATACGTCCCCCGCCTACATGCTTAAAAATTGCAAGGGTAATTGCAGCATATTTGCAGCGTTTAAAAGCAGTCAAATACGACTGTAGTTTACAAGTTAAAGGAACGCACCTTGTGTCTTCTATTTTTTTGATTGCTTTTAAACGATGCAATTATCCCTGGGGACGTATGTGGTGGCCAGGATAGACAACATTTCTGAGTTTGGAAAAAATTGTAGATTTATAGCTGTTTCTTCTTTGATTTTTCTTATTATTTAAGGCATAAGCGGAGTAAAGAGTGTGGAAAGATATTTCCTTTTCATTAAAAATCACAGTCTTTAAAAGCATCCTTGACCAAAAGAGAAAAGTCGATTACAAGTCGCTGTCGTTTAAAAGCAGTCTTTCCGTTGTTCATACATCAAGTATTAACATTTCTATTCTTTGATCTTCGTAAATTTAGTAAATTATTTTGGATATGGGGGTTTGGTTTTGGATAGTTTTGATGTTGGGTTAGGGTACCCAATTCGAGTTAAAGAAGGAAAATTCCAAAACTGCAAAAATCGACTTGTACAAAAATCGCATAAAAACTTCTATATTCTTTTATGGGACTGTTTCTTAAAACAGCATGTTGTTTCCTACTTAACTTTACTTACATGCTATTTCTATTCCCCAACAGATGTCTATTGGAAAATTTCAAATTTGACAGGTCATTTACTGCGGCCTTGAAACAAAAATCCGATGCCGCCAAATGTCAAATGGTAAACAACAACAAAGTGCAAACCTACTATTACAGCGCAACAGCACGTGTCGCTTTGATTTGATCTCGTCTCGGTTTTTCTTTGTAGTCTCGTCGTTGTCCAACTCCAATCCTTAACTTTGAAATGTTTTACTTAATTGGCCTAGGTCTTGGTGATCCAAAAGATATAACAGTCAAAGGCCTTGAAATCGTCCGCAAATGCCAGAGGGTATTTCTCGAATCTTACACATCAATTCTTGGTTGCCCAAAAGAAGAGTTGGTAAGTAGTGTTTGCATTAAAAAAAAAATGAAAATACCCCATCCTCTTGCCATGTTTTTTTAATCCAAAAGGAAGAATTCTATGGGCGACCATTGTTAATAGCTGATCGGGATCTTGTTGAACAAGGTGCCGATGAAATACTAGCTGGAGCCGAGAACGAAGATGTTGCACTTCTGGTTGTTGGCGATCCATTCGGTGCAACCACACACACCGATTTCATCTTGAGAGCCAAAGAAAAGAAAATCTCTTACAAGGTCATCCACAATGCTTCAATCATGAATGCAATCGGTTGCTGCGGTCTGCAGCTGTACAAATTCGGTGAGACTGTTTCCATTCCATACTGGGATGAAACCTGGAAGCCTGATAGCTTCTACGATAAGATTAAGTTAAATCGTTTGAATAACATGCACACGCTTTGTTTACTGGATATAAAAGTCAAGGAACCAACCTTGGAGTCTCTCATGCGGCGGCGAAAGGAATATTTACCGCCAAGATTTATGAGTGTTCAAGAGGCAGCCACACAGGTGCTGACTATTGTTGAGAAAAAAGACGCACTCGAAAAGAATACTGTCTTGAATGAGAAGTCCTTGTGTGTTGGATTAGCCAGAGTTGGACACGATAATCAGCAGATTGTGGTCTGCACTTTAAGGCAAATGAGTAGCACAGACCTTGGTGGTCCCCTACATTCGATGGTAATTCCTGCCAAGGACATGCATCCGCTGGAAGTTGAATTCCTGCAGCAATATGCGACAATCAAGTTAGACGAGTACAATAATTGACGAGTGTGTATTAATTATAAAATTCCACCGAGATAAATATATGATTATTTTTATAAAAAAAAAATGCGCAAGACCATTTTTGGAGGGAAGAAATGTCTAGAAGCTTGTATATAGGTGGTATAAAGAGTTTTTCTGTTTTAAATGTGAAGTACAGGCTTTAAGATAAGATTTGGAACATAATTTTTGATAAATACCCGCCTCAGCTCCTCGTGCAAATAGTCATCCTTTTTAGGGAACTGTTCAACTGTGATTGGCGAATAACAACGCTCTGATTCATTGTGAATCATTGACGTATTCCCATTCTTTAATATAACCTCATAGAAAAAAGGATAAGAACTACGCCAATGATCAACAAACAATCCATGCGCTCCAAACAATAGAGCTGTTATTTGCGAAGTTTTCCATAGTATGACCATTTGCCACAGAAAACGAGGTGAAGATTTTGTAGAAAATTTGGTCTATACCAAGTCGTAGAAACAATTTTCGACGAAAATTGAAAAATTTACAGAAAATACTACATAATCAAAATTTTGTTTTTCTGCTAAGACTCAGAGTGAATTTGCTTCAAATTTGGTACAAAACATTTTAATATAATTTTTTTAGAGACATCAGAATTAATTATTACACTTATCCCACATCTTTTAGGTTTTTTCTAACACTGGTACTTCGAAATTCATAGTGCCGGGGTACTGAGCCCATACGGCTATTGTTCGAATAATTTACATAATTCTGTTTTTTTTTAATTAATAGATAATTTTATCAAGGTTTATGTGTGTAATTTAAATTTGATTGATTTTGTGTTTATTTAGTAGAGGAAGAATTGATTTATCCTGGATAAGTGGTTGTGTGTGACTTTATCTTAAAGGATTTTTTCATGAATATTATCGAACTTAAACTGCTCTTCTTATGTATCTTTTTCAATTATAAACTGGATTTATGTTGGAAACGATACAGATCGATGTTGATTCAGAATCCAGATATTACAAAAAATGTATTGTCCTCATCCAAAAATTGGGTTGGGTACGATTGACCGCTGTTTAAAATATCGTTTTGAAAAGAAATCATGCATTATAAAAATCACGCAAGCTAACAAATATTTTATTTAAATGCGAAGTTATAATCCACACATACTTTGTGTATGTACATAGGTAAGGTACGTTTGTCATACCTTGGTACTAACATACTAAATTTATTTAATGAATACATGTGATACCTATTGAAAACAATATTTATTTTTATTAATTTATTGAGAAAGCTTAAGAAGCTATGTAAGTAAATCAAATTTATATAACAGATTTAAAATCTTGGTATGCAAGACGATTGTGCAGGCGTTTCTAATAGAAAAGTCCTCGCATCCTTCGTCCTGAACCCTGACGATCGTACAAGACGTTGAATTTGTTAACAAAATGATTCATATCGTTGCATCCTTTGGTAAGAGCTCCCAAATATGTTATCAGACCCACGTCGTTACATTGTGTGTAGAATTCTTCCTTAAAGCCGGGTCCTTGCATAACCGGCAGGCGGTGGCTCAAAGAATAGGCTTCTCTCAGAATCTCTTGATTTGGCTCAAGCTTTCCGGCTTCCACGTCTTTTATATATTTGAGCACAATTTTAATGCGAGTGTTGAGCATTTTTATGGCACTGTCTTGAGCCACCAGATGTTCAGCCACAACAGACTTTTCTCCCGTTTCGTTCGTCGACATCCTAGCGACATGGTCGACGCCAATACGTTCCGCTTCTTCGGTAGCCAAAGTGTAAACAAGTGGCACAAGTAACATAGTCGCTTCGCCTTGGACAATATCAATTACAGATTCATAAAGCTTTAATGGCAATTGATCGACATTGCGAGAGACCGGATTTAGTTGGAGCATAATGGGGCATTCGTTGATGTCGGCGATTTGTTTCTGTATTTTGATCTCTTTTTCAGTTGGAAACTCGCCGGTGGTGTACCAGCCAATGAAATCTAGTTCACTAAATACTTGTTTATATTGAGCTTCCTTAGTGTTATAATAGTCCAAGTTAATAATGACATCCTCACCGACTTCATCTGTCTTCAATTCAAAGGAGTTCATGACTTCTATGTTGCGTCCCTTCTGTTTTCCAATCAAGGCACCATATACTTGACGATGTTCGCCAGCTTGAGCGCGAATTCGTGTCCAATGTTCGGATATATTCATTATAACTAGAGGATGCAATGATATAGTTACTGATGGAACAGTTCCAGGACCGGCCATTATGTTTGAAGCACCAACAGCTTTATTGATTGACTTTTCACTCATGGTGGGGATATCCCCGAAGTCTACTTCCATGTTTTCCATTTTGTATATTGATTTTTGTTTTTAATAAAATAGAAAATTGTTTGCTAAAAATAACGCAGTGGATTCGTTCTGTGGTAAAATATGTTTGCAGTATGCACGGCTGCTTGCACCACAAAATTGAAAATTTTGACATTGGGTGTTTTGTTCTCTTCAATGCATTTTCCGAACCTGTCAACGACAAAAGTGACAGTCTTTAATATAGCTGTACACAATAGACGCGCGTCAGCGCGTGATTTGAATCTTATGTTGAATTCCTTTCAACCAAAAAAATTGATTTTTTTCTAAACAGAATCGATTTTTCTGTGAGTGAAAGGAATTGTAAAGAATCGAATTTTTTGTGATTCGTGTGAAGTAAATGTTCACATTAGAGTTACTGTACTGTTAACTTGTTGGTTTTGCATTTTCATATGCAAAACTCATACGATTTGTTTAAATTTTCAGCGTTTATCGACTAATTTCATTTGATTCGAAAGACCAGTGCAATTTTACAATATTGTCAGATCTTACAATATTGTCAGATCTGTTACTGAAAAAACTGTCCCAAATATCTTACAATCGTCTGAACACACAATTTTGTCTGACAATATTGTCAGAAACGTCATTGGCAGGTAATTGTCAGACGACAATCTGACAAAAAATTGTCAGGTATCTTACATTCGTCTGAACACACAATTTTTATCATTGTCAGACGATTAGGACATTGTCAGACTCATTGGTCATTGTCAGATGTTTTCATTGAAAACATCTTACAATTATCGCACAGGCGACTTCTTCAGTACATAGAGCCACATATAGCATTCTTCAACATAATCTTTGTGAAAGAAACTATTTTAAGATCGATTTTAATCAAAAGCTGATATCTGCGATTTTCAAAACTAGTACGATTAAACTTCATACCGCATCGTGAGGATTTGCCGATTATTTGCTCAATGTGGAATATGTCGGTAAGAGAAGATATAAAGCATTTCATAGGAAAATGTCCAATACTGAAAGACATACGAAGGACCTTTCTTGGCGGGAATGAGATCCATGACGATGACGTAATAGCGCTCCTTAACTGCGAACGAGATATAATGAATCTATACCATTTTTATAGAAAAGCTATGATCTACAAATACTTAATGAAGCATTTTAGAAACTTTTTAAACATGATTTTTTAGTTTAATTAATGTTTTTGCTTTTTCGTTTAAAAATTACAATTTTTGTACATGTATTTAATTTAAAACTACAATTTATAACCTTGTTTAAAGATTGTCAATCGGGCAGACGGCAATGCCATGCTTACAATCGTCCGTACTAGCTTAAGCTCTCAGTAAAAGACAACAACAATTTTTCAGTGCCTGTATGCTTTCAAATTTACAAATATACGTCTTAAAAATAAAATTATTTCATTAAAATACAATTATTGCTTACGTTTTGCAACTCGCGCACCAACAAATTAAATTAGTCGGAGAAACGATGAATTTTGTAACATATCATATAACATATACATTTACGCGATTTTTCCAGATTAAAACTTAAATCCAGATGTGAATTATACAAATTAATGTAAATACATCCGGATTTAAGTTTTAATCTGAGTGTATCGAGTGAATAATACGGCGGTAAGTAACGTTGTTTTAATGTGAAAATTGATTATAGTTACCGATTTCACAGCTAAAAGCTATTTAGAGATTTTTTAAAGTTAAGAAGACTTTAAAATTTCTTTAGATACGTCTGTTGTGTTGCTAAATGTTCCGAACGGCCTCGTTGAACATACCTATTAATAAGATTCAAAAATAGAACAATAAAACACGGAATACCCTGTAGCCAATTACCAAACACTTTCATGACATTTCTTGTCGATATTTCTTTTGTATCACCTCACCTATTAAACGTCAAATAAAAAATCAGCTGAGATGTATTTTTCTCTTTTGTCGTAGTTGCTTCTTTTTTTACTTTTGAGAAGAATTCTATTCTATTTGTATTCCCAATCGCGCAAACTGATTACAAAGATAAGCATTATCAAAATTACTCAACGGTAAGTACAATATCATTTCAACTCACATTTCTTGCTTAGTATTTGAGAAAAAATTAATAAGTATTACTAATTCGTAGATGAGCTATGATGGATTACTGTCCAAGTTAACCGATGAAAAGTTGAATTTTTACCCCACACCATCTTCGGTGGAAGAAGAACAGCCAGCAATACTCCAACAGACTGTTGGACATGATGTTGCTGTCATTGCTAGTGTTACACATCCTAAGGGAGGAACCAAATCCGAAACCTCTACTCCCCAGCGTAAGGTATCCACTTCACGATTTATGAACGCTTTTAGCCAATTCTACGCTGGTGGATGTAGCAGTGGACAAGCAGCTGCTATTCCTCCAACAACGGCTAACCTTCCACATGCTTCTTCTGCGGCTGAAGACGATCCATCGCCTAGTAACTCCGCGGGGCGGACACCAACCAAAGGCATGGAATCTAAACTTCTCTCAATGTGGCATAATGTTAAATATGGTTGGAGTGGTAAGATGCGCTCGAATTTCTCCAAAGAACAACCAGTTTGGCTCCTCGGTCGGTGCTATCATCGCAAATACACTCCCCCAACATCAATGGAGAGTTCTGCTGAATTAACAGCTAATCTGGAACCGATCAAAGGTGGACTAACAGCTGTGCATCAGATTGAGATTCAAGTTGATGAAAGCCTGGTTGTACAGGAACTTGGCATGGATGCCATTGAAAATCAGGCTGCTGAGAATCCCTGGGAGGAAGGAATCGAAGGATTCAAGAGGGACTTCTATAGTCGTCTTTGGATGACATATCGCCGAGAGTTTCCCATTATGAATGGATCCAATTACACGTCGGACTGTGGCTGGGGATGCATGCTGCGCAGTGGACAGATGCTACTCGCGCAAGGGTTGCTTTGTCATTTCTTAGGAAGAAGTAACTTTTGATGACTTTTTCGAGTGAAAAGAATATAATCATAATCTATTTTAGGTTGGCGCTGGGATCCTGAGACGCAATTACACTCAACATACGAGGATAACTTACATCGAAAGATTATTAAATGGTTCGGCGATAGTTCTTCTAAAAACAGTCCTTTTTCCATTCACGCTCTGGTCAACTTGGGGCAAGAAATGGGCAAGAAGCCAGGTGATTGGTATGGTCCAGCATCTGTATCTCATCTTCTAAGGTAAAACAATATTTTTTTACACCGAAAATATACCAATAGTTTATATCTGGGTTTTCTAGACAAGCGGTAAAGAATGCAGCACAAGAAAATGCGGACTTCGATAACATTGTAATCTATGTGGCTCAGGATTGCACAAGTAAGCTTTTTAAAAATTCCTCTTCTCTACACCTCGCAACTTAAATTATTTTCTCAGTTTATATTCAAGACATTCATGATGAATGTTTTATACCGGATAGAACAACAAAGTACGTTCCATGGCAGACAAATAGAAAACAAGCTGAAGACTCCGGCGCGCATTCTCTGCAGCAACAACAGGTCTATTGGAAATCTCTAATAATTTTGATTCCTCTGCGCTTAGGAACCGAGAAACTCAACCCCGCCTATGCCCATTGCCTCAAGCTCCTTCTCAGCACCGAGTATTGCATTGGAGTTATTGGTGGAAGACCAAAACATTCCCTCTACTTTGTTGGATTCCAAGGTATGTTTTGATTCATAATAAGTTCTAATCATATCTGACGACAAAAATGTTACTAAAAAAGTTATTGTCTAAAACATCGTGTTCAAATGCTTAAAATTATGTGTTAAATTCCTAATGAAATGGCATTGTACATTACTTTTTTTTAAAGTCACATGACTTCACATGCAGACCAAAAACAACAGCTTTACCTGTATATTGACATTGAGTAATGTAATTTGATGTTTTTTTTTTTTTGCATTTTTCTGCTGATAATAATAAATTTTTCTTCAAATTGTTGTTTGGAGGGTCTTCGCTTGTGAAGTAGAATAATAATTCATTAGGTTTGTTGTTGTTGTTTTTTTCGTTATATCTTTTCATGAGCAATGGGAAACATTTTCGAAACAATTGATTCATTTGATTTCTTAGTTGGAATTCTTTAAATTTCAACGGTTTTACCAAAGTGCGCTGATGGGGTAATAAACATTTCCATCAATGAGTAATGAGTCATTGCTATGTTAAGCGAATTTTATGATTATTTGATCGGGAATTAACACATAATAACAAAATATTAATAATAAAGATTTCCAAGAATTGGGTTTTTTTTTGTATTTAAGATAAATCGTGATTTTCATCGCGGAAGTATTATTGGAAATTATTTTATTGTTTTATAAACATTGTCTAGGTCGTGATTTTGTTGTATAATTAAGTGCAATCTGTCGTTCTGTTTGACAACAACATAGAATTAAAAAAAAAATAAAAATCAAATTAATTTTCGTTGTTTATTTCAAACAAATATGTACATACATACATATATGCAAAAGCTGACAACGTACAAAATAATAATGCACGACTGGGTCGCACGAACTTGCTCTTATATACTACACAAAAAAGTAAAGCAAATTTTCATTTTTCGGTTCTTTTTTCGTATCTAGTATCTAGTTTTAAATTTTTTACACCGACAATTTTGTTCGAGGTCGAAAACTGGGGTTATCCATAAGGCCAACGTCATAAAAACTCGGAAAAAATTCAAAGCTACCGGATTTGACGCTGGGTTAACCGTTTCAGCCGACAAAGTTTTTGTAATTGTATTATGCATAAGTGTAGTAGTAGAATTTGTCACATTTAAAAATATTAGTTTAAAAACAGTTTTGAGTTTGAAAAAACAAATTGTCAAAACTCGTCAACTAAAATAACTTTATTTAAAATTAAGATTCAGTAATGGGTTTCTGGCCTTATGAAAGGTAGAGGATTTTAATATAAATGGCGCCGTTATTTTTTAATGGTTCTTTTTCTATTTTCAGTATTTTTTTTAGAATTTTTTTTTGTACCAGGACCAGCCTATACTGTAGTATTTTGACGCATCTTACGCAAAAGACCCTTGATTTGTTATTTAACTGTTTTTTTTTATACTATTTGTTGTTATTAACTAATTATTGCTATATTTTGGGAACCTCTATCTCCAAAACTATTGATTCTACATGGACGGACATGGATTTTAGTTCAAATTAAAGAAAATTTATTCCGTTTGAATTTGTAGAACGAAGTTTAAATCGAAAATTAGTTCCTTAGGGTTAAAATCGTCAGTAACGGAAAAAAGCACGAACAATTAGCGATTTTTTGGATTATCTACCATGATTTTGATTTTGTAAATCGTTTTAGAATTTAAAATTTCGTAGAAGAAACCATTATTAATAAATCTAAATTAATTTGTTTACAGAGGACAAACTTATACACTTGGATCCTCATTACTGTCAGGAAATGGTTGATGTTAATCAAGAAAACTTCTGTGTAAATTCTTTTCACTGCAAGTCTCCGAGAAAATTGAAAACAGCAAAAATGGATCCAAGTTGCTGTATTGGATTCTATTGCCAGACCAAAACAGATTTTGATAATTTCGTCGAAAATGTTCAAATGGTATAAAAAGATTCAATTTTTATATAAATTATACATACATTTTTTTGTGATAATGTTGAGTTTATTTTTAGTACTTACATCCAATAAGATTCGCTTCGGCTCAAACAGCTCATGAAGGAAGTCCCTCACAGTTCCCCGAAATGAATTATCCAATGTTCACATTCTCCCGGGGCAGTTATGTAGACCAAGAAAAAGATGAACCCCATGAATCAGTTTATAAGCCATTGCAGCGTCAACTGGCTCAACTGCAACATGAATTATGTGGAAGCCGCGAACATGCTATCGACGACGATGACGGTGAAACCGAAGAGTTTGTTATTCTGTAATCGAAAAAAGCTTATACTGTGTGCGTTTTTAAACTATCTCCCATCTAATAATTACTGATCTACTCTACCTACCTTAGTGCGGTCATAAACAACTCAAACTATCACCGAGTTCTCATTTTATGTTTTTGTTTTTTTTTTTTTAACGGTTTGCTCTTAAACCATTTGCAAAAAAGTATTCTTATAGTTAAGTGTAGAACTAGTGTCTCATTTTAATCATCTCATTCTCTAAAAACAAAACGATTTGAAGAAAATCTTCTTTTATTTTTAATTTGAATGTTAACAATTCCGTACAAACTTTTTTATGACATTAGATTTTTGTTTATGCGGTTTTCCAAATTATTGTTTCCCTTGCGAATATTTACATACATATGTACATGTAATAGGTTTTAAGTTCATATATAAATTATATACACTTCATATTAAAATAACAAAAATTACATATTGTAAAAATTAATTATAATTCATATTTTTGCTAAATGTTCGGCGACAGTACATTAAAAAAAATTAATTTAAATTATTATTATAATAACAAACAATGATCTGAAAAATGTTTAGCATATAAAAAATAATAAAATATTTATATAATAAATATTTAAAGAAAAGAACTTCGTGTGTTGGTGTTATTTTTATATGATAAGTATTTTTTGTTTTTTTAAATTCTTGATATTACTATCCGTTAGGTCATGTATAGTATCTGAAAGACCATAAATATATGCCTGTGAAATGCAATCTGGTATGCATACTAAACAATTTTTGATTGTTTATACATACATATGTATATCTCTCAAGATTGCGAATAAGGACTACGTCATTAAATTCTACAGGTGGCGGCGACGTTTAAATAAAACTGCAGGTATATAGAAATGCTGCCTAGAGAGCGGGGCTCGAAGATACAACTCTAATTAACCACATCCACTCTACCATTACCAACTGGAACATTTTCTCCATATACTGAGTCTACTCCCTTGATTAGCCTACAGGGCGCTTTTCTTTGGGGGTATGTGAAGCAGAGATATGAAAGTGTTAGTTTAGTTAGTGTAAGTTGCACCTCCTCATGGTAGTTCCTGTTCCTTTATGTAAGTCTTAATAAATATATACATACTGTTTTAATTTCAAATGGTTGGCTTTGCGTCTATCTCATATAACTGGTGAATGCCGAATGTTCTATACTATTCTTCTTCTTCAGGTTGAGATACAGATCCTCCTGTCCCATTAGTACAGCATTGCCATTTATATAGATTACGTGTTCATATTTAGATAATGTAGTTAGTACTATTGGTTTGGCGTTACCCTCACCCTTAATTGGCAGGTGTCCACGTTAAACCCAAGTTCACTTCTACCACTACCACCTGTTACATTAATCAAGAGAAATTCACTATTTATGTAGTTTTCGCCAAACTTTTACTATCACTTTGAACACGACTCCTTGTAACGTTAATCACCCTTATTGTTATTACGGTTGTCGACACGGCTCTAGATGCTACAATTGAAGTTTCTATAAAACGACCATCGTTTTAATGGTTAGAAGTGTGAAGGACAGAGAAAACGATTAAGTGTAAGTTTTACTTCAACGTCAATTATTTCCTCTAGACCCGTGTCGTTTTCGTACCGTAATAAGGGAAAATATTTTTAGTTTTCCAAAATCTACTTCAAGCTTTTGGTTTGGTCTTACAGTTTACAATTGAAAAGTCTTTGAAATAAAATAACAATAAATCAATTTTATTCACACAATAAATACACAATCATTTTTATTTTTTTCTTAATTTACTTAGATTATCTCGTGCAGTCTTTGATTTCGGATCTAACTTGATGGCTGTTAGGTAACTTTTAGTAGCTAAATCAAAATTCCCCCATCGATGATAGAGAACTCCTAAATTGCTATGATACAATGCATTCATGGGTTCAGCCTTTATTACTCGTTTATATAATTCTTCAGCTTCTACATAATTCTTCATCTTACCAAATACATTTGCTCTGATAAATATTATTGATGTTTCATTGGGAAGATATCTCATAGCTTGATTTGATAGTCGAATAGCATCGTCGAAGAGTTTTTGATTGTCTAAAAGAGTTAAAATGTTTGCCCATGCTTTGGGTTGGTATGGATTCAAAGCAACTGACTCCTGCCAGTGCTTGATTGCTTCAGAGTATTCTTGAATTTCTAGAAATAGATTGCCCATGTTATAATAACACACTGGATAGTGTTTACGATATTTCAACGCATTACGATAGCTTTGTAATGCTTCGGAGTGTTTTCTTCTGGTAGCTTGAACAATGCCCAGATTCATCCAAGCAGCAGGAAATTCCTCGAGAACTTCAATAGATCGTTTAATGTAGTTTTCTGCAGTTTGATAGTCACCAATTTCTCGATAAAGATTACCCAAATTCATTAGTGCTGCTTCATAGTTGACATGCAGATCAATTGCTTTGTGGTAGTGATGAAACGCTTTTTTCCTTTCTCCTTTGTCAGTCGCTAATCGAGCGATGTTATAATGAACCTTAGCGTTGTTTGGACATACTTTAAGAGCTGAGGAGAATAAAAGCTCTTCGGTCATCCATTCACTTGACCTTTGTCTAGTGCGAAGTGTAAACAGCATTATGAGAGTTAACATTGCAATAAAAACTAATTGCTTATGATGCCAAATCTTTCTTGACAAGCATTGGAATGATGAAGCTACTATGAGACAAACTCCAATTGAAGGTACATACAAGACTCTTTCTGCAATGACAAAACCAACTTTGATGACTCCACTTGCAGGAACAAATGGTATAACCATTAACCCCAGTCCAATAAGCAATGTTTTTGACTTTGTTTGGATTATTTTAAAAATAAATAAGTACATTAACAAAATTCCGAAGATACGGCTATCCCAAGCAGAAGTTAAAAGCTCTACAGACCCTAAAGCCCAATCAAAACTCAACCAGAGAGGACAAAAGATGATCCAACAATTGAGAGCGTAAAGAAAATTCTGTGACAGAATTCTAGTCAGGATATTATTGTTTGCAGCAATTGGATTGTCCATTGCATTAAATTTGGGACTTTCGAAATTTTGAATCCATAGACGAATATACAATAAAAGTAAAACTGTGAAAGCGAAAATAACGTAAATTTTTCTAATGAGATTACTCCAAACTATCGGTTTCATTTTTGATCTATTGATGATGTCGTAGAATACGCAGGAGGGTAGAATAGTTATGGCACTTTCCTTGCATAGCAGCCCTATAGCTGCAAGAATAATGATTCCTAGATATTTCAATCCATTCAACGCACAATCCTTCACAATTGAGTCTATTAAAATGATAGCCAACAAGAAACACAAGCAAAAGAGCAACTCAGCTCTTCCAACAACTCCACACACTGCTTCAGTGTGAGTTGGGTGTATGGCAAATAGTAGTGCTCCGACAAAAGCGGTCGTCTTATTACTTGTTATTCTATAAAAAAGATACAAGATTAGAAGACCATTTAAACAATGTAGGAACAAATTAATGGTTTTCATGTGATAGCTTCTGAACTCAAAAAAACTATATTCAAAGTGGAATAGGAGAGTTGTGAGCGGACGATAGGATTTGTGGCTATCGGCATCTGTGAGATTAGCACCCCAGAAGTCATGTTTAAATACAGACTGCAGAGATAATGGTGATCTTGCTACATCTTTGTTTTTAACTATAGCCACTGTGTCGTCGAAAACAAAAGTTCCAGGAAGGGAATGATAATATGAGATGATGGTAAACATTAAAGTCAAGGCTGCGAAGTGTATTAAACTAAAATCCATTATTGGAATAATTTTTTAATGCTTATAATGTAAAAAACAGAAACAAACACGAAAAATTCGATGTAAACAAAAATATTTTGGAGGACAAATCGATGACAAAAAAACGCCAAATTCAGAACTGTTGGCTTGAAAACTTCAAATGTCAAAAGAAATATGCTTTCACTGAATACATTTTGTCGGTCTTTCTTCGATCCTTGCAAAACGGATTGAATGACGAACTCCTATCAAAATAATTGTTAAGTTGGGTTGTTGTTGCATCAGCTGTTTTGTTACAAGGGATTACAACAACACAAATCTATCTGGATAGCTTGGATTGCTCTCCGAACGCGATCATTTTCTGTTGATATCACTCTTGGAGTTAATATTCGGAAAAAAACAAACAAGTCCGTTTTGCACTCGCGCAAGTAATCTACAACGTATGAACGACTTGGCATACGAATGCAGAAAGCTTAAATTTCGGTTTTATATTCTTTTTCACAAAATACCTGCACTAGCGGGAAAACAAATATTTTTACTTTTGCAATTTTGCAAAAAGTGTTCAATGTAGTTAAGGCTTTTATCTGAAAATTTTAGGGATAGGTGGTTGGTTAGTCTATCTGATAGTTTCCCGAACGCAAGGAATAACATAAGTGTGTCTAAGGTATAAGCATGAACAAAACAAAATGGTTTTAAAAATCGAACGGCACTGCAACTGAAACGTCAAAACATACGTCATCCTGGTCTGATTTTTTGTTTTCATTTTGGTGGGTAGCTTTCTTGATTTTGTTTTTAATAAATATTTGTATTAATAATTAAAAAAAAACGATGTCCGAGGAAATTGTATTTGATTGCTTACATTCCGAAATCGTAAATTATTGTCTACTGGATAATAAAGTATATAATTGCCATATAATTAAAAAAAAAAACAATTCACTTTTAAATATCGTTAATAGGAAAATGATTTCTCTACCCTCGAATACATTGGCTATTCAACTGGATATCGTCTCATCGAACGGCTGACAAGAGAATGGCCCCGTTTCAAAGATGAGTTGGAAACCATGAAATTCATTTGTACAGATTTCTGGACGTTAATTTACAAAAAACAAGTCGATAATCTGAGAACAAATCATCAAGGTGTTTATGTATTGCAGGATAAAGCTTTTCGTTTCCTCACACGGATCTCACCTGGATCAAAGCAGCTAGAACATGCCCCCAAGGTAATACCAAAAAAACAATACCATCTTCTTAGTTAGACTATTTAATGAATTTCAGTTTGTTGCCTTCACCTGTGGACTGGTACGAGGTGCCCTGGCAAACTTAGGAATCAATAGCACAGTTACTGCGGAAGTTCAATCGATTCCTTCGTGTAAGTTTCATGTCCAAGTTAAATTAAATTAAATAAATTAAAATCTGAATGTTATTTTCACTATTTTGTTGTAATTAAAAGAAAAAAAAATGGCGTTGAATGAAATGTTTTGAATATCTGTTATGACTTTGTATAAAATGAAATTATATCATCTTTGGATATGTTAAAGTACGTCAACAGTTTCCACCGTGAATCGCTAAAATCCACCTTAAGTGGAGCGGGATCTGTGTGGATTCCAACGTCTGGGGCAGGTCCAATTATTATTATCACTGATCCTTGATAAAGCTTCAGGTACTCACGGAAAGCTTTTCCATTATTAAAGAAGCAAAAGACCAATGCAAAATCCCATTTCTTAGTATCACAACATTCTTGCAGAAAGCATTGTTGCATGCAGATGTCATCGATGAAATTCAATTTTATATAATTGACCGGGGAATAACTACTCTCCCACCACGATCTGTCCACTTCCAGCCCATACACTGAAACACCTGTAGACACAAATACACTTTAAAATTAACTCACGGCTCACACTAAACATCCCCTTACCTATGCTCTCCTTAATAATCCACTCAAGAAGTCCAGTTCCACAACCGATACTCAACAGTTTTCGAATACCTACTTTTTGTAGAATTGATTTTAAACTCTCTAAAGCATCTCCTGTTGGCCATGTCCAGAGATATTTACTTTTCTTATCCAAAGGCAAAGATTCGTTCAATTTGAGAACTGCTTTCCAGTCCTTTGCGTCTGTTAAAACTTGCAGTTGCTTTTCAAATGAATCTTTGAACATTATTTACCGTATTGTGCCATAATATTTGGCGAACGAACATTTTCTAACCGTGCGAATAAGCAATTAAAAAAAATTGTGGACCATTGCCAAAACTTATTTCGTTAAGGTTCTCTGATAATGAAATAATTTCTGAGGTATCCCTAATGTGGGGTGTGCTTCACTGATGCTGATGATTTTTTTGTGCTATCCGATTGGCTCGTGTTATTAAAATTTCTATAAATAAAACTATCAAAAAGAATATTTGGAGAATGCTGCGAAGGTAGATTGTTTGTTTTATATGTTCTTTAAATTATTGGTTGCGGCAAAAACAGGTTTATATTTATAGCATTACAAGTTCAAGGGTGATAGAGATCATGCTGTATTTCCTGTTGAACTTGAAAGTCGTATATAAAAAATACTTCCTTAGAGAAATTAATGTAGTTGATAGAAACCGCCAAACCAGATGTTTAGCCATAATGACTCAGATCTGAATGTGGACTTTGAACGTGAACAGGCCACGTGCAGCAGAACAATGACATCAATTCTGGAAAAGGACGTAGGGTAATATAGAATTAAACAAAAATTACTTTAACAGGTAATTCAAATGCTAAAAAAGATCAGGTCAGTTTCTATGTTGAATTCACAAAACAAAAAAAAACTAAATCACCTGTTTATACACAGGTGAGATTTAGTTTAAAGTAGTTAGAAAGTATTTACAATAATAAAATTTATTTTTTTATTTAAAAATTGTTATTATAAATTTTTTCTGTAACTATCGGATAAATAAAATTCGTAAAAAAACGTTGAACAAAATAGAAGGAAACGCATATCATATGCCAATTTATAACAGTATCTTTAAATACAAAACTGTTTAAAAATTGGTGACTCAAAAAATTCCAATTCTCTTTGTGACGGTTATACTATTCGATCTAGGATTTTCCACCACCTCAAAATATTTTTTTAAAACCAGTTTGAATAAAACCATAGTGTCAATTTTAAATTTACAAACTTTTAAACATTTATATCAAATTTAGAATGTATTTTGTTTTGAAATAATGCCCACCTTTTTTTAATTTTATTTAGATTTATATTTATTTATATTATTCTGTCTTTTTTTATATAATATTTCAAACTGTAGCAATTATTTTTGAAAGTAAATTAATCCAATTTTTACACTTTTTTTTTAAATAAAAACGTTTTGATAAACAGTTTTTTAAATGATAATGTCTATTGTCAATTTTTGTAAGGAACTTAGGTTAGATTAGAAGGGGTGATGATACGGTATAACGTGTCATCTCACTCGGACCTCGGTGGATCCATTGTGTTCCCCGGGATAAAGGTAGGTATTTGTGAGGAGTTTGGGTGATAATAGTAGTGGAAGTTTAGGTATGTATGAACCATCCTAACTTTTGAATGAAATTAAGGATGTTCTTTAGTGGCAAGGCTGAGGTGTCGCCCAGATCATCGAAAAAATATTCTCCAAGGGCAGCTTTTCTGATTCTGGCTGGGTTAGGGCATTTACAGAGGAAATGAGATGAGCCCTCCTCTGCTTCTTCATCCTGACACCCTCTGCATAAGTCAGATGCACGTTGTGCTCATTAGAAGTGATAATTGAGACCTGATAATCTTAAGTATATATTCAGTTATTTTCTAAGAGATATTCCGCCATAGATTCCTGAAAACCCGACAAGTGTCAATTGATGACCATCTGTCGTTGGCCATTTTATCTGCCACTTCGTTTCCGTATATATCACTGTGCCCAGGGACCCATCTAAGGGTAACTGTGTTCCTTGCATTGGTTAATCTCAAGTTATTGCGACAACGTGCCAGCAACTTACTTCATTTACAAATAAAACACTACACATCTTGCTATACATGGCATGATGTTTACCGTTTTAATTAGTCATTTTCTTGGTAAAATAAAAATCGCTAAAAGTAAAAAACACTGCTCAATTAATTTGGAATTGCTTTCTTCTAAATGATTTTCTACATTCAATGTTAGGAATAAATTATCATCGAGGTTTAAATCCAAAATAAATTCAATGTCCGAATTTTATTTATTGTAATTATTTGGTAATATACACATACATATATAAAATAATGGCATTTAAAACAATCTCAACCATTAAATTAAAAAATGAAATTAATCGAATTGTATTTGATAATTATGTTTAAAGTTTTTCCGCCAATGAGTTTCAGAGAAATTCGATTGTTGGCCATTACAAATAACAGTAGATTCTTGTACAAGTTCTTTTGTTTGATCATTAGCTGGAGTTGGATTTTCTTCATTATTACTGTTTGTGTCATTATCTTGAGTACTGTCATCATCTAAAAGAATTTTTCGATAAATTTCACGTGGATCGTATGCCTTTTTCAATTTTTTGTGTATCTTTACTACTGGATTGATCTCGATGGCGGCGGCGCATGTTTCTTTTGCAACTGTTTGTGGTTTCGATTGGTTTTCTTCAATAATTGTTACAGGTTTAACATTTCCAATGCATCTAATAACAGAGCTATTGGCAACAATTTTAGGCGTATCACCAACATTTCCAGGCTCCGCTGTAGTTGTGTTGGTTCCTTCTGGTAATTGTTTTGAAACGACTTTCTCGTCCATACTCTCATTTTCTGAATGTTCGCAATCCTCACTGACTTCCTTTAAACAAGTTTTATCTTCATTTGGATGCATGTTTCTTATGTGCCTTAGAATGTTATCCTTTCGAATGCTTGTAGTGTCACAAAGAGTGCATTTATACTTTGATTTTACTGCAAAATAAATTCTGATGTAAAAGCATTTTTTTTTTTAATAATAATGTTTCATATTTACCATTGTGAATTCTACTATGTCTAAGTAAGGATTTTTTATCGATAAAATGTCGAGAACATTTGGAACAGCTGTGTTCTTTTTTATTAGAATGACTCAAAGAATGAGTCTTCAAGGATGAATTTCTGTTGAATACTTTTCCACAAAAGTCGCATTTGAATTTATTGGCAGCTAAAAAAATTTAGGGTTGAAGATATACATTTTTTCAGCTATGTGGTTATTTTTAAGCCACTTGTTTTCATTAAATTGGATATTATATCTTGTCGCCTTACTGTTAAAACGCAAAAAAACTTCTGCCATATTAATGTTCTTATAGGTTTGCGTGATATGAAATTATTGAGCTTGGACTTTATGACTTTAATTTCGTTATAGTAAAAGATCATAGGTCTAACTTAAAAAATTCAACAAAAAAAAAAAAAACTTTCCCATCGTCAAAAATATGAACACTAAAGTGTTAATATTTGAGGAGTATCTTCGAAAATGAAAACGCCTGTGACTAATATGTACCTATAAAATTGTAAGGCATCAACTTAACGGTGGAGGTTCACACACAATGTTATGCATTTTATTAAAATGGTTTTACTCATTTACAGAAGCTAAACCTTGAACTTTAGAATCGAAAGCACAGTATTCCACAGTGGGGCTTAAACAAGAAATTATTATGTAGCCAATATCGGCCGCAGTTTGGGTAAAGTGATGCGTAAGCATTTAAACAAACCTGGGAGAGTATTACTGTTCTAACAATCGTTTTTAAAGTACTTTCTAAGTTTATAATGTTCTGGATAATGTCCCATAGATCGAAATGTGTTCAAATATGAGAGTTAAAATCAAGTTTTTGGTGAATAAACTTATGTGATCATGGTCAATAATATCATAAATACATGAATTCATCTTAGAAGATGGCAGATAAGAGGAATATCTTAACAGAAGAAGGGCAGCTGAATTTAAATTTGATTTTTGGCTAACGAAAATTAGGTACTTTAGTAGGTTTAGGAATATAAAACATATTGACCATTTTGTTTTCAAACTTCTCAATTATTATTAATTCACTTACCAACATGGACTATTTGCTGGTGCATTCGCAGAGATGTTAAAAGCGAGAACTTCTTGTCGCACTTATCACATTTAAAAGGTAATATATTCTGATGTCTCATTAGATGAGCATTCAATGCTTCTTTGTTCCTCAGCTTGGCTCCGCATTCAATGCACTGCTCTCCAACTGCAGTATGCAGTTTTTCGTGTTTTTGTAGTATTTGAATTTTGGAAAATGTTTTACTACAAACTGAACATCGAAAAGACTGTTGCGAGTGTCCAGCTATGTGATATTTTAGATGGGCAGATGTTGAAAAATACTATAAAGTGCATATTCCCAATAAATCTTTAAAAAAATTTTATTTTCTGAATCTATTTACCGTGCAACATTCATTACACTTAAAGGGCTTATTTGACGAGTTGTTACAAAATAAATGGTAATATTGTTGAGTTCGGCTCTTAAAGCGTTTATCACAGATGGTGCAATGATAGTTAACTTCATTGGCTTCGTTTTGAATTTTTACAATATGCTTTGGAATTTTAGATTGCCGATTTTTGGATTCTTTTTCTATAGGGTTTTCGTTCGAATTTGCGGCTTCCTTGATAGTATTTGTTTGGTTTGAATTATTAGAAGGTACAGTATTGTTTTGCTTGCATTTCTCGCAACCGTTTGCTTCCGATATTAAACATTGGCGACATTTAGAGTGACCACAGTCTTCGGTTATGAGGCGATTTTGATTATTAAGTATCTTCGTACAAATGGGACAAACTATTAAGTCTGCCATTTTTCAGGAAACCGATTTAAAATACAAAGGCTCGTACAAAAAAAAAGCAGGAGCAGCAGTGTTTTGTAAACAAAACTACAAAACCAATAACCATGTCATTTTTATCATGTTTTTGTCATTTTTTTCAGATGTGTTTGATTTGTTTGACTGGTATAAAATCATGATCAAATAGACTGCTTTTAAACGATGCAATTACCTACCCATTGCGATTTTTAAGCCCGTTGGCGGGGGACTTATGTGTGTGAGGAGGCGTGTTATTTTGCCAGCCCGGAGGGAATTGCACGAAAAAAAAGACCACAGGGATTAGCGACAGCATTATAAAATCAAAATGGAGTTTTCATAAAAAATATCGATAACAAGTATATAATTCACGCCGGTAACACAGTTTTTGATGTGTAAACATCTATGACGGCGCGGCGGTAGGGTAAACTAAAAACGTGGAAATTTACGTGACACTTTACGTTGATGTAAATTGGATTCGTTCAATATTGAGTACGTTCTACGTTCGTCTGACTATGTATTAAATGGACTGCTCTTTTATCATGGCTGCAGGGTCTCAACATAGGAGGCCACCATGTTTGGAAAATGAGACTTAAGGTTATCTGTCAAAATTACTACGCTTTTCTCACAGCACTGCCTGTATTTGCGTTTGTTATTTTTTCGTCTTTTTATGAGTTTATTAAAAAGTAAGAATAGAGTTGATTTATTGATTTGCCTATATATATAGGAGTATTCATGCAATGGTGTAAAGTTGTTGTAAACTGCGTATATCTGTCAAATTTGTATGACAGGTTTACGGAGTTTACAACGTTTAGGAGGGCTTTACGACATTGCATAAATACCCTTTATATAAATGTGAAAAAGTCAGCATGTCTGAGAAATCATCAATTTCAATCGTGTGTTATTTGCGGCTGGATAAAATGCGCATCAAATTCAACCTTATTTCTCAGTTGCTAAATATGGCGGAATCCTATTTTTATACCCTCTTCAGTTGTACGAAAGGATATGAAAAGCGCAGTCCATGTACTATATGGTCTAGGGTCCAATGTGAACAGCCTTTTTCACACGTGGAAATAAAATCGTAGACATTTTCTGTAGTTTGCTTTTAAAGTAGCTTGGGTTGCTTTAAGACGACTGCAAATTTTAACGCTGATTCTCCTTTGAGTTTCTTTCGGATTGCAACATCCATTTAATTAAACGCTGCAAATTTTAATAACTGCAATTTTTGTTAAATGAGAAGGAAACATCTCTTCACACTCTTTACTCAGCTTATGTCTCAAACAATAGGAAAAAGCACAAAGAAAGAGCGATAACTCTGCAATTATTTCAACCTCTGCAACTTTGTCTAGCCCGGCCACCACATACGTCCCCCGTCTACGTGCTTAAAAATCGCAGAGGGTTATTGCAGCGTTTAAAAGCAGTCATATCCGATAAAATTCTGAAATAGGTCTGTTTGGCAACGTAAAATTTATTGCGAATTTGCTGCCATAGAAAAAAAAACCAGTCGCGGGAAAATTGACCAGAAATTCAAATTTCGAGTTGTTAAACAGATGTTATTAGAATGATAGCAAAAGCAAAACAAAAACAACTCCTTTTTAATCAAAGATGATTGAAACTTCTAATCAAATTTATTGGACTATTTAAATAAAAATTTCTTGTAATATTTCATTTCGATTATACTTTCTCTTATATCATCCTCGCTGCGATGAACTAGTTTCTTTTTAGGTACACCAGCAGCAACACTCGGATTCCATCGTCTACAGAGTTCTTTAATAGTAGAAACGTCAATGATTCTATAATGCAAATAGTTGTCGACCATGGGCATGTATCGATTTATGAACAACCTGTCCATATATACAGAATTACCTGCCAGTGGGCACTTCCCTTTGGGTATATTGTCTGTTAAAAACTTGACCAACATGTCCTGGGCCATTTCCACAGTTATATTCGAGCTTCTGCATTTATCAATGAGCTTAGTTTCTGCATGGTGCTTCATGCACCAATCATTCATGTTACTTAGTACTTCGTCGGGTTGGTACACCTCAATGTTGGGACCTTCGGCAACTATATTAAGGTCTTTATCAGTTATTATGCAAGAAAGTTCTAATATTTTATCCCGGCTTACGTCTAATCCACTCATTTCAAGGTCCATCCAAACAATCCAAGTGTCCTTCCCCATCTCAGTTGTGGTTGGAACAAATTTTGTTAGGTAACGCAGGGAATTTTTACGGAAAACTTGATTTGCACTTAATGATGTGGTGCGAATGCTTCGAATCACTGACTTAAACATATGAAATAATATTTAAAAAGATATATGTAATTGAATAATTTAATAAACTAACTAGGCAAAATAAGTTAAAGTTATGGGCACGTGCACGTTTTCTTAAACGCCAAACAGTTGTCAAATATGACGTCTCCGATAAGTGGTCAAGGTTCAAACCAAACAGTTTGCGTTTCAGGCCTACAAAATTAATGTAGAATTCCCTTCAAGATTCGTTTCTGTTTAGAAACAGACATTTCTAAAATATTAAATTGAATTTCGCGGTGTTTTAAGGAGCAAAATTGTGTTTTTGGTTGCAACGAATTTTAATTTGAATGAAAATTTTAATTCTTTATTAAATAATAATAATTCTTTATAAAAATAAATAAGGTACATAATTATAATAACATCAAATAGAAATAAAACGGACGATATGAACACAAAAGAGGACACCGACAGTATAAAACAAAGTTATGCCGTAGCAATTTAATTAAAGTACCAGATGCCCAACTGTGATATAAGTGTTGTCGTCAATATTGAGTTTGATAGTTTTTTGCTTGGTTGTTCTTAATTTATTACTTCTGATTTTTTTTATGTTCAATTTTGTGTCAGTGCCTTCTTCGGGAAGGAAGCAATACGATCGAAAAAGAAGCAATAATTATGTAATTTAATTTTTGAATAATAAAGTAAGAAGATAACATTTATGTTATAATTTATTTTATTAAAGAAAATTAAACTTGTTAATAGATTGAATAAAAACACTCCTGATGAAGTAAGAGATATACTTACGAAACGTTGGAAAAATAAAGGAATAAAAATTGTTTTTATTTGCATTTTCTTCAAAAAGACCAAAACAGTCTAAAATATAGTCGAAAAAATAATTTTTTTCGTCAATGTATTATTCCAACATCCCAGTCGTTCATGTTAAATCTCTCGGTGAATTAAAATGCACTAAATTAAAGTGGAAATGTTTTTTTTTTTCGTAAACCGATCAACGTGAGCAAAAAACATTGTCCTGGAATCTTTGAAAGAGAACTCCATTTCATAAGAATTCTCGCGTCGCGATGTAGACCAATATGTCAACTGGTTTTATTTTGCTTCAAAATCAGCTGTCAAGTACCCAATACACAATAACAAACAAAAATTCGTCTCTTTACAAATTATTTTCGATTCTGGTTTCTCCCAAACCAACAACGCGAAACATTCCAAACGATGATGAAATTTTGTACTGTCTAAAATAATTTACATGGCGATAAATGAGAGTAGGTACCAACATTGATTGAACGACGAAGTTGATAATTTTTTATCTTCGGTCTACTAGCTCATTTCTTTTTTGTTCATTTTCAATCAATATAGGTTTCTGTAACCTCGCATTGATCAAATTAAATGAGAGACGATGAAAATTCAAACAAAACATATATGTAACCTCTGTTCGTTAACTTCCCAAAACTACCAATTTTTAGTTCAAAGTTCTGTCAATGCTCATACAAAAGATTAAATTGAACCAATAGTGGAAGAAATTTGCAATTTTGGGAAGTGAACAAACAGATAAAGAAGGTGAGAAACCGTTTTTTCTTCGTCCTCGTCCACACATTATTTTTAATTTGAAACTCCAAACTCAAGTTTCGTGGCCTCGTTGTTAAGAATTCTGAAAAGCGAGCTTACCTCAGCAAAGAATAAAAACCGTTACAGAGGTGAATTGAATTACTTTATTTGAATTTATTTCTCCGTGAAACAAATATATGGACTATTTCTTACATATATTTATGTCAAAATATCACTTTAAATTTGTTTTAAATTATTTAAAATAAGTTATTGGTGCATTGTGTACCTTTTTGGTGTATTGTATTGTTAAAGATTTGACATACCTATGAGTACGACTGGTGCAATTAGAGTTAACTATACACCATTTCCCTTTCGAAAGATCAGTTTCAGATTAAATAATTATATAATATAGTATGTATGTATTAATATATTGTATTAATAGCTTTGAAAAAAGGTGGTGGTCACCCTTCATTTACTTTTGAATGCTTTTAAAATATTTATAAATTTCAGCTTTCATTTCAGGAGCTCTAAAAAAATTATGTTTCAAGTATTAATAACTTTTATAGCTTCTATCTTAGCAACAAACTTACCGATCTCCTGTAAATGCTGAAACTATTGCTAAACCCATGGGACTTAAAACTTCTGGCCGAAACACATACATATGAACTAGGTATCCTGCCGCAAGACATGTGTAAATCCGATGAAATGGAATCTTCTTTAATAAGTCCATGTATTTGAGATTATTTTCGAATTTTTTTCGCTCAAAAAGCTTCCAACTTATTTCAATGGAAACAGAAATTGCATAGCATAGTATTGTAAGTTTTGGTAAGAAGAGAAAAGAAATTCCTCCTAAAAATGCTGCTGTAATATGATTAAATTGAGCGTTATTTCTTCGTGTCCGATTAAAACAGCATGACATCATCTAATTCATAATTCGTTAATATAAAAAAGAATTCATCGATAGTTACTTAAAATATAGTTTTAATACAACTTACCCTATAAATGCAGCTATATGAAGAAAGAAAAAAAGTAGTTGGGAAGTTTAGACTGAGTAATTTGTTTCCAAAATCATTAATAAAACTTTTACTTTTTGTAATACTCCCAATAAATGTCTTAAATAAATCAATTGAAAGTCCAATCAAAATATTCTTTGTTAGATCATTCAGCCAAAAACTTGAACATGGCCCACTGTGTGAACATTTATAACTATCACTTTCAATTGGATCTGGAATATTTTTGACAATCCAGAAAGTTTTGATTTTATGTGTTTGTATTGTGTGCAGTATAAATGAACTGCATGACATAAACAATAAGGATTGTATCATTTTCGATTGGCAAAGTGTCCTGCACATTCGGTTTTTACTATTACGTATGGCTGCTTCGAACGTCTGAAACAAATAAAAAAAACTCATTTTTTTGTTAACAATTTAATGCTATACCAGCAAATGGAGAGAAGAAGAGAGGAAAAAGTATAGGAAGAATCAAATCAGTAAGGCAGCGAAACAGAATATGGACAAAGATGGAGGAGGGTGGTTCAGATCAAATTATACGTTTTACCATTCAAAACCCATTTGTTTACATTAGGGGTATTCATGCAACGGCGCGGCGTAAAGTTGTTGTAAACGGTGTAAATTCCGTAAACCTGTCAAATTTGTATGAACATTTGACAGTTTTACACAGTTTACCACGTTTACGAGGACTTTACGACGACGTTGCATGAATACCCCTATTTTTGTATTTGTAATTTAATTTTGTGTCTCATTTTTTACCCGCAGTCTGACAATTCTAGCTTGTAGGCAAATTAAAAATGGCTGCTAGGATTCACATCTTTATAATTCAGTAGCTTCACCGAAAGGTTTTGGATAGTGTAGCATCTGGCATCACTGATTGAAAATGTAAAGTAAGACCAAAGACGAGAATAAATAATTTGTCACTTGTGTGGCAGCCTCAGCAGAGAACGGATGCGTTTTAGCAACTACCTTAGGCCCTGTTGAAAATTAAGTCTTCGAAATAAAATTGATTTCTGAAACAATATCAAACAAACAACTGAATTTTGCTTAAATTTATTAAAGTTTGGTATTGACGATCAAGACTTGACTATATTCGTTCTGTTGTTCCCCTACTCCAAGGGTGAGGGATTTAGCATCACTTCGTGCAAGCAAATATTTTCTAAGTGTGTGTGAAGTGTCTTGTGAAGGTTCATGCACCTATTTCAAATCTTAAAATATCGATCGGAGTAGAGGTTAATTTGTATGGGGTGTCTTATTAAAACATTCCACCTTAGCTTACAATATCATGGATCATTATAATGATATCTGTTTTTAAAATTAAATTAATATCATCAAAGACTTGCATTTCAGTAGTTAACATTTAAGTGCTGTCATCATGCAAATGTCATATATGACATAAATATTTTATTGATACCAAAAATACTAACAAAAAGTACTCATACGCCATAGTGAATTTATTCATATCTCATTTATACACATTACGTCTTAGCGAAGTTCTTGCCTTTATTAATTTTAAGCCTGGACAAATTGAAATAATTACGGTTTGAGTTTACTACCATTACCATCAACGAAGAACGCTACCGTTCAATACTAATTTATTTATTTCGGCAAAAATTGGATGATATGGATGCGATTGACATGTTGTTACAATATGACATGACGTCGCTACGTGCAATACATGTCATAATGGACATTCTGCATGGACGATTTGAGGAATTAATAAAATGGTTTAATGAAATGTATTGAAAATGGCTTACTGCCTGAACACAATGGAGATGGAGCTACAACTGAAGCTGCTGGGATAGCTGTCAAATATTTAATTCACAAAAATTATATATTACGAACACAACGCAACGCAACTGTAGCCAATGCTGATAGAGTTCACCAACTTTTAACTTTTATTTTATAAAGGTTTTTGTGCGATAGAAAAATATTAGAAAGAAAAAAGTGAATAATAGGCATGTGGTTGTTTTTTGTTCTTTAAAATATACAAAAAACTGTATTGCATTGCGGGCACGTAAATAATAGCATGTATGACACTTTCTTACAGCTATTGCAGCTCTAGCTTCAGTTTCAGTTGCAGCATTTTATTGTGTTCAGGCAGCTATAGTGTCTAAACTTTACAAATTTAATAACATTAGATAAACAAATAAACGTTATATGACGAGCGGTGGACAAAATTAAGCCCCCTTTGACACGAGGAAACTGAGTTTCTAGCGACTTTTAGTTTTTAGGCAAGGACACAAATTTAAGTGAAATGAATGAAAAAAAAAATATATGGCATGTACCGTTATTTTGTTATTTTGTTTAGGCGAACAGAGCAACAGACAGATCGACATATGTAGTTGCGAGACCCACTTTTTTTCGTCTTCTCTATCATCGTAATGTCAGGTCTCAAGTGTGATTAAAATCGCAAGTTCGATTTTTTATACGAATTCCTAACATGTCATTATGAGAGTGTTTCTTTATTTTTTCCCGATTCAGAATACAAAAGGCAAAATATCTATCCAGAATACACAGAATGGAATAAATAAAAAATCTTAACTGTAGCTGTCAAACTAGAGAATATTCCATTTAAACTACCTCTTGACTGTGAACAAAAAAAAATGCATTCCAGTAATTCTGGAAGGAATAAAGAAACAACAAAAAAGTTTATCCGGAATATTCCAGTGAATAAAGAAACGCAAAAGTTGTGTTGAATATTCGGAATAAAAAGAAAAACACCCTATATGTATGTATTGTATGTACCTACATACATATGCATATATCTCAATTTTTGTTCGCCAAAGGAACGTAAAAATCGGCAAAAATCGGCTGTCTGACAGATCCAAAATAAAAATAGATATGTAGATTTGTTTTACCACTGAAAAACCCCGTTAAACACTCTTAGGCAACAATAAAACACTAGTATTTTGTTTTCTTTTTGTAAATTCTGACAGCTGGGGCCTATAACACAGAACAACAAGTCAATTAGTCAACAACTACTTGTTTAGCTGAACGTGTTCAACAAGTGCTATTCAACTCTGTAACACTATATAAATTGTAACAATTGTTAAAAAATAAAATTTCCCTCGACTTGTTGGACAACTAAATCGTACTAGTTGAGACGTAGAATAACCGAAGTTGAATGTTGGTATAGCTTTGCGTAGTTTACAAATCATTATATAACAATTTCTTTAAATATTGAAAGGTATGTATATAAAAATCAAAAAGAATATTAATGCTTATTTTTGTATACCTATACGTAAATATTCGATCATTTTCTTTTTGGAATAAAAAAAAATTATATTTTGTATAAAAAACGATTAGTAAAGTTTTATAATCTACAGAACATATTTTCATACAAAAACCTTAAAAACAAAAACTTTTAAAAATACAAAGTAGTTCTGATTTTTGTTTTCTATTTTTGCAAATTTAGACGTTTCAAACGAAATTTGTCATCCAAAATTAAATTGTTATTTATACATTTTGTATTATCTTCCGTAAAATATATATTTATAATATATTATATAATAATATAAATAGGTAACCACTTTATAAAATAAACTTTATCCCAACTTGTTGGCTTCTAACAATTTTGAAATCGTCAGTTAGAATTTATCAACTATTCAACAATTAGAAGAATATTTATTTAAACACTTGTTGTATCATGTTACAGAAACGTTTAATTTATCAAATTTCCCACTTGTTGAAAGGCCTAAAAACAATTGTTATAATTTGCGAAGACTTGTTGTTACGTGTTACACGAGTTTTTTAACACCTGTTGAATTTTGCTTGTTAAACAAGTACTTGTTGTATTGTGTTATAGGCCCCTGGTTTCTGAGATGCTGAATATATGTATTACCTCAGTTTATCTACTGTGGTTATAACCAATAACCATGCCATCCGCGGTTATTCATTATGAAAGTTTTGAAAAGAACGATAAAAAGAATTTATTTCTTAACACCTAAAAAATTATTAATATAAGAAAGTTATTAATTTTTCGCTTAGATAAGTCCAAGAAAACCTCTATGAAAATTCATTATATACGAAAGCTCAGACAAGGGAGGTCGGTTGAGGCGAGGGTATAGTAATCAATTCAAAATAAATAGTAAATTGGTTATATTAACAAAATCTTAATCATAATTGTATGCAAATAAATCAAATAATTTGATTTTAAAAATTAGTAACACTTTTTCAAGTTCATATCTTACTCACTACTTGAAATATTGATGCGGCAAAAAGCCGGGCAACTTTTGGAGATATAAAGCAAACCGTCCAAGTCGGAAGTGTCATTGGAATGTACATAAAATTACACTTTGTGAATTTCCCACTCAGTCGCCTGAAATGAACTTAACTTATGATAGTGTGTTTACGTATTAAGAATATAATTTATTTAAGAGAAGTATAGGTTAATAAATATAATAACCTTAATCCACACTGTGCAATAGGAACTGTTTGTGCAATCAAAAATCCCGTTAATATGAGCTCAATGTAATAACTTAATGCATCATGAATATGCTTTCTTCGAAGGTTTCTTCCCTTAATTATGAGAGGAACCTTTAATAAAGAAACAATAATATTATTGAAACACTTTAATTTAAAATATATGTTTGAGTACTTCATTAATTCACTCACAGTAACAATTGGAAAAAAATACTTTATACATTTGATTAGTAGAGCTGCAGTGTTTTTAAATTGAAATTCAGAACAAGTTTGTCCCGGATGAAAGACCTCGTAACACTTGGCATCTCTGAGACCTTGATCGAGAAGCTTACTTAACGAAACCATTTTCTTATATTATAGTATAAGTATGTATATTTTTTTTTCACTTTACTTCCGTACTTAGTGATAGTTCAACTCATACTAGATGCACGATTTTTGTTTTAACTCTAAACACACTATATACTGCTTTGAATGAAATAGTCGTTGTTAGTTATTTGATATTTAAATTAATGTAAAAAATGAAACACATTTTGGTTGGTTTTTATAAATGAGAATGAGACATTTATTTTAAGATAGAAATGTTTAATTTTTTTATTAGTTGACCAAAAAATGAAAAGATTTGTGTTGTTTTTAAATCTTATAACCATTGAACCTGCATTTATTCGCAGACTACTTAACCTTTAATTGACCAAAAATAACAACTTGCAATATAGTCATTAAATTATTAGGGATTATTATTGGATTCATTAAAAAAATAAAGAAAGTCATCTGGGTAAAAAAAATCCATACAAATGAGGTTTAAAAAAATTGCATGAAAATTGTGTTCTTTATTTAAAATTATTATAAGAAAATTGAAAATATTTTTTATCGCAAAAAATAAGTGTAGTATTTATTGCTTACTTTAATTGGGTATATGCAAACAATGACAGATCTATTGGTTTTGTATTAAAACGGGCTTTATGCTAAGTATTAAGTAAGTTTTATTTTTTAAAACCTTTTATTACACATAGAATAAATTCATTTACACATATATTGAATGATGTTTAATTTATTATAAAAAAAAATGTTTAATGTAGATGTAGACGTTTTTAAAAAAATTATGTATCTAAATCATAATACAATACACCTTAATGCGTAACCCACCCACGAAGGATAAGAGGTTACTTATCGCCACACTTCTTGATGTCTGCAAAGCAAACATCAAGAGTGCATTTCTTGATAACTAAATTATTATCATCTGTTTAAGTTTCTCTTTCCAACATTATCTTCTTTAGAAGATAAGGCAGGAGAGACCTAACATTATCGTAAGCGTAGATCGTAAGTCAAGTTTGTAGTTAGTCTTTAAGTTATTTAAACTTTTAAGTTAGTCGACTTTCTATGTCTTTTACGTAAAGTCTTATAAGTTTCGTTCACGTTTAAATAAAAGATTAAAAATTAAACAAACGTGGTTTTCATTTCAAATAATAATAAATACATAGAAATACCAAATAACTATATAGAATTGGACGAAAAAAATGACATCGG